>OX453306.1:24399517-25133412 GCA_949710035.1 Crambus lathoniellus
ACTCCCATCAGCAGTCGATACAGGTGTGCCAAGTACCCGGACACACCTTCACGGTAAATCTTTACAAGAATACGAGGCATGCGAGTTCGTCAATGTGTAGATTTATCTAGAATATTTAGTTGAACTTTCTGTTATTTTGCCATTTTAATTCTTATTTTTAAATCAATATTTTCAGTAAGCTTTTTGACTGTCTCACTCCCTAGATATAGTATATGATTTTCCAGTTGCAAAGGCAGCTAGTTAAATATGAGTGCATAAAATATGAATATTTATTTAGACGAGATTTAGACCACACGCACCAAAGCAAATTAATGCTGCTGAAATAAATGAACATGGTTTGATTGTGTATATAGTACATAAACCAAATTGAAACAAAGTAGGTTCATTGCGTGAAGATTGCGTAGTATAAAAAAATTCGAAGAGATCATAATGTAAGTTTTTATGCGCCATGCATGTTTATGTGTAGAATTATGTAGAATCCAAAAATGATCCATCATTAGATTAAGAGTGGTGGATTTTAAAATATATGACAATTAAAAAATAAATAATATTAAGGAAAAAATAAATTCCTTCCCCATTTAGCCCTAAAAGCTTTTTCATTTTCATGTGGAAAATTCCAGAACACGAATCTGGTCCACACGAGTGCGACAACAGCTGCAGTGGCGGCGGCCACAGCCGGCATGGTGGTGTCGTGGTCCTGCGAGCTCTGCGGCCGGCTCTTCGCGACCAGGGACGAGTGGACTGCCCACGCGAAGAGCCATCTACCCGACAACAAGCTATTGCAAGACAAGATGCAGCAGGCCACGCAGCACCAGGTAATCCAGACCAATGTAAGAACCAATTGTTTTACTAAAATTTCTTATATGTACTTAAGTTAATGAATATAAGTAATAAGAGAAAAAATACTAGAAAAAAAGACTAGTCCCATAGGGACTGGGGCACTGGGGTGCTAACCCCAGATGGAATTAGAACCCACATACAACCATTGGTATTATTGTCTTCTACTCACCCAATTGAGCTAACGGAAACAAATGAGGACACGTTGAATATTTCCAGTAATATCCACTAAACTTTTTCTGCAATGTAGGCCAGCGTCGTTTGATCAATGATATCCTCGCATTCGAAAGAAATATTTTTACATGATTTGACGAAATCGATGAATATGTGTTTTAACAAGCAATTTAAGTAGGATATATTTTTTTTCATTGCCAATACATTTTCTTATTTCAAAAAGACAGTAAATCAGCACTTTTTGCATTGTAGCCTTTAAAATTGGATTTTCATTCATGCATGCAGAAAATAAAATACCAACTGCGCCTTTCTAGTTATTTATCTCATGTAAACATATATGCCGGCCTAGCATGAGCGGCTTATAAAACCACAGAATATATATTAGTACCTTACGGTACAGAAATTTCACTCCCGAGTTTAGGTATGATAAACGCAAGCGTCCGGTCACCGGACTAGTCTCAATAGGCGTGCACTCGCTCGACTTGTCGCACACGCAGCGCACGCATCCTCATGTGTCGCCATCTGTCTCGCTTCGCGTGTATTACTTTCACGGATAAAGTAGTACCTCTGACAGCCCTAGCAGATTGAAGCGAGACGGCAGACAGTTATTGTACTATGAACGCTATACGCAATGCAAAAGGTTGAAATTAGGTTGTTTTCCAGAATAGTAGGTAAATATCTCAGGGATTTTGCGCCGCTTGTATGGAAGTGAGACAGGCCTGATAACACGCGATATGATATGGTACGGCATGCCGTCTTGCTTAGTTTTGCGAGGAAATGTAATTGAAAATTGTAAATTGTTTTTGTGTAATAAAGTTTTTTTAATAATAACCTTAGTGGGGCAAGCAACTTGCCGTACCATATCATATCGCGCGATAAAAGCCGCTCATGCTAGACCGGCTGATGTGTATTAAAACACCTATGCTATCAAACGCGTTTATGTCTCTATTGTTACAGCAGCAAGAGAAGGTCCACCTATCAAACCAAGAGAAGCTGCAACTACTCCACCATCACAATCAAAACCAGCAGATACTGAACGGGCACGGCATCGCGACGGCGTCAGTGTCTACAGCCACGGTCGTGAACGAGGGAGGAGGAGGGGGAGCGTACTTCACGCACGGACACACGCACTATGCGCCGGAGAGGCAACACACGCATGCGCACCACCTGTGCCTCATGTGCCGGCAGGAGTTCGCGGGGAAAGCAGAGTTCATGTTCCATGTTAGAGGTCACTTTGAAGGTTAGAGAACTTCTTGAGCATTCTTCATATTTTGAGTAGAATTCAAAAGTGTCCTTATCCCAATCTATGTATATAAGCAACATATCACTCTCTTCTTCACTGCAATTATGACAAATTCTCGTCCTTCCTTACGTATATATTCCGTTATATTGTTGTAGTAGGTAATTACAAATTCCGTCTCAATATTCACCGGACTACCAAGGTTTTTATCGACTATTGTTTTGAGAGATAATGCTGAGAAGTGATCGAAATACTGATAATATCAATTACATCAAAACATATTGCAGAATCATCCGGCTCGAAGGACCACATTCTCTTAGTCATCAGTAACTAATTCCAATTACTTTCCACAGGTAAAGTAAGCGACATAGCAGCAGCGGACGTCTTAGCGCGTTCGTTAGTGGACAACTCTGGTCTGTGCACCTGAGCCGCGGCCACGCCCATCAGCTACGACCCCTGCACCAAGGGCGTCTTCCAAGACGACACGATCATGCTGAAGTTTTGAGCACGGATGGGTACCAACTTAGCGTAGGTAGGTTACGAAAGACTTAGTACCCCTTGGGAAGAAATTTGGAAGATTTTTGTTCTCTAGCAGATGTGCTAGGGGGTGACAAATTTTGTCGCTGAATGGCACTTCAAAAAGTTTTCATAAAATGATCGTAATGATGAGATTTCATTAAGAATCCAATTTTACTAAGGTCTTAGATGAAAACTAAGACAGAAATGTATTGGATACAATTTTACGCTACCTACATTAATTTGATTGTTATACACAACAGTGTCGTCATTTTAAATACCGAGAATTTCGAACAGGGGTACGAAACATTAATATTAAAATGAAAAATTATGTAGGTACTACTGTTAAGTTAGTTTAAGGTGACGTGTTAAGAACCAATCCACATGCTTCCACAATAGTAACTCACACCGATCGATCTAATGGATAATATTTTTTATTACATTAAAATTTTGTATCGTGTTGTATTATGTTACCGGCCAAACCGGATTTTAGAACAAAAAAGATTTTTCTAGGCCAAATCAGTTCATCGCGTTGACATATCAGACAGCGAGTTTGCGTCGGAAGTCCTGTCCTGTAGAACCAAAGATATTATAATATAATGTAGAGTGCTCGTCAGATAAGTCTGCGCGCGGTAAAAATCTAATGCTAATCTTTTCTAAAACATTAGAACAAAAAAATGCACTGTAACAAGCGCCAAAAACGCGCCAGTCACGCGCAGAGTTATCTGACACACACTTTAGAACACGTCACAAAAAAAAACCTCGAAAATCTTAAATTTCTGACCTATCACGTGTTCTACAGGACTTCCGAGGCAAACTCGCTCTCTGAAATGTCAACGCGATATACTGGTTTGGCCTAGGAAAAACTAGTTTGTCCTAAAATCGGGTTTGGCCGGTAACATAAATACAAATAAATTTGCTTTTCGTGCCGCGTATTTGCTTTGCTCTCTGCTGAAATTGCGATATGCCTTCGCAAAAAGCCAACAGTAGTCACAGAGCTTTTATATTAGATATAAATTATATTATAAAAAAGGTATTTTAGTAAAGCTAGAGATTGTATAAATGTAAATACTAATAAAGTCAGAATATTATGGATTATAGGTACAAGGAAACGTTTGATAGAATCCTGTAACACCGCTTTATATCAATAATTTATATTTAGCTGTTAATTGTAAATACTATCTAGTCATGTCAATGGGGATGAGTGTATCTAGTCATTTGCAATGGATCTAGTCAGTTTGGATCTAGTCATTGTATTATAGAAGTAGGATTAGGTGTCTCTTTCTTTACGACATCTAATTATTTATTATTGTGTTTAAAAAAATATTTAGATATTAATTTTATTTTTAAGGTAAGTTCACAATAATTTTCTTCTTTTGAAAATAGTTTATTTTTATATAACCGGTACAAAAGTAATCGTAGATTACGTTGGTCCATTCAGAGTTATTTTAGCTGTAACGCGCGAAAGCCTAATAAAATATTAAGGTGATAGCGCCGAGGCCAGAGGCACAGAGGGCAGTGTACGAGAATAAATATCAAAATAGTACAAAGGATCAAGTTCTAGTTCTCGTTAAAAACGTTCTGATTTAATTCGAAATTCGAAATCAGACGTCGAAAGTTCGAATCCTTGCACATAAAGTTTCCGTGCGGCCGTGACTTGCTTCCTCTTCGCTTACAAACCTGAGTGCCTACTCTGAAACGCCTAATCCGAAACTTCGGTATACCCGTCCCTCTCGCTCTCCGGTCATGACAGAATCGAGTGAAAGGGGTGGGGCTACCGAAGTTTCGGATTTTGCGTGTCAGAGTACCTAGGCCCTCTGGATCGAGCCAATCCCAAAAACCACCAACAATCCGCTGATTGTATTTTCGGCGAAAATTAAACATAAGTACACAGTTCAATATTAAAATGTCCACAGTTTTAAAATTCCTTCAGGCAACCTTATTAATAAAAGGTTTTATATAATTATAATTAATTAAAGTTTTAGATATATACACTTACGCACGTTATAGGTATTTCCTCTGAAGTGATTTATTTCGTTAATCACGTATTTTAATTTGGCTTGTAGTTACCTAAGGTGTTTGGCACTTGCAGATGGGAATTGGGTCGAATCGTTCTTTACTGTTACTGTTTTTATTTTAACCGACAAAACAACATTGACTGAGTCGATTAAACTATAGAAACAGCAGCATCGTATAGAACAACAAATTAGGTTTTAGAACGTAGAGTATAGAATGGTCCGATGTCTTATCCACATTAGTTTTCATGTTCATGTTCATGTTCTGCCGTTAAAAAGGATTTTTAAATATAAATGGTCAATATTAAACTCAAAAGGCAAAGATTTTTTTCAGCCGGTTCGATTCCTAGGCGAATCGAGCAAATTTTATTAAATCTTTGAATTGTTTCTTTTTATAAATAAAAGAATGTTTCCTTTCAGTAAAATGAGCTTACTAAAGAATTTAAGGTAGGTATTTTCCTTCCAGGGCCCATAACTTTTTATCCATCCTGTATATTTAAAAACATGTATCGTATCGTTTATTATTGTTGCTTTATTTTCGGTTATCAGAAAATATTCTAAAAAGGCTAAAGAATTCAGCTATGTATATCGCGCTCATTGGAATAACTTTGGGAACAAAAAGATTTGTCCATCTGAGGGTTTTTAACCTTATCTATTGAATCAGTTCAATAGATAAGGCGTGAAAATGTAACTTACAGACAAACTCTCACATTTATACAGGGTGACTTCGCAGACATGATCAGAAATCACTGTTTCAGATTCAGTAATTGATGGCCATTTCCAAGCAATAGTGTTTACAATACAAGAAACAAAAACGGTTTTTTTGTTTATTTACTTACTCGGTGATTTCAATAGCATCAACTATTTAATGTTCCCACTGCTGGGGCACTGGTCTTCCTTATGGATGGATAAGGAAAATGGGTGGGCGCCACGCGGGCTCAGTGCGTTTTGGTGGGTATTAACAACTGCAAATGCAGCCAGGGCCAACGGCTTAACGTGCCTTCCGAAGCACGAAGGAGATCAAGATGGAAAGTTTTTGGTCACACTCACCCATCCCGTGACCGACCATTGCGAAAGTTGCTCAAACTCAACGTTCGCAGGTCGATCGCTAATTGGTGATTTAGTTAAAGAGAAAATCAAAAAGAAACCCTTTTTTGTTTCTTGTAACCACTATTGCTTGGAAATGGCGATAAATTACCGAGTCTGAAAAGTGAAATTCTGATCACGTCTGAACATGCACACTGTTTAAAGTTATATAACTATGGATGGAACTAATGTGGATAAGACTAGGAATGATTTCGCTGTGAGCGAATCAGAGCACGATGGAAGTTACAAATTGTTTAGGGATAGTGTATGAAAATGTAGGTAAGGAATCGCCACGAAATGTAAGTAGGTGGGACGTTTTTGCAATAAATGTAGGTTATGTAATAGCGTATGCATCATTTTTGTATCTAACTGGCTTCTTCTTTATTTATTTCCTGAGTTTGAGTCCCCTAAACAAAATGCTTATGTTTGTTCTTTTGCGAAAAAAAATAGTTATTAGTTAATTGCATTACCAAAATAATTAAGCGAGAAAATTCACAGAAAACTTTGTGAAACTTTCCACAAAAAATATCCGTAATGAGTCCGTTTTAAACATAATTTATTTTACTTGTAGTAGTTAGTTACGTTACGGTTACGTCTTGCCTTTGAGTAGTTTTCACTATCAAATGTTTTCTCTACTAACTAGTAGATGCCCGCGACTTCGCTTGTAATTTAGTTTGGTCAAAGTCCTGTGATCCTGTGCTCCTTTTATGAAAAGTTTAACGATACCAAAACCAGTATCCCTAGCATGAAAAACTATCGTAATGGTAATCGAATAGTAAATTATACCGTCCTTCAAAGTGTGGCTGTCAATATGTATTGAGTTTCAGTTCCTTATCCGACCGAAACAAGCGCTACCACAGAATAAATGATAGTACAAGTACAGAAGCTGCACTCCGAGAAACCATTTAAACAAATAGCAACTCTAACTTCAACATGATAAAGTAAAGTTCAGCTTGTATGGCTCTAATTACGAACGGCTTGATGTTGCATCTCTTTCTATCGCATATATTCTATCGCGCTCGGGCGGACGTACGGCGGGCGGCCCTCTGTAAATTGTATCCCGAGATATACCCGAAGCGGCAGGCACTTATCTCGCGTCCTTGAGCGAGTGACGGACGTCTGGCGCTACTCCGGTTTTTATACTACTTAATAAATAAAACGATCACGATAACGGTTACCATAACGACAGATTTTGGTGCTAGGGCTGCAGAATTATTATTCTTAAAACTCGTTTCTCTAGGTGTGTGCAAACGCACGCGTACTGTACAGAGATTATTTATGTAATTTTATTATTACAACAGATTATGATAGTGTGACGAAAACCGTGTCTTGAAGTAAGCAAACATTGCAATAAAACAATCATGAAACCTTTATAGATGTGTAATTTGCTTTGTAGTTGCTATCTCTATTATTTGTGCAAGTCATTTATTCGTTGTTATTTCATTTTGTAAAAAAAATATATGATAGTATGTAAGACAAGAAGTCATTGAATTGAGCGAATAAATTGGCTTTCAAAAAGATCTCAAGAACGTAGTTTTTACCTTGGTAAGTTTGTATAAAAATATAAGCTTAAGTAAAATTAAAAACATCGGACACATAAATAAATACCTAAGTATAATGATTTTTCATGTAATTACTTAGTTGAAAAATATTTGTATTAGGTACTTTACATAAAACTCTTACCTATATGTAGCGAACCTTTAAATTTGCTCTATAAGGATCGCTATTGATAAACAAACACTTTATACACGTAGGTATATACAGAAGATTAGTGAGGAGCGATGGGTCCGTTTAATAAAAAAAATCCGTACCAAAGTGAATTATACTTACAATTAAATATTCTGTGAATATTTCAAGCGTCCGTCTATTTGTTGCCGTTATTAATATCGAGCAAACAACGGCAAAAAAAATTACGTTTGTTGTATGGGAGCCACCTGAAATATTTATTTTATTCTGTTTTTAATAATGTTGTTATATCGGCAACAAAGACAGACAGATGAAAAGCGTAGTCAGTAATAGGCTTTCTAGTCGAAAGCTTATTGAAAAGTCGTTCATATAGGTAATATTAGTTGAAAGACATTACAGTCATTTAGGTAACGGAAAAAAGTTAACCAATATCATGTAAAAAATCTGTGGTTTATGTACAGTGGTCAAAATCTTGTAAATACTTAGAG
This sequence comes from Crambus lathoniellus, assembly GCA_949710035.1. Taxonomy (NCBI): domain Eukaryota; kingdom Metazoa; phylum Arthropoda; class Insecta; order Lepidoptera; family Crambidae; genus Crambus; species Crambus lathoniellus. Next base: position 24,407,560 of record OX453306.1, read on the forward strand.
AGTATCTATTTAGACATCGCTCAAAATTTGTACCTACTGTTTTAATTTTAATTGTGGACTTTCAATTTAAGTAAAATTCAAATAGCCTTGCAAATGCAACAAAAAAATACTTGTTTTTGTCATAAGTAGTGTATCTTATTTATCTTTTAAATCTATGATTAATTTGACTTCGGAATAATGTACAAAATTTAAATTTAAATTTAATATGAAAAGGGAGATGCTGATTGATATCTTAAGCTAACATTGTACTAATCACCAATATGACTGTGAATACTGTGATCGCAATTTTGGTTTGGAAATACATAGTTCAATTTGGATTTTATAAATTTTACTAGTGTCATTTTAAACAAAAATAATACATCCAATATGTTAAGTTATAGCTTAAGTATATCTTTTTTAAAGGTGCGATTCTTTAAGTCTCCATATGACGAAATATTGAGTTATGATGGTACTTACTGTTATTTGGCATGGAATTAGTTTCAGAATAAGAAGGTATAGTAAAGTACCCTGGATCTCAAGATTGTAGAGAGAACTGGTTGTTAAAGTTTACGAGTTCTTTTAATGATAAAACCTTACCAGAATTGTTACTGTTTCACAATACAAATAGAACTTGGACCAGAATTCTAAGACCCAAATTCACCAAATAAAATATAATATTCGCACGTGATTGTTCTCCGTATAAATAGTCTGCACTAATCACGTGCGAACCTTAAATAAAAAATTAGGCCTTACAGAGTTCTGGGGAATGTTTTGTTTTTAAGTAAAGACCGATATAACCGTAGCAAAATAATGTAGGTAGTCTGAATCTTGCTACGGTTTGTCGTAACGCTTGTAGCGGACTTTCTGTGACTAGCAATCAGCCCTTCTGAACTTATTACTACGCCGCGCCGCCCTTAATACGAGTAGGTAGTAAAATAATTTGTTAAAGTAATCTACTTATACTTTTATACATTTTTATGTGAAAATTTTTGTTTCCTTCATATTGTCAACGATTTTCATTAATAAAACGAAATTTAAAAGTTGTAAATTTACTTTACAGCATTTAGAATAGAACTATGATATGAAAAATTAATTGTAATTTAGGAGCAATAAATCGGTCGCATATCGTTAATTGAAGCTGGATTTGTAAAAAGTTTATAAGAGTATCTCGTAATGTATAGTAATGTAAAGTAGCAAGAGTTTGGAAATAAAAGAGAATACGAAACAACGTTGTTTTCTTTAAATATAGTAGATTGTACAACAAGTGCATAAAACGTACCATTTTTACCCGAGACGTATATATCCATCCGAGCCGTAGGCGAGGGTGGATAGTCAATTCGAGGGTAAAATGGGTTTTATCTACGAGTTATACACTCTGCTTTTCACTTCGAGTGTGAGGAAAATGAATAGCAATATTGCAAAAAAGAAAAAATAAAGACTTCGCCATATTGGCGGGAAGACTTTCTTTTTTTTTATACGTGGCAGTGGCAGCACAGTGACTTTAGCATACATCTTAGTCCATAATGCTCTTGAAATACTTATTTCTTACAAAACTCATGAATTTTGCCTAGTTTTATTAATTTAGTAATTTAACATGGATTATGTAGGTACACAATTGAAGAAACAGAATGAAATAATAAGTTTATTTAACGAAGTTTAATTGCGTGTGTGACTGATTACCTGACGACCTTTGTCTTGAGTCTGAGACTTAGACGAAGATTTTACTTTATGCACTAGAGCATAAAAAGCGATTTTATGCAGCCTATACCCAACATAAACACGAACTTTACGAGCATGAGAAGTGAAAAGTAAATTACAGTGGCACATGAGTGGCACAAACTTTTCTGTTCCGGTCGCGTAAGTGTATATATTCTTTGGTTCCGGTGACAGCGGCGCTAAGTACTTTTTCTTTTTTTTGTAGCAATTTAACCGGCCCTGACTTCTAAGACCTTCAGCCGCCAGCAACGCTATGGTTGGACCAAGAAACTTGTTCTATGTTGTGGGTTGGACCAGTGGCGTAGCGTGGGTGTCGGCCGCCCGGGGCGGAAGGCAATTTTGCCGCCCTCTTATTTAGGTATTTCAATTTAATGTATACTGTACATTACATTTATTAATTTTAGAGAACTTTTTGGCAAGAACAGTCATCAATATTTTGCATTATACAGGGAAGATTTAAAATAAAAAAAATATCTAAGTTTTGCAATTATGTTTATTATTACAAAAAATATTTTTACTTCAACCACTTTATATTGTTATAATAGGTAGGTACAATACCTATCACATAAGATTAGGTCAAACTTGACGATCGACAAGATTAAATAATTAATAGCGATCCTTACTTAAGTATATTATAAATGCGTCCTTGTGTGTTACACAATCACACCTAAACTACTGAACCGATTTGAATGAATTTTAGTACAGAGATAGTCTAGAGCCTGAGAAAGGACATAGACTACTTTCTATTCCTGAAAAATATCACCTTCCCGCGGGATAACGTCGTGTAGTACACGCGGGCGAAGCCGCGGGCGGAAGGCTAGTTGAATATAAAACGCAAATCAATTTTCTATAAAATAAACTAGAACTAAGTACTTATACTATTATGTAATATTTATATTTTTATTGAAAAATAATATAAATACTTACTTGTGAGAATAAAATCCAAACTTCTGTCTTTGCGTACCTAATTACAAATTTATGCGTCGACTTTTTTTATGAGCAAAGTCTTTTAAGTCTTGTATTCGCAGGAACGAGAAGGTACCTACACATATCAAATTGAAATGCATATAACAAATTTCGGTCTACGGTCCCTTTAAACTGTGAAAATATCAAACTAGTAGGTCAACACGATCAGATATAAAATATCGCAATTTTCGTGATTGGTATCACAAGGCAATCAAAACATACATGAAATTTGGCAGGAACATAGGTAGGTATATGAATATCTTACATCACATCTATCTATAGGAAAAATCAGAAAACCGTGAATATTAGTACGCAACCCTGAGTACGAGAGCGTTAAACTCGCACTTCGTCGGTTTTTTTTATTTTAAGAAATTAAAGCTTAAACAACATATCAGATAGTCCAACATACAATTATTTACATAAATAAAATAGTTATTTAATACTCACACAGTTGAATTTTATAAAAATTCAATTTTTCGCACAGTTCAATAATTTCACCGCTACACGCACTACTTATTTGCACAAGACTGATAATTAGTAAACAATCCAAGCACAAAATAAAATACAGGGTATCCCCGAATTCGTCACAGACTAAGTAATGAAAGAATCCATGCTCTTTTCAATCGGTCCGAATTTGTAGTTGCGATAAAAATGCGAAATTTAAATTTTTTTATTATTATTTTTTGTGAAATTTTGCCGCCCCCTAAAAAGTGCCGCCCGGGGCGGGCCGCCCCCCCCCCCCCCCCGCCCCCACTACGCTACGCCACTGGGTTGGACATCAACTTGACAGCAAGTGACATTTAAAAAAAACACGTTAGTTTCACATTTTGGCCACCGGAACAGAAAAGATTGTGGCACTGTAAGTATGTGAATGGCACCAATGACCCTTGAGTATGATTCAAGGGTCATTGGTGGTTAATCAAATCGTATTACCTAACGTACACTAAATACCTAAATAAATAAACGGACAAAACAATTCGAAATCGTTTGCGAAGTTAGTTTTTTAAGTTACAAATCAAGTTACAAAATCAAGCTTCATGGTCACTACTGATTTTCTTCTGGCTTTGGCTTACTACAGAAAGTAATGAGGCTAAGGAACCATTCTCAAAGAAATTAGAAGCGATTTTTACGCGCTCACGGCACGTCTTAAATTACTTTGCCGTTGGAAATATTCCTGGATTCTTGCACATCCTGAATCAGTACCTATTGCTTACTCTACAATCGTGCCAAATTTGAGCCACTTCGATCGACGATCCGGGAATTTTCCGGATGTCTATAAACAACGAATATCCTAGTCTTTGATCGGACTTAGAACATACCTTGAGAATTCATAATATAAAAAAGGATTCCTCAACACAATGTTAGTATAAGGATCTCGTAATATCTTACAATAATTTAACGTAATTTAGTGCCAGGGACTTTAAAATCATACTTAAAAAATATTGTCGTAGGTATAATAATTCGATGATCGAAGCGATCGAAGCGTAGGTAACACCAAAAAAGTTGTAGGTAGTTGTATGTAGTCCAAGAAATTTGTATGTTGTTGTGACATTGACCTCTATTGTTTATTACCACCATGAAGTTTGACTTAATACTCTGAGGTAACTGGAGCTCTCACCCTGAATAAAAAAGTGTCGCCAGCAAATTTGACATTTATGTATGTAGTGGCTGTCAGCTGTCTCATATGACCATACGTATTTTTTTAAAGTGTAGGTGAGACGGAAGACAGCCACTGTGTTATTTGTGGTATTCAAAAAATTGTTCGTACTGCACTCTCCAGTTACCTCAGTATTAAGTCGAGCTTCATGATTACCACACTAGTGGTTTTAGGGCCTAAACTGCGTCACGCGGAGGCCCGCGCGGTTCCATACAAAAGTGCTCCGTCGCGGGCCCCGTCTCGCGGGCACCCGTCGCGTGGAGGCGGGCCCCGCGCCCGCGCCTAGTGGCCCGTTTCCCCGCGACGGTCGCCCGCGCGGGTGCCCGCGACGGGGCCCGCCAGCGGGCCAGCGGTAGCACGCACGGGCTTGTTCAGTCAATAGCGCTATGTGATGCGGTTCCACGGAGCACGCGCGCGTGTCCACGCGGCCCGCGCGCGTGTCTACGGACGGAGACCCTCGACGTGTGCCCGTCGCGGACGCCCGCTTTACTCAGTTTAGGCCCTTAGACCACTTGTAGACATTTAACTTTCTTGAACACAATGCAAAGAGGTTATAAAGTCGTTGACCGATAAAAATGACATATAAAATGACACCAATAAAGTCAAAACAATAAATGTCATAAATATTATTGGCTTTTAATCAAAATTTTTGTGGTACCTATCTAAATTATTCTAAATTATAGTGCAAAGTTATGTAGCTATTCTAATTTCTCCTATCCGTTCTTTCGACAGCCTATGATTTGCTAATTTGATATTCAGACCGCCAAATAAGCCGCCATACAAGGTAAGCACATTATACAATTTCTATCTTCCAATGACCACTTGATTGTCGCTTAATTTTACGATATTGCTGGAGAACACAAGTCACGCACTACAGGTCCAATATACCTACTAAACGTAGTGATTACATGCTCTTTGATACCTACACCAGCAGCCCACTGATTCACGATCACGAATCACGACGCGACGATCACGAATCGTCGGATACGCTCCCGACAGCAACCCGACAGTATAATGAATGCATTGTTGACTCATTGTCATTCACAATAGAATAGGCAAAGACAAGGCTGAAGCTGCAAAAGTGGCTGAAACGCACGACAGCCACTTGCCTTTGTTCCCCAACCTGTCACACCCAAACTCTCGACTCTAGCTCGTTAGGAATTTGACCCAATGCGTCAGTGTTACTGGAAGGGATTTTCTTTCCTTAAGAAACAGTGTTACTCGATTGGGTTTCTCGTTGCGAATAACGAGCCAGTTCTGTTGAGATGAGACCAGTGTGGTCCACACAAATCTTTGCTACTTTTTTCAACATGCAGATTGCACTATCTTGATGAATAAATAAATTCTGGCTAAGACGGTTTTATTGCTGCACTCTTAATCATCTGTCGTCTCGTAGAAGACGGTAGGTTAAAACAACGCAAAGTTTTGTATGGTGTTAGTGGTCGGATCGGTGGCGGTCGCAAGAATCGAGTATCTGCGATCGGAAGCACAAAACGTCGGAAGCGTGTGGCGACCACTAGCGTCTACTATGTGCGGAAATTATATTGAAACTGCATTGATGCATGCAAGGCGTTTTGTGGCGGTCGTGTGTGGCCTGTGTCATCATCATCATCATCAGCCATTTAAAGTTCTCACAGTGGGGCATTGGCCTTCCTTATGGATGGATACGGAGAACGAGCCATGACCCACCATGCGGGCCTAGTGCGGATTGGTGGGTATTAACGACTGCAAATGCAGCCGGGCTTAACGTGCCTGCCGTGAGCTCGTCATAAAAAAAATTTGGTCACCCATCCCGTGACCGACCATTGCGAACGAAAGTTACATAGCCTCAACGATCGCAGGCCGAGCGCGCTAACCACTGCGCCAGAAGCTGCGCTAACCAGAAGAACCTGTTTCTTCTGTGGCCTGTGTGCGTTACCAAATATCTAATCAAACTTACGGATATTTTCGACAATACCAGAGAGTAGTAAACTTTGGTAGGTAGGTAAGAAGGAAATAGTAATACAGGCAAAAGTAAAAAAAAAACTAAAAAAATCAGTGTTTGAGAAGGGTATGCGGTCACACATAGCATAAGTCTACCTATTTTCTAATAGATATTAAAATTTAATAAGGTCAAAATTTAAACTAGTTGACATTGACCTGACCTTTATAGTTTTGACCCATTTTTTTTTTTTTTTAGCAAAATGGGTCACTATTAAATTGGTTCGACCGTACCTACTTATAATTTTTTATTTGCGTTTGTCGTTATACAAATTAATAAATGGTCTGCTTATCTCAGCAAAGCCAATGATAACAAGGAAGTCAAGATGTTGTTTTGTTTCTAGATCTAGAATGTCAAACAGTTTAATGATATCTATCTTATCTTACATAAAATTGTGCTAATTTATGGAAATCAGTAGTATCTCTAAAATTACGTGTATTATTTATTTAACATTCGCGTCTATCAGGGATATTTATCAAAATTGCAATTAGTTATGACTTGAAAAAAAACTGTGTAGGTATTATAGGTAGGTAAGTAAGTACCTACTTATTTTTCTTTTTATGTTTCTTTATTTTTATTTTTTTAGAACTGTTTTTATTTGAAGCAACAACTTCTACTTATAATGGAAAGTGCCTGTCTACGAATAAAATTTACTCCACTTGTACAAGATATACAAAAAGATTCTGATCACTGCTTAGAAATAGTTCCCGAGGTTACATACGTTCAAAATGTCGACAAAATCCAATGGAAAAGCGAGGAAAAGTACATAGAATATACAGTACCTATTACTTACAAAATAATACTGCGAAGGAAAGATAACAATAATACGTATAAAGAAAATTTAAACAAAACGTATTATTCGTGTGTTGATATGTTAGTTTCCTCCTCCGACACTGATCTTATGAGATTGGGTTCCGGAGATATCAAGAAAATGTTGAGCGATACTTTGATTCTCAACAATCTAACGCCAGCTGTTGGGCACTGTAGTAGTACAACTCTGAAGAATCCTGCAATTGAAAGTCAATATGTTGACCAAACGCTAGCTGGAGCACAGACTGAAAACAACGATATATCCATCTCCCAAAAATTAAAAATTGTGGACTCCCTTGAATTACTTGATAAAACGCGTAAAGTTACTGTAAAGCAAACTAAACAAACAGGTAAAGATTATATTTACGTTTTTTTTATATTTACTTTATATGTAACGAATTAACGTACACTAAGCATTTGTTTCGTTAGTTTTAGGTCAGGAATGTATAACAGATAATATTCAAAACATGGACCTCGATGATGAAAGTTTTAATAAAAATACACAAAATCAAGTGATAATCGATAACTCATCAGAAGACAATGCATTAAAATCGGATCGAATACCTTTAAAAACTATCACAGAAATAAGAAACATTACAACAAATAAAATTTACGAGAAACATAATTTGAGCTGGACACCTATATGTTCAATTAACACAGTTGAAAATAGCCCTAGCACCAGAAGTATACTAGAATCTCCTCCTATTTTATGCCTAGGAAAAGGTATGGCGATAGACGAGATAAAGATGAAAGATTTAGATTATTCTCCGAACTTATTACCAAACCATTGCTTCTTATACTATGACATGTTTAATCTAGACACCACGCTGTTCAGCAAGCCAGCAGCTAAACCTGCTATTCAGCTATATGATCGTATGCCTCATAGAGTTCTACCGGAAGTTCGGGTAGCAAAAATTGTTCAACAAATGGAAAGAGAGATAAGACCTTTGAAGATCATACTAAGCGACATCATAAGCAAATGTTCATCACTAGATTATTTCAAAAAAAAAACTCAGAAAGAAAGGAATAATACTACGAATTACAAAAATGTTTTAAAAAAAAGTAGTAATATGTCGACTTGGTCAAACAAGAACGAATCTAACCGTGTAGTGTATTCTATTGTATTCGATGGTTGAAAATGAAAACCCTATTAGCAATAAATGTCTGGATCCCCTTGGTGTTCTCCTGTTTTTCATTTTAGCATGTAATTTTGTTTATCTACACTCATGTTATAATATTCGAATTATGAACCCATGCCTGAACGTCTAATGATACACTTTATGCCATAGTCAACTTTAAAAATAAAACTGCTGTATCCGGGTATGAAACACCCGGATACAGCTGTCACTTATTATAAAACACATATTATTTCTTAATTTTACAGTCTCCATGGCAACCGTAGGATTTACCGGCCCTGACTTCCAACTCTTTCAAGCCCTTCTTTAGCCGCCAACAATCAGAAACTTTTTTAAAATTAGAATTTTGAATTTAGAAGGAATAGACCGTATAGACTCCTATGCGAGGGGTTTGGCACCAATCCACATTTTATAATTAATATTGATTTGCTTTAATTTTGAAATATATAATAAATGTAATGAGTGTAGATAAAGTAGTGTAGTGACTGCACATAAGTCGGTATTATGCGACAGTCACATAAACTACTATTTTCATAAAAGTACCTAAATTAGAACGATAGAAAAGATTTTATTACGTGATTGATTCATCATGCATATTCACAATGGTCCGTCATAGGCATGGAGACAAGATTTTTTTTAAACATTATAAAAGATCGAAATATCACTTTCTTCAGCAGTCAAAGTGTAATATAAGTATTTTTTTTATTTTGTATTTTAGAATAAAACTCTTGAATAAACATTGGTACTTTCCCGCATTTAACTTAAAACATAAACATGTAGAGCTATGTATTAAAAGTCATAATTTTAGACGGTTTTTAGTTTTCCATTAAATTTGTAATCTGCAGCAGAGGTAATTTAGCAAGCTTAACTCTTTTGAAAAATGCTGTGGCTATTCTCACTAAATTACTCACTCACTAAAACTTATCTTTTAGAAAAATGGCTTCAGAATCCGTAGTAGACCAAATAGTCAAAAGCCTATCATTTGAAGTGGAGGCAGTGCCGCAGCATCAAGATGTGGAACCGACTTCACCTTCAAATATGACACCGATGAATGTAAAAATAAAAGTACGAAAAAAACATGAAAGTGATATGGAAAAAGGTATTATATCGGTACAAAAAAGTCCCGGTGGTGCTCCTGAAAGAATTCGATTGGTCAGTAGTGATCAAACAATAATGTCATTTAATGTCTTAATGGAAGCTGAATTCGCGAAAAAGGGCCAAAGAAAACCTAGAAAAAACTTTTTTGGTAAGTTTTATATCTATTTATTGTTTTATTTTACTCTATTCATCTCGCAGTAGTGTCTATACAAGTATGAAAGTAGTGTACCTACTTATTTAATATAAAGCATTGTTTAAATCAGTCAATTGAGAAGGATATAAGCTACTTTTGGTTCTAAAAATTTTCAGATTGACAAAGCCGCGGTCGGAGCGCTAGTGAATATTAAATGGGTAGAATGAACGTCATTTATTTTTGTATTTCAATGATAAAATAATCTTGCAGGTGGATGTTTAGAAACACAATACGATGAGGACGATGGCCCATACGTGCCCAGTTCGACCTATAATGCAAAAAAAGATGATACAAGTATTTCAAGTAAATCAGAAGGTGTATTAAAACACAATTTTACTTTATTAAAGCATCAACGCGGCAAGGCTGAACCAGTTCCTGGATTAACAAAACATTCTATTTTAGGAAAGTGTAAGCCAGGTAAATTATCACATGGCAGACTATATTAAAGTATTATAGTAATGTAATATACAACGGAATCTATAATAAGTTCGTTCATGTTAAAATTTTAGGTGGTTGTTTAGATCCACCTTTCGGAGAAGATAAGTACCCGTACAAACCTGTGGCCAAAAATGACCAATTGTCTGTAGGTTTTCCTAAAGATGAAATCAAAGAAAATACCGACAAAAAGGGAGATTCTTGCAAAAAACCTTCAAAAACACGGTTAAAAGATAAAGCAGGCGATGACTCATTGTTACGTCTAAACGAAACAGATCAAGTGGAAGACTCTTTGAATAATAATTACTCTGCCTCCATTATCACATATCCACCTGAAGTCTCCTCAACTCAAAATATTCAGGACAAATTGTTAAGATCCAGAATCAGTAGTGCAGAAAAGCACAGAAAGTCCACTATTGAAGGTTCAGAAATTTTTTACAGCCCCGCAAAGAAGAACCGTTCTGATTCCAGTGATCGTAAACTTTCACATGAAGCTTCTTCAAACACTGATATGGGTACATTTGGTAATCGCCAAAAACTAAGAATGACAAAAAACAAGAAAGAAGACGTTCCTACTGAATATAAAAACAAAGACACCCCACAAAATGATATGAAAGCTAATTTAGTTTTAAGAAGCGCTAGTTGGAAAAGTGCGTCTCTAGATCAAAATGTTCAAGAAGGGACGACAAAGAACGAAGATAGCAATCAACTTAAACAAAATGAAGTAGAGCACAAATCAGTAAATGATACACATGATGATTTTATACCTAGGTCATCCAATGTATTTTTTTCTGAAACAGAAGAACAGTTACAAAGCAAGGACACTAAAACAGCAAAAAAGGTAAGAAGCGCCAGTTGGAAAAATGCGTCATTTGATCAAAATGTTCAAGAAGGGACGAGAAAAAACGAAGATAGCTACCAACGTAAACAAAACGAAGTAGAGTCCAAATCAGTAAAGGATACTCGTGATGATTTTATACCTAGGTCATCCAACGTAATTTCTTCAGAAACAGAAGAACAGTTAAAAAGCAAGGGCACCAAAACAGCAAAAAAGGTAATACCTTTAGTTATACCAATACCTTTGGCTGGGGAGAATAACGTTAATGTAACACCGAACGAAAAATTTAAAATGCAAATGACCGCACCAGAACAATTGACCCCAGATGAAAATCAAAATAGAGATTTTGCACAACTGTTAAATGATGATAGAAGCACCAAACAGGAAGAAATGACAAATATTGATGAAAATATGTCTAAGCCGATCAAAATATCTTCAGATGATTACAATAAGGCTACGACAAAAGAATTCGAAAACATTAGTAGTGGAAGCATTAATGGATCTACTGATATGGTAAAAGCACATAAATATAGTTTACCAATCAGAAATGAAAGCAAGGATCTAGAAAATAAGGGAAATGAAATGACGTTAAATAAATTAAAAGGTTTAAAAGAGCCTACATCAGCAGGCAAGGAAGCTACAAAACATAGTGATACTTCCGAAATATTTCCATCGAGTGAATCGAACAATATTTACAGCTATGATGATTTAAATGAAGAAAGCAATGAAAAACCCAAACTGAGGAAAACATCACTCAAGCGCACTTCAGTAGATATGCCAGATGGTGTACACCCCAAAAATGAAAGTATTGCCGGCCTAATAGCTGATGATAGGCAAAAAAGGCCGTCAAAACCTTTTTCGTCGGAAGACAGAAAACTTGATGATAATAAATCCAAGATAAGGAAAACATCGCTCAAGCACACTTCAGTAGATATGCCAGATGGTGCACACCCCAAAAATGAAAGTATTGCCGGCCTAATAGCTGATGATAGGCAAAAAGGTCTGTCAAAACCTTTTTCGTCGGAAGACAGAAAACTTGATGATAATAAACGTACACCTTATTTTGAAAAAGACTACGATGGAAGTGTGAAGTATGATACCAAAAACTACGATAATAATTATCGCATATCAGCTGATGCTGAAAATTATTCCAAAACAAAAGTTATAGAACTTCACTCAGAAGAAAATTTAAATAAGCCATTATTAAGATCATACAATGATAATGGCTTCAGTCACGAGGTTGACGAGAAAATTCTTCGGCGAGAAACAGAGATTAGCATGAAGTCTAGGTCATCGTTAACAAATAAGTTCTCAAAGATCAAAACACCGGAAAATCAGTTCAGTAAGAGAGTGAATTTACAAAACATAGTTCCAAATGAGGACGATTTGATAAGACAGAGGTTCGAGACAGACACAGAGAAGCAGACAGAGGGTAGAGACAGCTTTGATCACCAACAGTTCGAACATCCGATCACCAAGAAGCAGAATGTATTAGAAAATGCAAATGATACAGATTCACGACGCAGTCAGGAAGTTGCTATACGCAATAACTTAAATTACCATCAGTCAGAATCTTCTGATTATAACAGGGGAAATGAACAAGGAAAATTACAAGGTAGGTAACTAATTTACAAAAATAATATAAAAAATAATTATTTTCTTATTTTTCTACATTTCAAACCCCGATATCCGAGTATAGGAGTCACCTCGAATGTGACAGTGAGACACGCACGTTAGCTTTACTTTTCATTTTATTACACACTTGACTTGATTTTGCTATAGACTTTCAATTAATTTTAGATTTTAAAGATCGAACTATAGAGAACCAGCACATTTTGTTTCATACAGTGGCGGTCACATAATTAAAGACACCAGTCGATTTTCATACAAACGAGGTAACTTTGAAGCCCTGGTTCTCCGCCAGGGATTGACCTAGCTGTGATCTGATGATGGCCATCTAGGGAGTGAATGGAGGAAATTCAGATCGCTATACACACCCAACTGATCTGATTAGCGTTCTAAGAGATATAAAAAGCAGAGTTTTCAGTTTCTGGATTTCCATACAATTTTATGCTAATTTTGCGGATTTTTTAAACATATCCTTATATCTTTTAGAATGCTGATCAGATTAGTTAGGTGTGTATAGCGATCTGAATCTCCTCCATTCACTCCCTAGATGGCCATCATCTGATCACAGCTAGGTCAATCCCTGGCGGAGAACCAAGGCTTCAAAGTTACCTCGTTTGTATGAAAATCGACTGGTGTCTTGGTGAGAAAAAAACATGCTCATGTACAATTTCCAGATTAAATAGTTTTTTAGTTAAATTTATTGACAATAAATGCCTTTTTCTAGATTCAAACCATTTACTGAATAAATACAATGCAGATTATGACGATTCAGTAAGCAATACTTTCTCTAAACCTACATCTGGTACGATGGACAGTGAATACTTAAGCGATCATTCACTTTTACGACCAGAGGATACAGATTATCAAACTACGAATATACACGAAAATCGAATCTCACCCACGAAACTTAGCTTAAAAAATTTGGGACAACCTTTAGAAAATGCTGCAATCAGAAAGTTTCAAGATAAAGGAAAACGTGAATTAACACCAAGCCAATATGAATTAGGAAAAACCTATCAATCATCGGCACCTCCGAGCGTGTTTGGTGATGATATCCCATATAGAGACTATAATAAATACTCCAAGCAATATGGAGAAGTAACCTCAGATGTTCATAGTCAACGAAGCTTTGATAATATTGTAAGCCAGACGCAAGAAATTAACAAACCATCAAATCATATTCGTTATAGTGAAACATCCTTACAATCGTCAATGAGTTCCACTAGTAAACAATATGAAAAATTTGGGAACGGCACAAAAGAATACGAAAATGCGCCACAATTTCGATCAGTTAGGACAAAACACTATGTAGATATGCCACAATTTCGATCGGGTAGTGGTAGTATAAAACAATATGAAGATGTGCCACAATTTCGAGAAGGCAGTAAAAATCAATTTGATGATGTGCCACAATCTCGTGAGGGCAGTACAAAACAATTTGAAGATGTGCCAAAACATTTGTATGGAAAACCAATTGACCCAAAATACACTTTCTCTGATAAACATAAAAATGGTGAAAATGAAAATATGTATGCCCCTGGAACATTAAAAAGTTCCTTCAAAAATGATTTATTATCTCTCAATTTGGGTTTTAAATCGTATGAAAACGATAAAAAGGAAAGAATTCTTGAAACTTTTAATACATCTGATGAACCTACACGAAAACCTGATGACACTGTAACAGTCATAAGATCTTTAATCAGACCTCAAATTAATGATTTGAGGATACCAATTGATTCAGAAAACGAAATGTCAATACAGATCCGAAGGAATAAAAGTCCTCTAAAAGTTCAAATAGAGGGAACGTCTACTACGGGATTTGATAAATTAGGTAAGTGAAAGTCTGAAACTTATTTTATCGCAAAAGTTTTCATTTACCACAAAGATTTATCAAAATGATACCTATTAAAGAACTGTCAAGTGCCTTTTTTTTTTAGCGCGCTCGGCCTGCGATCGTTGAGGTTAAGCAACGTTCGCAATGGTCGGTCACGGGATGGGTGACCAAAACCTTTTGTCCGTGCTTCGGAAGGCACGTTAAGCCGTTGGTCCCGGCTGCACTTGCAGTCGTTAATACCCACCAATCCGCACTGAGCCCGCGTGGTGGGTCATGGCTCATTCTCCTTATTCATCCATAAGGAAGGCCAGTGCCCCAGCAGTGGGGACATTAAATGGCTGATGATGATGATGATGATGAAGTGCCTTTTATAAAGTACAAAAGGGATACTGATAAGTACAGCGCAAGTTGCGCTGTACTCAAATGGCGGATTTACACGTTAGCTGAGTTGGTTACAGTCTGAAGCGGCAGATTTTTGGGGGGCGGCAAATTTCGCGCATGTTAATGTCACGTTAATACCTCCTATATTATGAGCGCTCAATGCATACAGCTCTTAACTGCAACTCTAGCCTACAGGCGGCAAATGAGTACCGCCACTGGCTGTACTGAGGTGATGTATCAGTATCACCCTTTTATTGTTAAGGTGCGTCCACACTTGTAACATTTTGGCGTGTCCGAACACCGTGTCTTTACAATACATTGTCTCTTTGATACAGTATTATACCACAGCGCATGTCCAACAAAACTAGCGATGCATGATAAAGACACGGTGTTCAGACACGCCAATATGTTACAAGTGAGGACGCACCTTTACGCTGCGTGACGCAAACTTAAAGGCGTTTGTGAACTTACATTACACCGCACCCTCACCTCTCCCACCCATTTACATCAAACTTAATAAATGGTGTATTGCGCAGCGACTTGCGCTTAATTTCATAGACGCCTATAAGTAACTTTATTTTTGAAAATGTTTCATCAAATATTATATTGGTAATTTTCAATTGTTTAAGGCGGCAAAATACCGAACAAGGAAACGCAAGACATTTTGAACTCTATATACGAACGAGATTTGATACCCTTACAAAAAGCATTCAAAGGTTTAAAGAGAGATCTCGACATATTAGCAAGTCAAAAAACTAAATTTAAAGACAAAGCGGTCGGCCCAATAGCCTCTAAAACAATTCGCGTAGTTAAAGTTAAACCAAAATGTGATTGTTGGGAAAAGTGGTAAAAAGAATAAAGTTTGAAACTCCTTAAAAAAATGTGTTAATTTTACACATTAGCTTTAGAGAACACTATTAGTACCTTTTTTTAACTTGATTCATTCATCGCATTTTGCTATGGTAATTAATTTCTCCTTTAAGTATTAATTAAATTGATTTTGATAACGTTTGGGTACAGTTTCTTCGAAATTTACTTAAAAATACAATACTTTTAAGAGTAGGTACAATTCGGAGAAAAATTCACGTTTTGTTAGAACATGTAGGTATAAAATATGGAAAAGAAAATAGTTAGAACAATAGAGAAGTACTTATAAAATACTTACTTTGGAATATATTTTTTTATTGGTTACACTTTTAAAGTTCTCAATAGTAACATCATGTTGATGATGTGATGACTGATGAATGACTCGACTCTAAATTTATTATCAAAAAATTTAATTCCAATGTAGGTACCTACTTTATTTTTCTACGTTGGTCTGCTATTTTCTTCTGCATATTCATTATATTCGTTATAGACATGCAGCATATTCAGCATGCAGCATATTCGTTATAGACATGCCATTTCACATTTTTTTTATTTCGATAGACCGTCAACGCTCTCGTGTAGACAGTCCCTAATCAGAAATTACTGCTGCAAAACCTTAGCGTTTATATCATGCGCGGCAGACCGGTCCAAATTAGTCACTATCTCCAATTATAACGTGCCACCCGATTGCACTGCAACGACGACGATAGTATCGCAAAACACTAATTACGAATATAAACTCGAATATTTAATTTGTACGCATTTTGCAACCTGGTTGAATTGGTGACATGAAAAGCAAAAATAATTGTGAGAATTAGACAGTTACTTAGATAGATTGGACAGTTCATTCATGTTTTGACTATATTTCTTTGTGAGTTTAACTTTTATTTTCGTGAGTGAAAATGCTGGAGAAAATTGAATCTGTGTCAAAACAAGTGGGTGAAAAGGAGAAATATGTAGCTGATCTAGAACAAGCCCTTTCAGTTGTTGGTAAGCACTTTTATTTAAATCACGATCTATTTGCATATAATATTAGGCACGAAGCAATTGTGTGGTTGTTTTTTTTTGCTAAAATAATTATTTTAAATATTTATTTATATCTTTGGAACATAAGTACATACATATCTTTACATAAATATATTTTACGTCTGATTGTCCATCGCTAAGATACCGTTTGATCAATTTTAAATTTTCGTCAAGGTGTTGCCAAGCTTAACCACATTAACCCGATACTTGTAAGTTGTGGTCAAAAGATACCTATAGCAAAAACAAAAAAGTTATTTAAACGAAAGAGATCTGCTTTACTTTTAGCCTTAATATTTTGTTTATAATTTTTGAAATTCATATGTGAATAACAATATAGTTACGTAACAATTTAATAATATGAAAAAGAGAGACACTAATGCCCCTGTTAATGTACTACCAGCATCTTACTTTTAGATGAAATTGCAGCGTTTTTGGATTGAGTTAATAATAATTTCAAAGGTAAGGATTTTATTGCAAGGCGATAAGTTTCACGGATTCAGTTTGGCTTTAAAATATTGTTTTAAAGAGTGCGTGTCAGATATCTCTGCGCGCGACTGAGGTGTTTTTGATGCTAGTTGTGATGTACTTAGTACCTATGTACATTTCTGAAAGATTAGTATTCGATTTCGACCGCGCGCAGACTCATCTTGATCGCAGAATTTGTTGCAAGAGTAGGTAAGGGGGCAAAGAGTATGAAAATAACAGGGAACACTATTTCTGTGTTCTGTGGTAAGTAGGTAATCACTACTACTGTAAGGGGGAAGAAATAGCGATTTCGCCGCGATTTCAACAGCTATTCTGGTTACCCTGTTTGCATTAAGTTGTTTTCTCTACTTCAGTAGAGAAAACTGAAGTAGAACATACAGAACAAATTAGGTACTAATCAAGAATCAAGATTCACACGTTTTTCGCTCGTTGTTGTATGTATGGACAGGGTGTACCTAATTAGGAAATAGAGACTGACTATATGAACTATAAAGCTACGATATGAGACCCGCGTACACATAAAAAATAAATACTTAAGTCACTTATTTATCGTTCTATATTTTTCTTATTTGACGGCAAATAATTATGATAGGGGTCTTATTGCTCAGCTTGCCCATATCATATTCAATTATATAAAGGTATATTGCTGTTATTAAACAAGCGTCATGTTATCAATAGATTGCCTATTTACATGGATTAGGCGATTACATTAATTCTCATGTACCTAATCTACTTTTATTAAGGTAGTTTGTTATTATGTATCTACTTATTTAAGGTTTCGATAACAATCGAAAGGTAGGTAGTTACCTCTTGAAAAAAAAAGTTAGCGGTTTTGACTTTTGTTGCTATGTAGTAATTCAGTAGTTTATGGTACAATTGGGTTATTAGATTGTTATTATTACTGTTGTAAATTACTGGTAAACAAAGTTGTACCTACCTATTTATAACACTTATCACAATACAAGCAGAAAATCAAAAGGTCATCTATACTAATATTACTTATAAATAGAAAAGAATAGATTTTTGTTTGTTTGTTTGTGTTTGTAACGGATGAATTCAAAAACTACCCTACCGATTTTAAAATCTGTCTAGTAGGTAGTTTTTGAGTTAAGCAATTATTGCTTTCACCGTTAGAAATCTACTTTCTTCCTATGTAACATAGGCTAGGTAATTTGGATTTCACCCCTTTACCTATTCCCACGGGATCTAACTAACATTTAGTAGATAACTTATAAAAATAAGTAGATCTTACTAACATTTAGTGATATAATTTACAAAATAATATGTATGTAGGTACAGTCGAGTTCAATAATATCTGTGCATTTTTAGACTATGTCGCATTAAGTTTTTTGACATCGTCTTTGACTTTCTGTACAAATTTTCACAATAATTACTACGACAAAGTTCAAAAGTGCACAGATATTATTGAAGTCGACTGTATCTACATTCAATGCGCTGTTAAGCTTGAGCAACACGTTGGGCGCCAATTCCATCGAAATAAAGAAGAGCTAAACGGAGCTGCAATTTTTAACCTTTTTAAAACATCAAGCAGTAAATTCAAGCAGGCAGTATGCCTCTGGAACGCTTTGCCCCCTGAAAATTCGCAGTTCCCCCAGTTGGTGCGAGAGCATTATTTAAATTCTTTACACTAAAGTCTCGTCATCTCTGTCATATGTCATGGTATGTTATGTATTGTATTGTAGGTATGTACTTATGTATAAGTATATGTATGTATATCATCGTATTAGTATATAATATGTATTATTTATTTATAAGATTATATGTCTTATTTAGCTTTATTTTGTGTCTATTTCACCAATACAGTTTCTTTAAAAAAATTGTTCTTCTTATTTTTATTGCTGCCACAGCCTTTTGTTACATTCCTTCCGGTTGACGTAGAATGCATAAGGGCATTAAGTCAGCCTTTTGTATGTTTTTCATGCAATGAAGAATAAATAAATAAATACTTAAATGAACAACCAATGTCAAACGTAAGACAGCACAGCACCTCTCCGCTGCAATGGGCAGGTTATCTTATAGGGACGGATTGTGCTTGAAAACTCTATCGCATTTTTACCACCAGGTGTTGGAGTATACAACGTAAAGTACTGCCTGGTACTGGCCTTGTTCCTCATAGCTGCCATCATCGAGCCAGTGGGGTACTCCTACATCCTGCCGTCCAGTCGATGCGACCTCGAGATGACGTATGCACAACGAGGATTTATTTCTTCAGTACCTTATATAGGTAAGTAACAGTATGATGTATTGGAAAAATTTTACTTAATAGAAAAAACACTATCCCTGCAGGTAGGTAGGTAAGTATTTTAACTACATTTTTCCTATACTTGCAGAATTGCATTTGGAATGCCTAAAATTAATTAAAAATCATAATAGTATTATTTAATTTACTAACTGTATTTTATAAAAAGGCCTCCGGAAATGGGCGACAGGGTAACGCCCGAATATCTCTCGATCTCGAACTTTGTGAATGTCTCAACTTATTATATCTCTTCTTTTTAATACATTATTTTGATACACAAGCTCATAAAGTGTAGAAGCGTTCGAATTTAAACGAATATTCGAGCTTGAGTTACTTATATATTATATTAATTATTTTGTTTGACATTTTTATTTCTTAGGGCGTTTGTGCACTACACTGAATTTTACCGATCCGGAAAAAAACGGATGCTTGTATTTTAATAATTAATCATTTATAATAGTTATTAATTAAATACAAGCATCCGTTTTTTTCCGGATCGGTAAAATTCAGTGGTAGTGCATAAACGCCCATAGTTAGAGTAATTATCTACTTAGGTAGGTATTTGCTTTAGGTAAATAAGGAATCACAACTATGTACCCAACTTTAACAATATCATAACCGGTAATGATTGTGTTTATCCAAAGGTCAGAGACACAAAGTGATTTAGTCATTACTCGAGCGACTTAAAAATACGAAATTTCAGATGTCGCATGAAAAACAGTAGAAATCGAGCACTCGCTCGGCTCCACCCGAGTGAATCAAAAATAGAGCTCCAAATATCTTTTTGACAGAGCGAGCTATATGGTCTCGTCTTGGCACATTTTATATGAAAATGTTTTTGGTGGGTTACCTTACATCCTACAAAGCAAAACGTACCTAATTAATGATCATCCTTATACATTTATTAGTTTGATCTTTTTTATCATATGTATATATACTACACGCATAAAATTCACTTGTGACATAACAGTACTTACTCACGTACTACATTTGCTGATAAAAATATTTAGTTAGCTTAAATTAGATAAAAATGAGACGAGACAAGTATTACGGCATATCGAGAAGATAAGGTTAATGAGTTTTGCATTGATTTATTTTTATGAGATAATGAAGAAATATGGCTGTAATTTTTGGGTAGGTACCTATACCTACTTACCCTAGTACTTACCTACTTCTCTTACCGATTTCTTCATTATTTTACATTCTCTTTCTTTACTACCTAATTAGACATTGTCGCATAACACATTGTCTCCAAGTATTTGTATACTAGCTCTCACGGAAGTCAAACCTGCGTTTCTAGCTAGGTACTGGCAATGGTTTTTACATACTTACATGTAGGTACATTGTAGGCAAAAAAAGCGTTTCGTTTAGCTAAAAAAATCCTATAAGGTGCTAAACATAACACTGCTCCGCTTCGCTCTTTTGCGATGCTCCTCACTGGAGCTGCAAGCTTAAAACCATTGCCGAGATAATTAAAAAATATGGATATGAGCATGGGCTTCATTTGACATTTGAAGTCCATATATGAACATATTATTATGGGCATAATAATATGCTCTTAAACAGTCAAATGAAGCCCATGCACATATCCATAATTTTTAGCCGATAGCCCCCTGGAGCTAGAAAAGCAGGGGGGCTACCGGCTATAAAATATGGCTATGATCATGGGCCCATATTATGCCCATATAAGGACAAAATATGGGCTTCAAATGTCAAATGAAGCCCATGTCCATACCCATATTTCTTAGCCGGTAGCCCCCCTGGTTTGACTTCCGGTCGACATACGCTCTAATATACTTAAATGTGTTACCACGTAGTACACACTTTCGGTTTTTTTTTATGTTGGAAATATAATAATACTTGTTACCGCAAAATATAAGGAAGGTACGGTAAAATTTTCGTTTGTTGATCAAAGGTATCGTGCTGACGTCGTTTCCGTGGGGCTACCTGGTGGACACCCGGGGCCGGAAGTCGATTATCATCGTCAGCTCAATGGCGGCCGGCACGCTCAGCATCCTCTCAGGGTTCATGCCAGAACTCATCAGCTTCACGGCCTTCAAGTTCCTCGCATCACTTTGGTATGAGTTTCTCCAGATGCAGTGCGATTCAAACTTAATGGCATCGTGAAGTTAGCCGCTATGCGCAATACAGTACCCCGCCCGCAACCTCTCCTCTCCAACCACTCGCATATTGAAGGGGCACACATACTATCAGGCCACCTGCAGCCCTTGATTGAACAAGCCGCCTGATATTCGGTTGTTCTTGGGCCTCTAACTCTTGTATGCAGATGACATCGCATTTCTCTTTGCGGCATACATTGGAGAGGATATCCGACTTTGCTGCAGAAAACCCTGCTATATTAATAGAAATTTCAGTGCTGGTCTTAGAGTAGTGATTTTTTCCTCTCGCCGTTTGGTTCCAGGAAAAGGACCTTTTCTGGTGGGACCCTGGGAAGGTGGGGGATATTTTTGTTCGCCATCGGTCGTGGTGAGGGATCAGCCAGTCTGCGTTATCGACTAAGCTGTCTACGCAGACTGGGCAACCCCAGGGTGCGCCGATCGTACAATTTGTTTAGATACACCCCAGGAAGGCTCCTTTCGTGCATCCCCAGTGGTTTTTGTATGTACAACTGTGTGTGGCAGATTACGGCAGACTGACAGGCCGTTGCCTAAGGGCTGGCTCTGTGGGGTCCTTTACATCTGAATTTATTGTGTAGTGCCTTCGATATAAGTGTAGTGCGCAGTGACTTGCGTCGAATTTCACGGACGCCACCAAGTTCGAATCGCACTGTACCTACTCCTTTTACTTGATAGTTTAGTCAAAGAATACTATAATATGGTTTAGTTAACATATTGCAGAGGCAGATTTTTTTGGTAGATTTTACGACTGACCTATAATACAGAATTAGATATAGTAATAATGTATACACGGCGGCACATCAGACTATACATGTTGACCTTGAGACCGCCTTTATGTTAATAAAAGCTGATATCGCAGTTCAACTGTTTAACTTGATGTGCTGTCGAGTGTACCTAACTAGTTATAGTTATAGATATTTCTACAGCCACTTGAAGTTACATATTATTATTATTATTCATATATTTTGTTATCAGCGTTATCTAAGAGATTCCACAACGTTTATTCAGTCATAAACAGTATTGCCCGCTTTCATCTAAATACACAACAGGATAATAATCTGGAAATCCCCATCATCCAAACAGAACCTTGAATCTTAATAAGTATTAGGTAAACTAATAATTAGATATGGGGGACGCAAGTCTTCAACAAAAATATTTAATATGATACGGGATATAGTACAATTAACTAACCAGCCTGCCTAGTATGACCATCATTATATCGCGCGATATGATATAGCACGTCATGCTGTCTTGCTTACTCCACTAAGGTGTAAGCAAGATATAGGCTCTTATCATGCGTCAATAGTCGAATAAAGTCGCTCATGCTAGGCCGGCTGGGGTTTCCACTGTTACTGTAGGTACATACTTCAAGTCCCTATACCTTCGCAACATGTGCAATGAGATTTTTTAGGTTTTCTTAGGATATATGGCCGAGAACAAAAACCGCTAAATAGTCTTGTTTTTTGTGAGTTCTATAAGCGCTCAAGGTCTCCCGCGATAGGTCTTTGTAACCCTATCGGGTTCCAACGACTTTGACTAATAAATGTGCTTGTCATCAGAGCTAAGAAAAATATTTTTCAGTTTTCATATAATTTGTACTTATGTACGACTATATTTCACCACGGTGTCAAAAAGCAAGCAATAATTTTTTAGGAAGTGATTCTATTCTACCCATGAAACTGCAAAACATTCCTTTAACTTAGGTCAGAGTTAAAGGAATGTTTAGGTCATAAAATTTTTTCGTCGTCCCATACTATACTGCCCTGATAGGCAGGTTGATACCTGATCCATTTGGTATGACGAAATTTGTTTTTATATTTTGACCTATGTTTCTACGGGAAAGTTTTGCAGTTTCATGAGTAGAATCACTTCCTAAAATATTATTGCTTATTTTTTGACACATTGTATACCCACCTAGACTGTAAATACACTCACCGGCACCGAAACTTGGCCAACCTTCAATTTTCACACAGGCCTTTGGGCATTGATGCAAAAATCATTCATCATCATCAACCATTTTAGCGTTCCCACTGTAGTGCCACAGACCTTCCTTGTGCATGTATAAGGAGAATGGACCATGCATTACCCACCACGCGGACCCAGTGCGGATTGGTGGGTGAGCAAAAACATTACAGAGATGCAAATAGTTATCCATCTATGAGACACTAAAGTGAACACGTTTGCATGAAAATTATACGATGATCAAATTTCGAAGCCAATAAGTTTAGTGAGAAGCACCCTTAAGCTAGCATATTTGTATGAAAACTTCACCCATTGGCACCGACGTGATACGGATGCGATAGAAAGGACAGACAGAAAGATCTTTCTATGTTCTGTGGGTCAGACTTACGAGTATCATAATTTGTGTTCCACTTTATGACATGCAGATAAGCGATTACTTTGTGGTCACTATGTCGCCAGATAACAATTGTGATTTAGAGCTTACGTAGGTAATCTTAATCACAGTTTAAAATTAGCAAACAGAGTGCAAACATCAGATTAAAATCATAGATTTTAAGCAAAGATATTGAAAGCGGTGATGGACATCATGATTGATTATAGGCAATGAATCGCAAGTTAGATACAAAATTATAATAACCCATTTGGAAATGGTTCAGTCTATCGGTAAAGTAACGAGACGTCGAGACAATCAGATAATATATTAATCAGTTGCATTTTAATTTTGTCAAGTTTGTAAAAGCATAACGCGTAAAAGGGAACCGGGAACGTTCATAGTACATTCCATGCATTCTTTATATTAAACACCGTCAAGTTTACCTGCTCTATCAACTTGATTCTTTATGTGTATCGGTTCTAACGAAACGAAGGACAAGACATCCGATCCAATTCTTTATAAAACCTACACGGTTAGAAGTCTTTTATTTAATTGCATGAAAATGTAGGTACTTTCGTGATTCGTTCAAGCACGTTATGCAGTTTTGAGTAAAGATAAAGATAAAAGATAAAAATATTCTTTATTCACTTAGACATAACAAATATGTACTTATGAATCGTCAATATTTTCTGTCAAGTATGAGGCAGTATCGACTGACGCAGACATCCTTTAACCCGCATCGGGCTTATATGGTAGCTCATGGCCTGTTCTCCTTATCTGTCTGATGATGACATTGTTTTTTTTATTTCGATCTTTTTGCCGTATTTACGTCTCCTTTTTTGGATTATGTATTTATAAGGTTGTGTAATTGTGATATGTCTGTTAGCTTAGCCTGTCCCGCCGCGGTGCCATACTCCTACATCGGCGAGATCCTGCCGCAGCAGTACCGGGACTTCGCCCTCTCGGTCACTAACTCCATGCAGATAATGGGCTCTGCAATGGTCCCTCGTAAGTTTTTTCCAATCCTTAAGCTGCGTCCAGACTTGTAACATTTCACCGAACATTACCCCGTACCGTGTCAGACACGCGTGTCAGAACGGATAATGTGGACGTCTTTTGACACGCGAACAAGTTCGCGTACATGTTACAAGCTTCAAATCCATTCCGAACACTGGAAGAAACTGCTAGACACAGGTAAATGTACGGACAATGTACGGAGTTACGAAGGTGCAGTGTGGACGCTGGTCTGTGTGCTGTTACGCATCGAAGTTACGTGTTACGAGCCGATCCATCGAGAGTCGGTTTTTATCAAAGGATTTTACAATTGTCCGCGTGTCAAGGAGACGTCCACACTTGTCTTTATGACACGCGTCGAAGTACGCCAGATGACACAGATACAGACACGGGATAGGAATGGATCAGGTCGTGACATGTGCCGGCATCACAGAATAAATACAAGTACAGAAGATGATTATTTTATAAAAATGTCAATATCTCGAAAACGGTGCGTCGTAGCCAAAATCTATCGAAATTTTTAATACCCTTTTAATAACCCCGGAGGTATTTGAGAGACATCGAAAGGCAAAAAAAAAAATTTTTTTTGAGATCTGTTAACTCAATATTTTTTTTTTACTTTATAAGTTCTGAATTCAGTTCAAATGGATGAAAACAGAGGAGCAGGGGGACAGGGCCGCAGCCCCCCCACCAAGAGGGCTCGGGGGGCTAAGCCCCCCGCCGCCGCTCCCCGAGCCCAAGAGATCCTAACAGTCGTTTTAGGTTAGGTTAAGTTAGAACTGTGACCAAAACGCAGCGCGAGCCGAGCGAGCGAAGGCAGCGGCCGGCAAAGCGGCAGAAAAAACTTTTTTTTTTCAAAAAAAAAAACAACTTTTTGTTTTTTCGTCTTAGATCTTTTTTCGAAAGCTATGATTTTTTTCACTTTTTGAAAAAAAAAGTTAGTGTTATTTTTATGCACCCCCTTTGCGACACCCGGACGGCCTAAAGTGTATATAAATAACTAATAAATAAATAAATAACTTCTTACATTCACACCAATTATAATATCTAAGCCCATTTTAATTTCATTACGAAACTGTATCATGGAAAACTTGATAACGGATAAATATATACTTAAATACTTTTTGTTTGTAAATACATACTTAATATACATAGAAAACACCCAGACCAAGACAAATTGACATGTTCATGCACACAAATATTTGTCTTGTTCGGGAATCGAACCCGAGACCACTGGCGCAGAAGGTGGGTAGCCTACCCCTGCGCCAAATCGGTCGTCAAAAGTATATGCAAAAGAATTAGCCTTAAAAATTTAAAATGCTGCTGAAAGTCACAATTCCACGCGGACGAAGTCGGGGGCACAGCTAGTAGGTATTAAATACTTATAATCTTTATTTTTTATTCCATCTTTGAACTCAGCAGTTCTGGTGCCTTGCCACGCAGTCTTGTTCGATTGACAACATGCGTCTACACTTGTAACATTTTGGCGTGTCTGAACACCGTGTCTTTATAATACATTGTCTCTTTGATACAGTATTACCACAGCGCATGCCCAACAAAACTAGCGATGCATGATAAAGACACGGTGTTCTGGTTCTGACACGCCAAAATGTTACGGCAGCACAACCTAGACCGTCCACATTGAGCGTAACAAGTCTTGTACGATGACACGGAGTCCGGTCCGATGTGATGACACAAGTCTGGACGCAGCTTTACCTCCTTACTTATAAACGGGAAAATTTGTGTGTATGGATGTATACAACGTGTTCATGAATAAGCGCAAAACTCCTTAGGTGGTGAGTGTGCTCATGAATATGAACAACTTTTACCATGGGGCCAACACAAAAAAAATAGCTGATTCATACAAATTGTCAATACCTACTCGACCAGAATGTATGGATCAGCTGATTCACTGAAAATCACGTCGATCCCGGGCAACGGATTTTTTGTATGGGGATAGTGAAGCCCTACTCTTATTCAACGAAAAACTAAAATTCGTTAGCGCTTTCACTCGATTCTGTCATGAAATTCTGAGAGTATTACGAAATACTCTCCGAATTTATTACGAAATTTCGTTTTCATTTGGATTAGAGTAGGCTACTTTCTATGTCTATGGTGACATAGTCTACTTTCTATTCCGGAAAAATATCACATTCCCGCGAGATAACATCGTGTAGTCCACGCAGGCGAAGCCGCGGACGGAAGGCTAGTATATAATATACGGAAAGCGCGTACAAATAGAAAATAACAAAAATGCTCACTAAGATAAGGGGCAGATTCTGCTGCGCTAATTGCGTGGCCACACACTCGTAGAAACGCAAGGAAAGTGCCGAGCGAAGTGGTAAGGGACGTAAGTCATGTGGCCGTAACAATCGTCTTGCTCCTAGCGTCGTCGGCGCGGTCGGCGCGAGTCTGCCGTTCGCCGCTATGTTAGCTCGAGTGAGGGAGAGAGCAAATATTTAATAATAATAGTAATACTTGCGGCAACGCGAACGTGAACGCAAGGATCATAGTGTGGCCGAGGCACAGGTCTTGCTTGTTTGTATAACTAGGAACAAAATTGTATTTTTTTTTAAGAAATAACTACTCTCTCAAACCTCTCTCACACTAATAATAAAATTAATAGTAACACACACATAGTAACCACACGCATTGCCTAAACGTAGTATTTAGTAGCTGCCCTTTAAATCTCATCTTGCATAAACAAGCAACTGTCTCTTTTCAGTGTTAGCATGGGCCATACTACCCTCAGACTTCAGAGTGGACTTCGGTTCGTACGATTTCCGGCCATGGCGTCTCCTGTGCATGGTGTACGCATTGTTCTTCATGATCGCCGCCGGCCTGCTATCCTTCGGCCCGGAGAGCCCTAAGTTCCTCGTCTCGCAAGGCAAGCATGAAGAGGCACTCGATATACTGAGAACCATGTACGCAGCGAACAAGGGCAAGTCGCCGGATGATTTTCCGGTAAATACGAAATTGTTGAATACACCCAACTCTATTGAGATTACTAGTTTACTGAATGGTAATTAATCTCAGATGTCATCTTATCTAGCTTATACCCTTCCAGGGGAAATGCCAAGACTTTTCCAGAAAATCCACTCTTTCAATAGGTAAGTAGTAGACGGTGTGGAATATTTCTATTAATTACCACCGTTTTTTTTACATTTGGATAAAAATAATAAAAGCAGTCAACCGCCTCTGTATATAATCTAGAAATCAGACTAAATACTAATAATTTAGTAAGGAGTTTCTATGCCTTTATAAATAAGGCTATTAACAAAGGATTTTGTGGAGGAGTCGCGTCTTACGCGTCGGCGATGTAGTGCTCTCTCAACATGTCAGTGACAATTTTAAAAATCCGCGCGACTACGGTCACTCTACCTTGCCACGAACTCTTATCACAGATAACCGCCAATACTACAGGTGATCTGTGACTCTTATGCACCCTTTTTGACTTTTAACCAATTTCTACTTTTCAGATAAAAGCACTGAAGGTTATTGATGAAAACGAAAAGAACAAGGTTAGTTTCTTCACTTCCCTGAAGGAACAAACGTGGCCTCTGATGAAGCCGCCCTTAGTCAAGTGGATGATGCTCAACGGATTTCTGCTGTTTGGTGTTTTCAACGTGTAAGTTTTTAAGGCCAATAATATTTCAAAACATATTTAAGATGAATACTGAGATTATGTAGTAGGATGCACCGCCCGCCTGCGGCAAATGAATGCAAATGCACAACAGACACACCTTGCACTTTCACAGACTTCTTACTCTCTTTTCTACTCTACACTGTTCCGCCAGCACACGGGGCATCCTCAGAGTTGTTAGACAGTGCAATATCGATGATTGGAGAGTAATGATGCAGATTTTTGATTTCGAGTTGTCGGAAGTTAGCTGGATATTTTTGTTATTAATATTTAGATATGGACTCAGGTGAATCTTAATTGTATCAAATATTGTAGGTTGAACGGCCTTTGGATGTGGGTTCCCGATGTGTTGAACCGAGTACTGACTGGCGGCGGAGGTGACGGCATGACCGCGTGTGACGTAATAGGCATGCAGCAAAATAATGTAAGTTTTCAAGAAGGCTACGGGAGGCAGCTAAAAAACCCTTCTAAGGCTGTCTGTCCCCCAAAGGGAAGAGGAGTTGCAGATCGGTGAGAAAGTGAAAAATCTACCAATAGATTTGCATAAAAACTCTGCTCCTTCCAGTGGACAAGATTGCAATTCTATTTGTGGATTCTTTTATGTCACGCCCCGCCCCGTAACTCGGTTCTGCTTTGGTGGACATGCAGCCTAAGCTCTATCATAAAACCTTGCCTCTTTGCAGACTGAACAAGAAGGCGTATGCGACGACACCATAGACACGCTGACATACATGATAAACTCTGTAGCGTCGATCGCTTGCGCGTTCATCGCCTTGGCTGTGAGCACCTCAGTAAGATGCATCGGGAAAAAGATACTGCTCATCATAATATTCATCCTGATCGGGTTGTTCTGCATCATCATCAACGTTACGACTGTTCAGATGTTGTTTGCTGTGCTACTGTCGTCATTGCCGCTAGCGGGGCTCTGTATTGGGCCCGTAAACGCGTACAGTGTAGAACTGTTTCCTACTCAACTGAGGTATGGTATTTACTTACTCATTATTTGCTCCATTTAGATGCTTTTTTGTTAATGAGAGCGAAACGAAGCGAAAAGAAGTCCATTTTAAAAGGATGCGCGAGTTTTTGTAATTCAGTTCGCAGTTCATACAAATAATAAGAACAGATACAGAAAACGAATCTATCGCTTCGCATCACTCCGTGTCTCACGCTTTATTCTAGAGAAAATAAATGTCTCAGTTTTCATACAAAATCGAAAACCTTTGACTCTTTAGTTTGTCCAACTTTATTCAAACTATTTTAGAGCACTCTTTTTCACCTAATGCATGTACCTGTATGATTGTATGAATAATTTCACATTCTATAAATTATTAAAATATTGTTCACAGAGGAATGGCGGTGAGCCTGTCCATGATGATAGGCAGAGTGGGGTCAATATTCGGCGCCAACATTGCAGGAGTTTTGATCAATGCGTCTTGCGAAGGGATGTTCTATATGTTCGGAGGACTGTTAATATGTAAGTCAAACTATTTAAATTATTTCACTAAATTCAAAACCAATAAATGGTGTAGGAAAAATTGTGATTGAAAAAACCACCAGCCTTGCAATTAATAACTTTCAACCGGGTTGAATAAATTGTGATTACCTACTAACTATTATTTACTTCACAGAACAAAAAAAATAAAGTTAGAAAAAGAATAGCACGTATTTAGTTGCCATGACAACGCAAAGTGAAGAAATTAAAACTCGTAAAAACGTATGGAAAGTTTGCTGTTTAGAGTAGACGGTTTTCCACGCGCGCCCACTCGCCCCGCCTACTCGCCCCGCTCACTCGCCCCGCCCACTCGCCTCGCCCACTCGCCTCGCCCACTCGCTATTTCTAATCTTTTTTTTTTTTTTTTTATAAAAACTGGTTAAGCATTTGACCGCCATCTTGCTAAACAGACAGGATGCAGTCTAGGGTGTAGCATGCTTACCCAGTAGGTTGTGATCTGTGTTTCTGTTTCACTTCTTTGTATTTTCGTTATGTGACAAGATAAGTCAAAGAATATTTTATGAATAAGCTATGTTATGTATCACAATAGTTATTTGTTATACAAGAGAGCAAAATCATTTTTTGCTGCGAGTGATGAATTTAAATCACGA
The DNA here is from genome assembly GCA_949710035.1 of Crambus lathoniellus. Taxonomy (NCBI): domain Eukaryota; kingdom Metazoa; phylum Arthropoda; class Insecta; order Lepidoptera; family Crambidae; genus Crambus; species Crambus lathoniellus. The sequence continues at coordinate 24,438,085 of OX453306.1, forward strand.
ACTAGCGAAGTAGTCTAAAATATAGACTACTGAGCACAGTGAGTGATTTAAAGGCACGAGACATCAGAAAATTTTGCTCTCGTGTTGAACATACAACTTTTCACCTCTACCAGCGAGAAAAGTGTTACAGGTCAGAAAAACAACATTGAAGGCAACATTAAACAATAAAGAAAACATCAAAATTAATAATTAAGAGTAAAATTGGTGCAATTATGCAAGTTGAAGGTAACTGTTTGCATTGCGTTCAAAAACTGCACTGCATGTAATTTTTATGAAAACCAAACATGATATTAGTAAGCTATATAATGTTTACTTCATATTATTTATTTTAAATATTGCGTGTTTAATAAAATGCTATAGTAGTACAATCGTATTTATATAATTTGTGATTAGAATTCATTAATTTTTCTTATTTTATATTTATATCATGCATGCGACCTCATTTCGACCATACTCTTTATTTCAAACCTTTGGTATCCGTGTATTTCTTTTTTAAGCTTTATATTTCATGTCCATCGACATAAAGTTATCTAGCTATCCTTTTTGCTCATATTAATTTTAAAAGTCTCATCCTTGTCATTCTATTTCTTTTTTCTTAATTATTTCAAAAGTTGGTGTAAGAAATTAAAAAAGCACTTTGCCTCACACTCGCAGCGAAAATCGATTTTGCTGCGAGTTTTTAGGCGCCAAAAGCGCCCTTTTTGAGCTGGAGTGGTGAAATAGTTATTTGTTATACAAGAGAGCAAAATCATTTTTCGCTGCGAGTGCTGAATTTAAATCACGAACTAGCGAAGTAGTCTAAAATTGAATCACAAGCGTAGCGAGTGATTCAAATATAGACTACTGAGCACAATGAGTGATTTAAAGGCACGAGACATCAGAAAATTTTGCTCTCGTGTTAAACATACAACTTTTCTCCTCTACCAGCGAGAAAAGTGTCAGGTCAGAAAAACAACATTGAAGGCAACATTTAACAATAAAGAAAACATCAAAATTAATGAGTGAAATTGGTGCAATTATGCAAGTTGAAGGTAACTGTTTGCATTGCGTTCAAAAACTGCACTGCATGTATTTTTTATGAAAACCAAACATGATATTAGTAAGCGATATAATGTTCACTTCATATTATTATTTATTTTAAATATTGCGTGTTTAATAAAAAGCAATAGTAGTACAATCGTATTTATATAATTTGTTATTAGAATTCATTAATTTTTCTTATTTTATATTTATATCATGCATGCGACCTCATTTCGTCCATACTCTTTATTTCGAACCTTTGGTATCCGTGTATTTCTTTTTTAAGCTTTATATTTCATGTCCATGGACATAAAGCTATCTATCTATCCTTTTTGCTCATATTAATTTTAAAAGTCTCATCCTTGTCACTCTATTTCTTTTTTCTTGATTATTTCAAAAGTTGGTGTAAGAAATTAAAAAAGCACTTTGCCTCACGCTCGCAGCAAAAATCGATTTTGCTGCGAGTTTTTAGGCGCCAAAAGCGCCCTTTTCGAGCTGGAGTGGTGAAAACTATTTTTAACCCCCGGCTGCAAAAAAAGGGGTGTTATAAATTTGACGTGTCTGTGTTTGTGTATCTGTCTGTTGCATCGTAGCTCCTGAATGAATGGACCGATTTTGATGCGTAATTTTTGATCAAAATTTTAAATTTTATTTTTATAATAAGTTATTTTGTTGCAGTGTGCGGCTTATTCGCGTTTTTACTGCCGAGATCTACACCGCCTCCTAGGAAAAAAAACGACGCTATGACCCGGTTATAAATCTCAAGGGAAGAACAGCCGTCTCTATCGTCTTCTACAAGCCGTGCGCATAAAGCTGGCAACGTCGCATTTCTAGTTTTAAGTGAACCGATTTGACACCGTTTGACAGGTAAACAGCGAGTAAACCTCGACTGAATCCTATGTAGATGGCATATTGTTCTAAGTATATGAACTATCCGTTATACAAATATGAGCTAAATCGACATTGTGCTCATAAACAGCCATCTTGTTCTATCTTACCTTTAAAACTCCATGTAAAAAGAGGCAGCAATATATTTTTTCGACCTATTTTTGGCAACATTAAAACGTGACGTCATAATCTGTGTCATAGTAATGCATGATTGAGGCCGGGGACCGGTCGGCATTTTTGTTTCTCGGTATGTTTGGGTATGCCTCACTTTTTTGTAGGTATGCCATCTCCATAGTTTAGTACTCAGAGGAGTAAACCGGTTCAAAGCAATTTTGCCGGTCCGCTTCATAGCATGGCTTGTAGAAGACGATAGAGAATGCTATGAAAGAACAGATAGTATAAGAACTCAATATTTCAACAGAGAGAAAAGAGTTTTCGCTCTTGAGTGTGATATTATGGATACCAAACTATAATTTACCTATAAGAATAGTTATTTAGACTATGTCAATTTTTTTCAAGCACGATGATCGTTTGATCAATTTCAATCGGCAATGATAAAAAGTAAAGCTTTCGTTATCTTAAACACAAAAATTACTGAATAGGTACTATGTAATATAATTGAACTCATTATGTGATTCTTGGTTTAACAAAGAAACTCAAAAATAATAAGTTGTCACCCATGATACGTAAACAAGTTTTGATATAAGCACAGATTACTAAATGTAAGTTCCTTTTTTAGTATTAGAAATATACGCTAATTTATATAAAAGTCGCTTTTATTATTTCTGCTTTCAAAGTTATGTTAGTCGCAAACGGGCGACCGACCACTGTAAGCAGTTGCTGTTTTGCGCAGAGCATGTGCGTTGACACGCTTTTTAGAACCAGGTAGAACGCAGGTAGTCAGCGCCAGTGGGCAGTTCTCACCACGGTCCGCCACAGTCGGTGTGCTTAAAACTTACGGAGCGGAGAGCAAGATGTAGAGTTAGGGGTTTAGTTGGTAATGGTGCCAGCTTTCGGTCGCCCCATCTGCCCCTTGATTTACGACTCGTCGAAAACGCTCTAGCGGAATGTATGCACTGTCTCTGTTACTTGCTATAGAATAGTACAAACTTACAAAACAAAGCACAGAATTCGAATTCGATTCCGTTTCCGACGCTATGTGAATCAGGGCGCTGGTCAGCCCACCTTGACTAGGTAACCTTATGGGGCGATTGGGAGGAGGCTCCCTCCCTCTGTCTGGCCCCCTCCCTCTGCCCGGCCCCCTCAAGCTTTCGAGCTCGTCAGGGGACAGGCCAGGGGTTAGAACCACCCAGCTCTGACGCGAAGCCTATTAGGCTTGGTGGGAGGTTTGGGCGTGGCGAGGGACAGGTTCTGTGTGTCCGAGTGCAACATAACATAAGTAAAGACCGTATTTGCCTTCACTATAAACAGGTAGTCGGCGCAGGCAGCCAGCCAGCTTTCTACGGGTAGGTATACGATGTGTATTAATAATACACACCTTATTTATTCTAGTTTTATAGCTTTAATCCATACTAATATTATAAACGTGAAAGTGTGTTTGTTTGTTTGTTTATTTGTTTGTTTGTCCGTCTTTCACGTCAAAACGGAGCAGCGGATTGACGAGATTTTCGGTATGGGCATAATTTGAGAGCTGGAGAGTAGCATAGGCTACTTTTTATTCAGGAAAATTTTAAAATAAATATTGTAATTTTGTAAATAAAATCGTTAAACTGTCGTACTTTACACAACTGTCATTTCATACATAGCCGCTTCCAAAGAGTAGGTATGTCAAAGAGTATGTAATCAGTGACGTTTTTGTCTCTTTGGATTACCTATTTTTAATAAGTGACATTTATGGCAGGCAGATTTTGGTGATACGAGGTTCATGTCCAATAAAATTTATATGGCAAAACAACGTTTGCCGGGTCCGCTAGTATGTATTAAAACTATAAAGCTAGAATAAATCTAGCTATAAAACTAGAATAAATAAGACGAATCATTGATTGGTAAGTTACAAATTGTATTTTAGTACTTAAATAAAATATAGGTAGTATAGGTACACCACTAAGCATGATAAATTATTAACATAAAATAAATGCCATTTACCGCTACTATGATTAACATTATGGCGGGCTCGATTATAACCCATTTAATAAAAGATCAAAATACCATTACCAATTACGCAAATGCTCTAACACAGCGTTAGCGTTAACCAGGTTTAAAACTGCATGTGGCAAGACGTAAACCTGTATTCCCGTTGTCCCCATGACTTTTGTCCCATTAATGGGGACAACGGGAACTAATATTAATAAATTTTTTCAATTCCCGTTTTGAAAAACAAATGCGGACAACAGGATTAGATTTATTTTTTGTAAAAACTTCGTTTTATGACAAGCTTTTTTGTTGACTGTACTTTAATATTGTATTGTCATTCAAACCAAACCTGTATGCAAAGTTTCAGCTCAATCGGACACTGGAAAATGGGTCAAATTTAGCTTGCAAGATTTGTCCCCCACTAACTAACTAACTAACATGGCAAGTTAAATAAAAGCTTGTAAAATAGAAATTACTTCCCCTTGTCCCCATGATGAGGACTTAAACTATGGGGACATCGGGAACACAGGGTCGTAAAGTGTTAGGTAATTCAAAGTGGATTGCGATTTTGTAGAAATTACTGTTACATTCTGCTAATAAACTAAGGAGTAAAAAAATAATTATTTCCATTGTTCATACATGCCAATGTGATTTCATTACAAATAAAAGGAATGTAAAAATAAATATTTACCTCTCAAGAGGCTACCACTATTTTGTCTTTAGTATACTTGTCCAAGTACTGCTGAATGTGTTCCTGTCCCACTCTCTCCTTTATCATTTTGAGGGAGATGGCGAATACTTCGGAGGCTATATCCTTGTCTTTGGCTAAGGTGGAGGGTTCGCAGTAGAAGCAGTTGTTGAAGTAGAGGCCAGTGACCCCTTCGAGGTCGGAGTCCGTCGCCACGTACATGGTGGTAGCGGCTGCTTGTTGCTGGAATACCATTGATAAAAATTAACCCTTCGTCCACTTGTCTCCCCCAGTATATACGTGTCTATACACGTCCACTTTTTTCTCGACTTGTCTCCATCGACCGGGGGAGACAAGTACACTTCAACAAATATTATATTTATATCCACTTGTCTCCATCGGCCGGTGGAGACAAGTACACTTCAGAAAAATGTTATTGTTACATCCACTTGTCGCCACTATTAGATCAAAATAAATAAATAAAAAGATAAAATAATATAAAATCAGTAAGAAAGAATAGAAATAAAATAACTCTGTGCATGGCTGGGGCGTTATTGGCGCTAGTTTCAGTGCTTTCTACCCAACTGCGACAGAAGGAGGGAGAGTATGTATGTAGATTTCTATGTTCCCTGTTAAAGCGAATACTAATCTTTTTCTTAACCTTACAACAAAAAAATCGGCCAAGTGCGAGTTGGACTCGCCCATGAAGGGTTCCGTACCCACTTACGATACCATTGCCTATACCTAGCCAAAATACCACTATCATTTTTCGTCAGCAAAAATTAACTTTGTTTTCCATAGTGTTTGTATGAACGACAAACTTACATTTGCGGTTTTTGAAAATGTGTTATATCTCAAAAACTGCTTTTTATATATTGTTCAAACCAATTTTCGTTGAAAGTTTTTATTAAGATCTACAACATATATTTTTTCTAGATTTTTCACTCTCTTACTTTAAAAGTTAGAGGGGGGGGGGACACACATTTTACCACTTTGGAAGTGTATATCTTTTAAAATATTGACTTTGATAAAAAATGATAAAAGAAACCTAAATATCCTTTTTAAATACCTATCTAAAGACACCTCACACTAATATGTTTATTGAAAATAAATTTTTTTTTCAGTTTTAGTTCCAGGTATGGGAAGCCCCCCTTAATTTTTTTTTTCTATAAAAATCCTAAAGCGGTTCACCGAATATATCTACCTACCAAGTTTCAAGTCTGTAGTCGTAATAGTTTTGGAATAAAGTGGCTGTGACATACGGACGGACGGACGGACAGACAGAGACAGACAGACAGACAGACAGACAGACAGACGTGACGAAACTATAAGGGTTCCGTTTTTTGCCATTTGGCTACGGAACCCTAAAAAGCACTGAATCTAGCGCCAATAACGCCCCAGCCACGCGCAGAGTTATTTTATTTATATTCTTTCTTACTGATTTTATATTATTTTTATGCATTCACAATGCAATTTTGTAAGTATAGGAAAAATGTGATAGTAAAAAACCACGAGCCCTATAAGTAGCTTTCAGGCGGGATTCGAACCCGCGATGCGAGGGTTTCCTCACATTGATGAAGCAACGCTGGCCTACAGCGTAACAAGTGATAGCAAAATTCGACGAGTCGTGTAAGCCTTTCGGTAGCTTAGTTGGTCAGAGCATCGGGCCGGATTCCCGGGGGCGCGGGTTCGAATCCCGCCTGAAAGCTACTTATAGGGCTCGTGGTTTTTTACTATCACATTTTTCGTGTAGCACTTAGCCTTCATCACACCTGATGTTAAGTGGTGAAAAGGCTGAAGATGGAAGCGCACTACTCCCGGAATCCTCAATCATTGAGGAACTGGCTATCTTATCTCTAACTGCCGGAAAACAATCATGCTGGAAACATCATTGTTATGGCGTCAGACTTATATAAGATAGTGGTAGCTAGCTATTATAAAGCTGAAGAGTTTGTTTGTTTGGCTGAACGGGCTAATCTCAGGTACTGGACCGATTTTGAAAATTCTTTGACCATCATAAAGCTACATTCTTCCCGAATGACATAGACTTATTTTATCCCAAAATTACCACGGGAATGGGTACCACGCGGGTAAAACCGCGAGGATCCGCTAGTATGGGTATATTATATGTCGTTCCCGTTATTAAATCGTAGATATAGAATAGATATTAGATATGTAGAAAAATATCGTAAAAAATATTGGATGTTTTACTAAGTTTAATGATGCGTTTATTTAGTTTAGTTGAATTCTCTTTTCTACTTACCAAAGACTTTGTAAAAGGACGGACTAGGAAGAACGCTAATCTGAACAACCACCACGAATTGCTGAGATTTGTGTACACCATGTTGCCTGGATGAAGAGAGTTTACGTATATGCCTTTGCTCTTCCATTCTTCACTTAATATCTGAAATGCACAAGTTCCTGTTGATTATTATAAAACTAGCAACACATACAAACATTTTTTTTTTTTTTTTTTATCTACAACGGGGTAGCACTTAGCCTTCATCACACCTGATGTTAAGTGGTGATAAGGCTGAAGGTGGAAGCGCACTACTCCCGGAATCCTCAATCACTGAAGAACTGGCTATCTTATCTCTAACTGCCGGAACACAATAATGCTAGAAACATCATTGTTATGGCGTCAGACTTAGATAAGATGGTGGTAGCTAGCCAGGCGGACTAACAACAAGTCCTACCACCAACCAAACCGAATACAATATGTACCCCCACTGGGAATCGAACCCGGGACCTCTTGGTCTGAAATCGGTGGGGTGAACCACTAGACCACAGAGGCGGTTAAACTATTTAAACACTACTACATTACGTCTATTGAAACCGCATTAAATCCGTGGCATAGCTTGATGCCGGTAGTACACTACCGTCGCGAAACTAACAAAGCGAAAACAAACGGAAGGTGTAGCCAAGCCAGTAAGTTCGCTACAGCTACGCGCGCCCCGCTACAGTGGATCGACTCCATACAAGCTATGGGACACAAGTAACTTTAAAATTGAAGTGTAAAATTTGTAGAAAAAAAAAGTGCCATCGTATTCTCCTACTTATTAGCTAAAACCATTATGATCATTTTCTTATTAGAACTTTATTTAAAGACATACGAACCTAACGTGATTTTTCAATATGATAATGTAATTAAATTAAATAAACTTTTATTTCAGACTTTTGGTCCATAAGGTGTTAGTAACAATTTTAATCTTAAAATCTAGTGTTAGTGTTTACACATAAAAATAAAATAAAAACATTAAAATTGAATTTACAGCCGGGTGTGTAGCTGCACCCAGTGGCATAATAATGGGGAGTCCCACCGGTCTGCAAACACATTCAGGATTCTGTTGGAGGCGCCGCGAAGGCGGGTTAACATGGAGGCGCTTCTTTTTCTCATGATAGCATGGAAGCCATCTGTGTGCGCCTCCGCAAACATCCCAGAAGCACTGCTACGCCACGGCAACCCCAACAGGACCCTGAATGCGTTGTTGTATTGAACTCGCACATCGCTGTATGTCCGACGCGTGTAGTTAGCCCAAAGGCTGCAGGTGTAAAACGACTGGCAGTATGCTTTGAAAAGCGTAATTTTGTCTGATTGTGTACACCTTGCAAACCTTCGAGCCAACATGTTGCAGCGGACAGCCAGCGATCTGCGTTCCCTCTCGATGTCACAGTTATCTTTTAAATCATCGGTGACCCAGTGGCCTAAGTATTTAAATTTGGTAACCCTGCGCAGAGGTGTGCCACATAGTAAAACTTCCGGTATATCACTGTAACTTTTAGCACAGAATAATATTTGTAGCAGAAGGCTCACTTCCGAAACAGTTACAATGAATTATCAATCTTTTCCACGCGACAATTAGGTCTAAAATAATTTGCACCCGCACGCCTGCCTTACTAATTTACCGTTCATTACAAGCGAAATTGAACCGTAGCTGTACGTAATACGGTTCTATTACTCGGAAACGCTTAAGCCAAATTGGTTTTGGGTGGTCTTGGTTGCCGCACTAGGGTCGACTCGACTGCAATGTTACGACGAAGTAAGTAAAAGGAATAACAAATAGCGCAAATGATTTTTAAATACAGAAAGCCTGGAATTTTTATTTTTACTTCTTTGCATTCACAGTTCAATTTTTTTGTTACTTACTTACTGAAAAAATTGAAAATGAAGTAGGTAGGTATTAGAAAAAGTCGACCGTCTCACAACTAGCTCCGATGGGACTCGAACCCACGACCTTTCACTGTCCGGGCAAATGCTCTAACCACTGAGCTACGGAGTCGCTAAAAAGTCGACCCGTCTCACAACTACCCCAATGGGACTCGAACCCACGACCTTTCACTGTCCGGGCGAATACTCTAACGGCCTGGCACTGGCAACGAACATGCGCGGCGGCGGCGGCCGGCGACAAGCGAATTGCGCATCCGTTGGTGCGTCTCATTGACTTATTTGATTAGGCGTCTGTTGCGAGCGCGCAATGATTGCGCAATTCGCTCGTCGCCGTGTCGCCGCCCCGCGCATTTTCGTGGCCAGGCCAGGTCGTACCGACTCCGTAGCTCAGTGGTTATTAGAGCATTCATAATTCACAATTATTATATTATTCTAAGACAGAAAGTACCTAGCTATATTTTTTGTAATTTGGTAGGTACCTATTTAAAAAGTGCTACAGCTACTCGAACGAAATACTTACGTATATTAAGTAGGTAGGTACCTACCTTAGTTTAGTGTACATATTGTTGATGTTAGCGTAGTTATTCTATAACGTCTATCGTGAAGTGAGAACAAGCTAAGGTAAGTAAGTAGGTAGTAACAGCGCGGGCGCAGCGCGCGTCCGCGTACGTAGTTCCTATGTGCGCCACGGCACGGTTGCCATGGCGATGAGCGCTAGCGTCACGCTGCAAAGCGAGAATCACTTTGTCGATTTTTATTATCGTCGTAATTACCTACGCTAAGGTGGGGCGGGGTCCTTAAATCAAATATTCGGATCATTAAGTTTTATAGATAGGTACAGAGTACAGAGTACAGAGTAGGTATAGAGTAAGACAGTATAGTCACACAAAAAAACTTCTTTCAGGTTTTCTAAGATTATAAATTTTTTAATCCGGTCTCTTTCTGTCGTTGTTAAGACAACCGAAGGCCGCACAATAATAATGTTTAATATTTACGCATTTTGCTATGGGTAAAATCATAGGTATCACTTGTGTTTTGGCGCGAAAGTGTGGCGAAAGTAAACTACTTAATTAGGTAACTTCTTTCTCGCGTGGCGTCGCATGCACAACTGAGCGCGCGTGACACCCGTGATTTCTCTACCTCGCGGTAGACAGCGCGTATTCGATTGAGTTGCGGAGTGAGCCCCCCCTGCTTTTAGTACCGGATTTAAAAATCATGAGCTCACTTTTTGTGTTATTGTATTTGAGCCCATGGGTCACCGCATACGATTCACACACTGCCAAGAGCTTTTTAAGAGCACTAATCGATGGGCTCAGCAACACCATATCGTCGGCATAGCTGATATTGTTTATAGGGACACCATCAACATGACATCCAATACTGGTACTACTGAGCTCACCAATCAGTCGGTTCATGTACAGATTGAAGAGCCGGGGTGAGGTCAACCCCCCCTGTCTCACCCCGCACTCCAACCGATACATGCCCGAGTGTGCTCCCGCCCACCTCACGTTGTTGCTTTGATTACAATACCAATACCTGAACATTGATATAATCTCAGGAGGTAACGTTGTGTCTTCACAAAGCTTTTGCCAAAGAACATCGTATGATACGAGGTCGAATGCCCTTGACAGGTCCAAAAAACATGCAAAGACCGGTGTATTTCGTGTAGTATAATACTGCAGTCTGCTTGAGACACAGTATGGCACTCTCCGTTGACAACCCGGGCCTAAAGCCGAACTGTGCGTCATAAAGTTCGAGGTGTTTAGCCAGCTGTTTATCAAGCAGACCGTCCAGCACTTTAGCCACAACCGTGGCCAAAGATATGGGTCTGTAATTGGACGTGTCAGAGGCATCCCCAGTCTTATTTTTGATAATAGGTAATGAGACACATAAATGTGTCTTTCTACTGCAACTACACGGATATCGAGAACAATGTATCAGGATTCGCGTATTTCTCGGCGTATTTTTCTATTTAAAGAAATATGGACTAACCTTTGCAGTGACTACATTGAAGAGTTTAGAATTATTGTATGCCATCATAGAAGTATACTGCTCCTTGCTCATTGATAAAGTTTGTTGAGTGAACACGTTCTTTAAGTTAGCAAACCTGAAATAGTATATAAAAAATTAGATTAAGAAAAAATGCATTGAAAATACTTTTAATTTTTTTTTATTTTTTTTTTTTATTTCAATTATAATAATTGAAATGAAGTATTAGCACAGAATAAATAATAGTACCAGAAGCTGCACTCCGCGAAACCATTTAAACAAATAGCAACTCTAACTTCAACACGATAAAGTAGAATTCAGCTTGTACGGCTCTAATTATGAACGGCTAGAAGTTGCATCTCTTTCTATCGCATATATTCTATCTCGCTCGGGCGGGCGTACGGCGGCGGGCGGTCCGCTGTAAATTGTATCCCGAAATATACGCGAAGCGGTAGGCACTTATCTCGCGTCCTTGAGCGAATGACATGTAGTACCTAGTAGGTATCATTCGTGGGTTAGAGTCCCATCGGAGCTAGTCGTGAGACGGGTCGATTTTTTGTAATAGGTACTTACTTCATCATCACTACATAGTATAAAACAAAGTCGCTTTCTCTGTCCCTATGTCCCTTTGTATGCTTAAATCTTTGAAACTACGCAACGGATTTTGATGCGTTTTTTTTAAATAGATAGAGTGATTCAAGAGGAAGGTTTATATGTACTTTTTATCTCGATATTCCCACGGGAACGGGATCCACGCGGGTGAAACCGCGGGCGGCCGCTAGTTAAAAATATTTTAAACTTTTACTTTTGCATATTCGCAGTGCAATTTATATTATTGAAAATAAAATGTATACTTATATGCGTCGTATTTTTTTAATATTTCAATTTCAATATATAAAAAAGCGAATGTCTTAAACTTGCTTACGTCCAAATAACCTATCGTTAGTAATAGTCCTATCTTGACGTTGTATCTCCAACTGATGTTATTTTTGGAATGATTATGAATAATATCTGGGCAACTACTTATATGCCTTTCTCTTACAGATGATATGTAATTGTAAGCCCGTGTGGTTCCCGTTCCCGTGGAAATATCGGGATAAAATATAGCCTATGCCACTCGGGAAGAATGTAGCTTTCTAATTGTGAAAGTATTTTTAAAATCGGTCCAGTAGTTCATTAGTTTATTCATTAAAATTTAATACTTAAACAAACAAAAATCAAATATTTCCTACGATTCTCGATTTTTCGCACCTGGCAACCCTGGCCCAGGGAACAACTCGGCCGAGCAACTATGCTCCGCGCGAGACCACTCGACTCGCTCAGTACTCGGCCCAGTTTACTCGCCCTATCCTTTACATTGGTCGAGTTAGCCTGCTTTTTGTCTCTCGGCCGGCCGCCTACTCGCCCAATGTAAACTATGCTTAAGTGCCTACCGCTACGCGTACATCACTACATAGTATAAAACAAAGTCGCTTTCTCTTTCCCTATGTCCCTTTGTATGCTTAAATCTTTGAAACTACGCAACGGATTTTGATGCGTTTTTTTTTAATAGATAGAGTGATTCAAGAGGAAGGTTTATATGTACTTTTTATCCCGATATTCCCACGGGAACGGGAACCACGCGGGTGAAACCGCGGGCGGCCGCTAGTCTCGGTATAAAATTTACAGCGGGCCGCCCGCCGTACGCCCGCCCGAGCGCGATAGAATATATGCGATAGAAAGAGATGAAACGACTAGCCGTTCTTAATTAGAGCCATACAAGCTGAATTTTACTTTATCTTGTTGAATTAAGGCGATACTCGGAAAAAATGTGCTGAAGCGAGATAGCAATGAGAAAACGACGCGCGCGGGAGCGAGACCGATTTTGCAGATTAGGCAAAAAAACACAAAATCACTTCGTATTAAAAAACTACAGCGATTAAAAGAAATGCTTCTATACGATCCTCAATATTATTGGTGTCCACTAATTAAACCAATTTCCAATAGTGTAAGTAACCCCATTTAAGAATAATCTTCACTTTTCGTATTTTTAGAGGTCTTTTCGAAAATAAAAAGTGTCGAGGCAAAATCATAAAATCGTGTTTTTGAAACTATACGATTCTAGATAAAGGTATGAAGAAATATATACCGTGACATTTTTTTATCAATCCAAATTTCAGGGGTAGGTCATGCTACGTGTTTAGAATAAATTGCCAAAAAAAAATATTTTTTATTTTTTTATTTTTTTCCTAGGCATTGTATTTTTATGTTACTGTCGATGTTTTTAATATTAAAATAAAACTTTTCTAACAATTTAGAAAATTAAAACGATAAAAGCAAAGATAATAATTTATTATTAAATTCCAATTCTTCATGGGTTCAATTTAAATTCGCGCAACACTAGCGAGCAATCAGCTGTTAAGGATTATTGACCTTTGACCGCTCCTTTCGGAATAGTTACCACCCCTTTCTCTCCTAGCTGTGCTCCTGGTTATTGAACACATTATTGAAATGGGTTCCGGACATTTTTCGAAATTTTATTTTCAAATGTTAGAGTTAAAAATTATTTTTACTTATTATTCAATACAATAATAATAAAAAAGCAGGACATTAGTTTTTAATCAACCATGCACGAAAGTCAGTTTAATTTTTTTAAATTACCTACATTATTTCTTAATTTTTAGTGTAGATGTACCATAATAATAGCCCATATCTCAAAAACTACCTACTGAACCGATTTCAATGAAACTTCAAACTGTTGCCTAAGTTGGAATACCCCTGATTAAAAAAAACAACTCGATATGACTTGGTATTTGTGAAATTTGTGGACAAGCATACAAACAAACACACACACACTTACGAAATTACATACATACCAAACTTATAAACTCCACCATTTTTGGTTAAAAAATTGGTTGTCTGTAAAGTCAGTTTACGGGTTTACGGACAATAATTTTACGTGATAACAATATGCCGCTGTTTCTCTTCTACTCGCACGCATCGGCCGCTAGAGTGGTAGCCGAACGCTTAGGCTTTCGTAAACGAAACGTGATGATACTTTTTCGGGAGTGCAGCCGACGTTCATCCTACTTCCTACTAATATTATAAATGTGAAAGTTTAGATGTTTGGCTGATTCATGTCAGAACAAAATTGGACAACTCTTCAAAAATAAAATCAATCGACATCAAATCGTAAACAATTTACATGTCTACCAGAAATAAATTTTGACCTTAAATACTCTGATTTAATTTTTAATTCGAATTTACGAATAAGAAAAAAATATCTAAGTCGAACCGGAAAATTAACTCAAATTAAATAACAAAGTTCATGATTACCAGGAGCTCATACGTAGTTGTGGCTTGTGCGTAATAAAAAGGAACCCTAATGCCCAGTATTGCCGTTTTTAGATTGACGTTATACTCAATTTAAAAAAGAGCAGAATTGAATTTCATTTGATAATTAAAAAGTAAGTGCCGAATGGATTTAACACATTATCATCCATTTTAACCAATACGAAAGTCGTTGAAACAAATCTCAAAAGTTTAAATTATTTACGCCCGAATACTCGAACGCAAATCATATTTGGGAGCGTCTAAAACATCATGGCATCTCTTTCATACGTTTGACATTTAAAGTGTCAGGGCGTTGTTTGAGACGCTCCCAAAGATAAGTAGCGTACGAGTATTCGGGCATTAGTCACTCATTGAAAAAATTACAAAGTCCACTGATTCGATTGTTTCTAATGTGAATGAGATGCATGTTGATGATTTTTTGCTCGAAATTCGAAAATATGCCAAAATGTAGTAAATACGTAAATTCTATTTGCTAATTGGCGTAAAAATGTGCCAATTTTGGCACAAAAAGTTCTAAAGTGGCAACACTTAGTCTGCCGTCTCAGCGCGACGCTACCGCGAGTGAAAGAAACGGCAAATATTTGATAACAATAACTACCTACTTGCGGCGTCGTCGTCGCCGCGATTTTAGCGCGAGTGAGAGAGAGGGCAAATATTTAATAACAATTTAACAAAATCCTTGCGCCAACGGGAACACGACGTGCCTTGTGTGGGTATTAGTGGGTGTTGGCCGCCCGTCCGGCACTTGGCCATTGGCGCAAGCATTTCGCTAAATGTCATTAGACGATCCGCCCGATTAGGGTAATCGTAGTATTAGTTCCGTTATCATAGTATTTATTTTTTATGTACATTACCGAATGGAAATTAAAAATTTGGTTGTGTGTTGAAAAATCTTCAATTATTCGAGGAACAGACACAAAACCATGTTTAGTATCGAAAACTTACATTATTATCTTATCATCATTTACAGTTTTTACTCTGTTTCATTTACACTTAGGTACAGTTATAACCTTATGCTCGCATCTTAAAATACAACAATTGAATTCTATTGTTTTTTTCGCACAGCCATTATTATTAACATCATTTTTATGCTCAGCCCCGCACGTCTACTAAAACGCCCCACAGATGGATCACTTCGCCTGTCGGCAGCGGCCTGTCAGTACCCCTAATATCAGTTGATTTATACCGTCAACGTTTAGGAAAACTCGGATGAACTGCGCATGTCGGTAAAGCAGTCAAAGGACATGAAAGAGATAGAGCAGAGCGATAGTTTTCGATTACGAATACAGTTTGCCAAACTCATACTAGGGGTACTGACAGGCTGTTGCCGACAGGCCGACTGATCATCTGTGGGCTCCTTAACTCTTGTATTGATACGATGATAAGGAACCACAGAATTAGATACGAAACTCCGAGTCGTTGAGAGGCCGTGGGCCGGTAGTTGGATCTATCACCCTAGTACCAGGAGCGAATGTGACTGGAAAAAAATGTGCATGATGCGCATTCACACGCACACAAGGAAGTCACTCACACGTCCATCACCGTCAGTCGTTCACGGGAAGCACCGAGCCACCGAAAAAGGTCGCACTTTCGGTACCTACTTGTTTAGCTTAAACGGTGAAAATTATTTACGATTAGAAGCAAGTTACTATGAATGATATTCTCAGTGTACTGCCTGCCCGTGTTGAGTTACGTTTGTGATGGAAAACCAACTGATATTCCAGCACGATGATGGTGCAGTGCACCGGCAGCACCTGCCCATTTCGAATGTGATGTTGTACCTACTTACTTACGTTAGTAGTTAAACGACAACTTCTCTGAGTGGAGTCTTATTGTGGAAATAAAAAAAAACATTGTGTTGTGTATTCAAAATAGTGTGTGTGCAACAGAACTACAAAACGACATGAAAGTTTGCGTAGTCATTATGTGGTCATATTGTGAATGTGAGTGAGTACCTACCTAGTAAGTACCTACATACAATTTTTGCATCGACTTAACTGTTTTGTCGAGTTGTGTGTGTGGTTCTCGTGATTTCCACACAACTAAACCGTTTAATTAAGCTTTTTACTTTTTTGTCGAGCAACTATCGAGTTGTGCGATATGCGCGCTTCAATGTCCTATTCCTATTATCCTATTCCTATTTGACGACCGATTTGGCGCAGGGGTAGGCTACCCACCTTCTGCGCCAGTGGTCTCGGGTTCGATTCCCGAACAAGACAAATATTTGTGTGCATGAACATGTCTATTTGTCTTGGTCTGGGTGTTTACTATGTATATTAAGTATGTATTTACAAAAAAAAAAGTATTTAAGTATATATTTATCCGTTATCAAGTTTTCCATGATACAGTTTCTTAATGAAATTAAAATGGGCTTAGATAATTGGTGTGATTGTAAGAAGTTATTTATTATTATTTATTATATTATTCCTATAAATAAAAAAACATAATATGATACACAACAAAATAGTTGTTCAACTAAAAGTTGTATGTATGCGCTAGCTCTAGTCTTAAAATTGTGTTTTTACGTAAAAAAAAGAAAAAGAAACGACACTCCGACCGAAATTTTGCTAGGTAGGTAGGTACCTAGGTACTTAGTTCATAGTCAAAATTGAATTAGGGTAGAAACCTTTTGCTATTTGCTATTTTATTCGTCTTTCAAGGAAATAACTAAGTAAAATCCGAATTGTGATCGATCATCACATCATCAGTGATGTGAGCAAAATGACTTCTAATGATTAGGATTTATCAGAAAAAAACGAACCATCCTCCGCCGGGAATCTAACCCGGGACCTTTTACTTTCCGGGCGAATGCTCTGACCGCTGAGCTACGGATTAGTTAGCTGCTCAGCCGGCCATTTAATTTTCATTATTAGTTAGTTCAATTTGCTGTCGTGTCTACTCGTGTAGCGCGCCGGCACCCGGCCGTCGTCGCTCGTCGGCAGTCTGTCGAGTACCAGGCTTGCAGAAGGCCGGTAGAGATGGTATGCTATCAGCTGAATAGGGCATTTACCTCAATAGTGTGGACCAACAATAAATGTCGATAAAGAAATAAAACTTGGAATAAAGAGTATAAATTTCAATGTCTTAAAATTTTGCCCAACATAGATGTTCCCTACCGACACTTCACGCTCCTTTTGTATGTATACCCCCTTTCGATAACACGTTGTACAGTAAAAATAAATAAAATAAAATTTTTTTTTTTTGGGAAATTTATTCTAAACACGTAACATGACCTACCCCTGAAGTTTAGATTGATAAAAAAATGTCACGGTATATATCTTATTACCAGATTTTTAACAACTGTAACCGTCCTATAGTTTTAAATCAAAAAGGCCATATTTTTCCGAGTAGCGCCTTAAGAGTTGCTATTTGTTCAAATGGTTTCACGGAGTGCAGCTTCTGTCCTTGGACTATTATTTATTCTGTGGAAAAGTAGCCTATATGCTATTCAAAGACCATAATTCATCTCTTTGCCAAGCTTCATCCAGATCCATTGTCTTTCGCATTTGAAGGGCACAAGGCTAGAATTTTGAGCGTCCATTCTTAAGGTTTTTGAGATTAGCAGAATCGAAAACGTAACAACTAATAAAAGTAAATCTCTAGTGTTTCTAAAATAAATAGCGTAAATTATAGTTATGTGTGTTAAGAGGAAAAATAACCACAAATATATTAATCTTAATTTTCCACATATATGTATGTATACTAATCAGAAAATTAACTTGGCAGTATAATATGTTTGTGTTTTCTCCAAAAAAATTGTGTTTCTCATCTTTTATGCATTTAATACTACCATAGACTGGTCAAGGTCGCGGGAAGCCGCTGGATGCGGGAAGCCGCTGGATGCGGGCAGCGCAGGATCGATCGTTGTGGAGATCCTTGGGGGAGGCCTATGCCCAGCAGTGGGCGTCGTTCGGCTGACATGATGATGATGATGATGATAGACAATAAAAAAAAATTACAGTTTTTGACCCTCATCATTTTAGCCTTGTGCCCTTCATTTAAAATATACTAGCGGCCGCACGCGGTTTCACCCGCGTTGGCACGCGTTCTCGTGGGAATATCGGGATAAAAAGAATCCTATGAGTAATCCAGCCCATAATCTATCTCTGTTGCAAATTTCATCCAGATCCGTTCAGTAGTTTTTTGCGTGAAAGAGTAACAAACATCCATACTCACAAACTTTCTCATTTATAATATGAAGTAAGAAGTATTATTTCACCTGTGTGACTCTGAAGAAACAAATACAACTCTGGAACGTCTTTTAAGTAATGGCTCTAACAGCAAGGCCAGGTACATGTGACTCAAGTGGTTTACTTGGAATGTTGTCTCCAATGAATCTTCTGTCAGAGTAAATGGTAGGCCGAATACTCCTGCATTCAATATTACCATATCCAAATGGCTGAAAGTATAAACAAGTAAATATATTATATAGCATTTTATGAATTTATTTATAATGTTTCTTAGAACACTACAGGAACTCGGCATAAAGCAGCGTCTATTCTCCACTGTACAGTCTCGTATACTAAAATTTTTTGGTCACGTTTCGAGACGCGATAACGTGTCCATCGAGCGCCTTGTCGTCCAGGGGAAAGTAGAAGGCACCAGACCGCGCGGGAGGTCACCTACGCGTTGGACCGATCAGATCAAGTCTTTTGTGGGCGGGTCCATAAACGAGTGCAGTAGGATGACTTCGAGCAGAGAAAAAAAAAAGCAGGCGAGGCATCGTGTGGCGTGCTGTATCTGCCCCCTCCACTTCCACGACTACATGACGACCACGACCGCTCTGCCAAGAGTGCATCGATGAAGAAGAAGAAGAACACTATAAGTATTGCTTGGATACTAAATCTATGTTGCACAGAAAATATTATCATAAATAAACTAGGTTTTTTTTTACTTCTTTTTCCAATTGGAAAGAACATTTAGATTCGAACAACAATACCAGAGTGAACGAGAGTGCGGCAACAGTGCCGTGTCCTTGAATCGACGTATACCTACGAGCCGTACCTACCTTTTTTGTTTTTTTATTTTAACAAGAGAATGCGATTTTTAGGCATACCAAACGTTATGTTGCATGTTGGACTCAGTCACGCCAGGGGGAAGGCCCTCGCCGCACCCAGCCCTCCCGCCAAACCTAATAGGCTTCGCGTCAGAGCTGGGCGGTTCTAACCTCTGCTCCTCCCCTAACAAACCGAAAAAGCACGAGAGGGGGCCGGGCAGAGGGAGGGAGCTTCCTCCCCAGCTCCCCATAAGGCTACCCAGTCGATCAGCTAGGATTGAGCCACGCGTGAGCATGAGGCGTGTCGAGCCGATGCCGCGCGCTCTCCGCGTTTGCGGAGGCAGCCCTCGTCGTCGTCCCGTCCTCCTTTCGCGTGCTTTTGTCTATGTGCTAATGTAGGTAAACTACTAGCTTGTGTGCATGCGTTTCGGACCTCGTCTACAGGGTCGGACTGGCCATATAGTCAAACCCTGCTCGTCTATGGAACTGCCGCACTCTCGTTCACTCTGACAATACCACTAGATATCCGGTTGTTGTGTCAAAAATTACTGATTAATTAACCCTTTGACGCCAGCCCGGTCGAATTCACACGGTCCTGGCGTCCTCTTGACCTAACATAAGATCTTAACAATCATAACCTTTTCCCGTTGTTCGTGTGGCGTTATCTAGTTGTTGATTGAAGTTTAGATTAGATGAATAATAAAAATTGATAATACTCATGATCTCTCAAAAAGATAACTCTTTATAAGTGATGTAGGGTACTATTACATCATCATCATCATCAGCTACTTGATGTCTCCACTGCAGGAGCACTGGCCTCCCTTATGGATGGATGAAGAGAACGAGCCGTGCATGACCCACCACGAGGGCCAATGCAGGTTGGTTGGTATTAACAACTGCAAATGCAGCTGGGACCTCCTTTACGTACCTCCCAAAGCACGGAGCTCGAGATGAAAAGTTTTTGGTCACCCATCCTGTAACTGACCATTGTGAAAGTTGCTTAAGAGCGTGCAGTCTGCACACTAGCGCCGCCATTGGAAAAAAAACATACTGCTTAAATAGAGATCATATTGCGAATTATCTCTCTGTAGTGCACTCCTAAGAAGCTTTGTGGTACTTTCTATTGCCTTATCTATATTTTATAGCTTGTCATTTAATTTAATAGTTTTATTGCTAAAAGTGGCCACTTTTCGCAAAAAAACTAAACGACAGGCAAACAAATATCCTTTAAGCGATAAAAAGTACCACAAAGCTGTTTCGGAGTGCACTACAGAGAGATAATTTACAATTTCGTCTTTAATTAAGCACTATGATTTTTTTTCAATGGCGGCGCTAGTGTTCAGACTGCACAGCCTTAACCTCAACGATCACAGGTCAAGCGCGGAAACCACTATGCCACAGGCTCTACTATTGCATAATGTAGCAATAACATACAACACACTTATTACTTTAAATATAACCAAGTAATCTATTGTTTTGGAGTTCTATACATACTGCTTATACTGAGCTGAGCACAGTTTTGGCATCACACAACAACACATGGAAGTATTTTCTTGTTTTTTGTTCTTCTTATTTGGTTCTCTGTGTGTATATTTTGTTGTGTGTTGCTAAAAATAAATAATTTTCTTTCTTTCTTTCTTCTTACATTTATACATTATCATGTGTTAGGCAAAAACCACTTACTCAGAAAACAAAGTCTTTACTGCCATTGCACATTTTTTTACACTTTGCAAAGAAGCCAAGTCCAAATGTACTGCTTTTAAGTTTTCTTCATCAGCATTGGTTTCTTTTACTATATCTTTAATAGCCTGTTGTGTTGATTCCATGTTGCGATTAGCAAACAATATCTTGCAGCCGTGCCTTGCCAAAGATTTTGCAGTTTCATAACCAATACCAGCATTGGAACCGGTTATCAAGGCGTATTTGCCAGATAAATCCACTCCATGTAGTACCTGAAAACAATTTTATATATTTTTAACACTCATCATCAAGATAATTGATCCAGTCGCTGACGTCAATTTGGGTTGCCAGCACTGGCGCTGTTTGTATACACCATAACTACTTAACTGTCCAATGAGGCACACATGACTCACAAGGAAGTTTTAGAATACCTACGAACTGACTCCTTTTCGTCCTGGAACTTAGGAAAAAAATACTTATTTTACCCAAGGCCCATGACCCATATATGAGTCATAAAATAAAATATAAACAAGAACTATTTTTATGAAATACTAGCATTCCACCCGTGACTTTGCCAACATGGACAACACAACGTTATCCCGATCCAGGATAAAAACTAGACTATGTTTCTCTCCAGGCTACAAAGTGTCTGTGTCCCAAATTTCAGCCAAATCCGTTCGGCCGTTTTGGCTTGATTGAGTAACAAATATACAAACATCTAAACTTTCATATTTATAATATTATAAGTATTTGATTGAATCAGGCGTCACTTGGCGGAAGTCCCTAACCATTGTGAAAAATAAATATATGTAGCTTTCTTCCGCAAATAATCACCGAATGACATTCGGTGTTGGATTGCATACGGACAAACATCTCCTGAGGATGCCCCGGGTTGGGGCGAAACACGTGTAGAGTAGTGTGATCGGTGAAGGTGCAAGTTTTGTGATTATTTGCGGAAGAAAGCTACATATATTTATTTTTCAAAATATAATATTATAAGTAGGATATAAGTAATAATAGTAGGATTAGTAGGAGGAAGTAGGATATTTATATAATACAGTGTGAATGCTATTAGCGTAACAGAAACAAAAAGTAATGGATGTGTGTTAGTTGTATGGGGACAGTTAAGTTGTTAAATAGGCACCAGCTATGGGATCAATGTAAATCTGCCATTAAGCTATGGACTTTGTTTTAGGGAGGTTTTTTGATGAGAGTGACGTCTAAAATGTACGGAAATATAAATTATGTTAAATTATCTAACCTGATAAGCTGTAGATGATGCATCAAAACGTTGACGAAAGTCATGAACATGTTTCTTTTCATTTTTGGCAAACGCCAATCTCGGATCAACCTCAGTTTTCGTGCCGCTTTCATTGTGCACATACAAAATTTTGCCAGAATCGTCATCTATTTTTGACCATCCAAAAGGTAGATCCTTTGGTATAACTTTCTTACAACCAGTTCGAGGATGGGTCCATTGAATTTTATTTATGCAAGAGCTAAAATAAGAGTATTTTTATTACTTTTCTAGAAAATTATTACTAGAAAAACCGTATGAAAAAGCTCGTCTTACTTTACATAATACACATTCCCGTCTTCTGTGGACTTTTGCACCCAACCTCCAGGCAGATCATCGTCACTATCAGAATCCAAATTGTGCATATTATTAGAGTGATTACAATTTTACAAGGCAAAACACAAAAATCACAAAATAAAATAAAAATAGTCCAAAAAAGTAAACAAGTTTGTTTTGACAGTTTTAACATTTGACAACAACTGTCAATGTCATAGTTTTTTTATGTTCGTTCCTACTGGAACAGACTAGGGTCTAAGACCATACTGCCTTGTCATTAGTAAGTTTTCTTTCATGATTTATTTAAAATGACATTGTCAAGTTTTATTTGCCTGCAAACAAAAAACTATTCTATTCTAGTCTATTGGTAAAAGTTTTCTTTATGCCCGAGCTTCACCTGCGTCTAATGCCATTAATTAGCGCGCTATTCGATATAATACGCAGCGCAGGTGTAGCCGGCCGGCCGGCCCGTCTTAGCGCACCGTTAACGCCGTTAGGCGTCACGCAGGTGAAGGTTTAGGTTTAGTCGGTTTAGTTTATAAAATGTTTAATTCGTTGGTAATTTGAATTAATTGTAACGTCCTTTTTAAATGTCAAATCCATGAGACTATGTTCGGTAATATTTACCTGACCGGGGGGGATCGAACCTGTGACCTTCACTGATAGCGGCACCTTGAAAATCGGTGCGTACACCACTCGGCCACGGAGGTCGTCAATCACCGCGGAAGCACGTTAGTAATATTATAGTATTCTTTGGCGGAAGCCTCGGAGGTCAGTCGTCAATGTCCTTAAAACAATAAAAATATGTAGTTTAAAAAACTAAAAAATCACACTTTCATAGGAACAGACTAAAAAGTACAAAATAACCGTCTATTCAGTAACTGAAATTAAAAAGCGTGCGGTGCGCGTTGTCAATATTAAGTACTTGAATGCAATTGCAAAGGGCGCACCACGCTTTTTAATTTCAGTTACTGAATAGACGGTTATTTTGTACTTTTTAGTCTGTTCCTATAAAAGTGTGATTTTTTAGTTTTTTAAACTACATATTTATTTTTTACTTTTTAGTTTAATAAATGGCAAGCTATGGGTGGTTGATAATCGATTTCACAGTCCATTCATGTGTCTGCTCACCCCGTAAACATTATAACTCAAAGGCGTGATTATATGTATTTAGTTTTACAAATTCAAGTGGAGTCTATTAGTTACCAGATGCGCAAGCCGAACCCTTACTTTCTCCTTACTCCATCATCAGACCCTCACCACCAAGTGTAGCGAATAGGTCTCATCAGAACGAAACAAATGAACCCAAACTCGAGGGGTTTCGTAGTGGTCATTAAGGAGTGCCACTGACTTCCTCCCTGCTCCATCATCAGGCCCTTACCACCAAGTGTAGCAAATAGGTCTCATCAGAACGAAACAAATGAGCCCAAAGTCAAGGGATTTCCTAGTGGTCATTAAGGAGTGCCACTGACTTCCTCCCTGCTCCATCATCAGACTCTCACCACCAAGTGTAGCGAGTAGGTCTCATCAGAATGAAACAAATGAGCCCACCTCGAGGGGTTTCTTAGTGGTCACTAAGGAGTGCCACTGACTTCCTCCCTGCTCCATCATCAGACCCTTACCACCAAGTGTAGCGGATAGGTCACATCAGAACGAAACAAATGAGGCAGAACTCAAAGGGTTTCCTATTTGCCATTAAGGAGTGCCACTGGCTTTCTCTCTGTTCCATCATCAGTCCCTTGCCACCAAGTGTAGCAAATAGGTCTCATCAGAACGAAACAAATGAGCCCAAACTCAAAAGGTTTCGTAGTGGTCATTAAGGGTGCCACTGGCTTCCTCCCAGCTCTATCTTCACATCATCAGACCCTCGCCACCAAGTGTAGCGAATAGGTCTCGTCTGAACGAAACAAATGAGCCCAAACTCGAGAGGTTTCCTAGTGGTCATTAAGAAGTGCCACTGGCTTCCTCCCTGCTCCATCATCAGACTCTCACCACCAAGTGAAGCGAATAGGTCTCATCAGAACGAAACAAATGAGCCCAAACTCGAGGGGTTTTCTTGATGCCATTAAGGAGTTTCACTGGCTTTCTCCCAGCTCCATCATCAGACTCTCACCACCAAGTGTAACGAATAGGTCTTATCAACACGAAACAAATGAGCCCAAACTCGAGTGGTTTCCTATTGGTCATTAAGGAGTGTCACTGGCTTCCTTCCTGCGCCATCATCAGACCCTTACCACCAAGTGTAGCGAATAGGTCTCATCAGAACGAAACAAATGAGCCAGAACTCGAGGTGTTTCCTATTGGTAATTAAGAAGTGCCACTGACTTCCTCCCTGCTCCATCATCAGACCCTAACCACCAAGTGCGACTAAAAAGTCTCATCAGAACGAAACAACGGAGGCCAAACTCGAGGGGTTTCCTAGTGGTCATTAAGAAGTGCCACTGGCTTCCTCCCTGCTCCATCATCAGACCCTCACCATCAAGTGTAACGAACAGGTTTTATCAGAACAAAAGAAATGAGCCTAAACTCGAGGGGTTTCCTAGCAGCCATTGAAGAGTTCTATTGCCCACCTCTTGACTCCATCATCAGATCAGCTCGATGGTAGCAAATTATTGTATTGTCATCGGATTCATATAGACTTGCAAAGTTTCAAATCAATACGACAATTAGAAGTAGGTTAAAATTGATTTCCAAGATTTTCTTACATTGTGACTTAGTTACAAGTGAAGCTAATAAAAGTGTGGTAAAAAAACAATAGTTTTAGAGTTAATTGGACAATTTTTTATTTTGTTGTCAATGACTTTTTAGGCATGTCCTTACTAAGTATTTTCGTATTTTATTAATATTATATAGCTTTTCGTATGAAAGTATTATGTTTTCATAATTAGACAAAACCAGCTATTTATATTAATATAAATTATCAGCTTAAAAGTCTTTTTTCCTATTCAATTTAAAATGTAAATTTTAAAAATGCTTTATTTCCTACTGTCTCACTACGAAGTTGCACTGATAAATGTTTTATTATTTAATCATTTTGTATAAAGGGGTTACACTTTTTATAGTTAAATGAAAAGAGTTTTTATTCTAGAAACGACTTCAGATTACAGTTTGGATTTAATTTAAATAAGTTTTAACTAAAATAAAGATTTATCTCAAGTATACAAAAAAAGCATCATGAAAAATTCCTATTGAGTTACGCAATGTTTTGCTCGTTTTTTCGAAATTTCTACCAAAAAATCATATTTTTTTAAGCAGAAACACTCAATTGAGCGGTGTTTTGCAGAAAACGACCAACGCCAAAAGCACAGTTTCGAGATATAAGCAGTTTAAGGTTTTTTTGTTCATGCTCGAAATTTATTGTAAAAATGTTAAAATGCCATCTTAGCTATTAAATAAACTATTTTTTAATATAGTAATAATTTGATAAACTATAGAAATATCGCATTTATTAATGGTCGTTTTCAGGTAATTGACTGTTTCTTGCATTTACATTTTCGCAGAATGAGACCAAATGGGATGGTCTCGTTCTGCATAATAAAATTTTAAAGATCAGAAAAAAACGAATGATACCAATTCAATGGAAATATATTGATAATCTTGAAATAATTAAATTATTCAGTTTCTAATATCAATCAATCTAATATCCAGTTCGGGAATATTGTAGCCTTCAACATGTTCATTGGAATCAGGGACTGCATGAAGATTTAAATAGATTTCTTGGCATTCCGTAGGTATCATCATCATTATGTCAGCCAAACGACGCCCACTGCTGGGCATAGGCCTCCCCCAAGATTTCCACAACGTTCGGTCCTGCGCTGCCCGCATCTAGCGGCTTTTCAGTGACCTTGACTAGATCGTCGGTCCACCTTGTAGGGGGTCTGCCCACGGAGCGTCGTGCGGAAAGCAGTCGCCATTCAAGAACCTTTCCGACGGCTATCGGTTCTCCACGCTACCTATGTGTCTCGCCCACTGCCACTTCAACGATGCAATCCTTCGAGCAATGTCGGTTGTTTTGGTTCTCCAGCGGATCTCATCATTTTTCTCCCGCTGATCTCATCATTTCTGATTCGATCGAGCAGTGAAATACCAAGCATCGGTCTCTCCATTGCTGGCTGGGTGACCTTAAGCCTTCTTATGAGACACATAGTAAAAGACCACGTCTCTCTTCTATTGGTCATTTACTGGCTACCCACACTGGTCAAAGACTTTGAGGTATTTCAGACGCGAAAATATGCCGGAGCTTCCCGAACGCTGCCCATTCGAGCTGGATTCGACGAGTGATCTCTTTCTCGAAGCTGGACTTACCTAATTGGACCGTCTGTCCCAGGTAAACATAGTGGTCAACAACTTCGAGTGTATTGTATCTAACATAAACTGGAGCGGTTACAACATGGGCATTGGACATGATTTTCGTCTTATCTATGTTCATCTTAAGACACACTCTTTGAGAAGGTTTACTGAGATCTTCGAGCGTTGTGTTCAGGTGTTCTAAAGACTCAGCCATAAGAACTACATAATTGGCAAACCGTAGGTGTGTTAGGTACTCGCCATTGATGTTGATGCCGCATCCTTTCCAGTCCAGACGCTTAAAAATATCATCCGAAGCAGCAGTGAACAGTTTCGGAGAAATAACGTCTCCCCGTCTCACACCTCGAAGTAGTTGGATAAGATTAGAGCTCTGGTTCTGTAATGGGATAGACATGGTGGCGTTTTGGTATAAGTACCTCAGCACCTCATTGTACCATAGTCTATTTGGCACTTCTAGAGAGACTGCAGCACGACCCGTCTCAATCGAATCAAAGGCTTTCTCATAGTCAACAAATGCCAAGCAAAGTGGCAAGTTGTACTCTTCGGTCTTCTGTATAACTAGCCGCAGCATATGAGTGTGGTCTATGGTACTATATCCATTCCAGAACCCGGCTTGTTCGGTAGGTTGGAAGTCGTCGAACCTGCGATTTGCAATGACTCTCGAAAACAACTTATAGATATGGCTCAGAAGTGAGATAGGTTTGTAATTCTTGAGTCTGATAACCTTTCTTGAAAAAAAAACATTACATCGTTTCTGCCCCATGCCTTTGGCGTTTAGCCCTCGAGGATGACTGAATTGAAAAGCTTCTGGAGGACCTTAAGTATCGGCTTTCCATCCGCACTCAGAAGCTCTGTTGTGATTCCGTCATCGCCCGCAGCCTTGTTGTTTTTAAGCTGCCTGAGAGCCATTCTAATCTCGTACAGGCTGATGTCCGGGATATCTTCTGTGTCGGGTAAGCTAGGGTCTAGTTGTTGAACACCTGTTGAAAGCAAGACTAAAGCTTGCTTTCAACAGAAACGGAATATAAATGTCCATAGAAACTCTCAACCTCCCTCAGGATTTTAGGTGTTGACGAAATGATGCTACCTTCCTCAGTCTTCAGTCTCGTTGGGAGTTTTTTGTTCCGCTCAATATCAAGTATCAGATACTAAAGTAGACAACTACAAAAAATCTCTTAGTTCGGTGTGCCTCCTAGCATAGGCCTTCTCCAACGACTTCCATTGTTGCCTGTCTTGGGCAACCCTTCTCCAGTTAAGACCTGCTGTCAACTTTAGGTCATCTTCCCACCTCGTATGTTGTCAAAGATTCAAGATTCAAGATTCAAATTTGTTTATTCAATTTAGATTGTTATTTACAATACTTGTGAACGTCATAGAAGCTACGCCATCGGTTCGCAAACCCTACAGCGGGAGGCCTTGGAGAAGAACCGGCAAGAAACTCCAAGGGTTGTTTTTTTCTCCCTGTTTTATTTCATACAGAGTCGTCAAATTGAAAAATGACCTTAACATGGTATGACTAAGGTCAGTTTCCATCACAATTACACAATGGGTTATGATAAATACAGTTAAGTATAGGCGAACTAATGATCATAGCGGTGAACAATTTTCAATTAAGTACTTAGGAACTCTACTTAAAGCTTTAATATTAGTTAAAAACAAAAGACAATTCTACTATATACTGCAAGTTGCGCCATACATGTTTCAAATGTAATTCTTAATAAAATGAATAAAAACAAAAGAAAACACATTTTAAAGCAAGCAGATAAGAGCAGACCCATTCCCACTGGCAGCACCCGTTCACGAGCATGACGCATGAACCAGCCATCGCTTCGCTCAACCATATTTTAGGGAACGTAACGACCCGCCAAAGACTTAGATATCTGTATATTGAGCTGCCAATAACGATGAGCATCCGCTGAGTTCTGTAGCTTCATTTCGTGTCTCTGATCCATGAGTTAGAGAGCCTGGCTAGAGAGTTTCTTTAATTTGGGACGGTGGGTTTCAAAGTACTTGGACCATACCTTACGGACAGTATTCACAACCATATTATATAGATTGTTCACATCGATGCTGTTCTCAGATTTTTCAAGCCAGACGTTGATATTCAATGTGCTTCTGACCATACGGTGATCGCTTCCTGTCATAACAGCGTTGATCACAATGACATCATTGAATATGTGCTTCTTCGTCGACATAATAAAATCGATCTCATTTTTATTTTTTTACTTCACCGTCCGGACTGATCCAGGTCAATTTGCCGCTTACGGGCTTTCTGAAGAAGGAGTTCACCATAATATAGAGGTTCTCCCTCTCCATAGAGTCTGCTAGCATCTGGCCTCTTTCAATCCAAATTGCCCCACTATCAACTCATCACCGCAGCGTTGCCCTAACTTCGCATTGAAATCTCCCATCACAACCGTGTAGTGGGTTTCATAGCTATGCATTGGCTTTAGAGATCTCCTCATACATAGCCTCCACTTCGACATCGTCGTGTTGAGGTCAGAGCTTAGACCTGATGACATTCAGCGTATACCGTTTCGATATGCTGAGTATCAGGCACGCTACCCTGCTCGACACACTTCCGATGGTAATCACGTTGTTGACAAGGGACTTGTGGACAATGAACCTGACACCACCAATGGACTGTTGGTCGCCCTCCCGGTGGTATAGTAAGCCTCTCCCTCTCTGCGGACTTCAGATAACCCATTGATATCCCAATGTAACTAAGGTACTAATTGCCTCTTCCAGCTCTACGAGCTTCGCGTCGAGCCTCAATGTGCGCGTGTTGTAGGTTGCCAGATCGAGTCGTCGGTGTTGGTAGCCGGATCCTACCCGGGGATTCTTAGCACCCCCTACCCCGCCGTTACCATAGCTTATTAAGCAGTTTTCCCTCTGTCGCCTTTTACGACACTCACGGGAAGAGAGGGGGTGCTATTATTTTTATGTGCCGGCACTATACGGCACCATCCGTGAGTATAACTGGTAGTAAAGAACTAAAATAGACCACACCGAATCTCGGTCTCAATCTAAAAATGATTATGAATTTTGCAGGAAGCGACCACTGCAATGGTCGTTTTCTGCAAATTAGTAAGTTAGCAGTTTTGGATCATATGTTTTTGCTGAAAGCAGCCAAGTCAGTTGGTCGCTTTCTGTTTTTTAAAGAATCTGCTTAAACTTGAATTTTAGTACATCAATGGTCTGGGCTTGGTAGCGTTTAACATATAAATGTGCGACTGGTGTATGGTCTCATTTGACAAATTATTATTTCGAGTTTGACAAGTGCTAGGAGTTTGCATGTTTTTGGACATTGTAGATCAAAATAAATCTTAAGCAATGGGTATCATAACTCATTTTAGCGAAAATGGCCGTTGGTCGCTTTCTGCAAAACACCGCTCAATTATCATTCGGTGACAGGTGACAGCTAATGTCAGCCGGTTTTACAGCAGTGGTTTTAAAGACGCCGGGAGGCAGGTCACGCCAAAAGTGTTGACTTTCGTTGTCCACTAAGAAACGGAGTTTTCTCAGGTAATTTGCATATATTTGTTTACAACTTCATTCACAATTAATTGAGTATTTTGTCTTTATTGCAAAAGTTTCATTAAATGACTATAAAAGCAAGTGTTTGAAATTAAAAATTAACATATTATTATACTTAATCAAAAACGTTACGTTCCAGTGAGAAATTTCGTAACTCATTGGAACAAATTGCAACTCAGTGTAACGGTAAAGGCGCGTACATGTACCTAGGCATATTTTAAAACAGAATATTTTTAACTATCTTAGTAAAAGTGAAGTACTCGATTCGGATAATTTTTTGTTAAGGTATTATTATGTAACCTGCGCGATGTCTTCACCAGTTTGTAACTGATTTTACCAATAAAAATATAGTTGCAATTTCTTCCTACAGTTAATCACGATTCACGTCACGACCACTTTTAAAAGTGTTAAGTAATAGGTCAATGTAATATACTTGATTAACAATTTTGTTGTAGATAGAATGCCTTAATCAGCGGCAGAACGTATGAAAAACTACAGGAATCGCTTAAAACGAGATCCAGGAAATTTTGAAAAGGTTAAAAAAAAACATGCGGAAAACTTACGTAAAATCTAAAACTAAAAGTTAAAGATCTAACAGAAAAAGAGAAAGAAATACAACGAAAATATGGAGAGATCAGAAACGTAAGCAAGAACAAAAAAAATATATAGATATAATAATTCATTTGTTTCGTGTATGCCAAATAATGGTTCCTACTTTTTTCTATTTTGTTGCCAGAAATGTGATTAGTACCTACATTTTTATTTTTGTTACTTTCTCATTTGATAAAGACTGATAGAAAAAAAACTTAAGTAATTACATTACTAGTATGTAGATCAAGTATATTTTTAGTTTTACCTTATTGTATGTCTAAGTGAACACAGCCTTACCGTTTTGTTACGTTCCACTGAGAAATTGTCCCCTATTTTTGTGAGTAATTATTTGCAATTTTGTTGATACCTGGGAATGTTTAATGCAATATTTTTAAGAATCTTGTTCAAAATAAAATATTTTAATTTTGTTTCATTACTGGTTTCTTTAAATGTGCCGTTATTATTAGTTAAAACGAGATGAAACAGTTCTGTGATAACAGCAATGTAACGCAGGGGAATTAAAGGTATTAATTTACTTCATAATCTTTGTTGCTTTTCTTAATTTTTTATGTTAGATTAAGAAGAAATGTTTATTCTCTTCTAATAAAACATAAATTTTAATTGCAATGTGTTTGATTTTCAGTTTATAATCCAGAACATTTCGTATCTCAATGGAACATTTTTTTCCGACCCATCGAAGAAAAACTCTCATATTTCATAAATAAAAGGGTAAGAGTAACATTTATTTATTTTATAAGGTAATTGACATATTACCACACAATAATATATTAGTTTATATAATAATATATCAACTTTAAAAAAAATGAAACTTTAAAAAATGAGACAACAAAATAAAAACTACTGTACTTGTACTTATTTTTATTTTTTTGGAACTATTTGACATGTGCAAGCCAAACTTTCAAATTTTTTTAAATTAAAAAATGAACTGTGAGAACCATGGAGCTCGACTTAATACTGAGGTAACTGGAGTTGTCACCCTGAATAAAAAAGTAAACACCAGCCAATTTGACATTTAGTATGTAGTAGCTGTCATTTGTCTCATATGACCATACGTACTTTTTTAAAGTGTAGGTGAGACGGAAGACAGCCACTGTGTAATTTGTGGTCACAAAAAATTGTTCGTACTGCACTCGTTCTCACCCTGAAAAAAAAAGTGAACACCAGCCAATTTGACATTTAGTATGTAGTAGCTGTCAGTTATCTCATATGACCATACGTATTTTTTTAAAGTGTAGGTGAGACGGAAGACAGCCACTGTGTAATTGGTGGTCACAAAAAATTGTTCGTACTGCACTCTCCAGTTACCTCAGTATTAAGTCGAGCTTCATGGTGAGAACCATTATATATTCTTTGCCAAAGATCCAAAAATAATATTATGAATCATAATATTATTATATTTATCATAATTTATGGTGGATAAGTGATGGTTAGGTCGTACCACTGACCTCTATCCTACTGTATTATATTATTTTATTATTATATATGTGAAAGTTTAGATGTTTGGATGTTTGTATGTTTGTTACTCAATCACGCCAAAACGGCTGAATGGATTTGGCTGAAATTTGGGACACAGATACTTTGGAGCCTGGAGAGGAACATAGGCTACTTTTATCCCGGAAAAGTATCACATTCCCGCAGGATAACGTCGTGTAGTCTACGCGGGCGAAGCCGCGGGCGGAAAGCTAGTATTATATAATAAATTATATTTATAGCAACCCGTGCGTTTCCGAACGTAGGCTAATAGCAATCAACCCGTGCGTTCCCGAACGTATGTTCGCAATTATTGATTTTTGCGGCTTCCGCATCCGCCCGCCGCGAAGCTCGGCTCGCTAGAGTACATGTCAGTCTGCCCACAGTCTGCCGCCCGCGGCGCGACCTGCGCCCACGACTAATGGCGCGTATGTACCCAGCGCGCACGCTATTTGTTTTTAACTCGTGAATTGTGTCGAAGTGATTGTTTTATTGTCCTACTAATCATCATAGAAATCATTCTAAACGACCCTCAGTCTCATAGGTGGCGCCCAACGTAAAATAGGACTAAAATCAATCGCGAATTGCGTCGCGCCCAACACCAAGATCGCCATATTTTTTTTTCACAAGTGCAAAAACTTTTTGTGTCGCGTGCTCATCGAAAAGCGTCCTAATTAAGATGCCGCCAGTCATCACGCGGAGCAGAACGGCGAGCATGGGTGACCGAGATGATGATCCTCGACCACCCTCCCCGGCTTCCCGGTTCGCGTCCCCTCCCGACGTGCAAACTTCACCGTCGAGTCGCGACCCCGACGCCACCACCGCCACCCGCGCCGATGTCTTTTCAAGCGAGAGTGTCGCAGCACTGATTACGAACTTACAAAAATCTCAAACAGAAGCATTCAAGGACATCCTGTTATCGATGACTCGTGCCAACACTTCAACTCCTGTGCAATACGAAACGGGTACCTTGGCACGATGCAAAGCGTCGTTCTCCGGCCGACCGAACGAAGCCGTCGAAGCATTTATCGATGCAGTGGAGGCCTATAGTGAATGTGCGCAGGTGTCAGGCCCAAACATTCTTCGCGACCTCGCTTTTCTCCTCAACGAAGAAGCCGCGATATGGTGGCAGGGCATAAAAGGCACAATAACCTCGTGGTCAGAGGCGAAAGATAACCTTATCAGCGCCTTCGGCGATCGCCGCCCGCCCCATCGAATTTACGTGGAACTATTTAGCAACCCGCAAACCGACGATGAAAACACGGACGTTTTCGTTGCGCGCAGCCGCGCCTTATTTTCAAAGATTCCCGAAGATGACCTTACGGAGAAAGCCAAGATTGACATGATCTACGGACTTTTAAATGTGAAAGTTAGGAAAAGGCTAAGAAGAGAGGAATGCGAGACATTCAAGGATTTAATACGTCACGCTCGAAATATTGAAGAAACGGTTCCCCGTGCAACGACTAGTTCGACTGTACAGCGGTCGATGACCCCGTGTGTTTTCGCGCCGGCGACCGATGCCGCGTTTGCGCGCCGCCCTGGCGCCGGCACCGCCGCGCCGCGGGCGCCGCCGCCGAAGCCGCCGCCGCCGCCGCCTGCGCGCCAAACGCCGCAACTGGCGCGGCAACTGGCGCGGCAACTGGCGCCGCCAAGGCCGCCGCCGCCGCCGCCGCCGCCGCTGCCGGACGATGACCCCGCCGCCGCCTTTCCCGCCACTGCGGTGAGAAAGACCCGCCCTGTGTGTTCATACTGCAAACGGTTCGGACACTCATATGAAGAATGTCGTAAGTTGCAGAGCCAGCGCAGAGGCAAGTGTATATATTCTTTGGCAGAGGTGAGTCCCAAACTCATATTTACCCAGAAGTGCGCGAGAACGTAAACAGTGATAAAAGTGAATTTTACAGTGTCCAATCGCGGTCGGTTCCGTCGGATCGGATAGTCGGATAGAATAATAAATGTCGTAAT
Organism: Crambus lathoniellus; assembly: GCA_949710035.1. Classification (NCBI taxonomy): domain Eukaryota; kingdom Metazoa; phylum Arthropoda; class Insecta; order Lepidoptera; family Crambidae; genus Crambus; species Crambus lathoniellus. The sequence continues at coordinate 24,472,406 of OX453306.1, forward strand.
TTTTTTTGTAATGAACAATGCTTATCAAAATGTAATTTCAATGTATTAAATTGTGTTTGTTTAAATAAACAAGTAACGAATGAAGAAGTAGCGTGTGCGCGCGGTTCGAATTCTTCGGTTATGCTTATGCCTATTCGCGATTCGCGTCCCATCTTTAATATTAGTATTATGGGCCACAAAGGTACCGCACTTATAGACACGGCCGCTAAACATTGTATCGCCGGTCATACGCTATATGCTCTTCTCTACGTCTGGGTCATCCCCTCCAACCTTCCGCGAGCGAAGTAAAACTTGCTGACGGCGTAGTCCGAACCATGGAGGTGCTTAACACCACATTAACGGTGCAATGAGCGTTTTTCTGACAGGTAGAGATTTTAGTACGTTTTTTCATCAATAGATGTCGCATTTTAAACTCAGCTGTCAAAAATTCTATACAAGCTCTTTATGGTAATGATAGAGGCATGTTGTAGACCATAAACATTGCTCACTCGCTTAAGCAAAAATAATCTATGCTTTCTGTGTCATTTTGTCTTTGTTTGTCGTTTGTCTCGTCAGTGTCACAGGGTAAAAAAACTATAGTCAGTGTGTTTTGTTCGCTTCTGTTTGTGGTTCGTTGTTTTCGTTTGTATTTTCCGTGGATTATTATAACCGACGACTTTGGCTTTTCCTACTGGTGCCTGTCCTGACGACTCATCTATGCATGATAGGATAAGGGCTAGCGCGCACGGGTGACTTAGTTACGCGGCAATTTAATTGTCACTGTCGCCGGCCGTCTCTTCGCCGCGAAAAGATGCGCACACGAGAGCGACAGCGACACAACTTTTTTGTAATTTTTGCTCGCAGTCATCAACATGGATTTCAAAGAGGCGGGAATGTGAGAAAAATATCAAATTCCCGCGGGATAACGTCGTGTAGTCCTAGCGGGCGAAGCCGCGGGCGGAAAACTAGTTAACTATATTTTAGATCGATAGTAGGAAGCGTATGTAGATTTTCCGTTACTACACACTATCACCGCTATCACCCCGGGCGACGGTTGAGTAGCTAAGTACTGGCCGACCGGCAACTTATTTGTCGCCGTGCGCGCACTTGCATTGAAACCAATAGAGAAGGAGACAGTTGCGTCGCGGGCTTGTCTTCGAACCCGCGGACCAGAAAGTCTCCTGGGTCATTATTCTGTGCCCGGGTGTCGCGTCGCTACGTGCGCGCACGTTCATACTAACCTGTAGACTTGATGCGAGTGGCAAAATAGTTGCGGAGACAAAAACCCTTGGCGTATTCTACGAACTTTGAGTTTGCCTTTGCGATTTGGACAAGACGTTTGAACGGGATTGGCCGTGCCGTGCATCATGGACAAGGACTACGGATCGTGGTCACTCGCTGCTTTGAAAGCAGAGCTGAAGAAAAGAAATGCGAAGCTTACGGGGGAAAAAGCTATTCTTGTGCAAAGGTTCATAGTTTTTATTTAGTTATCTATGTTGTTTGTATGCTTTTTTATGTTAAACTGTAATCTCAATCTTTATTTAATAAATAATAAAATTTCTTTTTCTTATTGATAGAACCACAGACTACTTATATACTACCAACACAGTAAATATATATGCTAATATAAACTGTGCTACCAAACTATACATGAAGTTTGACTTAATACTCTGAGGTAACTGGAGCTCTCACCCAACTCTCACCCTGAATAAAAAAGTGTCGCCAGCAAATTTGACATTTATGTATGTAGTGGCTGTCAGCTGTCTCATATGACCATACGTATTTTTTTAAAGTGTAGGTGAGACGGAAGACAGCCACTGTGTTATTTGTGGTATTCAAAAAATTGTTCGTAATTATAATAAAGCGTTATAATTAAAAATAATAACAGATTGGCCGGAAACAAACTCGGCAGAAGGCCGTTTGGTGTTACCGGCCATATTGTTTTGAGCGAGCTATAAAGGAGGTAGGATAAGGCGAAGCGGGCCTCATTCTGCATCGGGAATTCAAAGCAAAGCTAAGTATTCTTTTACATCGATGTGAGATTATTGGTGTTGTAAATTGTTAGATATCTAATGCGAAACAAACTTGAATTAGCATCAAATAGTTTCTGTTGGAATTTGTTATTCTTTGTCACAATATTCTATTGTTGTAAATGTATTAAAACTATTATCAGTATGGTTATAATTCAAATACACATTGTGCATTTCACACTTAAAAATGTAATTTGTCTGACGTGTTTTATGAAAATAAAAGTGTTTGATGAAGGGAGAATTGCACCCCTTGGCGAGTTTCTTGCTGGCTCTTCTCGTTACAAGGTCTCCCGCCGTAGGGTTTTCTGAACCAATAGCGTAGCATCCTTGACAATCACAAAGGCTTACTAATAACTTTAATAAATGAAAATGAATATTAATTATTGAGTTATTTATTGTAATACCTGACCCATAATCTTAACAATTTCAGAAGTGGGATCGACAGCTACAATGTTCCAGTTGGTTGGAGAGCTGAACAACTATCAAGGAAGAGGGCGACCTTGGAAATGCCAGGTTTCTGCTTTTGGTCACTCTACAATGGATAGTGAAGATGAAAGCCTTGAGAGTAAGGGCTTGCAAGGTAGGAATGTTCCTTATTATGTTAAAACGTGACTACTTCGCCTGATGAAGTATTTAGTTAATTTTTGACCTTTAAAATCCCTTGCACCTTTGTTGCATTTTGCTCAACAAAATGGAGCTGTTGGGTTCTGTAAATGGCTAGTCGAGAAGACGAACTCTCAGTTTTAAATGTAAGACAGATCATCAGACAGAACAGAATCAGTATCATTTACAACTGTTAAGCAAGTTGGAAAGAAAGAACATTAATAACATTTTAAGCTTACATGGTCATAATGAGTGAGTGAGTGAGAAAAACATAGTAAAAATCCCGTTTTTTCGTAATATTTACTGATTATATGTTACTGTTTATAGTTAGATCCGTCCGTATCATTTTTATAACTAATAATTATGTTTATTTCCTGATTATGAGATATTCTTACAACATTTTACATATTGAATTGAGGGATTTCTTAATGATCAGCTAGGGATATCTCCATAGTCACCGCTATTATTTGGTTTTATCTTTGCAAGTTTTTTATCAACTCGTCTGTAGCTGCGGGCTTTTAATACATACTATTTTTACAGTTTAAGACAGTTCTGAGGTTTATTGTTCTTTTTTATTTTATAAGTTTTAGAAATACTTTCAACTACTTATATGTAACACGTAATCATCGGGATATTTACTGGGGGCCCATTAAATATTTTGTCAGATAGATCATTAGTTAGATTTTCTTATAAAAGTTTTCAAAACCAATGAAACAAGAAAAAGTGTAATGATAAGAATTTCAGATAGTTTTGCTACATTTTAGCAGAAGTAAAATAATTATGGATATGGATATATTGAATAAAATTTGATAACATATAAAATAAAGTTAATAAGACAGAAATAAAATCTACGACATCTTGCCTTATAGTTTCTTTATTGGCATTGTTTGTGTTTTTATTTTTACTTTTCGGTGAATCAACAGCTTATTAATCCTAAAATAAGTAACAATATGGAAACATGAAAGCCAATCACAGATTTACACACATAGAAACGAGAAACAATACATACACTAGAAATATTAAACAAAAGAAAATAACATTGTTTCATACAACTCAAGACAAAGTATTGAACACAAACAAACTCGAGGCATAACTTATCCATCTAAAAAGGAATTGGTTGATGAGTTATATCATTATTATTCCATAATCTTAGTTAAATGGTTTGGTTGTGGCTTTTGCGTTATCAGTTACGGTGTCATTAACAAAAATATTGTTGATGGTTCATTATAAGTCTTTCACAGAAGTAGTACCTACCTATAGTAAAGTATAGTATCGTATAGCAAAGTATAGTAAAGTATAGTAAAGTATAGTAAAGTATAGTAAAGTATAGTAAAGTATAGTAAAGTATAGTAAAGTATAGTAAAGTATAGTAAAGTATAGTATTGTATAGCAAAGTATAGCAAACTATAGCAAAGTATAGCAAAGTATAGCAAATTGTAGCAAAGTATAGCAAAGAATATCAAAGTATAACAAAGTATAACAAAGTATAACAAGGTATAACAAGGTATAACAAAGTATAGTAAGCAAAGTAAAAGTGTCATTAATTATGTCATATGCATTAACAATGGAAAATTACAAGAGGTTTCCTAAACCGAGGTGATGAGAAACAACTGAAACGGGCTGACCCTGCATAAAAATACAAATACGAATTGTCTTTATTGTGAAATGTAGCTAGTTACATTGTTAGTGTACAAAAATTGTTAAATAGGTTTTAAGTCTCACTACACTTCCACCTTTTACAAGGTATACAATAATCTAAATTTCAATTCAACAGAATTATAAAAATACTAATTATCATATTAGAACGATGTCAGGAACTAAATTAAGAATAAGTACCTAAACTTAAATTGTGTCATAAATAGTTTAGGCTCCAGATCGCACACTAGGGACAGTTAATGTTTTCTGTAATTATCTAGATCCAACGATTAAGATACTGTACCGTTTTTGTGTGATAAATAAATATATTTTTATTTATTATTATTATTATTTATTATTTATAAATATGTCAAACAAAAGATAAAACTAAATTGTGCCATCATAATATTTCAAAAAACTTAAATTAAGTTGTGCCCTAATATGTCAATCAATGAGTTTATTTAAATATCCATTTCATTTAAGGAAGAGTCAGTGAGGAAGTCTACAGTTGTGTAATAAGCTTTATCAGTAGCAGCTTCAATAGCCTTTCTGAAGAGGTTAGTTGTCAAGTTTTGCAATTAGAAGGGATGCTATTATGGATATTAACATGCTAAGCTCGTGTTGCAGCTTGTAGCTACAACGCTAAAGTTCAGTACGACCTATTTAAAAAAAAAAACTTAAAGCAACACAATAGAATAATTTGTTGGACCGAACTTATGATAAAGTCTTAACTATTATTTATGGCATGGAATTAAGACAATCTAGTTTTTTTTTGTAAGTTATTGTTTTTACTAATTACATACATATTCCACCCTTTGACTTGATCCGTGATTGGGATGTGAGGCTAAGGAATAATCTGATATCTGTGAAATATTAACATTGTATTTTAAGAAAAGCCTCTATTAAACAATAACTGATCATATCGCTGGTACTTAAAACAACTTTTATTTCGGTAAGTTTTGATCATCAATTGACATATTGCTGGTAATTGAAATAACTTCTAATTGACTTAGTTTTGAACTAAAAGGTTGAGAATCTTAGTAGCAGAATAATGGGTTCATTATTTTTATGAATATTTTGATACATTCTTATTGAAGTGTTAATAATGTCAACCCTGGGTTATTTTTAATTAAAACAGACTTAGTTTTGATCTATAAGGTTGAGAATTTTAGTGCAGAATAATGGCTTCATTAGTTTTATGAATATTTTGATACATTTTTATTGAAGTGTTTATAATGTCTACCCTGGGTTATTTTAAAATTAAAATAAGTTAAATTTTATTGCACAGGGTAATATAACAATAAATACAGAAAAATACAACAAAGAATAACACTCAATATATGCAGCCTTATGCAAGATAGCAGTTTCTTCCAGGCAACTTTGGGCTGGAGAAAACAACTAGGGTAATAGGGAATGGGTGCATTATAAACGGAATTAGAAATTGAAATTAAATCAATTTGATTGCGCATGGTAATTAAACAACAAATAGAGGGAAATACAACAAAAATAACACACACTAGTCTAGGTAGCTTTATGCTACACAACAGTTTCTTTCAAGCAACCTTGGGCCAGAGAAAACAAATAAATAGGGTAATAAATGGGTACATTATAAACAGAGTTAGAAAAAGTATATACTTAATTACAACTAAATAATTATGGAGGAAGAAAGTAGATAAAATCATAAATTAGGAGAAAGAGCTAAGAGATTACTTTTGACTTGAGCACCAAAGGTTTTCGGATCTTTTATATTAATTTACAAAGATAAGGATATTTTATTGATGACAAAAAATCTAACGGAGAGCATAATAATATCAATACTTGTCATTATCATATCATAAAGAAGTAAGGTATCATTGTAGGAAGTAATCTTAGGAACTGCTGAACAAATTTCGAGAATTCTTTTACCATTAGAGAGCACGGAGATATTAATGACTTGCTGGTAGGCAATAAATAGGTGTAAAATCACGGAGAAATTAACGAAATTAATGACTTTTTGGTAGGCAATAAGTAGATGCTATAAGGGCCGTCGACTAGATGACGAAATAAGGGCCGTCACTTAGACGATGAAATAACGGCCGTCACTTAGACGATGAAATAAGGGCCGTCACTTAGACGATGAAACAATGGCCGTCACTTAGACGATGAATTTAAGAAACATTTGGAATAAGGCAATCACAGTGTACTTTGCATATAATTATGGTGTCACTTTTAGGGTAAAGTGTTACAATTAAGGTAGATGGATACACAAAAACAAGGTGTTCATAGCTTGAGAAAGATGCATTTGGGATAAAACAAAATGACCCTAATGCTAAGGCTGATTTGAAACAACTTTTACTTGGCTGACGAATATGCTAAATGCAATACAGTCAAATAAATAGAACATAACTGGTTCAAACTTTGTAATGAATGTAAGCTATTAGAGATTTTCGATGTTGATATGAAATTGGACGGGGGTCAAAGGTGTGTACAATTTTAACGATGAAGTAAAATTTAATATGCAGTTGTCTGCTTGGTGATTAGTCTTCGAAAAGTACTAAGAGAACATAATTTTACTACTATTAATCTGTTTAGCCGTAGTAAACTATGTGAAAATTGTTTAGGTCTGAATTTTGTTATTGTGCTAATAAGGAAAAATAAAATAAATAAATAAACTTAATGAAGGAATGAACTTGTCAACTGAGGAGGGCTATCGGAATATGATCGTACCATGTTTAACGCAAATAATTATCAAATACAACTTATCATTAAATCATGTCTTCGAGTAATGGACAAATATACGGGTAGATGATGATGAAGGTAATGACAATGGTAATAAAAAAAAAATATCTTTATTCATAAACTTCAGTTTGTACATAATAATGGTAATGATGAATATAAAGGTTATGATGATGTTAATGATGTTGGTAATGATGATGATGATGTTGGTGGTGATGACGATGATGATGGTGATGATGATGATGGTGATGACGATTAATAATGTATTTTTTCATGCAAATAACAAGGCTTCTGTATATATTTGATGAACTTACTACCAATGGCTAATTATTCATTTTATTACAGTTACCATGGGATGGAGTCGAGAATCGGTATCATTAGGCCATGGAGCTAATACAATAATAATAGTTTTGTTTAAATTACTGGATGTTACCATGGGATTGTGTCGAAATGTCGCTGTTGACTCTTAAGCAATTGCAATCATATTAGTTACGATAAGTTATAATAAGTTGGTTAGTTGATTAAAAGTAAGTAATCAAACATATTTTCATTACCTTATAGCAAATTTGTGTGGTATCAAATTTTGTCAGGATGGACGAATGTTATAATTATTGAGAATTAAAGTTATCTAATAGGTTATAAAAGGAATCTAAATTTAATAGAACAGTGTATTGTCTATGGTAGTCAAAGTCCACAATCTGTAGGTCCACAATACCGATTCCATTCCACAGCTTTGCCCGAGCTAAAACTTATTTTACCATGGGAATGAGCCTTATTCCCGCGGTAACAATTCGCCTATGTTCTTCCTAATAGGGTCTCAAACTTTCTCCATCCATCCTCAAATTTCATCAAAATTTATTTAGGCGTTTTGATGTGAGCATATACAATTTCGCATTTATAATAATAGTAGGGATAGTAGAAATAGGAATATGAATAGCAGGCCGCGACTACGTCCGCGAGTACTACATCGTAAAATTTTGTGGCAAGAAGTAGGTAGATAGGCATTCTCTCAGGTCTCATCAGTACCTTCATAAATCTATTTTAATGTCGCCGCTGCTGGGGCACAGGCCTTCATATAGATGGATAAGAAGAATGGGCCATGACCTTCCGCACGGGCCCATTGAAGTTATGGTGTATTAACCAATCCATATGCAGCCAGAAACATCGGCTTATCCTGTCTTCCGAAGCACGATATATTTTTAACAGCAATCCCGTGGTAGACCATTGCAAAAGTCACATAGCAAAAAAAAAACACAAAAAAAAAATTGACGAAAATATAATAGCTATATTTAGGTAATGTAATGTAATAACTCTATGATTTAATATTGGTTTTTGTAAAGTGAATGTTGTATGACTTGCTGGTGTTTTGGAGGCACGTTCCTCTGTAAACCAACATGTATTTTTTATCAATAAATATCAATGAATATCCATAAATATCAATAAATATCAATAAATATCAATAGCCTCAGCGATCGCAGGCCGAGCACGCTACCCACTGCTCTAATACCAAATTTCATGAAAGCCAGATCGGTGGTTTAGGCATAAGAAGGTAACGATACCTAGACAAACAGGAGTTACTTACTTACGTATGAATAATATTCGGACATTCTCCTACTCTTGAACTACCAAAATGCAAAAAATCAATTCAATACTTTGTTAAAAAAAGTGTAATAAGTACCTACTGATTTTCTTGAGTATTATTCCAATGCATAAAGAACTTTTTGCTTTGCACGAAAATGAGCTGTCATGGGACCCATGCTTCATTGAATGAGTGAATAAAAAAAAACTGTGTCCCAAGGGAACTGTAATTTTCCTGAGTTAAAAAAACCGTATGAAATTTTCCCGGCCAGAGTTCAATTATCCCGATCGATTTAGCCGTTTAGTTGTGATGTGATTGACCCATAAACATCCAAACTCCGTATCTTTAATACCCCCCCACCCTATGCAGGGTGCTAGGGGCACCGTTGCAAAAACTTTAACTATGGCTTCAGATCATCATGCTGAACAACGTACAGCAAGAATTTTTTGTCGGAAATGAAAAAAATATTTCGACTCTCCATACAAAATGTCCCGATTAGTTGCTAAATTTGTAGGAAAAGTCGAAATATTTTTTTCATTTCCGACAAAAAATTATTGCTGTGCGTTGTTCAGCATGATGGCCTGAAGCCATGGTTAAAGTTTTTGCAACGGTGCCTCTAACACCTTATATAAACATTAGCCCCCCCCTTTCTACCCTATTAGGGTTTTTTTTATTTTGCCTACGCAGATCATTTTTAATCATGACCTAGTATCCTTCATACCAATTTCCATACTACTAAATCCAGAAATGATGAAGTTTTCATATAAGGCTTAATCCCCCCTTTCTACCCTATTAAGGGTTTTTTATAACTTCGCATACGCAGATCATTTTCAATCGTGACCAGTATCCAACATACCAATTTTCATACTTCTAAGTTTAGCAATGAGGAAGTTCCATATAAGCTTAAACCGCCCGTTTTACCCCATTATCGGGGAGTTTTTTTTAACTTCGCTTTCGCAGATAATTTTCAATCGTGATCAGTATTCAACATACCAATTTTCATGCTTCTAAATCCATAAATGAGGAAGTTCCATATAACCTTAACCCCCCCATTTTACCCCTTTAGGGGGTGAGTTTCCTAAAATCCGTTCTTAGCGGACGTCTCCTAGACATAATCTACCTTCCTGCCAAATTACATCTTTGTTGGTCCAGTAGTTTTCGAGATTTCGTGATGAGTGAGTTATGTCCCCTCGATTTTATATAATAGGTCTTTACCTATGAAATTGCCGTTTTGTATGGAGATTTCTGTAATTATTTTTTTTCCATACTAACGTTTTTGTTATTATTTAACGACTAATATTATGTAAATTTACAAAATTTTACACACGTATTTATGGACATTTTAACTACTAAATGACACATTCGTTAAGAGAAAAATTTTTTTTTTCACTAAGTTACAACTAATAAAGTACGAAATTCTGGAAACAAAAATAGTCGTAACTTTCGGAATAAGTTTTTTCTATGTAAATAATCAAATATCGTGGTTATTAAATTATCAAAAGTTGCTCGATACGGTCTTAATGTAACGCAATATTAAAGAAATTATATATTTCTAATATTATAAAAGTTGTTAAGTTATATGTACAAAAGAAAAAAACGGCAATTTCATATGTAAAGACCTATTATATAGATAATTTATCGTTTGAACCTACTTCGCATACCGTGTCCTGTGCTGCTACAGAGGTCCTGAGAGATGATGAAGGCCGTCAACTCAATCCAGCAGAGCGGATGGCTCTGGCTGATGTTCTCTCCAGGCACGCGCATGTTTTTAAACCAGGGGGAGGTCCTACGCCATATGCAGTGCATCGCATCGAAACAGGTAACCATCCACCCATAGCGGTGCCTCCTTACCGTTTGAACCCCTCGAAGAAGGAGCAAATGAAGGTAGAGATAGATAAGATGCTTCAGGAGGATATTATCGAGGAATGTGAATCGGCTTGGTGTTCCCCGGCGCTGATGGTGCCGAAGTCTAATGGTTCTATTCGCTTCTGCGTCGACTACAGGCGTTTGAATGCAGTCACCAAGTCCGACACATACCCGATGCCTCGCATTGACGAGCTGCTGCAGAGCACCAAACGGGACTGCTTTATGAGTACCCTGGACCTCAGGTCCTCGTACTGGCAGTTGGGGCTCCAGGAAGCTGACAGGGACAAAACTGCTTTTATTTGCCCTCTAGGTACTTACCGTTTTAAGAGAATGCCGTTCGGGTTGAAAAACGCACCAGCAACGTTCCAACGGCTCATTGATCGGCTCCGTTCCTGCTCAGCTCTGCAAGACGTAATATTACTCGCTTATTTGGATGACTTGCTCCTGATAACTGAAGGTGGTTTCCAGAAGCACCTGGAAGACCTGGAGGCCGTTTTCAAACGTCTCGCCGAGTTTAACCTCCATGTTAACAGGGAGAAGTGTGCTTTCGCTCGAGAAAGCGTTAAATACCTCGGCCACGTGATAACCCAACATGGTGTTTCCACTGACCCAGAGAAGGTGAGTGCTGTACTGGACATGAACGAGCCAGGTAACTTAAAACATTTGAGAACATTTTTACAAGACGTGTTCATGGTTCAGGAAGTTTATTCCAAACTTCTCCAAAGTTGCTGAACCACTGACACGCTTGACTAGAAAGAACCAGGTATGGACTTGGGGTGCTGAACAGACCCAAGCATTTAATGAGCTGAAGCGTCTCCTGACCACGGGTCCAATACTTGTGCAAGCTGATTTTAGTCAACCTTTCATATTACGCACCGACGCGAGCAACTACGCCTTAGGCGCGGTGCTTTTACAAGGTGAGAGCAACCAGGAAAGGCCGATTGAATACGCTAGTCGACTTCTTAACTCGGCGGAGCGGAACTACTCCACTACAGAGCGCGAGGTGCTTGCAGTAGTGTGGGCAGTAGAGCGTTTTCGACCGTACCTAGACGGCCAGCCAGTCATCATTGGCAGTGACCATCAGCCCCTGCGTTGGCTGCTCTCTTTAAAATCGCCAGCAGGAAGGTTAGTTCGTTGGGCACTTAAACTTCAAGCTTTTAATATCCAATTCGAGTACACACCAGGCAAGGCGAACGTCGTGGCAGACACGCTGAGTAGACCCACCTGTACCGGGGAGTCCCGCGACGGTTGTGGTATCTGCTCTGTTATCTGCGATCTGCCAACGAAGACGCCAGCTCAGCTGCGCCAGGAGCAACTCGCTGACCCTGAACTGGAAAAGATTGTGAAGGAGCTTGAAAGCACCAACGATCTCGCTGCCAAACGATGGTCAGAAAGGGGGTACCTCATGGACCAAGGCGTCCTGTTCCGTTTTAACCCGGACTCTGAGTGCGAAACCCCTCAATTAGTTATTCCAGCTGGCCAAATTAATGAAATTCTGAAGGAGCTACACGACTCTCCTACAGCCGGCCATCCAGGTGTCGATAGGACGTACCAAAAGGTAGGTCAATTATATTATTTCACAGGGATGCGGAGAATAATCACCGATTATATCAAAGCCTGCATCCACTGTCAGCGCTATAAAGCCGCGAACACCAAACCCCAAGGATTACTACAAACACCGGTCATGAACCAACGTAACGAGGTACTTGCAATGGATTTATTCGGCCCGTTACCGGTAGGAGACCAGGGGGAGCGGTGGATTCTTTTAATAGTTGACACAGCAACTAGGTGGACGGAACTGTACGCTCTTAAAGATGCGACAGCTGACGCCTGTGCTCGTACCCTCATTGAGGAGCATTTTATGCGATTCGGTTTACCTCGCAGGATCATTTCAGACAACGGGGTCCAGTTCGTGTCCGCGGTTATGCGCGAGTGCATGTCTGTACTAGGTATCAAACAAAACTTTGTACCTTTGTATCACCCTGAGGCGAATCCTGCCGAGCGTAAAAATAGAGACCTAAAGGCGTTGTTAGCACATCTCGTGGAAGAGGATCACACTTCCTGGCCAGAGAATTTGCCGGTTATACGCTTCGCACTAAATAGTGCGAAGTGCCGCACCACAGGTATGTCACCTGCTTTTCTTACCTTTGGCAGGGAATTGCGATCCCCCACAGAGGTTCTTCATGACAATCGCCCAGTTACGGACAAAGATAATTTTGTACCCCAAATAACCCCTTACCTCAGGTCATTCTTAAAGTCATTGTCAGCAGTTCGAGAACGTGTAGAGGCTCAACAAGACAAGACTAAGCAGTACGCTGATGCTTCCCGTCGACCTTCAGAGGATTTCCAGGTTGGTGACTTAGTTCTCATAAAATCCCACCTGCTCAGCAAAGGCACGGAAACCTTAACGGCCAAATTTTTTCCACGCCGTGATGGCCCGTATCAAATCGCAAGAAAGGTAAGTCCAACTACATTTGAAGTTACAAGCACGGACCAACAGGACGTAGTGATAGGCCGCTACCATTCACAGGACCTCTCGCGCTACCATGGCGTAAGCGAGGAAGTGAACCCTCCTAAACCCTTGATTCCAAAAAGAAAACGCGGGAGACCCGCGAGATATAGGGACTAGAACTAGATGTTTGAAGAATACTAGTCTAGGCACGAGGGCGTATTCCTAGACTAGAGGGGGAGTATATAGCAACCCGTGCGTTTCCGAACGTAGGCTAATAGCAATCAACCCGTGCGTTCCCGAACGTATGTTCGCAATTATTGATTTTCGCGGCTTCCGCATCCGCCCGCCGCGAAGCTCGGCTCGCTAGAGTACATGTCATATAATTTGTGCTGCCGCCCGCGCCCGCGACCTGCGCCCACGACTAATGGCGCGTATGTACCCAGCGCGCACGCTATTTGTTTTTAACTCGTGAATTGTGTCGAAGTGATTGTTTTATTGTCCTACTAATCATCATAGAAATCATTCCTAAACGACTCTCAGTCTCATATATTATAATATTATAATTAATGTGAAAGTTTAGATGTTTGAATGTTTGTTTCTCAATCACGCCAAAACGGCTGAACGGATTTGGCTGAAATTTGGGACACAGATACTTTGTAGCCTGGCGAATTTTTATCCTGGATCGGGATAACGTTGTATAGTCCATGTGGGCAAAGTCACGGGTGGAATGCTAGTTATTTATAATAGATAGAGGTCAGTGGCTCGTACGTACTTTGGATACAAAAAACAATAAAAAGTTGGATTAAGATATCTTATGCCAAAGCGGTTAAAACACAACCATTTTGTTTGTTGTCTAATGTCTTTGGTTGTCAGAGTTTTTGGCGCCATTTTGGCGGGTTAGGTTAAGTGGATATTTTAATTAATCACAATTTGTTTCATAGTGGACTTTGTGACTCAAGATAGGTGTGGTTTTGTGCCCCAAGTGTCTACGCAACTGGACGATGTGTGGAATGATTAAAATATGCGCTATCTCGGTAACGTGATGCCGAGTGTTTTATTGTAGTGGTGACTACCTCAGCAAGAATTACCGAGAAGACCGACTCGACATCATCATGTCAGCCAAACGACGCCCACTGCTGGGCATAGGCCTCCCCCAAGGATCTCCACAACGATTGGTCCTGCGCTGCCCGCATCCAGCGGCTTCCCGCGATCTTGACCAAGGGGGCTACCGTGTAACTTTATGGATATGAACTTCATACGTTTTTTGGAACTTTTAGTCAATTTTATAGAACAATAGCCACTATCAGTTTTTTATTTAATGGCGTCGGGTATAACGATAGCTACTATCTACTACTACTACTTGTAGCTAACAACGTTTAACAGAACAAAGCATAAAAAATTTATCAAAATAAGGAATTCAAATGACACTTGAAGCCCATACCCATATCCAGATTTTTTTGCCGGTAGTAGCCCCCTAGATCGTCGGTCCACCTTGTAGGGGGCATACTTGACGCCAAATACTCCAAGAAGCATTGGAATGTAACACACCTACATTCTAATGAAAACATAAGAAACTATAATAATATACATAATTCTCAAGAACTGGCAGTATGACTTAATGTCTTCGCCTGTCCAAAAGGACGAACTTTTTTTACTAATTGTCTTTGGTTGCAATAAAAAATGGCTGCTTGACACAAGTCAATAGTAGAAGAAGTATGTCAAGGTGAATTGTCAAGTAAAAAAATATTAATAATTTTCTAATTATTCAATTTCTACCGTAAAATTAACAAAGTTAGTTCTCAAAATAAGTTTATTTAGTTATCCTCCATGTGCTGTGTGTAATTAGCTACAATTGATAGGAATAAACAATGCTAGTGCGGACGCTTGTGGGACCGTTGTAATTTCGCTCATTATGGAAAATCTAGACGTCCTTCTTTGTGTATCGAAATGTCTTAGTTTCAATGGTTTTTGTGTGTAATTTTATTAGTTAATCTGTCGTTGTATAATGGGAGACAAGATAAATAGAGAGGAGTACTTTGCACCAGGTGCAGCAACCTTCAACTACAACAATGTGGTAAGTTATTGCTTAATTTTGAACTATGATCTTGAGATTCGATATTCAGTGTAGACATTCTGACAGGCTACCTACTTCGTCAGATGTTCGATGGGCTAGTATTCAAGTTCTTACTAATGCTGTTAGAATGCTTAAAAAATCTGCTTCTCTACTAACACTAATTATCTAGTCAAGTAAAAAATTACTTGCATTGTTGCTTTGGCGAAAATGTTGTTCTCTCCGACCAAAATTGTATGTGTTTGGATCAAGAATCAAATAAAATGGATGTCAGCAAACTGATTTGACAGACTAATAGTTACTTGCTAGTCTTGCTACTATGTAAAAAAAAACTAATTCCAATAATCACTATCATTTTGAAGATTTCATGGCCATCTTGAGGATACTTGGGTATGATATTGTTGACAGATGGTTGGTTGATTTATGATCAAACTAAACATTTGATTTAATTATGAGGATTAACAGTGACAAGAAAGTTATATTGTGGCCAAGTTCTGGTTACAAATGCTCTTGCTTCTGCTTAAATGTACATATGGGTCTGACGCAGTTTGTCCCAATCACATTTGGTCATGAATCCCATTTGCAAATTTTTTATGAGAACATTTGATCATTCGCATTTGGTCCCACAGTTCGCAATCGCACAACCCATATGTATTACTAGCTTTCCGCCTGCATCTTCGTCCGTGAGGAATTAATTAGGTTATGGTGCAGACTTAGGATATTGCGTGGTGGTTATAGCACAGCACCATGATATATATATCAAAATAAAAAGTATTCTTTGTCCTTCTCCATGTTTCAAGTTACGTCTATAAATTTTTTATTAAAACTAATTTAGCGGTTTATGCATATAGGCACGATGGGGTAGTGCGATTGCAATTCTGAACTGTAAGACCAAATGCGAATGGGACCATTTTCGTCTTCGTGACCAAATGCAAATGGGAAAAACTGCTTCAGACCAGCTATGGAGTTGCATAAAGTCAATTGTATTCATTTCATTTGACAGTTCATATTGTATCATTATAAATGTCATTCCATACAAATTGCAGCGATTGAATAGGATATGAACTGTCAAATTAATATGATTACCTTACGCAATTGCCCCCCTGTACTTATTAGCTTATTACATTAAAAGTCCTACATTGAATACTTTGTATATGTACTTCTTATAATCTGTAGCTTGAAAACAGACAACCTGAAAGGCTCTGAGTAGAGGAATAATACAAATGACCACTCAGATGCTACTTAAGTAATAGTGAATATTGACAGCATAGACACAAATGTAAGCCCCACTTTATAAAATTAGAAATTTTAAGCCTCACCCCATTATTTAAAACATGCCCCAAAATTCAACAATAAGCAGCCACCAAAGATAAGGCCTGCTCATGATTACTTGAGGGAAAATATGAAGAAAAAATTATCTTTTCTTTTTCGGAAATTACTAGACATGCCACGAATATTCGGCAACTATTCGGCATTCGGCCTATTCGGCCATTTTATTTGGTATTCGGTATTCGGCCGAATAATAGGTACTATTCGGCCGAATACCGAATACCAAATCATGGAAAAAAAGACACATCATATTAATCAAGATTTGTATTTATTATTAAAATCACAATACTAATAAGTAAAATTCAGCAGTGGTAGGTTGTGATGGATAAAAACAAGCTTTTCTGCATTTGTTGGAAGCAAGCGATTACGCTTTTCATCGTAAATGATACCAGCTTCAGAAAACAACCTCTCACTATACACGCTACTCCCGGGAGAAGAAAGATAAACTTTAGCAAATTTCGAGAGGTTTGGGAATTGTTTTTCGTTTGCTGACCACCACTTGTAAGAATCAGCTTTTCTTTAATGTTTTATTTAATTTCTTATTAATATTGATCTGACAAAGCGTGCCGTGACGTGATTTACTCGCAACTGAGTGAAACAGTCAAAAATGGCCGCACAGCACACCGCCCGCGCGGGCGGATCGCGACCTGTCCTGTCGTATTATTCTTTACGCATTTGACTAGCATGTACTTGTGCCGAATATTCGGCGCTTCGGCCGACAGCGTTGCCGAATATTCGGTATTCGGTATTCGGCCTAATCACTATTCGTGGCAACTCTAGAAATTACACAAATATCGAAAATTTACGAAAATTTACACCCCTTATGATATTTTTAACTAACTACCATGACCTTAACTTTTTTAAGTAGGTATTTCTGTTTTTTTTTGTATTGACTACTTAAGTAGTACTGCTATCCACCACAACCCTTGAAAATCCAAAAATAACTGTAATAATTATACACACAATAATTAAAAAACTATTTTTTCCTTAAAATTTTGTAAAATTTTCACTTAGGCCTTTGCTGACGTCCCCCCTTCTAAATTAATAAAATAAATGAGATCTGTCTGATGACCTTACTTAAGTTTTTAAATGATAATAATATTGTTGTTTCTTTGAAAAATAAAGTTTAGCTGGTTGTGAGACGTGTCGATTTTTTCTACATACTTCATTTTCAATTTTTCAAATATTATTTATGTTTAGGAAAAAGCAGTTAAAAGGTACTTAAATAAAATAATTTTAGTGGTCAAGTTATCATTCAAAACCAAGTTTGGATTTTACTTGCTGTGAATCTACACCAATATTATAAAGGGAATTAGATTTAATGTTTTGTTTGTAATAAACTCAAAAACAACTGTTCTGATTAAAAAAAATCTTCCACTAGTAGAAAGCTAAATTATTCCTGAGTGACACAGGCTATGTTTAATACCAATATTCCCTCAGGAACAGGTACCACATGGATAAAATATGATTTATTTTAAGAAAATCTTCTTACCAACAAATCTAAAAACATGAACAGCTATCTCACTTTGATTGAACGCAAGGACTTTACAAAACCAACTATTTAAAATGTATCTTAATTACAAATAGATACCCCTCTTGGTAACACCACACAAAACTGATTTATTAGTTTTTGAGTTTATTAAGTTTTCAAACAAAAAAATTCAATGGAAAATTTCCATCTAATCTACACTTTAAAGTCTATCTATTTATTCTAACCAGTATAAGTAGGTATATAGTTTAGGTAGGGTATAATTCTATCCCATGGGGTATAGTCTATACGCCAGACAGGGGATCTATACCGTATAGATGGGTGCAGCCCCTGTCTTTTTAGCACCCAGTTTCACTCGGCTCTGAACAAAACTAACTTGTTCAGATTATCACGCCATCTTGCGGCAGTTGAGTAAGTAATTCTTTCTGGTAATAAAAGTACGATAGAAGTACACTATCTGTGAAGAACTATAAACTTATAATAGTTAATTAAATAACTAACTTATAATACCATAACCCAAGTTAACATTAGTCTGATTCCAAACGGTTTACTGCGAGAATCTATAAAAAAACACGCTATTGTTCGCCATTTTCTATTTTACCAACAGTCGGCTTTACCGATGAACAATAATAATGATCCCACGACGAAACAATACGATGTGGGGCAAGCAGCTGACACAATTTAATTTGCGCGAAGTAAAACGCTCATACACCTATTAATTTACTCTCACGCTTCCACCTCCACCTGCATAGCGCTTCACATAAATTATCAACATGTACGGCGGGATAAAATTACTTAAAGCAATATTCAACTAAAGTAACATTTACATGAAATTAGTACAGACGACAGAGTTATATTTTGTAAAAGACGAACTACCTACCTCAAGAGTATATTATTTAGGTACATCATAAACAACAACGTTTTCTACGACTTTTCCGAAAAAAGACAAAAAAATCCGGCCAAGTGCGAGTCGGAATTGCGCACGAAGGGTTCCGTACCATCAAAAAAAATACTTTTGTTGTATGGGAGGGAGCCCCCCTAATTTATTTATTTTATACTGGTTTTAGTAAGTATTTGTTGATATAACGGCAACAGAAATACTGTGAAAATTTCAACTGTCTATCTATCACGGTTCAATGAGATACAGCCTGGTGACAGACAAACAGACAGACAGATGGACAGCGGGGTCTTAGTAATAGGGTCCGGATTTTATCCTTTGGGTACGGAAACATAAAACACGACTTTCCCTACAAATGTCCGAATCTTAACAGCTGACTTAGATCAATAATACCACTAAATAACTGCCGTTTTATGGACAAAAAAATCAATGGCCTAGTAAAAATTCTAAAAGTCAAACGTACCTGAATTTGAGTATCGCTCAATAACATCGTTGAAACACCGAGGCTACAGTCGCTGAAAGATAAAATATGTTTATTGCTTTTAAGGTCGCATGTTCGTTACAGCTGCCGTCGGTACCAGGGTACCAAGTAGGTGGTTGCGTGAGCATTCCCCCCTGCTCCTATTATGCTCAGGTATTTTGGAGTTAACATGGTATTTGACAGCCCAATATTATTGCACATTATCTTTGTCTTTTTCTTAAATAATTTGTCTAATTATTTCCATAATAATTTTTCGTTTTGAAGGACTCTTCTCGATATGAAAATTGTTGCACACAATGCGACCCAAAATTTTTGGACGAATCGACAAAAAATGTGTTTTGTTAATTTATATCTTTATGACATCATTTTTAAACATTCAACCACTGCGTGCACTAAGCTAACTGGTACTGTACGTACAGACAGACCCAATTTTCGTATTATTGATGTAAATGAAATACATTCGGTATAGGTAGTCGCCGATTGATCGCGTGTTTGTGGCAAAACCTATCTACCTAGTTGGCAACGTTTGGAATTTAGTTTGTCAGCCAGTTCACTTCAGTCTTGCGAAACTCGTGTTGCCTCGTGACCCTTACCAGTTACAGTTTCTTTTTAAATCATCAAAGAAATAAATGAAGAAATCACGCAGTGATGTTGAAAAATGCGACGGCGAAAAGAGTGATGTTCTTAAAAAGGAAGTCAAAAGAAATGGTGCGTGTTCCAGTAAAGTTAGTAGATAATGTTTAGTGAGTCCCGTAGCCAGAAAGCATGCGGTAAGCTACAATCGAATCATATTTAATTAGTGTGCATGTATATATTGTAAGGATTAATGGCTGAATTTCATTTCTTTATCATATATATCTAGGTTGGTAGATCCTAGGACCTAGATGTTGAAACACCAGTTTATTCGATATTTATCCGCCTTTATCTTTGCCACGATATTGTAAAATTGTCGTTTGTGACATACCGTCATCCACTTCACTTACATCATTTTCTCTTTCTAGTCCAATCGTTTTTTTACCTTATTTCGATTGCATCAACTAATTTAGTGTTACATCGGTAACAGCGACTCTATGAGAATCGTCGAATTTCCATTAAAACGTAATGCTCATTTTACGCAACTTCAAATGGATTTATATTACCGATTGGAGTGTTTCCTTCGCCTTCGTCTTGATCAGGAAATGAAGTAGGTAGAGAGGAGGAGAAGTCTATGTTTTCTTCTATAAGACTTAAATTATAGTATGCAAGCAGATCAAGTCTAATAATGTACCTAAGTATTTACTTATTTAATTCGCCGTCAAACTTTCATTCACAGTGTAGACAATTCCGTGTGAGAATTTCCACGCTTTTCAGCAGTTAAACAAGTTAGGATGCTTTCCAATATCTTAAAAATAAAACCGCCTTCTAAAAAACCACATCAAAAAAGTAAGAAATAATTGCTCACCAAATAAATAGCGTAAGTACTTTGAAGTCGGGCGTGAAACATGTACAATTTTTTGTTGTTTTTTGTTAAAACCCGCCCGACTTCAAAGTACTTACGCTATTTATTTGGTGAGGAATTATTTCTTACTTTTTTGATGTGGTTTTTTAGAAGGCGGTTTTATTTTTTTTATAAAAATAATTTTTATTTCACTCTTTTTAGTGCATCGTGCAGGCAATTTGCGCGTTTTCTGGTAAATAGGTATGTGATCAAACTCAAAACCTCCTTTTTCGAAGTCGGTTAAAATACCTTGAGGTATCCCCTTTTTAACAAAACAAGAATCATCTAAATCGGTTCATAAACAAAGGAGTTATGCCTAAAGATAAGTATTAAATTCACATAAAGTGGTAACGAAAACGACAGTATTTTCAAGATTTCCTGAAAACTACTGAACCGATTTCAAAATTTCAAAAAATGGGACCAACTTGGAAACCAACCTGATGTAATAACGTTTGAACCATTTCAATCGGTTCAGCCGTCTTCGAGTAATCGGTGGACATACATAAAAAAAAAAAAAAAAAAAAAAAAAACATACATACAGACGAATAGAGAACCTCCTCCTTTTTGATTTAGAAGTCGGTTAAAAATGAGAAATAAATCTGATTCAATCCTAAGTCCTGTTCTGAGAGACCTGTGTGTTTAGATCTTAACTAGGTACTATCTTTTTTTTATTTCCAGCTAAGTAAATAATACAAATAGTAGACAAGCCCCACAGAATGTTATCTCCTTTGATAAGTCTCGTGCAGATTATGTGTAATTTAGTGTTATGTTATACGTGTGTCGTTGAAAAGTTATACTCAGCTTATTTATATGCCATAGCTTTCCGCCCGCGGCTTCGCCCGCGTGGACTTCACGACGTTATCCCGCGGGAAATTGACATTTTTTCGGGATAAAAAGTAGCCTATGTTCCTCTCCAGGCTACAAAGTATCTGTGTCCCAAAGCCTATGTTCCTCTCCAGGCTACAAAGTATCTGTGTCCCAAATTTCAGCCAAATCCGTTCAGCCGTTTTGGCGTGATTGAGTAACAAACATCCAAACATCTAAACTTTCACATTTATAATATTAGTAGGATTAGTAGGATTAGTCTTATGATATAAAGCGAAATCAATATCCAACTTAAATCTAATTCAATACATTTTTCATGTCATCGATTCACTTAAGTACTTACCTATTCAATGAAATTTAACGTCACGTACTTGGCGTATTATTAGCTATTATTTCGGATATCTCCGTATTATTATCAATAGTGAAAATAATATTTAACTCCACTTTACGACGTTTCACCGTTTCTTTTTAATGTAAAACGAAGTATCGTTTTCTAACCGCAAATTTGTCTGCTGGCTGTTACGTTTTATATCGATTGCGGTGTAATCGCATGGTTTTGATACTTTTGATACTGCTTTCAGTCAAACCTTCTTTTGGTGTAAATAGCTGTTACTTTTTTGTGTGACTACTACGAAATATGTTTACTTGCTTAAACTATTACCTAAAAATTGAATTATTTTCATGCCTTTCACTTTTGTAATAATCATTCATGGATTTTTTATCTATTGATATTTGTTTTTAACGTTTCATCAAGTTTTGTTTGGAGCTGTATTGTGCTGTGGAAAATGCATGTAGCGACTTGACTATTGTATGATAAATGAAAATAAAAAGCTAGCGCTAAAATTGTATAATTTGAAAACATGTTAGAGAAGAGACATACGAGTTGAGGAGGTTCTTTTCAAAACTTGACTATTCCACTTTTCTATTTTTTTCAGAATTTGAGAAAAATGTATTTTAGGTATGCAGTAATGTATATTATTCATTTTTTTTGTTGAATATTGTATATGAGCATAATACTCATTAGGTGGTACTTGTTTCAAATGTTTAGCATTAATATATTCTGAATAAATCGACAATTTAAAATGGAATAATCTAGTTCTGACGCGGCTGATAGGAATAATCAAGTTTTGTTATGAGCTCTAGAGGAATAATCATACAAATCATAAAACATGTTTTGTTGCATATTAGACTGAAATAGTTAATTTACTTCAGGATTAATCATATTTTGTTCCAAAAATGAATATTTGAAATGTGTAATGCCATTTTGAAGTGGATTTAACTACTTTTGACCAAATCGTGTTTTTTTTTTAGTGGATCTATCACGTTTAGCTAAACTCTTGTTTTCGCATCGTGTAGATTTTAATGTTACCAACCCAAAAAAAAAAAAACATGTTTTGTCAAAAGTGGAATTGTCAAGTTTTGAAAAGAACCTCCTCAGTTAATTGTCCGTAAACGATATTCAAAACGAAAAAAGATACAAACGAAAGCTCACTTGTGAATCATTGCGTGTCCGTGTAACTATTTATACATTTTGCAACGGTAATTAGTACTTTCTCTGACTTACCGCTGTCGGGAGTTCGCTGCTGTCAATATCATAATCATTGATCTACGTCCATGTCGTGAAACATCCAAGTCATTAGGAAAAGTCGCATTACACCATAGTCTAAGGCGGAAAGCGAGTTCGATACGCTTTTACAAGATTATGCATTAACTTGAATACCTACGCTCATTATCTAGAGGCTTTCCATAAGTGCTTATATGTTTAAAATACACATACACTTATGGTAAGGTAAGTGTATGAATTTGTGCCTTGACTCGTGCTTGAGACATGGGTAAGCCCGAAAATGTTACGTCTTCTTTTTTGTACACAATTTTACCGATCAATTCATCGAAAACCATTATTCAATAAAGTATTTGAATGTATAATTAAATTAAATTTCTTCCATTTTATTATGATATTTTTTGTACATATCGCCCGCCACTGAATTAAGATACTTACCGAATATTGTGCAATTCTATCAAGACAATACAAAGCTAACTACTACTTCCTACTTCTTGAAGTTATATAAAAACTTGACTAATTTCTTTCTTTTCGGGAGAGGACGTGGTAGCTTACTTTTTATGACGTCATTGTGTCTTGATTTGTAAAACTGCCAGTGTTATACGAACTCGGTCGTAACCGCAATTCGTAAAGCTCATTTACCTGGCATAACTACAGCGGCGTTAGTGTTGAAACCTTACATCAAGCCATGCCACTACCAAGGCTACCCTTTGGTTTAATTCAAGTACATACTGTGATAAGTGATTGCAAGTTAACCTTGCATAATATACTTAGCAATTAAATCGTGTTAAACACAATAAAAATCTTTAGTGTATTGTAATTATCCATACTTACACCCGATAAAGTTATTGGATCGGAAACAAATCTGTTGTTGAAGCATTTTTACAATGGAAGTAATGAACGTATTAATGTTCCTAGTGAAATAAAATACACAAAAAAATGGAATCCAAAATTACACCTTTTAAATTATAAAATGTTTCAGTGAACGGTCCCCTATGACTGCAATGAGAAATTAAAGAGCTTGGTAATTCCCATTTTTTTGTACTTATTTATTTAATTTTTTGCAGTCGGAATATTGTTTTTTTAATAATATTCGATATTTACCCGGGAATCGAACTCGGGACCTCGAAGACCGGTACAATTCTCCAGTTGATTGATGCCATTCATTATGTCATTCATCGCCCATGATGTTCTAATCCTGTCACTTTAAACTTCTTTAATTAGCTACACACTTCCACACATATGTTTCCCCTTTCAAAACCTATCCGCGTGATTTACTAAATCTGGTCGCAGTGTAGCGAGAACTTCAAGGGTTGTTTATTTTGTTTAACGGCACTTTTACAGGGAGTTTATTTTGACTACTTCTATAATGGGAAACAAGTTATTTTACAGTTTTGTCGACTTTCGTTTGGAATAACCCTGGTACTTGGGAAATAAACTACGTCTTCATCTAATTATATAAATAGAACCTAAAACTGCTTAATATAGCTTTGACAAAGTACCTTCTTCTTCAACCTATGGTCACCCACTGCTGAGTGTAGGCCTCCTCAAATGCACGCCATCCTGATCGGTTTTGGGCTTTCTGCATCCAATTCTTTCCCGAGATCCTAGTTATGTCATCGGCCCATCTAGCCTTCTGGCGGCCAACGCTTCAGGTGCCGGTACGTGGTCTCCACTCTAGCACCTTCCTGTTCCACCGGCCATCGGTTCTGCGACTTACGTGACCCGCCCATCGCCACTTTCTTTGCGCAATGATACGCCCCACGTCAGTTAATTTTGTGCGACTCCGGATAACCCAGTTTCTTATTTTGCCGCTTAGAGTGATACCCAACATGGCGCGTTCCATTTTTCTTTGGGCTATTTGGAGCTTTTGGACGTGTTGTTGTGTAAGGGTCCAAGTTTCTGCCCCATAGACCATAACCGGCTGAATGCACTGCTCGTATGCCCTTCGTTTAAGAGAGAGGGGCACCTCCTTACACCTGAAAATTTCGGGCAGCTTACCGAACGCCCCCCAACTGAGTCCAATGCGGCGTTGTATTTCTTTAGCCTGGCCGTCCTTTTCAAGAGTAATAAGTTGCCCTAAGTAGATGTAATCTTCAAAGTACCTACTTAGATTTTATTAGATTCAAACTATTCTACTGGTAGTTTAGTTGTAGACGAAGAGGTCACTATTCGTCCTGAATGTTAAGAACAGTTAATTAAGTTGACAGTTTAATTAAGCAATTTTAATAGAGTTATAAATCTTATTTTGACTATGAATGAATCGTATGGGTCCGCTATAGCTATATTAAGCTATTTTGGGTTCTATTAAATGAATATTTTCCATTTAAAATATTAGTATGGTTAGCGACCCGCTTCTTTGCCCCGATGACATTTTCTAGATCCCCATAAGAATTGTCATTCCCGATTTTTTCCTTCTAAAGGTTATTATTTTAGGATTTACTTATTGTCGTCGACTATCATCCCTCTTCCATCGTTACCTACTATGCCGAATTGCCGAAAAAATATCACAACCAAAAATAATACTCTTCAGTTTTATTTTATAAAATAAGTATACATTTCAATGTTTCAAGGTAAAAAAAACTTAGAGATTTAACAAGGTAAACTTGATTTACCAGTCTCTAATAATAATGTAAGCTGTTGTAGATGCCTAGGAATCCAAACTATTTAATATTGATTTCTAATGATTTGCATGATATTGCAATCAAGTGGTTTTTTAAAGTATTTTAAGTATTGTATGTATTCTGCTTTGTAAAACATATTTATATTTTGTTCTTTGACCATCAAAATGTCCTTAGTAACACAAAATAAAAGAAAAACATAAGTGGTTGTTAAACAGCAAAACAAGAGTTTAAATTCGTGCCGCATATTAACAAAAATGTTCCATGCAAAGACAAACAAGAGGACTAAGTTAAGACCAAAAGAGATCTAATAATATAACATCATTGGTTATGTATCAGTTTATTTAGTACTGAGTGGAAGATGACAAGCAAATACTTTTATTGAATAACACATAGTTACATAATTCACTCTGCGAGTGGTATCGCATCTGATAATCGCATTACAATCAGCCGCCCTCTTAATGAATCTGCTACTAAGATGATCTTTCACTTCGTGCCAATCACGATGTCCATAGATGATTTAATCGGTACCATCGACAAAAGATCTTTCACCTCGAATTCTGATGTTGCTATAACATTAATCGAACATTTAGCCGATAGCCAATCTTGATGGCTAATTGCAGTAATTTTGAATGTTTTCCGTTTGACATTTTGAGCTTTCTATTAAGGCGCTACTCAGAAAAATATGGACTTTTTGATATAAAAGTATAGGACGGTTAGAGTTGTTACAAATATGGTAATAAGATATATATTTCTTCATACCTTTATCTAGATTCGTATAGTTTCAGATACACGATTTTATGATTTTGCCTCGACACTTTTTATTTTCAAAAAGACCTCTAAAAAATACGAAAATTCAAGATTATTCTTAAATGGGGTTACAAATACTATTGGAAATTGGTTTAATTAGTGGACACCTATAATATTAAGGATCGTATAGAAGCATTTTTAAAAAATCGCTATAGCTTTTTAATTCGAAGTGATTTTGTGTTTTTTTTGCCTAATCTGCAAAATCGGTCTCGCTCCCGCGCGCGTCGTTTTCTAATTGCTATCTCGCTTCGGCACGATTTTTCCGAGTATCGCCTTAAAAACCAAAAGATCTGATATTAGTTTTGATCTTCTATAGATTTGGTTTGGTTTTGGCGATATGGATTTATGGCAGCTATCCTGGTGATTGTTTCAATAAAATTATGATTACTTACATTTTTTGATATTTAACTTCTATTATTCTTAGTAGTCTCGGTTATGGTTAAGTTTGTAAAGTAAACAGCAGATCTGATAGTAGTTTTGATCTTCTATAGATTTGGTTTGGTTTTGGCGATATGGATTTATGGCAGCTATCTTGGTGATTGTTTCAATTTATGATTACATATTTTGATACTTAACTTTCCATTATTTTACTAGTTTCGGTTAAGGTTAAGTTTGTAAAGTAACCAGCATAAGTTTGGTTTGGTTTTGGCGATATGCATTTATGGCAGCTATCCTAGTAAGTGATTGTTTAAATTTATGATAACATATTTTAATACTCAACTTCCATTATTTTTACTAGTTTCGATTATGGTTAAGTTTGTAAAGTAACACTGATGGATAGTTCCGTGGAAGTAATATTCTATATTTAAATTAAACTAGAATTTAGTGTCTTGCCCGTATACTCTGGAACAGGCACTTAGTCAACAAACTCTACATAAAGTTGCTCAACGCCTATAGAAAGCTGACCACACGGATCTACAATGTGCTATTTCTAACCTGATCTTGACTCCGAGGAAACGCCATGTATAGGAGATACACTTTACTGGTGAGGTGGGATATCACCTCTCATACAATATTCACAACCCATAATGAATACCTGCTATAAGCTGAACGCTCATGGAAAAATTGAAAAAATGCACAAGAAGCTGCACAGTATTTTAGATTATTTATTTTAATTTAGACATTTACATAAACCAATAAAGTCGAGTATTTTAATTAACTTTTCTAAAATTCTAATCATTTTGACATTTGCCCTCTACACTCCCAACACCTCCCAAATGCATTGGAAATGTGTGGACATTTAGATTTTTGTTTTGTGTTGAAAAAATTTAAGATGTCCTATTTGTTTAATGTTATTTAAATGAGATTCCATTATCCTTATGTTAAAAGTTACGTTTTTACGATATTTCAACCAAAGAACCTGGGGGTCATTTGACATTCGAAGACCATATTATGCCCATATATAGACAAATTATGGACATTTAACGACCATTATTATTCCCATATATCCAATTAAGCCCATGCTCATATCCATATTTTTCAGCCTGTAGCCCCCCTGCCGGCCTAGCATGAGAGGCTTTTATCGACTATTGACGCATGATAAGAGCCTATAAGTATCTTGCTTACACCTTAGTGGAGTAAGCAAGACAGCATGACGTGCTATAATATCATATCGCGTGATATAATGATGGTCATGTCAGGCAGGCTGGTCAGCTTCGATAGGTACAAGTTGCGCGATATTAATATTAATAGTAAGCAATTTTACCTCGGCTTGTCTAATATCCCGTCGCTTGCATATCCTGTGATAATCTAGAAAGCCCAACATTTACCGGTACTAAACACAAGCACCAGATTGTACAGTTATGGTCATTTAAATAAAATTAATGATTCAACGTTTCTGTAACCAATGAAACATGAAATTCCTTCAAAGCAGCGTTTCTATCTCATGAAGTTTTTTTTCACGATTTCGCGCCTACAGTTTACTATTGTTTTGACCAATAAATAAAGAAAATGACCCACTTTGTAATGTCCGATGTTTTAATTACATTAATGTTAGTGACGCAGCGCAGGTGTCACGACCCGATGTTAACCTAAATATTTCCACAGGGATGGGTAGCTCAATTTGGCCATTTCCTCTGTCCCTAGACTTGACCAACCCTTTTTTGACACGCGATATAGTTTTAAACAGAAATATGTTAAAATTACTAGCAGACATTTAAATACCTGTTTTAGTATCATAAAACTTAGGACGGTAAAGATGCAGCTCATATTCTGTAACACAAAGGCACAGAATATATAATAGTACTAACGTACAAAGGTATGGGTGGAATATTTGTAATTTTTTAATATATCCTCAATCACCTCTAATATTTTCGCGCATATTTATATTTGTCTTAACTTTTAACTTTATGGTGATCTTTGGCAGCCAAAGAAAATAATACACTATTTGTTTTCTTACTTTATCTAGTTGCTAAATGTAATATCAAACTTTCGTTCTCTTATGTAATGTTCCCTATTACAGACACAGTTTAATTATGAGCACACGAGCGAACATTAATGTTCACGACCTGACCACCAACATTATACCAATTTATCTGATAATGTCATGCTACGCCGATGTTATGCGTATTACATAATCCATTGTCTTGTGGTCACTCACAATTGATTTCAAGAATTTATCGCTCTCGAATTGCATCGGTCTATTATTTCATTCGTTCAAAATATCATGCCATGTATGTCTTGCTACCAATCTATTGTAAATTGCCGTGATCCATTGATTTCTTTTCAATCTTCCGGTTCGGTTTCTCCCCAGCCTTGATTAAAGGTAATAAACCATTCGCGTTTATGTACACTGTGATGATGTAAAATTATCTCATCCTCTTAAGCTCCGATTTGCTCGTTATGTTTGATTTATTGACCCTTTTTATTGGAGAAAGTGACTTACCAGTATCGAACTGGCAATATGTGCATATAGTTCACCGTACAAAAAGCCATCGTCGTTAATCAAAGCGCGTAATGATTTGTCTATTTCTGATATTAGCTTGATTATCAAGCCTTGATAGTTACTTGACCCATAAAATCAATAATAGGTAATAAATAACTATCTTACAACAAAAGCCTCAGAATCTTATTGCTAAATCAACAAAAGAAACTTTTGGAGTAATCCTTACTTTATTATATTATAAATGCGTCTCTGTCTGTCTGTGTGTTACACAATCACACCTAAACTACTGAACCGATTTGAATGAATTTTGGTACAGATATAGTCTAGAGCCTGAGAAAGGACATAGGATACTTTTTATTCATGAAAAATATCACCTTCCCGCGGGGATAACGTCGTGTATTACACGCGGGCGAAGCCGCGGGCGGAAGGCTAGTAAAGTATAAGAGAAACAGTCCTAGAAAAATACACCTGAAGTCTCTACTATTTGCTATATTAGGTATAATACTATTATAAGTATTTATATTTAGGATTTCTCCCAGTGTTGGGGCATGCTTTCAAAATGTCTTTATTCGAGAAGTTTGGTTGGAACAGATAGGTGATCTAAAAATTATCTCGACAGTAAAAACAAATTAAAACCTTCTTTTTATGAAGTCTTTTTAATTTATCACAATCCTAATTAAGATAAAAACAGTCAATTATGAGCTTTAAACGAATTAGCTGACAAACATTGGTTTACTGGTAATAGATTCACGTTAAACGACTGTCTGTCACTTACAAAATCTCGGACAGCGGCGGGCGCGGCGTCAGTTTTTAATCGGCGAAAGTAGTTGCGTGAAGGCGCGTGCGCAGCAAACAGCAATTGATCTTCGTCCGTGCTACCACCACCACCACCAACACACGATTCAGGCGTTTAGAGACCTCATTTACTTTGGCAGACGCAATACGTGTCAGAATATTACCATATCGAGTGTCGGTAAACCATTACGTTATCTTAGATGCTTCACAAGATTTCTTTTATTTCATACTACTTATTCTTGGTTGACAGCCATTCTTAATATGCAAACGCTCCTTCCAAATTCGGTCATCTGCTAGATTTGGTACAGTTCATAGCTTTCGCATGGAAATTGACGTTGATTTGATATCCATTAGTGTACCAAATTAATTAACTAAAGCTGTAAAAAGTAATTTATTGATCTCCAAAACGACTTCATTAACAATTTCACCTTATATTATATTCATTAATCTAAATATTTTTAATTTTAATCCATCTGCAGCGTGTATTTATTAATTCATTAGTTTCTTTATAGTATCCACACAGAAATTCCAAATTGCTTTGGTGGAGTCATTACCACATTTACACAATTGAACATTGTCAGTTCCTCTTGCGAAACTAGATCGCTATTAAATTGATTTTCGTCATATCGCTCGCCTAATAACTTGCAAATTTGACATTCGTGTTGTATTATATAGTCGTGTTATAACATTATCTTTTGGCAACACATAATAGCTTAAACTTCTGGACTTTGTGCCACTTGAAACCTTTAGGTGCAGAACAGTAATCAAAATGTTATTTGTAGAATTACCTTATATTGGCTCACTGAAGTGAAGTCTGATATTTTTGTGTCAGCAACTTGAGTTATGGCCGACCGTTAACCTTTAGTTTGGTTAATTGTAAACGAGATACACCAAGCAAACAGCTTTTAATTATTGGTGGCTGATACAACTTCTACTTATCGACATTTAAATTTTTTGTTTGTATTTCAAAATTGGTTATTAGGTACTTATCCGAATATCTTTAAAGACATCCATTTGTCTGAAACAAATGGTATTGCTCATTCGATGTCGTAAAACAATGCCTGTCTAAGCTATTATTGATAGTCTTTCGTAGGTTTCGACACATTTTTTGTTGTTTTTTTCTTTGAGATGCTAATGAGCGGTGACTAAGGTCGCGCAGGCTTGTATTCGCTGGTCACTCGTTTACTCTCACTCTTTCAACGTAAGGAGGTCATCGTGTCACTTTCTTCGTCTTCCGCTGTCTACTATGATTTGTGTATGTTTTACATACCGACCAAGTCCTGTGCTCTCAAAATCTTAGTTTTGCTACTAGGTCAACCTGATTAATTTTAAACGAACTTTACAACTTACACACAGTTGCAGTGCGTGCAAATACGACTTGTAATAAAACAAATAATACTTCGCACCAAAACTTTATCACTTTAAAAACCAGTTTGCTTAATCACGTTATACGAGTTCACAAAACTTTCTTCGTATTAAGTGCATTGTCGAATTTCTCTTCGTACGAAAAGAAGTCTTTATACAATAGCCAAATTAGTGCGGTACACTGCTATTGTTGTCCCATGTGACATTCGGGTATCATTATTGCTAGTTAACTATTATTTTGTGTTGAACGCTGACAAATCTCCATTCAATGTTTTCACAATTATGAAATCACTGGAAGTAAATTAGGAAAACAATAGGTTTTACCTCCGCTGATTGTCGGTGCCAAATCAACGGTAGAATATTGCGTGTCACTAATTATGATGATTTGACTTCAAATTTTTATTGTGGAGAAATAGGCTGAGGTAAATTATTAACGTAAAACCTTCGATCAACAATAACATTTAGTTTTGTAATCACTCGTATGCTCGATATCATCTATAAACTTCGGTGATGTTTGTCGCTAACTCAATTTACGAAATTACAAGTTTCGGTTATGTTTTTGCTGACATCCATTTTAGTTTATGTGTGTAGTTACTGACCCATACTAAAACTTCTAGAAGATTTTTCTAGATAAGTATTACCAGCTAATAGAGGACAGGATGCGAAACGAAACAAACAACATAATATAATTATGATGATATTATTCATACTTGGACTTCAAAATTGTTTCTGCAGCTAAAAAACATATTGTACATCGTATTAAGATAATGTTATGACTTTGAAGAATTCCGAAAGGCTCTGTGAACGCGTTTCAATATGTCATTGTTATTCGATGTACCAATAATAAGCAGCTCAAAGCCGGTCATTATGGACATGAGACAAAATTCTCGTTTTCGTAATCATGAGCTCATTATAATTGTTCTCGGATCTAAAATGCCAAGCATATTGTACTTGCAATTTTGAGGCACAATGTGTGTCAATGTTAATACTATTTAATACCGGCTTGCGAACACCCACTCTCGAGTTAAGGTCGTGCTTAGGTGTAATGCTCGAAAGCTCTGACAGGATGATTTAGTATGATCTTTATACGAAGAATGAACTGTGTAGGTGGAGACAATCGCTTGATGAAAGTCTTACAATTTATGCGTCGTCTGTGAAAAAACTAATGAATATTAGATTGCGTTATGAAAGAGTGAGAGGTCAATCTTTTATCGTAACGTTAATCATATACATACATAGCAAGCACCACATGTGTGAAAATATATTGAAATTTCCGCCCGCGGCTTCGCCCGCGTGTACTACACGACGTTATCCCGCGGGAAGGTGATATTTTCAGGAATAAAAAGTAGCCTATGTCCTTTCTCAGCCTCTAGACTATCTCTGTACCAATTTTCATTCAAATCGGTTCAGTAGTTTAGGCGTGATTGTGTAACACACAGACAGACATTTTCGCATTTATAATATAAGTAAGGATTATTTTGTTTATGATTGGTTAAAGCATTTAAAGTAAAAACAGCGACATTACCTAACTAAACTTTTATAGTATGTCAGACATCAAGAATTAAATTATCAGACATTTAAAAGATTGCCACAGCTTAGAATTACAAACAATAATTTTCTTCCGGTGATTATTCATCTCAACTAATATGGATGTTAATTATGCCCAAAATGACATAAATACGTATTGAATTCAGAAATATGGAGTTGTCAATGAGTTTATGACATCCGTTACGAAATAGGCAATTGGTTTGTTTATTCAATTAAAAATTTTGGGTGAAATTGACAACGTGACTTTCTCTCCTTATGATCAAGCGTATTTGGTAACAATTTTTATCCTTTTAGAAAGCTCCTCATGTGCATAAACGTCGCAATAATTTCGCTGCAGCTTTCTCGATATTGTTATATCATTGACGTCCCATGAGATTCCCATAAAACAGGGAAAGTATGCAATCGGCGGTAGGTAAAGACAGAGGCGGGCGATTCGTCACGCCCATCCAAGCTAAGCCAACTTGGAACGAAAGAAAGTGAATTTTATTGGGCCAATTGTTTGGTCAGCGACCGGGAGTTGGACAGTAACAACATTGACTATAAATATTGAATTCTTGCTACCTCCTTGTTGTTTAAGGGCAACGATTACACCTTCACGGTCGGTCGACGACTCCGCCCTCGCTGCGAAGGCTCCGGCCGCTCCGTCCCAGTCATAGAAAAAAGATAGATATAGAGCTACTGCTACCTGTGGCTTGTAATGAGGAAGTAATTATTATACTCTTTCAAAGTGTTCCCGTTTAATGTTATAACCAATTTCGTGGTGTTAATGACTCATCGTCTGAATCATTGATCGGATCCAATATTTGAATACGACCAAAAGTAGTAGAAAAAGGGCACATGTCCAGGTGTGTAAGTAAACTATCCAGGACTCAATAAAATGTAAATATATTTTTTTAGAATTATAATTTTAAGAATTATAATTTATTCACACAAATAAAGGATACTATTACAGTCTAAAAAAATTTTACCACTATAATTCATGGACTTGTGCCCCTTTTGCAAAAACCTGCGGACATGAGCCCTTTTTACACTTAACTAATTATACTTTGCGCTTTTTGCGATGAACGATGAACAACGTAGGCACACGGCACTCTTACAGGTAACTCGAACGAAAACCCTTCTTGCAGAGAATGTAGATAATTATAAACATGGAAAGGACGTTTATGTCAAAAACTGTACTTTAACCGCCTCTGTGGTCTAGTGGTTCCTACCACCGATTTCAGACAGAGAGGTCCCGGGTTCGATTCCCAGTGGGGGTACATATTGTATTCGGTTTGGTTGGTGGTAGGGCTTGTTCTTAGTCCGCCTGGCTAGCTACCACCATCTTATCTAAGTCTGACGCCATAACAATGATGTTTTCAGCATTATTGTGTTCCGGCAGTTAGAGATAAGATAGCCAGTTCCTCAGTTATTGAGGATTCCGGGAGTAGTGCGCTTCCACCTTCAGCATTATCACCACTTATCATCAGGTGTGACGAAGGCTAAGTGCTACCCCGTTGTGAATAAATAAATAAATAAAAATAAACTGTTTTTGGTTGAATATAATTATGAAATGTGCTCTTTTTGCAATTAGTGATTATATTGACTTTGTTACCTATAAGAAGAGCATTAGCATCATAGAAGCTGTACCGTTTATTAATATAAAATAAATCTAACTTAGTATACATTACGTACTATTATATATTCTGTGACATTACAATCGTGTCGTATTGTTTCCTTAGGAAAAATGATTCTAAATATTCAAAGAACGCAAAATACTGATGTGAAATTGGTGACGCGACGTCTCTAACAGGCACAGACATAATTCACGAATGCCATCGTATAAATTGACACCGGCTGGCGACTCACTTCTGACAGTATTGATGGTCTTTTGTATCGTGTCTCCGCTATCGTGATACCGATGTTATTTTATTATGGTGATTAATGATCCTTATCTATGTCTATTTGAAGTTTATAAGTAGTTCGTTACTTAAATGTATGAAAAATAGTGGTAAGTATTTTTAGTTAATTGTACGCAGGTTATTAGTAGTGTCTATGAAATTTTTCGTTTTAAGAAATCATTTCTTTTTTCGTTTAAATGCGATCAGGCTATTATTTTAACTAAAGTGTCTTTCTTTACTTACTAGTGTGTGCTTATTTAAACCAACAGTTTTAGTTGATAAGAGTTAATTATAAAGAGCTACTTCATCATCATCATCATCATGTCAGCCGAACGACGCCCACTGCTGCGCATAGGCATCTCCCAAGGATCTCCACAACGATCGGTCCTGCGCTGCCCGCATCCAACGGCTTCCCGCGACCTACTAAGACAATTAAATTCGATAAAAAGTTTTAACGCTGCCATTACCGACGGCTTGTGAAATAATATGACACAACAATCATAGCTTTTCCTGTCCTTCTTACACCTAATGCGAAAGATGCGGTTTCATATTTACGCATTATTTGGTCAGTTATTGGCTCACGATGGCTGAGGTTGGGTTCTCGCTTCGTTTCGCTTAACAAGTGCGAATGCAATTATACGAAACTGGAGCATAACGACGGCTAATGCCCGTCACTGGAACAGCGATATCACAACTGCTGCTAAAGTGACAATTTCTTATATCTTGCACTAAATACTGATTAGGCGTACAATTAAAGTGGGGAGAATGCGTTCTTTGTGCATATTAAATAAATGGTTATGTTGGGGTCGGTTAGCCTTGGCTTATCCACTACCAACTAAACTCCTCAGTCACTGTACGCTACGCGCCGCGCCGTAAGGTCTGCCCAGACGAGGGACTTTTTGTCCGTCAACATAACCTAAATTTGGTAACTTTCGCCGTAAATTCAACAAATATCGACGATTATTCCATTAGTAAAGGTCTCGCGAGGAATCAGGAGTCGCTAGATAGCTTCATGGGCAGAATAACCCTAGTTTTCGTTGAATTCGCAGCGACTTTTAGGTTATGTCGGCGGACAAAAGTCCCTCGTTTGCGCAGGCCCGTACAGTGAGGAGTTTAGTTGGTAGTGGACATGCCATGGCTAACCGAGACCAACTTGTACAGTCACGAGCAATAATATGTGAACAACATAGGGCTATGTCATATAACAATATTATGAATGACTTTTATGTCACAATTATTTGGTTTCGAATTGCTTCAATGTGACAAAGTTCTATGTTGTATACATATTATTGCTCGTGACTGTACGCCCATGTATGTGGGTTATATATAGTCCATTCGCTTAGATAGTGTCGCTCTGCCACAATGCCGTGCGGGTGTACCGACACTATCTAACCGAACGGACTATACCAAGGTCTAGCGGGAACCGGTAGGCTTATCACGTAACTTGCAAAAGCCAAGCGATAGCAAAAATCGCGCATTTATTGCTCTAAAATCGAAAAACGTACTGTGGAGGGTTGTATTTGTATGTAGATTCAACTCGAGCTTAGCGTTTAGAGCAATAGTTGCGCGATTTTTGCTATCGCTTGGCTTTTGCAAGTTACGTGTGATAAGATAAGCCTGCGGGGGAGTGAGTCGAGCGAGCGCTCTGATTAGGTCAGGTTTTACACATGCATTAAGGTCGTCACAGACGGTGAAGATACTATAATATTTTATCTTAACATAGAATATCGCTCGCCATACAACTCAATGGACCATCACACACGACGAAGATAACATATATTTTCATATTAAGTATCTTAAGATGCTAAGCGATACGGAAAATATATATTTCGTATGTTAAGATACGGAAATATATATTTTGCATGTTAAGATACTATCTTAACATACGAAATATATATTTTGGATACGAAAAGATGTGTATACAGGTTGTCCCGTTTTTGATATGTTGTCTAGGATGGTTAGTGAGTATTAAAAATGCAAAATGCAGCATGCAACATTGTGAAGAATCTTTTTTGGCTAAAATGCACCTAAACGAAGATATTAGCGAAAGTTTTTAGCTTATTTCAAGACTTTTGAACTACTCTAACATTTTAATTTTTCACAACTGAACTTCGTCGCCATATAATAAAATGTTGTAATTATTTACTAGTATATCCTACTAATATTATAAATGTGAAAGTTTAGATGTTTGGATGTTTGGATGTTTGGATGTTTGTTACTCAATCACGCCAAAACGGCTGAACGGATTTGGCTGAAATTCGGGATACAAATACTTTGTAGCCTGGAGAGGAACATAGGGTACTTTTTATCCCGGAAAAACATAACATTCCCGCGGGATAACGTCGTGTAGTCCACGCGGGCGAAGCCGCGGGCGGAAAGCTAGTATTAAATAAGGTTTCAAAGTGCTACGACTCTGGGCCCATTTTGCACCTTGTTCTTTAAAAGTTTGACAAATTCCTGGAAAACCATTTAATTAAAAGTGCATATAACTATCTGTCCTAGTAACAAAATTTAAAGTGTTAATTATAGAAAATTTAATTTTCTACAACATTGTGAAGACTCTTCTCTGGCTCAAATGCACCTAAACGAAGATTTAAGCGAAAATCTGAAAAAAATGCCGATTTTTTCAATATGGCGGCGGGGGCGGAGGGCGAGGAATTGTGCATTTTGCATTTTAAATACTCACAAACCATCCTAGACAACATATCAAAAATTAAAAACTACCGGACCACTTGTAAGCTGAAAACCCTCTATTCACTGGACTAGTACTGTTTTAAGTTTTTTCAGTGTTATTTCGTTCCAATCCAATACCATTGTGTAGTACACACACTATGGGTTAAGTACCTGTTTTATTTAAATTGTTTGCATTTTCTAGGTATCAACTTATGAGTAAAAATAAAAAAATAAACAAAAGTAGTTTGTCTTATTACTCACCTTATGTATACTGCAAGTCGTTCTTCAGTCGTAATACTTTCTCGCATGTTTGGATTTTTTTTCATAATATCTTCCTTAATCAGATTGTGAATTGCAAAAAATGTTTCCTTTGATTTCCTAAAATACATTTGAAACTTTTTCGTTGAGAGATCTTCGTAAAGATTAAATTCCCCGCGTTCTTTTCTAAACTTAATACGATTTTCTATCCAAACTGATCTAGACTTCGAATTAGCTATAGCAATTTTTATATCAAATGCCAGGTTAGAATCATCGTCTGATGAGCTGTCCAATAAGTCTAATAGCAAATCCGAATTGCTCATTTTTGATCACCCTGTATAAGATGTTTTACAGAATATTCGTCTGCTGCCTAGGGCAGATATCGAGATTAACCAAAGGATGGAGGGCCATAGCTAGAAACAGCTTGAGACCTATCAGAGGATTTAGTTAAAAAATAGTTGATTCCTAAGCAAAACTCCATGTAATTTCTAATAGTCAATTAAAACTGCTATGACCAAATGAGTCAGGCCCTCAGTTCATCAATTGTCAAAAATTTGCTGTCACCTGTCAAAGTAATTAAGCATTGATTGTTTATAATTTTTGAATCCGAATATAGTAAGGAATTCGTGAAATCTTTTCAGAAGTTTTCAATTGTCTAGAATATACCGTTACAGATTTATAAAGGTTTAGCTTGGGCTCTCAGTTCATCAATTTGTACAATAATGAATCTTCCAAATTTGCAAGTAAACTAAAGAAATACATAAAAATACTTTGAATTTCTGATTCTTTAACACTTCTGGGAATTTCTAACGTAGAAACAATGGTGCAAACGTTAATAGTTTAGTAATAATTGGAATGTTTTTATTTTGACAATTGATGAACTGAGGGCCTGACGTTTTCGGTTCTACTGACTAGGCCTCGCCACATAGATTAATGAAAGTAAGCTTACGTTTTTTTACGAAATCTTTACTAGAAGTTGACCTAGCATCCGTTTCTCTAAGTACCATACTTTCAGAGATTGAATTTTTATTTTTTGTGAGAACAAAATTGACAGATGGTGACCATCATTTTTTACTTTTTTTAAGGACGGTATTATTATAACATAGTGTAAAAATGCGCACTCGCGACGTTCACCGCGATTATTTAGACTGTTTATTATTCTGGCATCTACTGTCGAAATAGTTAACGCCTTTTTTACACTTTGTTATAATAATACCGTCCTTAAAAAAAGTAAAAATCGATGGTCACCATCTGTCAATTTTGTTCTCACAAAAATTAAAAATTCAATCTCTGAAAGTATGGTACTTAGAGAAACGGATGCTAGGTCAACTTCTAGTAAAGATTTCGTTAACAAACGTAAGCTTACTTTCATTAATCTATGTGGCGAAGCCTAGTCAGTAGAACCGAAAACGTCAGGCCCTCAGTTCATCAATTGTCAAAATAA
The DNA here is from genome assembly GCA_949710035.1 of Crambus lathoniellus. Taxonomy (NCBI): domain Eukaryota; kingdom Metazoa; phylum Arthropoda; class Insecta; order Lepidoptera; family Crambidae; genus Crambus; species Crambus lathoniellus. Next base: position 24,511,674 of record OX453306.1, read on the forward strand.
AACATTCCAATTATTACTAAACTATTAACGTTTGCACCATTGTTTCTACGTTAGAAATTCCCAAAAGTGTTAAAGAATCAGAAATTCAAAGTATTTTTATGTATTTCTTTAGTTTAATTGCAAATTTGGAAGATTCATTATTGTACAAATTGATGAACTGAGAGCCCAAGCTAAACCTTTATAAATCTGTATCGGTATATTCTAGACAATTGAAAACTTCTGAAAAGATTTCACGAATTCTTTACTATATTCGGGTTCAACAATTATTAACAATCGATGCTTAATTACTTTGACAGGTGACAGCAAATTTTTGACAATTGATGAACTGAGGGCCTGACTCATTTGGTCATAGCAGTTTTAATTGACTATTAGAAATTACATGGAGTTTTGCTTAGGAATCAACTATTTTTTAACTAAATCCTCTGATAGGTCTCAAGCTGTTTCTAGCTATGGCCCTCAAACCTTTAATACGTGATATCGAGAGAGTGAAAAGATTCCAAAATATATCGTATCTTAACCGTGTGTGATACCTTAAGATGCTATAATATTTTATCTTACGATATCTTAAGATAAAATATTATAGCATCTTCACCGTTTGTGACGCGCTTTAGGCCAAATAAACCGCTGATATTAAGAGCAACATTGATAACAGTTCAGTCTATTATTTATGTCAACTGCTCTCGTGAATTTTTTAACTTTTTAGGCATGTTTATTCTAGAGTAGCAAAGAAACGCCTAGATTAGGTAATTAGGATTTGGTGTTTTTTATTTAGAGTAAATTCAAGTGTTAAATTTTTACTTTTCAAAAGGAAAGCTACATTTGATTCATATTTAAAGTGTACCGACACTATCTAACCGAACGGACTATACCAAGGTCTAGCGGGAACCGGTAGGCTTATCACGTAACTTGCAAAAGCCAAGCGATAGCAAAAATCGCGCATTTATTGCTCTAAAATCGAAAAACGTACTGTGGAGGGTTGTATTTGTATGTAGATTCAACTCGAGCTTAGCGTTTAGAGCAATAGTTGCGCGATTTTTGCTATCGCTTGGCTTTTGCAAGTTACGTGTGATAAGATAAGCCTGCGGGGGAGTGAGTCGAGCGAGCGCTCTGATTAGGTCAGGTTTTACACATGCATTAGGCCAAATAAACCGCTGATATTAAGAGCAACATTGATAACAGTTCAGTCTATTATTTATGTCAACTGCTCTCGTGAATTTTTTAACTTTTTAGGCATGTTTATTCTAGAGTAGCAAAGAAACGCCTAGATTAGGTAATTAGGATTTGGTGTTTTTTATTTAGAGTAAATTCAAGTGTTAAATTTTTACTTTTTAAAAGGAAAGCTACATTTGATTCATATTTAAATAAATATGGATTTGCCCAAAAATTCTGCACGTTCGTAAAAAGCCGATAAGTAGGTACTTATATTTTACTTTATGGGATAGGTAGGATGGTGGTATCACGACTTCAGGTGGACAAATGAATTAACAACGTGTACAACACTTCTCAGTAATGTTGAAAGCAAACTGTGTGTCGGTTTGAATAATTCATTTCATGTGTTATTTAACGTCGCTATGCCATGTTAAAACCTCATCAAGTTGCTCCATCTAGCTGCATATTGCATATTTGAGATTTTTAGGTTCTCCGCAGATTACCATCTGTAACGTTGATTACATCTCGTTTCGTAAGTAATCTGAGTTATATCGCTGTGCTGTGAGTCAATATTTACTTTATAATTTGCTTCTTGTTCCTTATGACCGTTAGAAGTTATCAGTCTTTTGTCCGTTGCAATTGCCAGCACATTCTCATGTAGAAAGATGATTCGAGCAAAAAATACTTATCTACCTGCCGCCCGTGCAGATGAATCCGTATTCTCATTCGAGTTACGCAAACAGAGAAGCATAACTTGATGATTCTAATCCGACAAAAGATGCGCTACTTTAGTTCGGTGGCTGTACTCATTATTTTTTTACAAATTGCACAACGTATGATTGTAGTGACATAACCTTTTGCTTGACGGAATAATTGCTGTATTCTTGGATGCCGTGGAATAAAACGAATTAATAGCGGCCCCGCCTTCATTCGATCAATTTATCATCGGGTTGGTTATCGTATCGGAGTGGTGTTACAATCATAAGTGGCCAAACTTTGTAAATAATAGGTTACGTCGCGTCGGTGTCAGTCAATCATACTGGCCTAAGCGTTGAAAGGAATATGGAACTAAATAAATTCGCCTTGTCATTGTTCATTTTACGGAATGTGTTACAGAATAGCTTTATTACTTCCGTAAGAGTTATTGCTGCGTTGATGATCTAGAAACTGCAATAGGTACCGAATTGATGTAACACTTTGAGTGGATTTGTCAATGTGGTCAGCGGCTGTGCGGAATGAATTGGTCGTGTTTAATTTGTTTGAATTAGAATTTATTGTGCGGCAGTAATAATTTCTTTAAGAATAGCTACCCATTTTTCTGTTTGCTTCTAAAATTTTATTTATCATGTCAATTATACCTCACGTTCATTTTCATCCGTAAAAAAGAATACAATTTATATTAAGAAACCCAGTACGGTTTGTTTTCGTGAAATAGTGATTGTAAATGTTTACGTGGAATAGTTCAATACACCTATTTTACATTTAAAAACATTGTAATGAGTGTTGCTTAACATAAGTTAACTGAGGTTAGAAACCAATGGGCATTTTATTAGCTCATTTCCTGCATACATTCAAAGGGCTGCGCTGCGCGGTCTGCTCCTCATTAATAAACAATGTCGTGCATCAAAGGCTGATGTTAGGGAACGGTTTTAAATATGTCCATAAAACTTAATACAGTTAAAACTCTCCAGTTAAGTGTTCCCACCTAAAACAGCAACTCAAGTAACTTGTCAAAGACGTTTGATTAAGCCTAAGCTTTATGAAGCCTGTTTCAAGGCATAAAGTCTCAGATTACCGTTTTATTTATCTGACAAATAATTATCTGAGAATTTACTCAGTTAATATAATATACTTACAGAGTTACCTAAATGTAAAAACTTCTTCATTCATCATCAGCCATACGACGCCCATTGCTGAGCATAGGCCTCCCCAAAGGATCTCCACAGCGATCGGTCCTGCGCTTCCCGCATCCAGCGGCTACCCGCGACCTTGACCAGATCGTCGATCCACCTTGTAGGGGGCCTGCTCACGGAAAGTCGTCCGGTACGCGGTCGCCATTCAAGAACCTAACCACCTCAACGGCCATCGGTTCTCATCATTTCTGATTCGATCGAGCAGGGAAATATCAAGCATCGCTCTCTCCATTGCTCGCTGGTTGGCCTTAAGCCTTCTTATGAGACCCATGATAAAGGACCACGTCTCGCTTCCATATGTCATAACTGGCAACTCACACTGGTCAAAGACCTAATAGTCTTGAGACATTGCGGAATTTTGGACGCGAATATATGCCGGAGCTTCCCGAACGCTGCCCATCCGAGCTGGATTCGACGAGAGATCTCTTTCTTGACTTCATACAGTCACTTACAATCAGGTCAATTACTAAATTATAACAACCAGAGAGTGTTTTTGCGGACGTCACATATGTATGTATTCCGAGGTAAAATGCCAGCGAAGATCGACTATTGTCTTAAATGTTTATGTCGCCACAGTCTCACGGTCGAATGCCGTCGTGATAAGGATGTTTGCAGTTTTGCATTACAAATAAAATGTCGTGAACTTACGCTCACTTCGATAGGGAATCATTTGTACGGTGAAGTTTTTTTAATTCGCATTTTATCGGAAATGTTGTGTCTTTGCAATGGATTTCTTTGGAAATTGTGAAGATATGTTTTAATTTACAATTAACGTGAGTTAGATTTGAATCGACTTCCAAGCGCAAAAAACTAATTTGATCTGACCAATCAAACCTAAGGTAATCAAAGCAGTCTAGGTTATGAGTGACTGACATATGTAAATAAGTAGCACATTGGCAATTTCGCATTCAAGAACTGATGATTGCCTTTGTCATGCTTTACATCCGGGCCAGAAACAGTGCCGTCTAATCAAACAAGTTTGGACATTGTCAATTCTACTCATTGTCTCCAATGGTCGCGTAACAATTAACGCACATTCAACCACTAACGCTTCATGATACTTTGCGGTTCGATTGAATTTCAATTGCCGCGATACGATTGCTCGAGGCCATTCTAGAATAGAAACTGGTCGCCTCTTATGAGCAATTCTAGTGAATCCATGCAAACGTGCGCGAGAAAATGCAACGACTGCGTTTAATAAAGTCTTCTGAATTTGAGGAAATCATTTATGAATCAGTTAAGTACTATATTTTTCCATGAAAATGTCGAAATGAAATAATATGTAAGTACCCCATGCCACTTAAAAATTAATTTATAGCTTTTCTATGGTGAAAGAATTTTCCAAATCGGTTCAGTAGTTCCAGAGATCACCTCAAACATCCATGTTTCATTTACCTCTTTATAATAATTTTATTATTAGTGTTGATAGATAGGTACTACTTTTTTAAGAAAGTTTACAATTTAACTTAACTATTACCTACCGTGTTAGCATACCTACCTAAGTTGCAAGCATTTCCAAACATTAATGATGCATCGAGGGCGGCGTTCCAAACGATACTTTTAGTGTCAACCACTTGAATGCGGGTGTTGAACTCTACAAGTTGAAACATTACAATTTAAATGGGGCACTTCACGTCGACCAGATGGTTACTAATTTGTCAATTTGATGATCAAGTGCACTTACATTCAGAATTACTTACAGGCGACTCCGAAATTATTGGCGGTGTTTGCAAATAGGTTTCCACGAAACGAACTGCGGTCCGTAGCCTACATTCCAAGAAGTAGTGAACATTATACTTGAAACAATATTTCAATCGATCATATATTTATGAGTGCCGCCAAAAAACTAACTTGCATAAACCAATCAACTATCCTATTATGAATTACTGCCATGTGTCCAAGTCAACAACTGGTTAAAGGTTACCTAGCCCAATTGTAAAATTAATGAGGCAACATGCGAGATACTCGCTAAAAATTATTTGCAGCTTTCAAACTCGCATCAGACGCCAGATATAACCAATACTCATTTTTTCATCTGGACCGGTCCAACGACATTTATTGACATTTACATTATGTTAACAAACTGGACGACTCACTTCTGCCTCTGGGATGTAAAAAGAAAGTAGTTAAGGCGCCAGCGGGCATGTCAATAAACTTCAGGCGGATGGTATAATGATATAGCTATGACGAGAGATATCTCCTCTCTAAAATATAAATAAAACATGTGACGTGCATCGGGCGACAAATCGTATACCTATTTACCTCTGAGGCATGTCACGCCTGTCAGATTATAGTTTGCAACACCTATTCACGAGATATATGAAATGAAAAATCATTATATGGAAAGCGTCAGCCCGCCTGACTGCAAGCAATCTTTGTATGTGTTGCAATTGCAATATGTTGTGAAAATGCTATTTAATGTTTTTAGAAGTGCTAAATACGAACAAAGTTTATAGAAGAGCATCGAATATTTTCTTATGTTATGATAGCTTCTTTGCACACTAGTGAAGATAAATTTCCCTAAAAAAAATGAATAAAAAAGGAACAAATAAAAGCTTTTTGTCGTATAAATACCTGGATCCGCAGGCTATAACTTTTGTTTGGCGGTGAAAGCTCGGAACTTGGGCGGGCCGTTCACCCGCCCGCCTACGCCGTTAAAAATATCGACCAAGACCCCAAGAGTATTCCCTGGAACCTGGAATAAGTATTAACAATAATAAAGTTCTAATTTATTTTATTTACTTACATAAGTATCTAAGTAGTAGCTAACTGTAGCACTTTTTAACTATACATATATACTTACGCATTTCATTTAAAAAAAACAGCATTGAGGTAAATTTAACATATATAATTCTTCATACATTTCATTTATCTAAGTTTCTAGTACCACCTTACTGCAGGCTTATCGCCGATTTAAATGATTTCTTAAAAAAAATATTAAAAAACCAGCATTGAGGTAAATTTAACAATATAATTTCTCATACATTCCATTTATCTAAGTTTCTAGTATCACCTTACTGCAGGCTTATCGCCGATTTAAATGCTTTCTTTAGAAAAAAACGTAATAATATTAGTCTCTTCAAATTAAGTCCAGCTCAAAATTCAGAAATTGGTAATTGGTAATGCTATCTTTACAAGCAATGAATAGGTGTTTCCAGTTTCTAATCAATTTAAAGTCGAAGTAGAACATTCAGTTTTCTTAAAACCGGCAGCAATACCATAAATAAAACATTTTTTTGGATGCCATCTTGCTTGTCAACAGGCCACTAGTCAGTTGGTCTAGTCTAGTCAAAAATGCATTAAAATTCTATAACGGTATTAAGTTCTTGGCATTAGAAAATAAAGCTCGAAAACATCTCTGGATCTCCACATCCGCATCTGAGGCATATACTGATCGACATACATACAGAAGGCCGAATTATGCGAATCACAAACTTACACGCAATCTGCAAGTTTCTCCAAACCGCGAGGAAAATAAATGAGAACTTACCTAGCACCAAGTTTTAGCAGGAAGATTAAAGAAAAATCCCTGAATACTTTACTCCGTAAATACTTTTACTTGGTTAGCGTTAATCAAAGGAAAATAGTTGTTTACGACAAAATATATGTTTAGTTAGTCATACAACAAGCATACCAGAGATTTCTTCCCGTTAATTCGGTAAGTAATAAAGTGTAATAGTAGTTGTCGCTTATGAATAAATAGTATACTACTACTACTACAATATAGTAAGTAACCAAACTAACATTAAAAATATAATTATAAACCAGCCATGAGTTCCAGATAATCTAGTTGCACTTAGATACGTTCATCCCCTGTTCCACTCGTTTACACTGTTGCTGTTTTTAAGCCATCAGACATACAAAAACTCTCTCTATCACATTTGTTTATTCACATATTTCATTAGTGTGTAAAATATAATATTTTTAATTGATTTTTTCAGTTAATTCCTATTTATTTTCTTTTACTTGTACATAATAAATTCTTTTGTTGATTGTAATCAACTCCTATCTCTTACTATCAGTCAAAGATATAACGTAATTAACGCATTGCAAACTTATGTTATCCTCTTCAACAAGCGTTAAGTATTTCTTTGTTAAATTGTGTTTTACCCGCGCGGTTTCACCCGCGTGGTTCCCGTTCCCGTGGGAATATCGGGATAAAAAGTACATATAAACCTTCCTCTTGAATCACTCTATCTATTAAAAAAAAACGCATCAAAATCCGTTGCGTAGTTTCAAAGATTTAAGCATACAAAGGGACATAGGGACAGAGAAAGCGACTTTGTTTTATACTATGTAGTGATGATAAAACAAAGTTTAAACATACAGCGGTTCTAAGCAAAGTGCATTAAACTACAATTATATTGCATACGCGTTGTATATAATGTGGCACGTCTAGTCTTCGCGAAACGTGACGTTAGCCGGCCTTGGCGGTCGGTCTGACTTCGGTCTGAACCGTCGTCGTTCGGTCTTCGGTCGTCCCTTCTCTTTCGCACTCAATGACTGTGCTACTCGATCCGTCTCGAATTTCCACACGCAAGGTTCGAGGAAACTGACTCAGCTGAGTTTTACTACGACAACTTGGACTAGCAAACTGTGCTTTATTTCTCCTGTTTCACGATTCAGTTTCAAACGTTAACTCCTGGTTGTTACGAGGTTGCAGCCATGATACGTCATAGTAGTTCTTTCTCTTTTTTCTCGGTCCCGCACAACAGCTGCCTCCAACCAGTATTGTAAAAGCATTCGATACATACGGACTGTCACGTTGTTTTCGCTTATCGCTCTATCCGCTGACGATTTTACCGATTTGTTTACGACGTAACCGATTACGAATTTTAAAATAAAAAATACGATTTCGAATTGCAGTGTGGATTGTTGTAACATTTGAAGCATAAGTTGATTTGACAGCGGACATTATCTTCGATTTTTGTGCAGCGACCGTGCAGTTGAATTTGCAATTTGTCGCTATTGTTTCCAAAACATTGGTTTGCAGTCATGTCACCAGAAGAAACAGTGCAGTGACTGTCCCGGTGTGTATAGGGAGCTGTAACAATTGAGTGAGTGCGTGTATCGGATACGGCCCAGTGAGTCGAGGGGCCCCGGTCCCGAGTGTCCTGTGTTGTTGCAGCTTGCGATACTGTATCATTCGGGAGGGCAGTGACTGATGGAGGATTGCGTGGTGGTTGGGAGCTGGCGTCATGCAGGCACGCGTGGTTGCGTCTAGTGTTCCCAAACGACAGCAAAACGGCGGCTTCGGTGACTGCGGCTGTACTTGCACCACAGGTTAATATCCACATTCCATGAAAACCTAATCATATTTCAACTATGCAATGCAATAACTTTGATTCCTAACATTTTGTTGCTAAATTATGACAGTGTCAGCAATAGTAAGTAGTGCTACGTGCGGTTCGTAGCAAACGATAATCAGCTGATATACGAAGTGGTGGACGCTCAACGGCATCCTTTCTGTTAACACTTTGTAAAGCTTAGCTTTCTAAGCATAAAATTATAAGCAGTTTAATTGCATCCGTCGTTTAGAAATTTTCATTATTGTACGGCTACCAAGGTGAATTGTGAAGGGATCAAGAATTAAGTAAAGATATAATTGATAGATAGCGCGAATGACGACATTAATTATGAAATACGTCATAAGTCCAATGTTGTTTCAGGTGTTAATCTTATTCATATCAACAAAGTAAACAAAATGGTTCTTAACTCAAATAGTTTGTATCCATTGTGCTAATAGTCCGATCAACGAGGATATTCGTTGTATGGAGACGTCCGGAAAATTCCCACGTCGCTCAAATTTGGCATGATTGTAGAGTAAGTAATGCTGATTCAGGATCTGCAGGAATCCATGAATATTTCCAACGACAAGTTAGTCATTTTTGACGTGCCGTGAGCGCGTGAAAATCGCTTCTAATTTCTTTGAGAATGGTTCCTTAGCCTTGTTACTTTCTGTATGCGTACCTATTACTAGGTAGAATAAGTAAATAAAGTTAGAATAAAACATTTCTTGCTAGAAGGTGAGATTTTAACCTAAATGTGAAAACATAAAATTGCTTCTAATTTCTCTGTTAATGTTTATTTAGCCTCAAATACCAACTGCATACGTACGTATTACGATGTAGAATGAGTATATGCAGGAATCCAATAACATTTCTTACTAGAACTTGGGATTTTTGCCTAAACGTGAAAACGTTAAATCGCTTCTAATTTCTCTGTTAAAGGTTCCTTAGCCTCATTACTTTCTATATGCGTACCTCTTACTAGGTAGAATAAGTTTATAAAGGAATTAAAAAACATTTCTTGCTAGAAGGTGAGATTTTTACCTACACGCGAAAACATAAAATTGCTTCTAATTTCTCTGATAAAGTTTCCATACCCTTAAATACTTTCTGCATAACGCATTACGAGTTAGAATGAGTATATCAAGAAGTCGAAAAACATTTCTTACTGGAACTTGATATTTTTACCTAAACGTGAAATCGTTAAATCGCTTCTAAAATCTCTGTTAACGTTTCCTCAGCCTCAAATACTGTGTGTATACGTACGTATCAACAATGAAAATATGAAGGAATTCAAAAGCATTTCATAATAGAAGTTAAGAGTTTTACCTAAACGTGAAATCGTTAAATCGCTTCTAAAATCTCTGTTAACGTTTCCTCAGCCTCAAATACTGTGTGCATACGTACGTATCAACAATGAAAATATGAAGGAATTCAAAAGCATTTCATAATAGAAGTTGAGAGTTTTACCTAAACGTGAAAACGTAAAATCGCTTAGTGTTTCTGTGAATGTGTCCTTAGCCATATTTCCTTCCTGTGTTTGTACGTATTATTAGTCAGAATAAGTATATAAAGAAATCAAAAACATTTCTGACCGGCAGTTGAGATTTTTACCTATACATGAAAACGTGAAAACACTTACAATTATTTCTCTGTGAATGTTTCTTTAGCCTCAATCGCTTATTATTTATCTGTGAATGTTTCCTTAGCCTCAATTACTTGTAAATATTACTAGTTAGAATAAGTCTATAAAAGATATTTTATCAGCAATACCCTAGGTATGCTGTAGTAGTCGCCTTCAAGATGCAGACGACACGAAAATACACAGAGTCATCGATTGTGTAGAGGACTGTCTGCGATTGCAGTATGATTTGAATTCGCTCCAGGTGTATTGGTAGTGAAAATCAATTGTTCCTTAATGCAGAAAAGTGTCACCTGATAACATTCACAAGAAAACATGCACCAATTTTGCATAAGTCCAAGATTGATAACGTGATGTTAAAACGTGTAGACGTGATAAGAGACTTGAGAATAATAGTTGACAGTGGACTCTCCTTCGATTCACATTTTGAACAAATAAAAAAAAAAGCTTTTCGCAGTCTTTGATTCATAAGTAGGGTCTCAAAACCAGTCAGTAACCCTTTTTTAACCGACTTCAAAAATTGAAAAGGAGGAGGTTATCTATTCGTCGCGTTTTTTTATATGTATGTACACCGATTACTCGAAGACGGCTGAACCGATTGAAATGATTCAAACGTTATAACATCAGGTTTTTTTTTCAAATTGGTCCCATTTTTTGAAATTTTGAAATCGGTTCAGCAGTTTTCAGGAAATCTTGAAAATACTGTCGTTTTCGTTACTACTTTATGTGAATTTATAACGTATCTTTAGGCATAACTCCTTTGTTTATAAACCGATTTAGATGATTCTTGTTTTGTTGGAAAGGGGATACCTCAAGTTATTTTACACGACTTCAAAAAAGGAGGTTCTTAGTTTGATCACATACCTATTTACCAGAATACACGTAAATTGCCTGCATGATGCACTAAAAAGAGTGAAATAAAAATTATTTTTATTAAAAAATAAAACCGCCTTCATAAAAGTAACTTCAAAGTACTTACGTTATTTGGTGAGGGATTATTTGTTACTTTTTTGATGTCATTTTTTTGAAGGTGGTTTTATTTTTTTATAAAAATAACTTTTATAACTTTTAAAATACTTTTCTTTAGTTTTGTTCGCTTTATTTTAGATTTTGGAAGTGTTGTTTGGACATTGGTCTTCTGGAAAGAGTGCAGCAAAAATTTTAAAATTGCTTAACTTCCGTGCTAATGTTTCGAACATAGAATACACTGGTTCTTTAAAAAAACACAATTTATTGTCATTAGAAAATTGACGAAAGATGTTCGATCTAGTGTTTCTATTTAAATTAATAAACTACAAGATAGATTGCCCGTCCCTTCTATCAAAAATAAATCTTATAACTAAAGCACGACTACCCGCACGCCCCTCACGCCCAATAAAAAAATCATGTACCACCACCACCATCGGAAAAATTATACCCAAAATAGCTACTTTTCTCGCTGTCTAAGAATGTATAATGATCATTTTCCCAATTTAGATTTGTTTTGCAATTCCATAACTGGTATGTTAAAATGAACCTTCTGTTTTTATCTATTTCAAATCATCTATAGCTTAACCTAGGTATTATTATATATTTTTGCACACTAACTGCATGTTACTTTTAACTTAGCCTTACATAGCTGTATCCAACTTTTTTGTTATATTCAATTTTGGGCACTCGTTGTCTATATTTTAGTAACTTTTTTCTATGCCAATTTCTTTGTAATGACTGTTTGTGCCAAAATAAAGAGAAAAAAAATCAAAAACATTTCTCACTAGCAGTTGAGATTTTTACCTAAATGTGAAAACGTAAAATCGCTTTGAAACTCTTTGGAATAATTCTTTTCACCGATTCTACTTTATGTAGTAAATACGAGTTAAGTACTTACAAATTTTCAGATTGTCATTTTTTAGGATAACTGCTGATTTATGCTAGACTAGCGGATCCTCGCGGTTTCACCCGCGTGGTACCCGTTCCCATATGAATATCGAGATAAAATATAGCCTATGTCACTCGGGAAGAATGTAGCTTTCTAATGGTGAAAGAATTTTCTAAATCGGTCCAGTAGTTTCGGAGCCTATTCGATGCAAACAAACAAACAAAGCAACAATCAAATCTTTCCTCTTTATAATATTAGTATAGATAGAGCGTAAGGATCGACCTTCACTTAACTGCTCTGCCACGTGCATAGAGTAGCAGTGCGTATGGTAGCCAACGTTATTACAAATAATAAAGAGTTGAAGGATATTTAAAAAGAATAAAGTGTATTTATGTTAAGTACATAAATTCCAAGTCATTTCTTCCATGGCCGCTTCCGCGTCTGCGCTCGGTAAAAATCGAATACTAATCTTTTCCCTAAGATTAAAACAAAAAAAATGTACTGTACTAGCGCCAAAATTTCCCAGTCGCGCATGCGCGCAGACTTATCTGTCACGTGCCTATATTGGTGATACGAAGTACTATATTAAAGTATGATACAATTTATATACTTTTAAGGTCTACTTTTGGATTTTTTAATACTTTACTAGTAATACGTACGTACACAGAAAATGATTAAGGCTCAGGAAACATTAACATATAAATAAGAAGTGATTTTACGTTTTGGTAAAAATCCAACTTCAAGTAAGAAATGTTTTTAAATTTCTTTACATACTTATTATAACTAGAAACACGTACGTATACAGATAGTTATTGAGGCTTAGGAAACATTCACAGATAAATTATAAGCGCTTTTACGGTTTCACGTTTAGGTAAGACTCTCAACTTCTATTATGAATTGTTTCTGAATTTCTTCATGTACTAATTGTTGATACGTACGTATACACACAGTATTTGAGGCTGAGGAAACATTAACAGAGATTTTAGAAGCGATTTAACGATTTCACGTTTAGGTAAAAATATCAAGTTCTAGTAAGAAATGTTTTTCGACTCCTTCATATACTCATTCTAACTAGTAATGCGTTATGCAGAAAGTATTTGAGGGTAAGGAAACGTTATCAGAGAAATTAGAAGCAAAATTATGTTTTCGCTTGTAGGTGAAAATCTCAACTTCTAGCAAGAAATGTTTTTTAATTCCTTTATAAACTTATTCTACCTAGTAATAGGTACGCATGCAGAAAGTAATGAGGCTAAGGAACCATTGACAGAGAAATAAGAAGCGATTTAACGTTTTCACGTTTAGGTAAAAATCTCGAGTTCTAGTAAGAAATGTTATTGGATTCCTGCATATACTCATTTTAACTCGTAATACGTACGTATGCAGTTGGTATTTGAGGCTATATAAACATTAACAGAGAAATTAGAAGCAATTTTATATTTTCACATTTAGGTTAAAATCTCACCTTCTAGCAAGAAATGTTTTTTTCTAACTTTATTAACTTATTCTACCTAGTAATAGGTACGCATACAGAAAGTAATAAGGCTAAGGAACCATTCTCAAAGAAATTAGAAGCGATTTTCAAGCGCTCACGGCACGTCAAAAATGACTAACTTGCCGTTGGAAATATTCTTGGATTCCTGCAGATCCTGAATCAGCATTACTTACTCTACAATCGTGCCAAATTCGAGCGACGGGGGAATTTATCGGGTTACATATGCCCCGTTGATCGGACTATAATGTTTAACGCTAGAGTGTTAATAATTCATGAGTACATTTCTTTTACCTTTAAATTTATATTATTTACATAATAGACAATCTCGTAAATAAATACCTAGCATAAAAATAACCTTGACTCCTACTAGTCGTAGGTTAGTTAGTTAACCAGGTACCTACTTTACCCACCCAACTATTTAAATACTACTAAACTGGTATAGGTTTTTGTTTTAGTGACTCATTCTAGAAAGTATACACTATCCAGTGCCAACAAGTACTTATCTACTGGTGTAATTTAATACTCGTACTAAACTACACTGCAAACAAAATTATTAAAACTGATATAAAGTTTATCTTTGGATTTAAAGATAAAGTTTTGTTCTACATTTGCTAAGATAAATTATTAATAATAACTGTCAAACATGGGTTTTACATACCGGGTTCTATCTCGACTTCTCCTGCCTAAACTATGATAATCTAGTAAAGCCTTAAAAAAAATTACTTTTTGGTTTTTTTTCACTTATTTCTTTAAAACTTGTTTATACTTACGTGAAAAGGTCACAATAAAATCTTTACTTTCGCATTTATTTATTTATTTGCATGGATGCTACCTCCCATAGCCGAGAAAATGCAAGAAATAGTCATTCATAGATAATGCAACATAGCGAAACGGCTAAGTATTCAAATTCTACAAACCAGTTTGTAGAAGCATATTTACAATAATGTTTAAATCAGTAACTGGCAATTCCGGTATAACGTCATCCAAGCAGTTTTTGTGAGCATTTAATTTTAATAATCATTTCGATTGAACGTGAACTATCAAGTAAATAAACAAAAAATAAATCCATACTTTTCAAAAAAAAATGTGCTTTCAAAATTCACTGTCACCAGTGAAATGAACCCAATACCTTGACGTTAGGTAATAGTTGGTTAGCGCAGTCGTCCAAATCGCAAAAGAGTAGGATAGAAAACAATGTTCTTATATTTTTTGTGGTTTGTTTTTGCATGTTTGGGCAAAAACTCGTTCTAGTTATTTTACTTGCCTGATAAATGCACTAAAATTGTTCCTGTTTAAATAACCAACTATTTGTGCCTACCAGCAGGCTCTGAAATGACTGCAATGGCAAAAAAACTTACACACATCTGCTTCTCACAGGTGCAATTTAAATTGCGAGAAAATGTTTGGACGTTCGAATAATACCCTCGCTGCCAAGATGTATTGAGTTTTAGTTGCTTTATAAAAGGAAGGTATAGGTACTCGTAACGTTTCGAATAAAGTGTGTATAGAAAGAACCAATCACTTACGTTGTGAGAATGTCTAATGTCTGTTTTAAAAATAAATGTGACGCACTGCTGGAACAACGAGAGCAAAAAGTATATATCGAGATGCATGACAAAAACTGTAGGCAGGTGTAATACATAAACTGGTTCTAAAGGTGCTTATTACTTGTCGATTAGGCCCATTAAGATGATCACGTTCTATCGTACTTAACTCTCACATACTTTTATACTTAAGTAAGTGCTTACTTTATCTGACCCACGCACTGTAGATTTGAATCAATATTAATCATATAATTGATTGATTATACACGCATCAGACTTCAAAAAGTTAAATGCTATAGGTAACATGCTTAACCGGAAGATCAAGAAATTCAAATTGCAAACCGTAGCTTATCTTTAATTTGTGCAATGTATCTTTGACATTTTGAATAGTAAGATGATGAAATTAACGTTTAAATAAAGTAAAGATAAAGACATCTGATACTATAGTCATATGCAACAGAAATTGCCTCAGATCATTATAGTATTCTGACAAACCTAATTTCCCTTTTTGGAAATAAGGAAATTATGATAAAATTTATGAGAATTTATCATAATTTAAATGTGCTATTCTCCCTATATTAAATAGATTGGTAACTGAACATTGCACCTGATGCACGGTGTAAATAAATTAACAAAAAATCTAGTTGAATGGCGTAATTATATCCGCATTTATATCACGTCCGCTCAAAGGGATTTTGTACAGGTAATTGTTAACAATAACTTACATACATGGGTAGTTACTATTAACATTGAAGTAATAAGGTTAAAGAATCCTTACATACACAATTACACATACACGTCTAATATATATGAAGTTTTAAAAACTAGAAAACACACTTTTAATAGTAATAGACTAAATAGTACAAAATATCCGTCTATTCAGTGACTGAAATTAAAAAGCGTGGTGCGCGTTGACAATATTAAGTACCTACCTCTTACCTCCTAGGTACTTGAAATGTATGCTTTGCAAAGGGCTCACCACGCTTTTTAATTTCAGTCACTGAATAGACGGTTATTTTGTACTTTTTAGTCTGTTACTATTAAAAGTGTGTTTTCTAGTTTTTTAAACTACATATTTATTTTTGACTTTTTAGTTAAATAAATGACAAGCCATGGATAAAAATAAAAAAAATACTTTATTTCTTCTCCACACAATAATACATAATGGTACAAAGTATAACAATGAAGTAGTAATGTACTAAGTAGATAAGTATTAAGTGGAGATTGGTGCCGAAAAAAGCATAGCCTGTGTTCTAGGACCACCAGAACCCCAGTTAGGTTCTCGGATCTTCATATAAAATTACAATGGCAAATTAAGTTGAGCAATGAGTTAGCACAATAATTGGTGTAGAAAAAGAAAATAAACAATAGGATCTTTCTTAACGTTAAACTTAACCATTAGAAAAATGAGTGTTCGAGACGTGTAAATTGAGATTTAGACTGCATGTACGAAGGTGAATTTGTCTATTAAATTATGATTAGTTAGATAATATATAATATGTAATGTAAGATATAGCTATATACGTATGCTTGTAGTTTATCGAAGTGGATATAGTTTTGTGAATATATAGTTTGGAAACCAAAATAATAGAAATAAAATAAACAATAATTAAAAGTATTAGCATCGTTCTGCTACAAACCAGTTGTCTATGCAACTGGTGCGAGAAGTGCCTCAGTATCAACGTATGTTTTTCCTTTAAGCCACTCGACCAATATACGTTTACAAGAGTGTCTGTTTAGCGAATAAATATTGATATTCTTATTTATTAAGTTATAAAGGTGTGGACCAAGGTAACAGAAAAACCTATGGCTGAAGCTAGTTAGTTTTAAAGGCTGCAGATTTGATCACTAGTTTGTTACGTTTACGGTTTTGGTTCACAGAAAAATGTGTTTTGCTATGCTGAAGCATTATTGAATTAAAAATAAATAGTTGACGGACAGTAAGGACAGCACAATATGCATATAAGGTTTTAGTAGGGAAGTAAAAGGGTTTTGATTCTGCCACTTTAAGGACCGCTCTTTGTGCTAACTCTAATTTGTACAAGTGAGTTTTTGCTGCCCCACCCCACGAGGTGATGCAATATGTGAGCACCGATTGGCACATTGCAAGGTAGACCATCTTCAGAATGGCAGGCTCAGCAACCTTTCTTAGATTTTTAAAAACAAACATTAGTTTTCTAATTTTATTAGCAAGATATTTTATATGGTCGAGAAAGCGTAATTTATCATCAATTTGGATACCTAAATATTTTATACTATTTGTTTTTGATAATTTTGGACAAGAACAGGAAGGTGTGTTATGTAGGGAATGGGCCAGAATGTTAAAGAACTCAGAGTGAGTTTCCGGGAAGTCACGTAAACTAAATGTCATGTACGTCATGGATGGATGGTAGTAATGGATTTCACAGTCCATTCATGTCTCTGCCCACCCCGTAAACATTATAACTAAATGCCCCGTAAGGGAAAAAAGACGTGATTGTATGTATTTAGTTTTACAAATTCAAGTGGAGCGGATGCGAGATCCAAACCCTTTAAACAAATGAGCCCAAACTCGAGGGGTTTCCTAGTGGTCATGAAGGAGTGCCACTGGCTTCCTCCCTACTCCATCATCAGACCCTCACCACCAAGTGTAACGAGTATGTCTTATCAGAACGAAACAAGTGAGCCCAAACACGAGGGGTTTCCTAGTGGTCATTAAGAAGTGCCACTGTCTTCCTCCCTGCTCCATCATCAGACCCTCGCCACCAAGTGTAACGAATAGGTCTCATCAGAACGAAACAAATGAGCCAAAACTCGAGGGATTTTCTTGTGGTCATTAAGGAGTTGAACTGACTTCCTTCCAGCTCCATCATCAGACCCTCACCACCAAGTTTAATGAATAGGTCTTATTAAAACGAAACAAATGAGCCCAAACTCGAGGGGTTTCCTATTGGTCATTAAGTCACTGGTTTCCTTCCTGCTCCATCATCAGACCCTCACCAGCAAGTGAAGCGAATAGGACTCATCAGAACAAAACAAATGAGCCAGAACTCGAGGTGTTTCCTAGCAGCCATTGAAGAGTTCTATTGCCCACCTCTTGACTCCATCATCAGATCAGCTCGATGGTAGCAAATTATTGTATTGTCATCGGATTCATATAGACTTGCAAAGTTTCAAATCAATTCGACAATTAGAAGTAGGTTAAAATTGAACTCCAAGATTTTCTTACATTGTGACTTAGTTACAAGTGAAGCTAATAAAAGTGTGGTAAAAACTGAAATTGTGTTTCAAAGATACGTATTTATTTACTTGTCTCTTTGTGCTACAACAAAACACATAAGTGAACCAATTCACTCAATTGACCATATCATTTGAGTACCTACTTCTCGCTATGATTAGATAAACTTTGACAGCTCGGATGGAGAAGCTGGGGAAAATAATGTACTAGAATGAGCATAATCCGATAAGATATCGAGATAAACTACTTATAAAGTAAAGATTCCGATGACAAATAAAAGGACTGTATTTGGTGGTATTTTATTGTTTCAAATAACTAAATGAAGTAAATTCTCCTTGCGTGGAATTATTCATTTAAAGCGTTTCATGCAAATAATAATAATCACTAAAAACACGAAACGCTAAGCAAAACCGTCACAAATAACGAAATTGATGAGTGAGATTATCTTACTTACCTTCTTCAAATCTCTCTAAACCTCACTAAAAACTTCTCACGTGAATCTGATTTATGTAATGATAGGCAAACTTTTTCTTTCAAAGTTGCTTTTTATCGAAATATTTCGAATATCGGTTTCATTTATCGTTTTTTTAAATAGCACGACCGACAGTTGTCCTCTGGTTTTATTGTACCTTTTGATGCGACAGGTGCTAGCCACAACAAAATAAACAATTTCCGGCGGACGGGTTAAAAATACAATGATATTGGGCCATGCGGTGGAGAGCGTCGTCGATCTTCAATATCCAACCTGAATATGGTGACTTCCTTGCTTCCTTTAGCTAGTTAAACCGCGAGAGATTTCATATATGGAAAATATATACCTATACTACTCAAAAAAAAAAATAGAAACCACTGGGCTTTTTTCATACAAACGTGCTCACTTTAGCTTCTCATAGATGACAAAATTTTTGCATCTCTGCAATAATTTTCCTTTTTCAGAATATTCAGCGACTTTTGGCAATTTTTGAAAACGAGATTTGACAATACGGTATTTTACTGATTTTTTTTTATTTCTTTAAAATGTTTTTCGAAATATTAGCTACACAAAACAAGTTTTCATTTTGAATTATCTTGAATATTTTCAAAGATATAGGACTTCAAACTTTATAATTAGACAAGGACAGGACGCTATCTTAGTGACGTCAGTGGGTTAGTAGCGTCATAGTCACGCCATAGAAGATTTCGTTTTAGAAAGAGACAGCTATAGTCAAAATCAAACAGACTATAATTCTTTTATTATAAAACAGATTCAAATTATTTTTTCACATTTGGCATTCTTAATTGCAATATTTTTTAACGTCATCATTAAATATCTACATTTCAACAACAGTAAAATACCCTATTGGGCGTTTTGTCTCTCCATTGACGTAAAAATCATTGCAAAGATGCAAAAAGTTACTCATCTATGAGACGCTAAATTGAGCACATTTGTATGAAAAAAGCCCCCCTATTTTTTTTTAAATAGTAGGTATAGTTTTAAACGCAACATACAAAAATATAGTTACAATTCTACCTTTTTACTTACTCTAAAGTTTTCGGAGTTTTTGTCGTTCTTTGTATTCATTTCACTTTATTTTCTTCTGAGACTGGTTTTCCTAAAATCATGTTTTTGTTAAGTGGGTATCCGAAGTTGGATGAATTCGTGACAACAATATCGAGAGCAGTAGGCTGATCTCTTCCGCAGGTCATGTTTTTTTAATCCAAACCTGATTTAATGTTTTCATCGACCGTCATTCATAAAAAAATATGTATCACGTTGAGAAATTGAAGCTTCTAAATTGATTTTTTAATGGGAAAGTGTCTGAGATAAGATTTTTGATAGATAACTTATTAAAGAATCTCATTAAGTATCACTATTATTCTTTAGAGCATTCTTATTATATCTTAGCCCATATGTCAACCAATGTTAACATGGTAATAGTTTCATCGTGTTTCTTCTTATTTTTTTAATTTTGAGGAAAATTATGTATCTAACAATAGTTTTGTTTGTTATGTAAGTCCGTTAAGTCCATGGACATGGACATGAACTAGCAGATGTCCACGAAATACGCTCTTATTAAATTTGATCATACAATGTAAGTGAACCTGATGATCACTCTTATTCGATATCCGACAAAAAGATAGATTATGACTTGGTTTGGTTATCTTTACATTATCTTCAACTTTTAAGTTAAATTATTCCAGTAGCTAATAATCGTATTCCACCATAGTTAATGCTTGTTTTATATTATTTTCGTTTCGGTTGCATGCACATTAGTACTAATACCACTAATTCAGTTTAAGTGCGCGTGTTAAAACTTGATTATGATCGATCATGGATGAAATTCGGGGCTTCGCATGTTCATTGCATTCTGAACTGAGCATCATTTCATTACTCAGAATGTTAAATGTTTGAATAACTATATTCAAGCAAAACAACTCTACATACTGTGGACGGACACTCACGACTTCGTACACGTGGAATCTGGTTTTACTGCGCTCCTGGTTACTTCAGGACAGTTCTACTCTTATCTGATCTACTTTTTAATTTTCTGAATAGAAAGTGTCCTTAGTCCAAGGTCAAATCTATCTCAATACCAAAAATCTAAGTCGAATCAGTGTTATGGACAGAAAAACAAGCAGTCAGAGTTACTTTCGCATATTTAGTATGGATATATCTAACCTGCAGCTGCTAGCTGTTTGTTATTAAGATTCCTTACAAGGGTAGGTTGGCTAACACGTGGGGCATGACTCGTGCCGCCCCGCTACTACGATAAGCCACCTATCGCGGAACGTGATCGATTGTTGCAATTACAAAATGGGTGCTGTACTGTGTCTAAATCCATTAGCTGAATAACGGCACTTTAACTAATTAATACATCGCCTTAAAGCCATCTCTTCAACTTTACATATTAAATGGGTTAGACGGTTGAAGGCAATAGTACTATAATTGATACCCATATAATAAAAGGAAGAGATATTTAGGTAAGTACTTCTACTGCCCAATTTGGTGTAAGCACAGATAATATAATACTATACTAGGTGTAAGTAATCGAAATGTTGAATAAGAAGTATGTCGGTGTAGTTGAGAAGTTTTACAATTTTGACAAAGATCCATCAAAGACGATTATGCGGTAAAATGGGTCGGGGGGCTTTGTGGACCGGGACCAGCGTCCACAATTCAATGAATTTTACTTACTCGTTTTGCTGGAGGCTTTTTGGACCGCCCGCCGCCGCCGCCGCCGGAGAGTACAAAATAATATCGTCTGCTTACTGCTCAAAGTAAAAAGAGCTAGTTTAATAAACAAAATCATATCAGTGACGAGGATGAAATTTCCTAACCGTCTAGAAATCTTTCTATTGCACCAAGGCTTCCTACGCTGCAGAGAAATTCGTGAGAAAAGATAATAAAACACTTAAGGCTTCACTTAAATACATCATACAAACATCCTACTTAAAAGATAAAAGATATACGAATGTACAAAGAGAAATTGACTGATTGACCCCACGCACAGCTGGCGTTAAATTTGAAATGTTGACAGTAGACATACATTAATAAAATGTAGGCGTCTTTCAAAGGTTTGATATTACCAGATTTGAAGATGGTGAAAAGTAATTTGTATTAATTAGAAAAAAAGTTGTTGTTACCAGCCAAATCTCGACTATTTTCGATTTTAGTAAATTAATATTTCAAAGAACAATAGATGATTGATAATATAAACTTGTTTTTTTTAAGGCATGAAATTGGAATACATCCAAAGATATAGCCTAATCTTGATCGCTGAATAAATGACCATAGACTTTTCTTAAAAAGGTAAGATGAACACTGACATGTCAAGATGGGAGAAATACTTTACAATCATTAACAATAGAACTTCCTAAACAAGCCTTTCGAGCCAAACATGCGACGGTGACTAACGATAATGCGATAGTATCTTGTTTTTACTTTTGTTCAAAGCGTTTTCGCAGAGGCGTTTCTCGTGAGCGGCGACCTTGCAGCGTCTGACATTGGGCGTTGATTTCGAATCGCTGCATTTTATTTTGCTTTGAAACAAATAGCTATATGAATTCTGCAACCTCTGCGCCCGCGCACTATTAATATATCCGCAATGAACGTCGGGCATGAACCACCTACCTAATCATAGATGATTACACTGTAATTGTATTCAAATAGCACGCATAATTTTATGTCCATACGAAAGCAGGTTTTATTTCTTTACCAGCATGAACGAGTGTAAAATTGGCCCACGAGACATTGCACAAGCGGCGAACAAATCTTAACGGTCCGTACCTTATTCGTAGCAGACAGAATCCGTTTTGAGTTTGCTCAACGCGCGTAACGCGGTTGGTGTTGTTTCAACGGCGCTTTCTATCTGTTATCTCCAGATCGCCACCAGCCGCGCCTCTTTCGTCTCGGTAGTCGATGCCGACGCGATTAGGGACTGGTTGATTCACGGGTGTAACGCAAATAATCCGATTAGACGGCTAGTTGTTCCTTGCATTGAGTGCAGTGCAGCACCCTTTGTAGGTCAACTGCTGGCGACTTTATCGCCTTATCGTTGATTTATCAAATGCAGCTCTTAGAGAGTTGTCCTAGACTTTCAGTTTAAACTAGTTATACTTGGAAAACAGCTGCGTTCCCTCGTTGCGTTTCTGCGATAAGTTTACGCTATACGGTACCGCATTTCTATGTTCCGGACTAATGTCACTAACAACCGCATGCGGACTCCTGCGGTTGACTGCTATCTGCGTGCATTCGTCTTGAACGAACGTCGACCTACCATTTTCCAATGTTTCTTACCTTTACAATTTCCAATGTTTAACTGGATTGTTTCTTACCCTATATCGGGTGTCCCAAAAGTAGGGATTGGATGATTTGTCTCAATAAAACGCGAATGGATTGGAATTTCTTCGTAGTTTTATTTTATTTTAAAGAAGAGACTTTACTTTTTTCAATTTTATCTGAATAGAATATCTGCTAAATGGCCGCCACGGGCATTTTTGCCGTGTGCAAGTTTTTCATGACATTTTCACACATTTCGCGAATTTTTTCACCAATAACTCGGCGAATATTTGGTCTATGTTTTGTGGATCGTTGGTGTAGACTTTATCTTTGACGTAGCCCCAAAGAAAGAAATCCAGTGGCATCAGATGGCAAGATCTCGGTGGCCACCTCTTCTTGATATTACGAGATTTTTCGACCTTTCGACGAGTGTTTGTAATTGATCGTGAATTTTCGTTACATATTTGTATAACTTCTATGCGCTGTTTTATTGTGAAACGCTCCATGATTAATTTTACATGTGTCAAGATGACGTATGTCAAATTTCAACCCGCCATCTTGAATATTTCGGAAATAGCGCGAAATTCAAATCCTATACGTACTTTTGAGACACCCTTTATTTCAAAACTTCATTCAAAATATTCAGTGCATATAATCGTAAATATCTTAAGACTCATAATTTGTTACGACTAGTAATGTGCTTTCTTTGCCATTATTAGTGATATAAGTAAGGATCATGCCGTGTTCTGATTTTGCGTAACGTTTGTCACTAGGAAATATATTAAATCCCAGAGCGTGGAAATTATGTCACAACACCACACCACATACCTACATAATGAATGACACTAGTCATGGTTTGTTGACGCCTGGCTTTAAATAGAAGATATAAAAGTATATTTGTATACCTACTTAACTATTTTTAAATACTGTTTTGCCTGATATTACATTTTGGATATACTTAATTATAAGTTATGTGCTTATAATTATATCCCAAAAGTGATGTGCAATGCTTTTGGAAACTACTCAAATCATTAAGTCAATCTTATGAAATAGTTTGCCAACGGATATTTAGTTTAATAAAGGCGTTTTAATTAAACGCTCAAATCGTCTGCACCTACACTACAGCCGTATTTAGTGTTAAATAGCCATATGTATACAACACAACGAGTTACTTAAGTAATGCCAAACTAGAATATGGTAGATAGGGACCATCAAACTAAACAACATTTACTATAGGACCAACTCTGAAATCGCGTAAATAAACATCTGTTTCATGCAAAAATGAATAACGACGGATATTTAGTTTAATAAAGGCGTTTTAATTAAACGCTTAAATCGTCTGCATCTACACTACAGCCGTATTTAGTATTATATAGCCATATACAATACAACGAGTTAGTTAAGTAATGCCAAACTAGAATATGGTAAATAGGGACCATCAAACTGAACAACTTTTACTAGGTATGGGACCAACTCTGAAATCGCGAAAATAAACATCAGTTTCATGCAAAAATTAATAACGAAAATAGCCACAGTAAAAGTTGTTCAGTTTGATGGTCCCTATCTACCATATTGTGGTTTGACATTAATTATGTTACGCGTTGCATACTCGTAGATACAACGAACGAATACAATTTATGTCTAAAAATACCGAACATTAGTGTAACCGCGATTTCGGATCAATCATCAATTAGACGAATCATTCTGTGAGACATTAGACGGGCCTGCGTCGTCCGGTACGGCGTTAAGTAATTCGGTATTGCACATCGAAACTAATGATTTCCGTCGCGAAGGGAGTTTCAATTGAACATTCGCGAACAGGTCACGTTCCATTGCGCGACTCGAGGATTCCATTCAGGCAGAACGGGCTCTGTGTAGGTGACACCGCACGGACCGTCTCCGTCCGTCCTCTGACCATCCGTCAATCGTCCCGTACGTACTCTCGAGTCAAATTTATTTATTGCATTGTCTCTGATTCCAATCGCACCACATTTAAATTGTCTGGTGATTGTAAAATGTCAGGGAGCTGACGTCAGCATGATCTGTACAGCATGTATTTGGTTAGATTCGAAGCAAGATTACAATACTATGCAAATCGTACATAATTTGCCTCATTGTTAAAAGCTTAAACTATTTAATTAGTACTTACCTGTTTCTGATTATATTTTATACTAGTGGCCCGTGGGAATATCGGGATAAAATATAGCCTATGTCACTCGGGAAGAATGTAGCTTTCAATGTAGAATGTAGGCTCAGTAGTTTTTGAGTTTGTTCGTTACAAACAATAAAATCACGTCGATCTGTTGCTCCGTTTTGACGTGAAAGGCGGACAAACAAACAAATAAATAAACAAAGAAACACTTTGACAATTTTATAATATTAGTATGGATAATCATTTATGAGCACAATCTTCTTTGCATGGACGAGTTGGATCCAGAGCGATCATAATGAAACTTCAAAGTTTGTAATGTTGATAAAATTAAACCCCAAAAATTTTTAGAGATAAAAATACAAAACATATTTCTCTTCATATCTAGCATATTTTAGTAGATTATTATCACTTTCACCTACCATATCATCCACTAAAGTAAGTACCTTTTTACTTAACATATCTTATCGCTGTTATGATAACACCAAATAATTGCACTTACACGTAACATAATTATTACGCTGTTTTCATTGTAAAAAAACATTTGGTAGGTATGTACCGATTGTCATCACAATAATAACTGCCCCGTGACGCAGTGATAGTGATCCTGCATACTGCACTATGCTCGTAGATTCAATCCAAACTCGTGACTCGTCGTGACGTGACCAACATTATATTCTGTGGCGTGACGTAAAGATTTGTACTTATGTCGATCAGATCTTTGCATTTGTTTCTCTACTATTAATTAATATTATTATTATTGTAATCTCTGCCAGCCTAGCATGAGCGGCTTTTATGGACTATTAACGCATGATGAAGAGCCCATTTCTTGCTTACACCTTCCTGCCTAGCATGACCATCATTATATCGCGTGATATAATGATGGTCATGCTAGGCAGGCTGGTTGGGTTTCACGGGCAAATCCCAGTTTTGCCAGGCTTGCGTGAGGGGTTGAATAATGTTTTTATTAATATTAATTAGTAGCATTTTATCTGTATAATTCTTAACTTCAGAACCCTCATTCGCTTCGAAAAGGTATAGCTTTTCTGCATTGTTATTATTTCAAGGTATAAAAATGACATAAAATGTTATTTTTGCGATTGTTAAATCGTTTTTAAGCCAATGCATTTACATTTACAAACAAGAAGGTTAATCAGGTTTGATTGTATTTTTTTAAGTTTCTTGTATTATTTAATTATTTCATTAATATTGTTTTCTTTCTTTACAGGTAAACATGCATTTCCGTAATATCACTGCACAAGTATTTCACGATTAGTAAGTTTACATCATGTATGTTGTTTTATTTCATGTTGTCATTATGTACCTTTTATCTACAAATTGATACATAACCATATTCACATAACACAAATGTGTACCTTAATTATAGAAAAATATGCTATATTTGAGAAACATGACGCGTCGCGCGCGTCGCTTCGATTCTGCGCCAGTGTGAGTTGAGCTTGAGCCTTATCATCATCATTTTCCTGACCTTATCCCAATTCTATTTGGGGTCGGCGCAATAAGTCCTTCTCCTCCAATCCATTCTATTCCCTGCCTTCTCTTCATTCACTACTTTCTCATTCATTTCATAACGCTCTTCCTCTCCATCCACTTACATACATGTCCATCACCTTTCTAGTAGCATGCCTATAATCCCTTCTCATGACATGTCTCTCATAATTTTATATCTCTTACGGCGTTTCCAATTCCGTTTAGCAGTTTAGCGGTATTGAATCATACTTTACGATTTCTCCATAGTTACTTATATCTAGCTGTAGTAAAACCTTAATAGGCTGATGACGACATTAGGAACTACGTAAAGTTAACATAATGCCTATGTGATGTAGTCATGTGTGTGATATATATACAGTTTACGAGTCTCTATTTATGTACATAAACACATACTTTCATAATGATTCACCTACGGCTTCCAAATCGGGCAAGTAGATTTCCCGAGAATAAAAACCCCATATTAAATCCAGTCATGTTAACTTAATAAAGCCTAATATTAACTTGCCAGAATCCATCTCAGTGGAATTGTTAAAAAATTGAGGCAACATTAACATTAGTGTCAAAGCAACCATCTAAAGACTTTGAGAGAGAAAAAAATGGAAATGAGCCCGTATTGTAATAAAATCTTTGCTATTACGGCAGAAAAAGTGGATTTGTCAAACCTTAGATTTGAATCCCTCCTCAATGTTTGAATTTGTATTTCGACTATTCGACTCTACTTGTATTGTTGTTTAACAATACAGCTTTCGTAGACCGATTGCTTACCATTAGGTATCAGTAGCGCGATGACGTTACTATCTAGAGGTAATGGAATTACCGCCCTCGTAAATGGGTTAGCGGCCGGCTTCCCGGCTACTATGCCGCGTCATTATCACATTACTGCCGCTCTGTTACCGATTGTTTGCTCGTTTAACTCGTTAACGTGTTGCGCATTTATCGTAGATTTTGGACTTGATTGAGTTCATAATGTGACATGCTTTGGTGTCATTGTAATTATTCTAGAGTGAACTAAGAGATGGGATTTACCGCCCTCGAAAATGGGTTAGCGGCCGGCTTCCCGTCTACTATGCCGCGTCATTATCACATTACTGCTGCTCTGTTGCTGATTGTTTGTTCGTTTAACTAACCTTACGTGTTACGCATTTATCGTATATTTCGGACTTGATTGAGTCCTTAATGTGACATGCTTTATAATTCTTCAAAAGAGAACAAAGAGGAAGATTTACCGCCCTCGTAAATGGGTTAGCGGCCAGCTTCCCGACTACTATGCCGCGTCATTATCACATTACTGCTGCTCTGTTGCCGATTGTTCGCTCGTTTTCTAACCACTTGTTGCGATTCCATCGGGGATTTGGCTGATCAATTTATATTGCTTTGATTTCTTCATTATGTATATATTCTTATCGTGTCGCTGGCAAACCTAAACCGTGTCTCCCAAAATCGCTGAGCAAGTATCCTCCAAATATTTGTCTATGGAGATCGTATAACCAAATTGTTGTAAAAGGATATTGTAATGCGATGTGATTCGGATTTTGATCTAGTTCAAAATAAAAGCTTTTATAAAGGTAGTAAAAATCTAAAGAGCGATAACTTTAAATCGCTGTAGGTGGAATCTTGATCATAGTTTCATGTGTGATGGTTAGAGAAGTCATCATCATAATATTCATATTTCTACTATCCCTTATATTATTATAAATGCGAAAATTTATGTTTGTTTGTTTGTCTGTCTGTCTGTCTGTATGTTCTGTTTTTACGTCAAAACGGCTGAACCGATTCAGATGAAATTTGGAATGGAGATATTTTGTGACCTTAGCAAGGACTTTTTACCGCAGGAATAAGGATCATTCCCATGGTAAAATAAGTTTTAGCACGGGCAAAGCTGTGGAATGAAATGGGTATTTAACGTGATCATCATCATCATCATCATTTCAGCCGTACGACGCCCACTGCTGGGCATAGGCCTCCCCCAAGGATCTCCACAACGATCGGTCCTGCGCTGCCCGCATCCAGCGGCTTCCCGCGACCTTGACCAGATCGTCGGTCCACCTTGTAGGGGGCCTTCCCACGGAACGTCGTCCGGCACGCGGTCGCCATTCAAGAAACTTTCCGCCCCAACGGCCATCGGTTCTCCGCGCTATGTGTCCCGCCCACTGCCACTTCAATGATGCAATCCTTCGAGCGATGTCGGTTGTTTTAGTTCTCCTGCGGATTTCATCATTTCTGATTCGATCGAGCAGGGAAATACCAAGCATCGCTCTCTCCATTGCTCGCTGGGTGACTGAGCCTTCTTATGAGACCCATAGTAAAAGACCACGTCTCACTTCCATAGGTCATTACTGGCTACACACACTGGTCAAAGACTTTCGTCTTGAGACATTGAGGTATTTCGGACGCGAATATATGTCGGAGCTTCCCAAACGCTGCCCATCCGAGCTGGATTCGACGAGAGATCTCTTTCTCAAAGTTGGACTTACCTAACTGGACCGTCTGTCCTAGGTAAACATAGTGGTCAACAACTTCGAGTGTAATGTTCCCAACATTAACTGGAGCGGGTGCAACATGGGCATTGAACATGATTTTCGTCTTGTCCATGTTCATCTTAAGACCCACTCTTTGCGAAGCATTACCGAAATCTTCGAGCATTGTGTTCAGGTCTTCCAAGGTCTCAGCCATGAGAACTACATCATCGGCAAACCGCAGGTGTGTTAGGTACTCGCCATTGATGTTAATGCCGAATCCTTTCCAGTCCAGTAGCTTGAAAATATCCTCCAACGCAGCTGTGAATAGTTTCGGAGAAATGACGTCTCCCTGTCTCACACCTCGCTGTAGTTGGATAGGATTAGAGCTCTGGTTCTGTAGTCGGACTGACATGGTGGCGTTTTGGTATAAGTACCTCAGGACCTCGATGTACCTGTAGTCTATTTGGCACCTCTGGAGAGACTGCAGCACTGCCCAGGTCTCGATCGAATCAAAGGCTTTCTCATAGTCCACGAACGCCAAGCAAAGTGGCAAGTTATACTCTTCGGTCTTCTGTATAACTTGCCGCAGTGTATGAATGTGGTCTATGGTTCTGTAGCCTTTCCGGAACCCGGCTTGTTCGGGAGGTTGGAAGTCGTCAAACCTGCGAGCGAGACGATTCGTAATGACTCTCGAAAACAACTTATAGATATGGCTCAGAAGCGAGATGGGTCTATAGTTCTTCAAGAGAGTTTTATCACCCTTCTTGAAAAACAGCATCACATCGCTTCTGCCCCATGCCTTTGGCGTTTTGCCCTCGAGGATGACTGAATTGAAAAGCTTCTGGAGGACTTTAAATATCGGCTTACCGCCCGCTCTCAGAAGCTCTGTTGTGATTCCGTTATCGCCCGGCGCCTTGTTGTTTTTAAGCTGCTTGAGAGCCATTCTAATCTCGTACAGGCTGACGTCCGGGATATCTTCGGTATGGTGTCGGGTAAGCCTGACTCTAGGGTCTGTAGCCTTGCTTTCAACAGGTGTTTGTGTGGAATATAGCTGTCCATAGAAACTCTCAATCTCCCTCAGGATCAGGTGTTGACGAAATGATGCTACCTTCCTCAGTTTTCAGCCTCGTCAATTGACTTTGCCCGATAGACAGATCTCTCGCGAATACTTTGGAGCCTTTGTTCCGCTCAATGGCTTCTTTAATACGCTCGGTATTAAAATGGCGAAGGTCGCGAGTCAATCTTAGATATCTGTCCATTAAGCTGTCGATAACGACGGGCATCCGCTGAGTTCTGCAGCTTAATTTCGTGTCTCTGATCCATGAGTAGGAGAGTCTGACTGGAGAGTTTCTTTAATTTGGGACGGCGGGTTTTATAGTACTTAGACCCTACCGTGCAGACAGTATCCACCACCATGTTGTATAGATCGTCCACGTCTATGCTGTTCTCAAGGGCTTCGAAGCGGTTTTGAAGCTCGAGCTGAAAGCACTCGGGGTTTTGAATTTGAGCTGGTATTGGTCGGAGCGTGGATTTTATCAGTCGCGATCTTTCGAGCTTGACATCGATATTCAATGTTCCTCTGACCATACGGTGATCGCTACCTGTCTTAACAGCGTTGATCACACTGACATCATTGAATATGTGCTTCTTCGTCGACATGATAAAATCGATCTCGTTTTTGACTTTACCGTCCGGACTGATCCAGGTCCATTTGCGGCTTACGGGCTTCCTAAAGAAGGAGTTCATCATATAGAGGTTCTCCCTCTCCATGAAGTCTGCCAGCATCTGGCCTCTATCGTTCCGTTGCCCAAATCCAAATTGCCCCACTCTTAGCTCATCACCGCAACGTTGCCCCAACTTTGCATTGAAATCCGCCATCACAACCGTGTAGTGGGTTTTATAGCTATGCATGGCTTTAGAGATCTCCTCATACATAGCCTCCACTTCGACATCGTCGTGTTTCGAGGTCGGAGCGTAGACCTGTATAACATTCAGCGAATATCGTTTCGATAATCTGAGTATCAGGTACGCTACCCTGCTCCAGACACTTCCGATGGTGATCACGTTGTTGACAAGGGATTTATGGACGATGAACCCGACACCACCAATGGACTGTTGGTCGCCCTCCCGGTGGTATAGTAAGTTACCGGATTGCAGGGTTATCGAGTCTTCCTCCTACCCCCTACCCCCTACCCCCTACCTCCTACCCCCTCTCTTCGGACTTCAGATAACCCAATGATATCCCAATGTAACTTACTTATTGCCTCTTCCAACTCTACGAGCTTCGCGTCGAGCCTCAATGTGCGCGTGTTGTAGGTTGCCAGGTCGAGTCGTCGGTGTTGGTAGCCGGAGCCTACCCGGGGATTCTTAGCACCTCCTGCCCCGCCGTTACCATAGCCGCTACCGTAGCTAGGAATAGCGGGGCCGCCGGGGACTGGGGGCCGATTTTTTGGTTGTGTATCCATTTTTTACGGGGGGGTTTGCCATAATCGCCACGCTTGGCAGGCGGGTTGGCGATCGCAGTATGGCCTGTTGTAACCTGGAGACGCTGCTGCCCATCTCCTGATGGCAGTTTTCCCTTTATCGCCTCTTACGACACCCACGGGAAGAGAGGGGGTAGTGCTATTCTATTTATGTGCCGGCACTACACGGCACTGAGACGGGTCGATTTTTTCTAAATACTTCATTTTCCATTTTTCAACCATAAAAATTGCATTGTGAATGAAAAAAAGTAAAAATTCAAATAACTTGCCATAGTAATTTCTTCTTTAGCGATTGTCAAATATCTGGGGCCCGATTCTCATGCATTCGAACTTTTTCAGTGTGGTAATTCGTATTTCGAACATTGTGTTTGTGGTTCCTATTGAAAAGTTAGAACGTTTGAAACAAACTAGAGTGCTCGTCAGATAAGTATGCGCGCGGTAAAAATCGAAAACTAATCTTTTCTATAACATTAGAACAAAAAAATACACTATAACTAGCGCCAAAAACGCGCCAGTCACGCGCAAAGTTATCTGACACACACTCTAAGCTGTCCCACATGTCAACAAATTCATTTTGACAGCTAAGTTCGTATACGAACATCTATTGGTTTGTACCACTCGTTGCGTTCGACTGGTTTTCGATCGAACTTTTTCGATTGTGAAATTCTGACAATACACAAAATGTGTTATCTTCGAAAAAAAAATTGAATTTCGAGCTTTAAATGTGAACTTTTCTCGATTGCCTGAGAATCGGCCCCCTGGAAAGTTATTTCTTTCGCGTGTGGGGGTAGTAATATCTTCACATTGATGAAATTAACGCTGGCTATACAGCGTGTAAAAAGTATTTGATAAATTCGACGCTTCTCGTAACGACTCCGTAGCTTAGTGGTTAGAGCAGTCGCCCGGATAGCGAAAGATCGTGGGTTCGAGTCCCATCGGAGCTGGTTGTGAGACGGGTCGATTTTTTCTAAATACTTCATTTTCCATTTTCAACCATTTATTTATTTATTAAACTAATTGAGCTAAATTGAGATTTTAATTTTTTTTATGCATTCACAATGCAATTCTGTGAGTAAGTAAGTATAGGAAAAATATGGTTTTTTACTATCACATTTTTCCTATATACCTTCCTATAATTGAGCTAATTTAAATCGCGATTTTATAACACATGCCATTATAAGAAGTAGGGTACATACACTCACGGTTTAAAATCGAGAAAAGTAAAAAAGATAAATTCGCCATCGTATTTGTGCGTCGTCGCGCGGCTGATGATGATGATCCCTAAGAAGTTGAATCTTACGGTTTAGATGTCCTATACTAAAGCTATAATAATATGTGAGATAGCCCTTACTCTTGACTAAAAGAGACAAAATATGACCAACTCACCAATATAAAGGTATTTCTGAAGAAATTGAAGCCTAACATCTAGTTAGAGTTACGGAATGCTTGAATCTCCATTGTTATCTTGATACCAATGATACTGTTAGTCTATTCATGCACAAATGCTGTTTACATCTGACTTCCGTATTACAATAAAATAATAGTCTTTTGTACTCGAGACAAACGCGTAATACCTACTGTATACAAATTCAATGGTTTTAATATTTTAATAGGAGGCCGTGTCGCTGCTTCGAAACAACTTCGCTTATTTTTTAATTTTAGAAAGACCTCCTTTCAAGTATTTTCTCAAGTATACATATATTGGCAATAGGCAATAGATTATTTTTTTATTCACAACGGGGTCGCACTTTGCCTTCATCACACCTGATGTTAAATGGTGATAAGGCTGAAGGTGGAAGCGCACTACCATAGTAAATATATGCACTACTCCCGGATTCTCCGATCACTGGGGAACTGGCTATCTTATCTCAAACTGCCGGAACACAACAATGCCGAAAACATCGTTGTTATGGCGTCAGACTTAGATGGTATAGGTATTGCCAATAATAATTGTCATGTTTGAGGTTGATAAGTCAATCTGATTTGATAGTAAATCAAGGACTTTTCTACCATTATCTATTCTGCAGTTTTTGGTGATAGTTCTTGGGATTTTGAGCATACATGTTACTAGCAATCCGTACAATGCGCCTAGCCTAATATGTGATTGATTTTCCCCTTTTTATTTTAGTATTTTCATGAGGACATGCTTAGCACATCCGTAGTTAATGCATAATGCATAAAAGAAATAAGTACAGAAGTCTCAAAAGCTTCTCAGGCCTAAACCAATTAAACGCCTGGGTAAGGAAATGGGGGAAAAATCTGTAAGGCTTCGTTCATACGGGATCCGTCAAAATACGAATCGTGATATTTTTAGACGATGACGAATCGTGAAAAATGACTTACTTACGTCTTTCCAATACTTTTGATATTCGTGTTTTTTTGAGGTATCGTGAATGACGGAACCGTGTAAACGAGCCGTAAACAAAACTAAAAACGGCGACAGGGAAGAACTCGTAGGCTGATGTTTTCTCTAGATTCTGTTTCTGTAAGGCACTTCAACATCAGTCAGTCACAGTACGCATTCTGCTAAAACTTTCTAACCAGAATTTCAAATAATAGCTCATTCATCATAAACACAGACAACTTGGTGAAAAATAATATAGGTAGCCCATTCAAATTGTGAGTCGCTTTTTCAACGCAAAGCGGAAGCTGGTCTGTCAACCAATTCACTGGCCTATTCATCATTGTAAGTGATATTTATTGTTAGAGACCGTTAAAGCAAAAATAACATTGCCATACATTATTCAATTCCTTTCAAATAGAAAATGGCTCTTATTTGTGGCTTCGACGTGACGAAAATCTTATAAGAGTGTCGCATTGAGCGTTCAGTTGGCTAGGTTTTAAAAGTACACTATTTAATCTAACTGATTATAAGTATGTGTCAATTATATAAATAAACTATTGTTTGATGCCGGATGTAGGTTTGTGTGAAAGTTGTGGCTGTTAGAAATTGTGCAAGTCTATTTAATTTTTCTATGCTATATTGTTACGTGTAGTTGTCGATAAATCGTATGAGATCACAAGTGTTTGCGTGACTGGCGCGATGTGGAGCGTAGTCTTGAGTATCAATACTGCGCACATCGGATGTCGCTCTCGAATAAATTAAATAACTTTCTTTTTAACACACAAGACTTTTAAATGTTCAGCAAAAACAAAGATTAGACAAACATTTTAGAATTTGTATATTTTTCAATTTTTACTTGATTTCATTACCATGCAAGTGTGTGATTGAAAGTAAAAAAGATTTCCCATTTATAACACTATTATTATACATGGTAAATTGGATCTTAAACTTGTAGCTTATTTCCAAATTCAACTACTGTAGGCGTAGTAACCTTTATTGATAATTTGTTCCGTTGTTTTTTCTAACATCACCAATACGCTTAATTTTTTTTATAAGTTTTTATTATCGATCGTGACAATACTGGCAGAGTCACGGGTGCGACTTCTACGCAAAAACTTTGACCATTGGAGCTGTTTTCATCGTCTGGTGGATTCATTCGACATGGTTCAAATCAGCTTGTTTACCATAAACTATGTTGATTAGCAGATCAGCCAGTTTCCTGGTCAAAGGGAATCCCATTTTCCTGAACCATTAGATAGGTACAACGATTGATTGGACTAATTTCAATGTCACGACTGGATATAAAAAACCCCTACAGTTTCAGTACTTACCTACATACAAGACATTATTTAAATGGCTAAGCCTGAAGTTGATTAATATTGAGGTTATTGTCTTGAAAAATGTTTTGTACATGATAAGAACGAGCTAAAAGTGATTTATCTCCGATATCATCGCCTTGAGATGTCACCTTAACTCTTGTCATAAACTTGATAACAAGATCTCAAGTATTGTATTTCCAGTCACTGTCTGTGTAAACAATTTGTTTATATCAACATGTTGTCCTATTATAGAATATCTATATCTCACCTTTTTTTCCTATGATTGGATTGATAAAAATATCTTTTGATCTCTGCTCATTGTTATTGCCTTTCGCAGTACGATTTTTGTATTTATCTTTGTACTTAAATGTTTTTTTCCGGACAGGAACGAACTAGACGAAAACGTTTTTAATTTTCGTGGAAATTGCAGCTTGTTCGATCTCTCGCTGTTCCCCATATTTTTCTGTTCTAATTAATACTTACATGATGTGGTACATGTATGTATGTCTTACATTCCAATCCGCATCATCCATCCTCATTGGGATGTGTGTGCTCTAGCAGTGTGGACATTTGGCTAATGATGAACTAAAACTCTTTGAGTTAGTTAGTATAACTGCCACTATTGTATCCCCGGACATAGGGCAGTGACGTCACCGAGCTGCGCACGCGCTCCACAGACCGTGACGCGGTTTCCGCCGCCATTTCCGCCTTCCACCACAAATTATGTGAACTGTTTTAAAGAATTTTCATTTTGTTATTTGATTTATAGGGAATACATTAGCTGCTCTTTCATCTTGGAAGTTGTCTATAAAATGGTATCATTAATGAAAATTTCAAAAAGTCCACTTAAGTAGAAGATTACTCTTAACTTAGGTCCATTTGCAGCAAATTTTCTAAATCTCAGTTTTACTAAAACTAGATTTAGCCCATACAGAAATGTCAATTTTTTTAAATCAAGATTTAACATTTTATCTTTTTGTATGGGTAGGTCCACTTGCACCGAATTTGCTAAATGTCGGTTTTACTGAAACTAACCGCCGGTTTCTGAAACGCCAATCAAAATTAAAATTAGCTAACAGACTGTCACAATTAATTCCCAATTAAAAGCACCTTGGGTTTCTGAAACGAAAATTATCTCGATAAGTCTGCGCGCGGTCAAAATCAGCATAGAACAATAAAATTAACTGTAACTAGCGCCAAGAACGCCCCGGCACTGACAGACTGTTAACAGACTGTTGACAGTCTGTCACATTTTTCGTTCAGAAACCCAAACTACAATTAATTGGAGATTAATTGGGAATTAGGTAATTTAATTTTAATTGGCGTTTCGGAAACCGGCGTTAAATGTAGCCCATATAGGAATGCCAATTGTTTTATCTTAATTGAACATTTTGACATTTTTGTATGGGTTAAATCTAGTTTTGGTTAAATCGATATTTAGCAAATTTGCTGCAAGTGGACCTAGTAAGTAGGTAGTTCGCTGGCTGAAAGTTTAATCTAAACTTTATTACAGCGGCAATAAATACTTGTTACGCGCGTAAAACTAATTGTGCACCGCCGCTTGAACTGTTTTCTCCTTCCTCAGTTAACTGCCCCTCTGGTGATGGTTTAAGAGGCAATGCATGTTGCAACACTTGCAACTCCAACACTCTTGCGTGCGCAAATAGTGCGCTGTAGATGATACATTTATTTATTTAATTTTTCATTTCACATGGAGCTGAAGGCGAACCGGAACGGACGTAATTTACTTCTAACCCGACTGCTTCGGAAGGAGGTTTATTCATTTGTACCTTTGTGTTTTATCTAATTATTTTATAAAAAATACCTTAGGCATTGCATTTTATTACTGATATTTACAATAAGCTTTCGTTTTTGTGTATACACATAACACACACTAAAGCTAAAAGTATGTCACCTAAAGATTTTATTCTTATCACTAAATAAAACTTTCTACGTGCCAACTTCCAAGATTAGCTCTAACGAAAGAGAGCTGAAAGGAATTGCAGAAAATAATCTATTGTCTCAACACTTCCATGAATCACGAGCTAGATTATTGAAAATCAATACTGCATGCATGTATGAAGCAACCGCAAGAAATCAGAGCCCGCCGAGCGTCGACTCGGCTCGGAGCCATCTTGCATAGTTTCGTGTGACATATTGCCATATGATACTTCGTTATCGGATTTCGTCCCGCACTTTAATTAGTGCGTAGAGAGCAGTGCTTGCCCATCGACTTCTATACTCGGCATTATCTGAGAAACTCACTGTTGCATGAATACAACTCTGTACCTTTAATTTAGACTAACCTTTTGATATTAGATTTTTATGCAACTAACCTGGTTCCGGTTGCTGAGGGAATGTCAGAGTAAAATATAGACTATGACACAGCTGTCCAGAGATGGTAAAAGAGTTTTCAAAATTGGTTCACTTAGTTCCAGAGATCACCTTACCTCTTACATCCAAACTTAGAAACTTCACCTCTTTAGAACATTAGTCTTGATTTGTTTGCAAGTGGGTTACTAATATTTGAAGCAACAAAACGACACTAACGAATAGAAAGTGTTGTGTCGACAATACACCAGTGATACCTTTGTGAGTCGCGGCATGCATTTAAATTAAGTTATTGTCGCCCCGATTTAATCCGCGCCAATAGCAAACTGGATCACATAAGTTTTTGAATTAAACAGGCGTGAGTTCCAGCCTTGCAGTGAAAGTGTCCCACTAGCATTACAATCGATTCTCGTTCTTTGAAGTGTCACTATCACTGAGACTTATGATAGATATCGCAGCGCAGACGGTGTGGCAATATCTGCCTAGACTGTCATTACAATCGCGTTCAACTCCAAACGTGAATGCCTCAGTTTGGTATTTAAATGTAACGGCTGTTCTAAAAATACGGAATGGTGTTGGAGCAAGTTTACGTTTTCAATATGCTGTAGTGGAAGCTACACTTTGATTGTGGGAGGCGAAAGAGTTATGGTAAAGTTTACAGTCGACCCAGTTCCTTGGCGCCGGACATTTCCTTGTTTATAACATCTGTTACGTTGCCCGTATGCTTCTTTTGTAGCGTTCCATGTCTTTTATGTTACGCGACAATATAATTATGGGGCTGCCCAATTAACTTCTCAGTTACGAAAAAATAACACAGATTTGAATAATTAACTCGAACCTCTGACTTTAATTACAATGATTCATAATTATGCGTTGCAACTTGAATGTTACATTTTACAGTATGCCTATGCAAAAGTATGTTTTCCTGGTATGTACCTACACTTATAATTGTATCTTACTACTAAACCTTTACCTCATTCCATAGGCTTTATTATTTGTCTTTATGTGATTATGTGCCATTGCAGTTTAACAATAGAGTATATTTTTAGTTTTGGGAACAGTTCCTAATACAGTCTTCACGCGCAGCTGTGATGTGATGATTCATTGTATTGTTCGCGCCCACTCTGACTGCTCCAACTCTCTAGTCTGCACGTAGGCCATGCTGTAACTGAGATATACCTGTACCTGTATATAATTGTATTAAAACAAATAGTAGTATTGATGGTGAAAATTATGAACATTGTATATAAATGGAAAATAGCATCTGTGGAAAAATAACATTTAGATTAGATAAGTTAGTTTGTGATACATTTTGATGTTTGTGATTTTTATTACTCATATTTGACATAACATTAACATTTTCTTATTTTAATTTTTTACATATATTACTAATTTCCCAATGATTATTATTTTTGATTTTTATTTATAATGTTCGGATTATTATTACTATTTTTGACATTTATAATTCTAATTCTCTAATTTTCTGATTATTACTACTGATCTTTGACATTTATTTTTACCATCATTTTAATTCTGCATGTTGTCCACACACACATACACTCAAACACTTTCTCCCACTGTTATTATTTTGTTTACCATGCGTCTCAAGGGTGATGGCTGAAAATCAGTGTTTTGCCTCCGGGCAAAAACTACACTGAGCCTTGGCCCATTTTGCTGCTGCACATACGTACAATTCTTTCTTTTCTTTCTTTTTTCTAAAATATGTACTTTCCAATTTTGTTTGTTAGGTATATTTTGTGTTTTCTGTTTTTATGTTTATCTCGGCAATTGTATGTATGTGAAATAATTCAGCAATAAACGATTTATCTATCTATCTATACATATTCCACTTGGACTCTCAGTAGCAACTGTCTGGTATAATATTTGTCCCAAAAAATAGTACCACATAAGAAATTGATAATAATTTCGTAATATAATTAATAGTAGGAACTGATATAGTCCAATAAGTTATTTCTGAACTGTTCAAATCAGTGGGTATGGGAACGCATGTTTACCTTTATAAACATATTATTTTATTAATTAAGGTATTAACATTTATCAGTGGTTACAGACCTACACATAACTTCTGTCAAATAGACAGCACTATGTTATTGATTATAATTAACAAATCTTCAGAACAATAGATCGCCTTGAACGCCGTCGGCACATGAGTTTGCTGTAACATTTTTTGTGCGGGATCTCTTACCTTCACATTGTGTCCGTAATCTTTAAGTGTTGTGACATTGACTGCAATTCATTTTTGGCTAAGCGATTGCGTCAAGCCTAATAAGCTGAGCCGTCATTAGAATGCTTAGGAAGACCTCCGGTGGACCCAGACGCTATCGCCATTAAACCGCCTCTAAGTAGGCATCGTAAATGATTCATGCAAGTACAGTTGGACGCGTTCGTTGACGGCACTTACAAGCCGTTCACCGCACCTCTATCATCAATTATTTCTTTTGACCAGCTATGATTGACGCGATTCTTCGATACAAGAAAGATTCTCTTGATCTGTAGTTTTGAAGAGGCAATCTTATTGTTTTGATAACGATAGTAAAAAGATAGGAGCTCCTTGTCTGAATTATATCTAAAGACTACAGTCATCCTTAGATTAAAAAAAACAGCAACACTATTTAGGTGTATCCATTTTGTTTGAATATGTTATACGTTGTACGCTCTGCATGGAAGATTGCAATCGAAGTACGTAACAAACGTTACGTTCCGTTTCCTTAAACTGCACTTTCCTTTTAATCTTACGAGTTTGGCGTAAATGATTTATATTTATCGAGAAAAGCTTGATGTAACCAAATGGTGTATCATTCATATCTGTTTTAGTTTTATCTACCTTTTACTAAGTTATTGGATGTTATATTTCTTGGAAATTATCGTTTATAGTCTAATAATTAGAGTCAGAATCATTTTCCGGTTATAATTAGTCTTAAATTACAACGTCTACAATTATGATTTGAAAGTTAGCTTTCAAGTAGTTACTTGAGGTAGTAACCTACAGGTTAGAAGTATTACAACTGAAGATGTGCAAAATTTGAATTCAAATGTCACTTTAAATGACGTCGCCCCAGACAAATATCAGAATTCGGCATTTAATCAACGAATGAATTGGGCCAAATGCGCCTAAAGGCCACAGAAGCGGAGCTGCGCGAAGGTGAGCTGTGTTTTCATACATTAAAGAGTTGAGCTGACGTAGCGGGTTACGTCAAATGTATGTAAACACAGCTCAGCTCCGAGCAGCTCCGCTTTTGTGGAAATGCACCCTAAGCTGTAAGATATCTGTTCAGAGGATGAGGAGTGTAGCGCCCTCGGCCTGCGAACGTTGAAGTAAGCAACTTTCGCAATGATCGGTCACGGGAAGGGTGACCAAAAAGGGTTCATCTCAGCTCTTTCGTGCTTCGGAAGGCACGTTAAGTTAAGCCGTTGGTCCCAGCTGCATTTGCAGTCGTTAAAACCCACTAATACGCACTGGGCCCGCGTGGTGTTCTCCTTATCCATCCATAAGGAAGGCCAGTACTCCAGCAGTGGGGACATTAAATGGCTGATGGTGATGGAGTTATCTTTCAAGTAATAAGTAACGTAGGTTAGTCAGAAGTAGTACCTACAACTGATGATGTGCAAAATCTGAGTTCGATCGAATATATACTACCTACATTGGTAAATGTTTGCCTTTATTTCCATTCCAATCTTTAAATGAAGTCCACAGACCAATATCATAAGAGAGCTGTAAGATATCTGTCGCAGTGACGCCAGTGACCATGTTACAGTGACTGAGGGGTAGTGGTTTAAAACTGTCGTCATATATGTACTGTTTGTGGGTGCACTAAATACCGAGTGCCGTATGCGTGCGGCACGGCATGCACGCTGAACGGTTTTTATGCGCTCGCGCACTTTGCGGTCAACTGCGTGCGGTGATTAACGAGCAATTTCGTCTACTACTTTTAAAACAAACGCCCCTTATTTGCTTGAAATACAGCTATTTTATAATACAAAGTTATTAGCATCTTAGGTCACATTTTATAGCTGTCAGTCTCCTACTTCAATCAAAGTTATGTATATGTCGCAGGGATTTTGTCAAAGTCGTGATATTATAATTCCACTAGTGAAATTATAATGTCACGTGATATTATAATTCCACTAGTTAAATTATGAATAGACAATATTTTTGTATCAATAAAAAAAAATAACCACGAAATTTAAGGCAATCGCTTTGCTGCGCTTCGCGATCGCCTTAAATGTCTAACCTATCACGTGTTCTACTACAGGACTTCCGAGGCTCGCAGCCGTGTGCATACTGTCTCATACTGTCTATTCATAATATCACGTGGAATTATAATTTCACTAGTGGAATTATAATATCA
This sequence comes from Crambus lathoniellus, assembly GCA_949710035.1. Lineage (NCBI taxonomy): Eukaryota > Metazoa > Arthropoda > Insecta > Lepidoptera > Crambidae > Crambus > Crambus lathoniellus. The sequence goes on from OX453306.1 coordinate 24,553,503, forward strand.
CGACTTTGACAAAATCCCTGCGACATATACAAAGTTAAAATTGCATATTGCAACATATTACAACAACATACAATTGCATATTTTTTTTAATTATTCATGTATGTTTATGGGCATTGTATGTGAAATTATGACAATTTTACGATTTACTTGGAATAATAAAGTTCAGATTGACATTATGTCAAATCATCAAATGTTACCTATAGAATTGAGTCGGTAGAGTTAGTAGAGTATCTACACCTTAACCATGAAATTACGCAAGTAGGTGCATAAACTCGCTTACAAATTAGGTTAATTTGGACAGTACAGTAAGTACAAATTATTTCTTACGAAATTAATTATGAATTTTTATGAGGTAGTTAAAATAACTGTTATAACTAAGATATAGCCGGTCTTTTGTTTAAAAAATATGCCGGTTACGGCCAAATGTTTACTAACAAATATTCTTCTAAAATTGCGTTAACTTAATGTGTTTACAATTTGTTAATATTTATAACGGCATAAGAATCGTAAATTAGTTTCAAAGTTAGCGTCCGTCGTTAACTGGAGCTTTTACTTCTGTTCGCGAGTAGGAAGTTCTTACTTTGATTGATGATCGATCAGTGGCGACAGTGCTTCCTCTATCTTTTCCAATATCGTTTCCTATTATGCAATAGAAAAGTGAGAGATATCATCGAAAAAACTCATATTAAAGGAATCAGTGATAAGTATACGTTAGTAATGGTGTCACTAAAGCGTCAAACAAAATAGTCACAAATTAATTCGATGAAGTCAGATGATTCACATTCCTCTATTTATTCTTGCATGCCCCGGTATATGCAGAAACTTACCTCTGAAGAATAGTATTTTAAGGTTCAGTATCTCTAAACCTATGATTTATTCTGTTCCTATATCGCAAAGAAAGCATGTTAGAAGAAGTTAGCAATATGTTCTTCAAAATGATCAAAGTTCAAAAGTTCAAAGTTCTTTATTGCATCATGTTGTTATAAAAGATGTTACAATACTATAGACACAAACATGACCCTGCTGCAAGGGCGTAGCAATTACTTATAAATAATCTATATTTATGTAAGTAAGTACATAAATTAATTAATTACTAATAAAAAAAGTATTAACAAACAATCATATTTATTAATTTTATTATCTGACCTACGAGTATTATAAAGTATATGATTACGAAAATATGTCCGATATAACACCACATAACACATAACACGGTAATTATTGCATACGACACAATTTTCCACATCAACGTTATATCGGAAAATTATATTTAATTTTATAATATTCGAAATAATCTATTTCAAATTCACAGATAGACATGACTTGTATTGTAATGTCTGTAATGTTTAAAGGTCTGACGGATATCAATATTTCATCGAAAAATTGCCTCTTGAATATAAGTGTGCTCTACATAGCCCTAATAATTTTAATTAGCTTCTAAATTGTGTATTTTAGTGCAAAATTGAAACCGATTGTGAAACCCGGAACCTCTCCTTTCATTTGCATATTCTAACTGCTTACGAACGTCGAGTAATCAATTTCTTACAATTATACAATTGTAGTCTCGCTACGTTAATACTCCACCAAAATTTTGTGTAATTTAGTCGAACAAATATTTTTTGTTACGAGCTATTGTAAAGATAATGAACCTGTTTGCGAAATCTTCTCATATTATGTTATGACTTCTTGCGAACCGTCAGACTAGGTACGTGGTCGTTTGAATAGCTTAAAAACGAAATAAAAACTGAATAATATCCACGTTTTTATCCATAATAATGTGTCACCTATTTCTGTTTCAATGGTTTAGTCGTCAGTCGATTGAAATGAATTTTATTAGCTTTTATGTTTCTATGAATTTCAATTGCCTCAGATGTTGAAAAAGGCTTTCTTCATAGTGAGTGGCTGTATCAATAGGAAGCAAATATTTATTTATGTGCATATTTGTGTCAATTATGGCCCTTTGTACATCTCTCCGCGATCTTTCGTGTTTTCGTATCATTGTGCGAAGTTAATTGGGATTAATTCGTTTCGCACGCTGCAATTCATCAAGTTAACTGGTGGGTGCAACATCGGTCGCCCACGGCACAACTGGAAACAATACTGGCGAACGAGTTTAATCGCTCGCCATCTATGGCAAATCATCCCACGAGCGTAAAACTCCTAAATTACTGCCAGTACTGCCACTATTGATCGTTGTTTGAGTAGATAATGAGATATTACAACCGATTGTGGGTGCTTTTGTCTTACAATACCTTTGTTTGGCACAATTGCTTTATTGATTCCGCGTGGCTTGGTAAACAATTGCATTATGTTCCTTTTGAGTTGACAAGCCCCTCGGTTGTTCTTTGGCTTCTTAACCTCGAATTAGATTTAACTTGTTCATGTTGACGCCTTTTATAAAATTTACCGTAAATACATGATATTGGCTGTTTTGATTTAAAGTTGGGAGTCAATTCAAGTTAGTTTTTGATAATTTAGTTATTGGTTCAGAACCAATAACTAAATATGTATACTTACTTAATATAAAAAAATTAACAACGAATTTTTCTTGAAAGTGTAACCTGAAATCACATTCCTGGCCTGTTATCACTAAAATTCTCACATAAAGTATTAAAGATGAAAAATATTTCCACGACGCGACCAATGCTTCCTTTAACCATTTAACCTTTACAAATTTCAAAGGGAAACAATACAAATAATGTACAGAAACATCGGGGATTTTCATAATTAGATTTGGCAAGATCTAAGTATATTGGGCACATGATAGCACGTGCTTACAGTCTAAAGAACGTGAATTTCGAACGTGAGGGGCGATTGTTCAAGGAGAAACTTAGTTTTGATTTAATAGCCTTTCATGCTTATACGTGCATTGTGTGCGCATTTCAGTGTTCTATCTATCTATCTATCTAGTACCATATTCTTCGTGACAATTTTGAATAGCTGAGTTCTTGATCATGTGGTTTAACGTTTCATGTGGTTCTGGAAACATTGCTATTGCTATTGCATGTCGATCAGGTATGATAGATTAGTATTCAACATATAGTAAGCCACTTCATTTCATTACCCATGTAACATTCACTGGTGTGGCTGCTTTGAGGTCTTTGGTTCTTCAGTAGCAGTGTGTTGAACAAAAACTCTTCGGTTCCGTTATGGTGATAAATCAATTTCTGCGTGTCTCGTAGAATAATCTTTGTACCGTTCCATACCTTATTAGATAAAAGTTCAATGCGATCTTGGTCGTTACAGCACTGCTACCGTATTTGGGTCTCTTTGGTTAAGTCGCTGCAAAAACGCCCTGAGCGTTCCCTTTCTGGTAGCACGAAAGTATGCCACACTGCACTGTGTTGACACGATGGACACATTAATGTCAATGGGCAAATGACGCTTTTTATCATTGCTTATTCCTAAAACAATAAGTCCAGAACAGTGTAATAATCATTATTTCTTAGAATGTAATTGCTGTTTAATTTTCCCCAACAAAACTTTTTCCGATACCGTGTGTTTACTCACGAACACGGATTTGGTCGTTTCTCGGTTATAGGTACATATTATGCACGTTTCCGTATGCGTGTGCCAGTTTCGGCCGATGAACATGAGCAATTCAACACTAAACCTTAAAATACCTTTTTCATTCTACTGAGATATTATCGTAACAATAGTACAGTTATTCCATGATTATAAAAAAATTTGGTCAGTGTGTTTCGCAGCCGAAGCTGTAATACCCAGTTTATGCAAAAAAAATGTAAATGTCTGAGTATGTGGCACATTGAATTAGTGAATGACTTAAATTGTAGTATATTTTTCAAGGTAATAATGTTGCCGGTTATTCGTTGCAGGATGTGAAGCAATATTGCACTGTGGAAGTGAGCAATTTGTTACGACTGGGTAGAGTGCACTGAAACTGCCAATTTCGTCCGACGTAATGTAAATGATACAAATTCGATTTATCCCCTTCGGGTCATTACGATACGTGCACTTTCTCAGTTTGAGTTATAACTCAAACTGAGAAATAACTCAAACTTTGCGTTCATGCGTATACGCATGAACGCAAAATAAGAAGGAACTCATTTACCAAAACTTCTTAAATTAATTTTTATTTGTAAACTATTTGCCGTCACCGTCAGTGCTAGTGAAATCTGTTATCTAGGGGTATTTACGAACGAAATTGAACCCTAACATGGAAAACGAGCAAAAATGAGAGTGAAAGCACGTCACACCTTTATTGGATCACGTCGCTCTTCTCTTTTACTTATTGGCGGTTATCAAGTATTTGCCAACGCTCATTGGTTAATTTATGGTAGACTGAACTCGTCAGTCCATTCGGCTGTCAAAAAAGCGCATCATCGCTGAGCTACTTTAGGAAATGCATTCGTTTTCGTTATTTTGTTTGTAAACACTTCGGCACGACTTTATGATGTTAAATTTATATTTGGTTACAATCAAGTCAATAGGTAAGTACCTACATTTTTTTTCAGTCACGATCACGACGTGTTTTATTTTTATGAAAGTGAGTGTAAAAAGTTTAGCGCAAAGATCCACAGGGTGGGTTTTTGAGATGGGTCTGTATGGCCAAATCATAAACTATGAGAAATAAGGAAAAGTGTTCAAATTAGTCATGAGCTTGATTTTTGAGAAAACAAAAACTGCATATTCACATTTTTTTAAATCTGTTACTTTGAACGGGAATCAAACCCCTTGATTTCGTTAAAAATATCTCATCTCAGAAACTTACCCTGTATACAAATTACACAGAAATCGATGCAGTTAGACTTGTTAGCGAAGTATTCAAACAAGTGCATATAATTTTCGCTTGTTATCTGGTTTCTATATTGTATCGGGTTTGAGATGAACACTTGCTTCTCACGCCTGCATTGCATCGGCGCGGGCTCGCCTACTGTTTCACCACCATTCCGGACTTGTTGTATTACCGTTTAAGTAACGCGCTTTTCCTTTTGAGAATTCCAATATCAACAGCAACCATCTATCTCATCTAACCTTGGGGCCGGTGTCATTGCATCTTTTATTGCATGTGAGTTTTTAATGTTCGAGTCTTTTTTTGGTAATTAATGTTACCTCAGATGAGGAAAGAATATGACTCACCTACATGTTGATTATAATCTGCGCAAATATGTTCAGGAACCCAAAATAGAGAGGTGGAATTGCACCTGACAATGCTTGACTCATCATAATTCAAATCTAGGGTGAATAAATATAGCGAGTACCTACCTCAATACATATATAAACATAGTATGTTTTTTTTAGATTAAGTGCAAATGAGTTCTCTATGATATCTTGTCCTTTTTTTTTTAATAAGTAGTTAAAATGGCATATCATGTTAAAAATAATAAATAGCTTTACGTTTGTTCAACACGATTTATCGTGGCTTTGAATCATGAGAATGAGAATAGACATACACACATAGCTACCTATACCAAAATCTTAAGATCATTTGACAAGCACGCGTTGTCTGCGAAGCCTTCGCACTCTTATTAGTTCAAATTGTATAGCAATTTATTTATTTTTTGCTCGTACACAGCCAGTGCTATTTAGTTTTTTTGCCAGTTTTATTTACATGTAGATTCGTGTTCAATTCAACACGTTTCCTGTTTTTTACTTGGGTTCTCAATTTGAAAACACGTTTAATATAATTGTAACAATCACTGACGCATAATACGTTAGTGACGTAAGTAATATGTGTACATGAACTGTTCTGGTTATTAAAATAATTACAGCTCATTTAAGAGTCTTATATCTTTATTCGTTCAAATATAGTATTCACCGTGTAGAAACTAAAGCAATAATTAATTGTACCTGTATCATGTGAAATTATGTTCATAAATTGAAACACCACATCCTCAGGTAAGGCCACCAACCAACACTTAATTCTATTATCATTCTGTATCGCTACGGTTATTCCTAAAATTTAAATCACCTGTAAAGCCGTAAATGAAATTTACATTCATTTGTGTGTCTTCCCTTTAAATCTTCGCATAACTAATCTACTAAAGATAATGTATTTAAATACTTTACGACTGCGACGAGCAAACAAAAAGATCTTGAAACAACCAAAACGGTAATAGTCTTTGCACAATCGCGGCAAAACTTGATTGGCGAATCGAAGATATTCTGAGTGACGTGACGTGACCCTAAAATGTGATGATTCTTACTCAATCGTTGTTAAACTCAATTCTTTGCAAACTATGTATGTTAATATTTCACCATTACGCAAAATTAACTAGGTACCTAGGTACCTACAATGTTCTCTACATTATCGGTTGATGCAAGATCGTTTCCCACGAATGCAAATGCTGTAGGTATGCGATTGTATTGAAATCATGTATTACTGTAGAAGTAGTTTAGGTATCGATTATACAGGGCGTCCCAAAATTAACTCACATGGAGGGAAAGTACTTTAAATACTGAAGATATAAAATTTTACTGAAAGGAGACTTCATTTTTATTTTAAAAAGAAAACGAACTGCATTCAAAGAATTTTAAGTAAACAACTATCTGAACTGGGATTGAACCCGCCGAATGTAAAAAAAAATATTTCTCTAATTTAATTGTACCGATCGAAAGGCTCGATCATACCTTATCATTTTTTCTTAATAACATAGCATCTTAAATAAAAGGAAGACTACGAAATTTAACATTTAATGTTGAATAACAAGTTTGTGCAGCGTTATGGATAGCCTTTCCTGTGACTGTCGTGCTCAAAACTTTAACATTTCAATGTATTACTAATGAGTGAAGATTGGAGCAATTATCATAAAGTGTTTGATAAAGTTATAATGTGTTAAGTAACACCAGCTCGATTGGTTTAAAAATGTTTGAATAGTTACTTTGGTGCGGTCTATTCCATCCAACATATGGCATAGTCGTGGGACGCCCCCAGGGCTTCCAATGACTATGTCACATGGTGGCATAGACCACACCAAATACTGTAGATAGAAAGTTTTATTGAAATAGGACTTTATTTTTATTTAAATAACAATAGAACTGCATTCAAATTTTTTTTTAATAATAGCATGTCCAAATCGAGAATCGAACCCGCACGAAATTATTCAAACTTTTTAAAACCAATCGAGGTGGTGTTACTTATCACATTATCAAACACTTATAATAGAACACAGTCACAGAAAAGGCTATTCATAACGCTGCACAAACTTGTTATTCAACATTAAATGTTAAATTTCGTAGTCTTCCTTTTATTTAAGATGCTATGTTATTTAGAAGAAATGCTTAGGTATAATCGAGTCTTTCGATCGGTACAATTAAATTAGAGAAATATTTTTTTTACATTCAGCGGGTTCGATTCCCAGTTCAGACAAGTGATTATTCAAAATTCGGTAAATGCAGCTTTTTAAAATAAAAATGAAGTCTCCTTTCAGTAAAATTTTATATCTTCAGTATTTAAGGTACTTTCCCTTCATGTGAGTTAATTTTGGGACGCCCTGTAGAGCTATTTGTGGCACTGATCTATTGAATTTCTTCAATTAGTGACGAATGTGCAATATTACTGACTGATTAATTTTCTTTTTAACCGACTTCTAAATCAAAAAGGAGGAGGTTTTTTTTTTTGTATGTCCACCGATTATTTGAAGACGGCTGAACCGATTGAAATGGTTCAAACGTTATTACATCAGGTTGGTTTCCAAGTTGGTCCCATTTTTTGAAATTTTGAAATCGGTTCAGTAGTTTTCAGGAAATCTTGAAAATACTGTCGTTTTCGTTTCCACTTTATGTGAATTTAATACGTATCTTTAGGCATAACTCCTTTGTTTATAAACCGATTTAGATGATTCTTGTTTTGTTAAAAAGGGGATACCTCAAGGTATTTTAACCAACTTCGAAAAATGAGGTTTTCAGTTTGATCACATACCTATTTACCAGAAAACACGTAAATTGCCTGCACGATGCACTAAAAAGAATGAAATAAAAATTATTTTTATAAAAAAATAAAACCGCCTTCAAAAAAACCACATAAAAAAAGTAAGAAATAATTCCTCACCAAATAAATAACGTAAGTACTTTGAAGTCGGGCGGGTTTTAACAAAAACATCAAAAAATTGTACATGTTTCACGCCCGACTTCAAAGTACTTACGTTATTTATTTGGTGAGGAATTATTTCTTACTTTTTTGATGTGGTTTTTTTGAAGGCGGTTTTATTTTTTTATAAAAATAATTTTTTGTCTGTATTACTTGAAACAGTATTACCTATTCGTTTGTAAAGAAGTATTTTAATACGATAGAATGTTACCTACTGAAATGAAAATTGATTTCAAATCGTAACATTTGTTACCACTGTCTAGAATACTGGCTAAGCTGCTATAGTTCTTGTCACGTCTTCTTTAGCCTATAGACTTTAGTTGTCCACTGCTGAGAAGGCTTCATTTACAATCCGATCTTTACATTTAATTACTTAACTAATTTGATACACTGAGCGTTAATTTATTGTTTAATTCACGGTTCAAGCGATCTCTCTGTGGCCCCGTGTCCAACTGCATAGGCCCATCTCGCCACGCCATGCACAATTACACAACAAATGGTTTTTTAGACACTCGCGAGACTTTCGAAAACTCTTATCTGTATTCCTAATCTTTTATCATTTTAATTCGATTATACTCTACAAGTAGTGTGGAAGTTTCCTTTTCTTTTGTTTTGAAATATCGGCAAATTTTTTTACAAGATCGAACGAAAAGTGCTTTTCCTTTCGTAAACATTTCAAAAGCACTTTTCGTCAATATTTTTTTAAAGCTTAATTTGATCACATGTCATTTATGTTAAGTAGTGTTTATTGTATAGTTTCATTGATATGAGAAAATAGCCTGTTTATTATTAAAACTGTGTTTCCTAACAACTGTCTACTAACAAGTTTGAACATATATTGCGCTCCGCGAAATAGTATCACATCAATCTTTAATTTTTAATTTTCAATTTTCTTTCTATACATATTATTATCCAACGTTTTCAATGCTGCACAATTTACGTTAACTACTTAGTTAAGTGTAATTTGTGTTGTGCTTAATGTTTCCTTTGTTGCTAAAAATGATATTTTAATAGCATAAAATGAATGCCACCGGGTTCGGTCGGTTAAATTTGCGTACAAATTGTGATGATGAATGAATTCCTTAGAATAAGGATGCCTTTAATTGTAAACTGGCGTGCTTTTGTAAGTGAATGATTTTCCTTATTTTGTCAATGTCAGATAGGTTTATTGAAAGATCGTTAGGTAAATCAAATGTAGGTAATTGATTTGAACCGTCTGTCATGGTCATGCCATTACCTCTCTGTATGCGTCAAATACCTACGCAGTCTTCAAGTCTATTAATGAAACATTATTCCTGCCGTATCTGATTTATATTAATAATATTCTGATTAATATTGATTGTTATAATTATATAATTTGAACGAATAATATAAAATAATGTTAATAAAAAAAAATAAAAAAAAACAATCACGTATGATGATAGAATGCTTAGAAATCCACCCGTGAGTACGCGCCGCTGCACCGCTCGTGCGTTGGTTGAACTAGGCAGGTAGAAGTTGCTTTGTGTTATAATAAAATAAGATTTTTTTTAATGCATACCCTACAAAAATGATTGTTATTTAAATTAAATTACTTATAATAATGTATGATTGCACAAGACGACGAAGCCAAACAGTGTAAGGTCAAACCTAAACAGGTATTTTTTTTTGTTTTCATGTAATATTATAATGTGTTAATAATGTTCGAATTTTAATAAATAAATAAAAAAATAATAAGTAGGTAAGTTACTGCTTTATTCAGCCATTTCTATGTTAATCATAAAGCAGGCTAATATTTAATAATAATTTTCCGCTTTGCAATGTGATATGCCTTGTCCTTATTCGGAGAAATTATCACAAGTTACGATGCTAATAACATCTATCCAAATGGGCGGTATTCATATACAGTTATAAACAAAACATAATAAGAGGCTACGAAAATATAAACTAGCCATCATGATGCATAACGGTATTTTATGAGATGTTTCGACTGCAACATCTAGAGCGAATGCTAAGCATGTATTCTTTGTGTAGGTACCTACTTGTGAAATATTATGGACACCACAATCATTTTAGGGTTTTTAGAAACGATAGATGTATCGACATCGATCGAGATTTTCACTCATGTTATTTTTTTAATTATTGGATTAAAAACATAACACGAGTCTGAAAATCTCTTGAGTTTTCTGTTGTTCTGCTTGTGGGTTAACTACCGCAACATATATTATTTTCTTTAATTTATGAATCTTACTAACGAGATTATCAGGAAGTTGAGTCTTTTAAATAATAATTATTGAAGGTTCTGTATTGAGCAAAGATTGAGCAAAAAAATTTCCTCTTAGCTAAAAATAGGTATCCCTATCCTATCCCTCTAAAATCTGGAAAGATGAAGTAATCCCTAAGGAGCGTGATGTATAGTCCATTCGCTTAGATAGTGTCGCTCTGCCACAATGCCGTGCGGGTGTACCGACACTATCTAACCGAACGGACTATAATCGAGAGCACGATAGGTACCGTACCTACAATCGTTTTCACGCGAAAAAAGTCGCGGGCAATATCTCACATTTTGACGTTCAATATAAAATAAATAAAGTACTCATATATGTAAAGAAAGCATTGCAAAAAAAGAAATCATACTGATTAGTCATACATTTGGATTTATCAATCATCGTTACGTCAATTGATACGCTGTGGAACGACGAAATGATTTAACGTGACGCAGTCATTTGAGTTGAAGATTAAATATACTTACCTACACTATTATATTACATATACTTTATTGAACCTACGGGTTCAATAAACGAAAAACGCGTAGGTATACATAGGTATACCTACGCGTTTTTCGTTTAGGCATAGGCCTAACATAATTTTCTTGGATAGTCGTAGTCGGGCTTCTACGCCTCGTATTCTGATAAAAAATGCCGTATAAGTAATATTCAGTATCGCTAGAAATAAAGGTAACCACATAATAACTACAATCCTAATACTGCTTGAAGTGGCAGTGGGCGGGACACATAGCGCGGAGAACCGATGGCCGTTGGGCGGAAAGGTTCTTGAATGGCGACCGCGTGCCGGACGACGTTCCGTGGGCAGGCCCCCCTACAAGGTGGACCGATGATCTGGTCATGGTCGCGGGAAGCCGCTGGATGCGGGCAGCGCAGGACCGATCGTTGTGGAGATCCTTGGGGGAGGCCTATGCCCAGCAATGGCCGTCGTTCGGCTGACATGATGATGAATACTAATTGTACATTTATCTTAAAATAACATGATTTATTATACGATTAGTAAGGGCCATATTCTATTGGGGAGTATTGGGACGCCATCGGCGACGCCAGCTGTCAAATATGTGGACATAAGTAATTCAGTAAAATTGAGTTTTGGCTAATAAAGTTTTGGGGTAGTTCTGTTTTCTTCCAATCTACATGTATTTTGGGGTGCTGAGTCCGAATCTAAGGTTTGCTAACAAAATTTCGTGACGCAACATTGACAAAATCGCAACAAAAGCGCAATTGCAGAATTTTTTTACTTTCTTATCATGGGATCCTCAGATAACTTTTTCGAAACCTAACTTCAAAGGATCCATAAAAAAAAACCGCCTCTTGACTCCCATGGGGATCCAAAACTGCGGCTCCCATGGGATCCTCAGATATTTTTTGTTTTAGTTACTCCTAAATTCTACTTTTAATATGGCGGCTTGGCGTTGCAAACAAGCTATAGTAAGCACTTACAAAGCATTTGAAACAAAATGCTACTTTAATGTACTTTATTGAGTGTTAAGTTATAGTTCTAGCAATGTAATTATTATTAAAACTTTGAATTTATTTAACTTTTGTATTCGCTTATATTTATTACATCACATCATTTATGTACAGTACACACAAGGCATATTTTAAATATTATCGTATTCGCTTATAGAAACATAATTGCAGTATAATAATAATTCACACACTCGAGTCTCGCCGGGCATAAACATTTACATTACTTACACTCGATAGAATAGCAAACTCATGTTAGAAATTCGTGATCGACGATTTTGCAAGTTTGGCGTTGCCGCATATGGCATCTACCGTTTACGTACCGGCCGATTCCACGCACTCATCATTATTACACTGTGTTTATGAAAGTGTCATTATGTTGTGAACAGACAGCCGCAATTGCATGCATTTGTAATTTACATAATATTGTTGAGTCGAGTCGCACCGAGTGAAAACAAACAATTGCTAGATCCGGCAGTTCCGAGTGGCGACTAATCATGTGAGTGGGCGCCTTAATATCACAGCTTTGTGGCATAATAATACGGGCACAGTTTAACGAGATACGCACGTGGCCTTGCGCTGACGCAACTGAAGAAAGTGAAACTATGAAATCGCCGCCAAAACGCCACCGTGTCGCGTAAAAAGCGTGCTTTTTGCTGTTTGTCAACGGCAGCGTTCGGCCTGCGGAGGCACCGGGTGATTATCGCGGCAGCTTTCTCGCTGCGCCATTGTGGACGCAACTAGTTTTAGTTAACTTCTAACTAATCATTGGGGGGACCGTAATTTGATATAATTTGCGGTAAAACACGTAACAGTCGACGTGTTTACGCTGCCCTATCTGTTTTTTTTCTATCCTAGATAGATAGTTAACTCGAATTACATGCTATGAATCGTACCGCGATTGCGCACATTCTGCTTGGATCCACGCTATTACTTGTTGCAACTGTGTCAATAATTGCAAATGATAAACGTCATCATGCTGTTGTTACTAACTAAGTCGGTACGTGTAAGCAACATTTCCTGAAACTGTTTCGACTGGTAGTTCTCATTCTGAAAAGAAAACACCCATGATCACCACGTTTTGTGCTTTTTCTTGTATGTATATTGCTAAATAAGGAATACTTTTGCCACATAAATAACGCTTAAGTACTGCGTTAAACTGTACTTCCTCGTTTGTGTCTGCCAAATCATGTAAAACGAAACTGTGTTTTGACTGCCAATGTAAACGTTAAACTCTAGGTGCCTGCGTTCAGTAACGTTTTGCACGTGTATACGTATAATATAATACTCGAGTCTCGAACATGATTTAAACCTCATCAGATTGAAAGTTTAACATCTCGCGATTCTAATGCACATATACCCAATCGTGCAGATAATCGCAATTACTCAAAATTTCCAGCAAAATTCAAATTATATCTTGCAACCGTTGCTGATTGGTGCTGTTTGTGTGACATTTACATACTTAACATTTGTATTTACTGATCAATGTTCATTTAGACTCCAAGAGAGGTATAGTCCATTCGCTTAGATAGTGTCGCTCTGCCACAATGCCGTGCGGGTGTACCGACACTATCTAACCGAACGGACTATACCTAGAGTTGTGTCCAATGCTATTCTTAGCAATCAACATGTTATTGTTAATACTATTCTAGTTTTATATACTTAAGTCCACGTGTTGAAAGCCTGAAGTCAAAATTTTAAAAGCACAGTAAACGACCCTGTCTGTGATGATTACAGTATGTTAGTAAACTGTTAAAGTACGCCTTATGTAACGTTAAGATGCCAAAAATCATAATAATACAACAATAACATTCGTGAGAATTATGAGACACAATACGATCTCGGAACCTTTTAGCCCTAATGACATTGTAGTTGACCTACAAATAAAAGAGTCGATTTAAACGCTTTATATTCGCGACAAAATTCGGCAGTTGAAAAACTAATTTAGCAATAAGTACGTTTTTATAATGCAACAGCCAACATGCACAATGGTGGAGGAAGAGAGACTTCGGGCGTAAGCACTCGAGCATGGCGCAATTTTACGCTAGGGAACACGGCGACATTATTTTGTGTACTTGCAGTGAAGTACCTGTGTATCCGTTTGTATTCAACTTTACGAAATTCTATGAATATTGGCTCTCACCTTATACGGCAGCAAGAATGCTCCTCTGAACCTCTTGTTGCAAAATTTTTGTTTGCTTTAAAATATAGGTCTATCAGCAGTTTCTATTTGGTGACTCATATCAGCCAGTTGCGATTGTAATTCTTAGTCAACCTCAGATCAGCTTTCTATTCTAGACTTAAGAGATTATTATGTACTTAAACTGTCAAATTTGATTAGGAAGGTAGGTAATTCTATAAAAATTTAGTTTCGTAGTTGATTCTTTGTATATTGTCATCGTTATCATTAGATAATGATCATGAGATTACGCTTGTCTTCCACTGATGTGATTTTTTACTATTTCAATCACCTTCATTATTTTCCTCTTAGTTACTCGTTATCTGCTTCTGATTTATCATCACGCAACGTCACCGCCTTGTTTGTGTTTACAAATTATTGTCTAAAAAAACTCAACGAGTTCCAAAGTATAATGTCACCGAATTAGTTTCACGTGTAATGTCCGCGTTAGCTCCAACAGGTGGTCGTGGTACTCGTGGTAATCATTCCCTTGATTGGATTTACAGCAAATTGCTTTAACATTGGAAATAGTTGTCACGAACTTAACCTCATTACCATCACCGCCGTCGTGCCAGTTCTCTGGATCATTATTCTATCGCTGCGACCCATTAACATCAGTCATCATGACAAGGGATATGTCCGTATCAGTTTTTTGCTAGTTTCTAATTATCACCATGTTGCGTGTGCCGAATTCACAGACTGTGTAAAAACTGCCTGCGTTTCAATAGAACGACCTACTAGAAAACTCCTTTGCCTGTTTTTGTTATTATCAATAATGTAGCGTAGTCGATTTAGTTTTTCATAGGTTGTTGAGTAAAATCGCCGGACTGAGTCGTTACATAAACAAATCAAACGTAGGTAATCGTTAGCAAAATCGTAAAATAAGACTATCCTTTAAACGAGTATAACTTTTTATTAGGGAAAACGTCGTAACGAAATTCAGTTCTGCAATAAATAATAAAAATGGAAGTCTCGTAGTTGTAATTGTCTACGAAATTAGCTGTTGTTGTCAGAGTTCAGACAGTTGAAAAAAGAGTACCGTAATGTAAAATGTGATTTGTAACAAAAGGGGTAAACATTTATCTCCCTCATTCCAGACGGGGGGTGCAGACAGTGCCAGCGGTGGCTCGGGCGGGTCGGGCATGGAGTGCATGCAACTGCGCTCGCCGCCCGGTCCATTCCACTACCTCATCTCGGAGCAGGCTAAGTCCCTCGTCGCCTTACAGGTAAGAACTAGTCATAATTGATTTTTACTGCTGCTGTATATTGGCGATCTAATTCATTTTTTTTTAATCTAATGTAAGTTGAGAGTGAAAAAAATTGGTTACCTAGGTGGCATGGCATAAAGCTTAGGAGCTTTAAATACGTTCTGAACAAAGAATTGTAGCGGTCGTTTCTTATGAAGCAAAGAGGCACGAAGCGGAGCTTTTACATAGCTGCCTCCACCCGTAATATACTATTTACATTTGACTTACGGCACATAATAATTATTATTATGTGCCGTAAGTCAAATGTAGGTAACACATCTCCGCTTCGCTCAACCTCCGTAGAAACATTAATATTCCCTAAACCTCTAGAAATAAGCTAATTTAACATAAGCAGTATTTTTTTATAGATGTACTTATAACGGTAAGACTTTTCCAAAGTTTTAAACCATTTCTAAAAAGCCGATTGACGTTTGAACATACTGATGAATCATTAACCTGTCAATATTGTGTCAATCACCGACAGATGATAACGTATCTCGGTGATGAGGGTGTCAGTTTAATCATTGTTGATATTAAACACCAAATAAAAATAAATATTGTACCAGAGGTCAGAGTTGCAGTCAAACTGATAACGCTAAGACGAACAAAATAGAAATAGACGTTTTATGTTCCCTGCTGTATTTTATAAACTGTTTTATGTGTTTCCATTAACTGTATCTTCATACTAGAATTCTCATTTTTTTACTACAACATTTGTTCCGAAAATCAGAAGTAGGTGCAGTTAGATTGATTATTTTACAAATTTCTATTGAGTTTGCTATTTTGCTTATCTCCTTATTAGTACCTACACTAAATCTAATGTAAGCTTTTGATAATAAATTAAAGCGAGTAGTGAACTTATAATAACAATCTCCTTATTAGTACACTGTTCTGTTATAAGTTCTCAAAAGCTTACATTAGATCTTTCTACATAAATAAAAATATTTTTTCGAAGCTGTTTTTAAAATGACTTAAAGTACCTTTAAATTAACATTGAGTTAAACAATTTATTCATTCAAAGAGCAGCACTAAACGACTTTCTAAGAATCCTCTTCAAAAGGGCTTAAAACTTTTAGCTGTTTGATCAAAATAGTCCGGGAATTTTGCAAAGAAAAGTATAGGTACTTGAACTCTAATCTCAAACTTCAGTTAGTACAATAATTCTCATTACGTCAATGAGATAGGTCAACGACATGATTTCACCGACTAATTGTTAATTAGAATTAGAGAACAGTGCCTAGCTGCTTCTATCATGAGGATAAAATACATTACAATTTCTTCAACACTATACATTGCTCATTGATTGTGCAAAATCATCGGTAAGTAGGTAGTGGATGGATGGACTCTGATTGCGCGTTGTCTTTTTCGTAATAATCCGTGAACTGACTGACTGTCTTACTGATTTCGGTTTTGTATTTAGATAAATCCAATTGGTTTTGACATATTACGGAACACAAACGAAATTGACGCTTTAAAAATTGTTTGTAATGCATTTTAAATTATCAACTCTACCTCTACCACTCATATGATTACATGAGTTGTTATTTGAGAATACGCTAGAATGTCATTGTTAAACTATTGTTTTACAAAATATTGATTTTAATTAAGATAATAATGTAATGGATGTTGATAAATATTCACAGTAAGTAATAGGGTTTTATGCTAGGGTTTCCATTGGTTTTGAGTTTGCATGCCTAACCGACAGGCAAACCCTGTGTGTACGAGACAAAACTGTACAGTCACGCGTATTATCAAACTCGGTTTATGTTATGCCTGTAACCTAACCTATATAACGTAACCTAACCTATATAACATAACCCTAGCGTGTATGACATCCATTAAGTATAGATTTTCCGTCAGGAACTCCAGAATGAGGTCGGTGCTCTGCTCGAGTTTCGCGACCTCGTCATCGAGACATTCCCCAACCTGCGCTCGAAAATGCCGCCGTCGACGCCGGCGAGCGGCACCCGCCGCGACTGGGAGCCGGGCGTGCGCGTGCGCCGCAAGCTGGCGGGCGGCGGCGGCGACTCGGCGCGCGCCAAGCCGCAGCCATCCGTGCAGGACTCCGGCTTCAGCACGGAGACCTCATGTGGGAAGGATGCACATTCATCATCCGCGTCCGCGTCCGCTGCCACAAGGTCCCGCCCGCTCGAAGACGAACTCTGGGCTCTCCTCGATGTCATCCAGCGCAAGGGCGTCCGCTTACGAGACGAAGCGGAGCTCCTCCGCAGCGAGCTCGACGAACGGCATTCCGGCGAGACGGCGGAGGAGTCGTTCGCGCGAGCACTCTCAGGTATTCGACCGGTTTCGGAAACTATTCGACTACACCTTATTAAGATTACCTTGGGCGGTTGTAGCACGCATTCCAGTTTTTCTATTATTTGAGCACTTATTGAGTGTTTACAATGTGACGATAACTTGGTCAATGTCCACTTATTAAACTTAACCTTGTAAGTAGTCTACTAAAAGTGGCACGTTTAAAGAAAATATAGCATTTACTTGTAATCTTGTAGGTTTGGTATCTTTATTTAAATAACGCTGACCTCGTTGCATACAAATCTCGCCGTTTAAATTGTTTGCACTGGTCAGTTCAACAAAGTACCTGTAAGTCTAAAATTACAATAATTTTATTCAAACAACATAAAAGTTATGCGCTATAAAATTATGAGTATAGCGACTCTTTCTAAAATAAAAAAATTGCTATTACGAGTGTAAGTGAAAAAGAACACTCTTCTTGTCAAATTAAAAACTGTAAAACCTATATATTATATCTTTAAATTACTAAGAAATGCTATCGTGTTGCTAACAATTTAAGAAAACTGCATAACTTAGAAAACTAAACCGCGGATAAAAAAGACACCCGGAAATGCGCTGAACCAATAACAGACGAAACCCCATCCACAGCGTCAGGTGGTTGCACGGACTGCGCGGAGGTTCAGCGGTTGCGTTGCGAGCGCGACTTACTGCTAGCGCGAGCGGCGCAGCTGGAGGCGGCAGCGGCGGCGGTGAGCCCGGGCCGCGCGCCGGAGCTGGGCCGGCTCGACGCCGCGCTGTCGCCCGCGCGCCCGCCGCGAACCCCCGCGCCAGACTCTGACAAGTTCGCGGCGATTCTCCTAGAGAGCAATCCTGTCGAACTGCAAAGACAACTGCTTACATCCACCGTGCAGAATCAGGTAATTTTAACCTATTTGGACCTGCTGCCATTAAGCGGCAACAGCGGGGCCGGCTCGACGCCGCGTTGTCGCCCGCGCGCCCACCGCGTACCCCCGCGCCAGACTCTGACAAGTTCGCGGCGATTCTCCTAGAGAGCAATCCTGTCGAACTGCAGAGACAACTGCTTACATCCACCGTGCAGAATCAGGTAATTTTAACCAACTTGGACCTGCTTCCATTAAGTTTAAACAGCGGCGGGGCATCGAGACCGGGCCGCGCGTCGGCGCTGGGCCGCCGGCTCGACGCCGCGCTCTCGCCCGCGCCTCTCGCCCGCGCACCCGCCGCGAACCCCCGCGCCAGACTCTGACAAGTTCGCGGCGATTCTCCTAGAGAGCAATCCTGTCGAACTGCAGAGACAACTGCTTACATCCACCGTGCAGAATCAGGTAATTTTAACCAACTTGGACCTGCTTCCATTAAGTTTCAACAGCGGCGGCGGCGAGCCCGGGCCGCGCGCCGGCGCTGGGCCAGGCGTCCGACACTCGCTCAAGAACCCGAGATAGTGCCTACCGCTTCGGGTATATCTCGGGATACCAATTCAATACAATTTACAGCGGGCCGCCCGCCTGAGCGCGATAGAATATATGCGATAGAAAGAGATGCAACGAGTGGCCGTTCGTAATTTGCGCCGTACAAGCTGAATTCAACTTTATTGCGTTATAGTTAGAGTTGCTATTTATTTAAATGGCTTAGCGGAGTGCAGTATCTCTTACGTAGTAACTATTTAGTAATCTGTGGCTGGGCCGGCTCGACGCCGCGCTGTCGCCCGCCGCGAATCCCCGCGCCAGATTCCGACAAGTTCGCGGCGATTCTCCTAGAGAGCAATCCTGTCGAACAGCAAAGACAACTGCTTAAATCCACCGTGCAGAATCAGGTAATTTTAACCTATTTGGACCTACTGCCATTAAGCAGGGTTTATAAGCTGGTGCCAGTTCTCGACGGAGTTCACTGGCTTCAGAAATAGTGCTCTATTCTTGTCAGCACTTGCAGTGGTGGGCTGGCTTGGCTAGGGAAAGCAGGTCGTTCTTACCGACAGCCAATGTGGGCTTCATTTGAACCACGGCTAAGTCTAAGTTGCTTGCTTTGCCTCGTCACCAGACTTTTTGCCCGGGGGAAATACCCTTCGCAAACTCCCCGCCCGGGGAGACGAGGAGTTTATCAATGTGGGCTTCATTATAACCACGGCCATGTTAGTTAGTTAGTTTGTTAGTTAACAAATCTTGCAAGCTTAATTTGACCCACTTCCCAGTGTCCGATGGAGCTGAAATTTTGTATACAGGTTTGATTTAGATGACAATACAATATTAAAGTACAGTCAGCAAAAAAGGTTGTTATCAAAATGATTTTTTTACAAAAAAACTTGTTCCAGTGGATTGAGTTCCAATTTATAATGAACGGCACTAGCAACAGAATGAGATAAAGCAGCAGGATATAGCTTTAGAAAAAAAATTACGATGTTGTCTATACTATACAATGCGATTATTACGAATAGGACAGGTTATTGTCAAACGGCACTCTAATAAGGTACAGTTCGCAAAAAGTGCAAAAAAAATTTTTTTAATTTTGGCAGCCGGCCTAGCATGAGCGGCTTATAACACGCGATATGATATAGCACGTCATGCTGTCTTGCTTACCCTACTAAGGTGTAAGCAAGACAACTTGCCGTACCATATCATATCGCGCGTTATAAGCCGCTCATGCTAGGCCGGCAGAACGCTGTTTGGGTATTACCAAACGGATGGACCAATCATGATTTAGTTTTAGTAAGAGATAATTCTTAGTTATTCATAGCGAAGAATACATTCTGAATTCATTCAGAAAATAAGTTAAGCCATTTGAAGATAGTCATGTAATATTTTATTATTATTGTTATCAGTAGGTTAGCTACTAACCCTCGTGTAGCCCGAGAACAGGGACAGGATCAAATTTCAATTTCAGGCATAGTTTTTTATTAATTTCTTTTTTTGCACACCATACTGAAGTCAAGTTAGTTTGACAGCACTTTAACAGCTTGACCTCACAACATGGTGGTGTCCCTATCCTATTTTTATAATAATCGCATTGTAGTATACTATATTACCTATTAATCCTATTAATGGATTTACTTCGTAATCGTAATTTTGCTTGAATTTATTGCTCAAATAAAAAAATAGAATTAACGTTTTGCATGCTAAAAACTAAAGCATAAACTTTTAACGTCGTATCGTGCAGATATTTCGGTTTCATCAAGTCGATTGTAAAATGTTTCGATAAGTATCCAAAATGTTTCATGTCATGTCATGATTGTTCATCTGTGAAATTGTTTTTTTACTGCTGCCGTAAAAACAAGGTAAGGCATGAACTGAAGCGTCATGAAACGTGTACCTAACTGATTTTCACTCTTAACACTAGATTATGTTAGGTAGTTATATCATTTACTTTACTTGTTTCAAAAGTTATTGAGTTTAAAGAAACCCGAATTCGTAAATCAATTATAAGAACTTTCGATATCGTGGTTTTGTGAATTCTTTTATTTTTTGTAGTGTGTAAAAGCGAATGCGAGGTTATTAAGGACACATAAAAAAATTGCTGTTATTATTGTCAGAGTCATTAGTCAAAGACGCAAGTGAAAAATTACATAACTATTACAAAGAGAAACTTAAACACCGAAACACTTTTTTGTCCCGACAGATTGTCTTAGATTGTTAATTGCAGAATCAGTGAAGTAACTAGTACGTGCTACTTGCAGAAACGCTTTGCGCTAACGAGAGTCGGTTAGTGTCAAGCGATATGACGTAATCCGAAGAGATTTCAGCAAAATTACGCGGCACAGTAAATAAGGGTAATGGAGTGTGGCCGCGATCAGCCGACCGCCGACAAAATGCTTTACTCTATTGTTAAAACTTTGAATAACCATTTAATGGGTTTCGCAAACGTGCGTCCTTGACGGTAGCTATCCGTCAATATTTGGCTCGTGATTTACCGAACGCTTATTCACCGATAAAGTTTGCTTCAACCGCATCGATTAAACTGGTGTTATCAACTTTCATCTCTTTGGTATATGAGTCATGAACTCATGAATAACCTTAAACAATGGTTAGAAGCATTTTAAGTATTAAAACACTTCATTTAACGTTTTAAATTCATTTAAGGCTTCTTACATAGGTAATGCATTAGGTATATTATAAATGCTGAAGTACATAATGTAATTCAGTCGGTATTTTCCTTCGCTTAAGATTAAGTTGGTCGGACATCGAAAAAAGTTCTAGAAAATTATCTATATTTCTTGTAAAAATAACAAAACAATTTACTTAGCCTGTAAAGTATCATAATTTGAGAACATTCGTCCGTAATATTAGGAACTTGAACTGTTACCCTTGGGTTTTGAAAGGCAGTTCTCCGATTATAATATCGTTATATCAACGTACGCACGTGAGCTGTCAGTATTGATTGAAATATGTTTGAATATTTTAGTTGGACGTTGGCAGTTTAAAAGCTTCACTATTAATAATGGTAATAGATATGTGATCACTGTATAGAGTGTAAATTTCTCAAATCGAAGTTGAAAACACTCGGCGCCGTTAGAGGATAGCCCTTTTTCGTCCTCCTTATTGTTATTATTGGCAACGAGATATCATGTAGCCGGAAAATAATCTAAATGCCTAGGGCTCAGCGCAGACAGAACGGAAAAATCCTCGCGTAAATTTTTAAGATCATTGAAAAATTAACCATGTCACCATAGCCTAAAATACAAAATTTTTCCGTTCTGTCTGCGCTGACCCTAATTAACTAATTAATTTAATATAGGTCCTACCTAACTTAATTTTGGGCGTGGAAGATTTTAAAGAGCCCGAAGCGCAGTGGTTACCGCGCTCAGCCTGCGATCTTTGAGGTTAAGGAACTTTCGCAATAATCGGGCACGGGATGGGTGATCTAAAAATTCCATCTCGAGCTCCTCCTTGCTTCGGAAGGCACGTTAAGCCGTTGGTCCCGGCTGCATTTGTCGTTAATACCCACCAACCCGCATTGGGCCCGCGTGGTGGGTCATGGCCCTTTCTCATTATCTTTCCATAAGGAAGGCCAGTGCCCCAGCAGTGGGGACATTAAATGGCTCATGATGAAGAATTGAATATTTTACCATCAGCACAAATAAAAGAACGGAAAATTATGTAGAAAATTGTCCTTTTTTCAATTGAATCTGAAGTTACTATCTAACCATAGACACTGAAACGGATACCTAATTAATCTTGAAGTGTTGTAATATAAGTGTAAATCATAAACATAAAGCTGTTATTATTAGATTGCGTAGGTACTGTGCCAGTAGGGGGCGGGCTAGCAAGGCTACTTGAGCGTCCGTTATCCAGTATTGCTCGCGGGCCTCGATCGCTTATAACGCAATTAACCTCAGATTACTGTCATGCATGACCGAAGCGCTACTGCACTTTCTTCAATGCTTAAGTCCACAAAGTACTCGGAATTGTGGTTATGAGGACGAGAATTATTGTGTGATGGTTTATTGTGTGATATATGTCAGAGATTTTGTTTATGTACGTCATATTACACGAAGACTGACCAAAAAATGGAATGTATTGTTTTTCTCTTTATCCTACTGACTGTTCTTGTAATGAGACTGTGTTTTTGTCCTTAAACAGTTATTCAAATAATTTTATCTGTGTTTATAATACTTACCCATATATCAGTTTTAAAATAGGCAGATGCAAGTTTTTATTGCAAATTCCTTGCGTCTTTCTAGTTTCTATATTTTGATATATAACGTTATTTCTATTTTTCATGATTAATTTAAATCAATTTGGACATCATCAATGTTTTACTTTAACATTTTTGAAACTGTATAAATTTTCGCCATAAAATAATATAGACTGTATGATCTGTTTATAATAAATTTTATCACTGTAATCCATTTTTAATTGCTATAATTTCAGGTGCTGTGTGAAAAACTAAGGCGTGCGGCTGCGCAGCGGACGATACTCATGGAAAGGCTCGAGCGTGTCAGGGATGTCAATGAAGACCTCAAATTTAGGGTAAATAAATTATTGTAAATCTTTATGTAAAAAAATATTAAGTACCCATGAATTGCACGATGAACTTAATACCCGGCCTCGGCGACGTTTGTCGCTAGGTTTCACCTGCTTGCATACCAAATCAACACGTAAAGAGTACCACCGATCGTTTATATTCCATCACTGCTCAATGTGGACTCATAAAAATATGATAGTACTAGGTACATTTCTGTACCTCCGTCAGGCGTCCGTCACTCGCTCAAGGGTGCGAGATAAGTGTCTACCGCTTCGCGTATATCTCGGGATACAATTTACAGCGGGCCGCCCGCCATACGCCCGCCCGAGCGTGATAGAATATATGCGAAAGAAAGACATGCAACGACTAGCCGTTCGTAATTAGAGCCATACAAGCTGAAATTTACTTTATCGTGTTGAAGTTAGAGTTGCTATTTGTTTAAATGGTTTCGCGGAGTGCATTTTCTGTTCTTGGATTTATTCTGTGCCTCCGTTCTATACATATTCTTTCTGTGTCCACAGTTAGAAGAAAAGACGATAGAGTTGGAAGGAACGCAAGCCCTGATGCGGCAGGCGGAGGGGCGGCGGCGCAGCGCCTCGAGAGAGACACCTTCCCGGAACAGCCCCTCGCGCCACAGACCCTCCCGCCTCAGTCCGTCGCGCCACAGCCCGTCGCGCCACAGCCCGTCGCGCCACAGCCCGTCGCGCCACAGCCCGTCGCGCCACAGCAGCATGCGAGACATGGAGCCGCTGCCTCTCCCCGACGAAGACGAGGAGGCGCGGATATCCTCAACCCCGAGACGAAGGCCGTCCCGCATCCCGCTCCACACGGCCCATAAAGGCGCCGCGCCCCGGCCGCCGCCGCCGGTGCCGGCGCCGCCCCGGCCGCCGTCGGCCCACTCGGTCCGGTCGGCGTCGTCGGGCCGGTCGCACGGCCGGAAGGAGCCCAAGTCCGGCGTGCCGGTGCGACGCGCCTCGCCGCACGACAACAAGGTGCGCGTCCGATCCTTCTGGAACAACTGGTTCTTTAAAGATTCCGGCTCGTAGTAACCGCCGATTTCGCGTACTCTTCCGTTGTGGAACTCTTGTGAATCGGCCGGTAAAGTGCTAAAACCCACCGTGTGAGAGTGCACCCCCCCAGTGACTAAAATCCGTGACCGTTCTCATGTTTGGTTTTGGTCGCAGCCGCCGCCGTCCGCCGCGGTTCACATGCCATTATGTCGATCGTAAGTTTTTTGGTTTCACCTTGTTTTAATTTTACGCTTCCGTTCCCTTTTGACGGTTTTATTAACCTCGGTTTTGTGTAGTTTTAGTTTGATTTTGTTTTTTCGGTAGAATCGCCCGTAGTGTAGGCGAGCATGGTCTTTTACTAACGATCGTGTTGTCTTCTTTTGTACTAATTTTGGTGAAGTTGTGATGGCTTTAAAATCTTCGATGAAAACTTTCTTTCGGTTTTATTTTAATACCGCATGATGTACCTTGTCTGATATAATGATGTATCGATTAGAGGGCAGAATTGTATTGAATATTAAATATATAAAGATATCAGATTTTTACGCCACACTCGTTTGCTCATTACTTACTTTAATCTACCATTAAACCACATTGTAAAAGTTATCGTGCGTGAAGGTAGTGTAACAATTTACTACTTTTTGGAAGTTTTCCCATTTTACTTTAGATTTACGATTGACATCGAGGGATAACTACTAACAAATTTCTTAATGGGAAGAAGTAAAAATATACTTACTCCATGCACGATAATTATTGCTTGTTTTTGTTATTAATTAATCACAATAATCATTAATAATGTTGTTTCAAATTAATCATCATTTTGTCAATAAACACATTTGTCAATGTATATGAAACTCCTGTTAACCACCATTACAATATTAATTTTGTGAAGAAAATACGATGGTAAGTGTAATTTGTCATTATTTTATATTTCACTATTTTGCCACTCGACACGTCACCATCACTTTCTTATGCAGTTTGAGTTCATTTAGTTTCTGTTTTAATTTTTATTTGTTGACATAGTGGCATTACGTAATTGGCTATTGACGAACACAATTCAGGTACCGTAGCCTCCCACATGACATGGCTAATAGCACTGTTGAATCATTTGGGTGACATTAAAATTAGTAACGTTTGATGCACTGAAACACCGCCGATTGAGTGAAAATGTTTGTTGCTATCTCAGTTTAACAAGAAATAGAAGTAGAAAACCCTTCGAGGTGATTTTACCAAAAATATGGAGATTTTCTTAGACGCTATTCAAGTAATATGACACTAGTGCGAATTAGTCACAATCTGTTGAAATGCACAAGGGATAATCAGCAACTGAAACTTATTTTTGGGTATCTTAAAACATAGCTTGATCTTGGATCGTAAATTTACTCGCCGTACTGTTCAAACGCAATTTCAAAATCTGCATTTGAATACTGCAATCCAACTCCAAACTCCAAGAACAAACTAAGGTTTTTAGTAGTTTGCAGCGGCACTCACCAGTAGCTAGCGCGAACCGCGCTCGGCTAGCGTTGCGTAACTCCGTTTGGGCATTTTGGCAGAAAACTCGACAGGCCGCCGACTCCGGGGAAGGACGCCGCGACTCTGTGAGCCGCGAGCCCGACGCGTCGGCGTCGAGCCGCTCGGCCACGAGCCAGGAGACCCCGAGCCGCTCGGCCACGAGCCAGGAGACCCCGAGCCGCTCGGCCACGAGCCAGGAAACCTTGAGCCGCTTGGCCGTGAGCCGCGCGGCGTTGGCCGAGTACGTGGCGCGAGCGTCTCGCCTAGCACCGCTGTTCCCGCGCCTGCACACAGTCCGCAGCCGGCCGCTGCCCGACGAGCTCACGCTGCAGTACAAGCTCGCCTACGACAGCCCCCAAAACCTCGCCCTCGAACTGTCCAACTCCATCCTCTACGAGAACGACGACGCCAACGCGCTCGCGTCGGTCGACTCGCGCGCGGACTCCTTGTGGAACGGCAAGCCGCAGCAGTATTTCGAGAGCATGAACTACGGCGACGGAGCGGAGTTGGACCCGAAGGAGTACGACGGCGACTCGTTGACTCCTTAGTAGCTCCGGTTCCCTCTCACACCGATCTCTGGGATATTTACCGGTATTCTCTATTTTCGAGTTCCTAATTTGTAGCCTAATTTTTGCTTTTTCACATCTTTTTCGGGGGTGTCGATTGTGATGCGGGGTTGTTTTCTATTTTCTGATGTTCTGTGATATTCTTCACGTTTCAAAACTTAAAATCGAGATCGAGGCCATAATCATTTTATCTAAATTTCTTTCTCTGGGAGGACGACTTGTCGGTATACTTTTTAGTATTCTCTAAGCTTATTCGTGTGATTATCATGGGTTAATGAATAATAAACACTGAATCGTGCGCTTCAAAGCCGCGATACTTCACTAAATTAATTTCTATTTCGATGAAAATATTGTAATTTTTAAATATAATATTTAGATTCTATGAACTAGTAATGAATTTCCACAATTATATGAACTGCGAATAGTTAATAAGTGAAATAAAATTCGCTAAATATTAAAAATAACTTGTAGCTGTCGTATTTAAGCAAGTTTTAAAAAGACTACGATGCCGTTTAGATATTCATTATAAGTGTGAATGCGCGCAGAATATGGTAGCTATAATAATTATTACATCATTCCTGTGTCTGAAGGACAGACTGTAACTAATATTAAAGAGTGAGAGCTTGGAACGACTGTAGCAAGGCTGTGAAACACTGATTGTGCTTGAAGTTGTATCTGATGTAGAATATGTGGACGATGTGTTAATTAAATGTAAATCTTTAATGGTTCACAAGGTAAATTTATGATTGTGAGAACTTGATACATAATTAATTTATACATAAATATACTATTGTTATTAAACTTTATCCAAACGTCCAATGCTGAACGTCCTATGCGTCTATCGCGTTACTGCCTGAGTTACTGAAAATTATGTTGGTTTTAGTAGTGTAGATTTTTTTTCACACGACAGAGCTCTGTAACAAATAGTAGGAGACTGATTTTGTATAAATCTAATGAAATATATAGTGATATGCTTATACCAATGGAGGAAGAAGGGACTTCCATTTGAATGCCCTTGCTGTACATTGTTTCTAAATCTAAGCTTCTTACTATGTAAAAAGTTGCCTATTAATATCTATAAATGTAATTAATCGTTGTTAAGAAAATATTCCAATATAATATAGACTATGACTGTATTTTTTGTAAGTTAGAACTTAATAGAATAATTTAAGTCAACTATTTCATTGTTTAATTGTACAGCTTTCACTCACGCTCTTATATTATTAGTATTTGTAAATTATCAAGCCACTACCTACATTTAAGGTACTCATAAAACTATCTAGTTGACTTGAATCTAGTTGGTGACTATCATTGTAGAGTTGTACAGAAATCATATCATTATATACAAATTATTAAAATAAATTGTTCGTACCAAAATAAATAGTTTTATTTTTAGAAACTTTTAGCAATCAACAAGTTTAAATAAGTTTTTAAGTATGTAGCAAACATTTAACAATGTACCAAAATAAATTGTTTTATTTTTAGAAACTTTTAGCAATCAACAAGTATAAGTTTTTAAATAGCAAACATATAACAATAAACTTAACAAAATAAGTTATAATAACAAATTCGCAAAATAATTGAAATACTGTAAGCAAAATCACTTTATATTAATTAACTTAGGTCCTAATAAAATATCTTTTATTTCTAATGTTTCTGGATCCTTTCTGATAACTATAAATCCATGTTGCTTCAACTCTGTAATAAAGGGCCAGTTTTCAATTCATATTTTTATGGAAGGAAAATAGTTCGTAAAAGCCGAAAATGATAAATAAATTACTTACTGAGTATGGAGGTGAAACAGCGAGCAGCCATAATGGCTTTGTATCCACTCATGACTGGGCCTTTAGCTATGAGTTTCTTGACATTCAACGGCTTCAAGCCACCTTTGATGCTGCGCAGAATCTTCACCATTGTGCCTTCGGTTCCCCATTGTTCTCTAAAAACACATAGGATATTTCACTTGACTAGTATTAAACTCATTCCCTCTTATTCCAAAACGTGGACTAAAATAGTCCTGGTTTAAAAATGGTGCTGTCACTTTCATTTTACAAGAGTGAAAGACAGAATTAGCATCACTTTTCAACCAGCCCCCTGAGTCACGTACCGTCAGAAATGGAATCGGATTCGAATTCTGTGCTTTGTCTTTGTCTATTCTATAGTGTGTGACAGAGACAGGGCATGCATTCCGCTGTCGGGAGCGTTTCCGACGGTTCGTGAATCGGGGGGCAGGTCTAACTTTTAGTCCACGTTTTAGTATAACGGAGCTTTCCAAAACGTGGACTAAAATAGTCCTGGTTTAAAACTGGTACTAAACTGGTGATGTCACTTTCATTTTCCTAATGAAAGACAGAATTAGCATCACTTATAAACCTGCCCCCTGATTCACGAACCGTCGGAAACGCTCCCGACAGCGGAATGTATGCCCTGTCTCTGTCACTCATTATAGCATAGACAAAGACAAAGCACAGAATTCGAATCCGAATCCGTTTCCGACGGTTCGTGAATCAGGGGGCAGGTCTAACTTTAGTCTACGTTTTGGAATAAGGGAGATTGACTTCCTAGTTACACAAGACACAAAACTATTGGTAAGATTTTGCTAAAGAACTTTATCTCATTGGGACGCTATGGCTGCGCCGTCTCCAATCAAAACATGTCAATTATATTACAAATTACAATAAAAAAAAAATTTAACATGGGTCAAAACATCGAGTTCAAGAGTGAAATCGTGACTTAGGTCCGGTTGCTCGAAGCTTGGTTACGTTAACTACAGGGTTAAATTATGGTTAAAGTAAAATTAACCGGCGGTCAAATTTAAAAAGCGTTGTTGAAGCAGCGGTTACTTTAACCAGCGGTTACTTTAACGAGCAGTCAAAGTACAGATTTAAAGGCGGTCAAAATAACCGACAGGGTGGGGGTAGTTTAAATTTTGACATTAGTAATTAAGGGAAGGTTAATAAAATAGTACAGACAACACTTTTAACCCTAAGATAACCAACATATTTTTCTTTTACCGATGTCAAAATTGACAACAGTTAAATTTTAACTTTTGTAAATTTTGACAAAAGTTAAATGTACGAGCAACCGGACCTAAACCCCCTAAAAGTTATGACCCCAAAAGTAAGATAGACTTCAATAGATAAGGAATTATATTATCCGTCGTCAACATAACCCAGCCATTAAAAGTGGCATTTTATTGATGATTTTACCCGCGTGGTACCCATGGGTCGGGAGGCTTTGTGGACCGGGACCAACGGTCCACAAAGCCTAATTTTATTTAAAATTAAATTTTCAGGAGGCTTTGTGGACCGGGGCTGTGGTCCACAAATCAATTTATTTTTTAATGGAGGCTTTGGGGACCACCGCCGTCAGAGAGTACAAATGACATTCTGAATGATTTTGAGAACGGTCAACAAAAAATGGGTGCGTTAATAAGAAAAATATATGTCTATGTATATATATATTTTTATTATATATTTTTTTGGAGTTGCTTTTGTAGTATTCATACATAATGGTACAAAACAAGAACGACATTTAAAAAAATGGTTATCACTTTGTGAACTCAATTTCATGGGGACGAAGTCGCGGGGGTATTGCTAGTAGTAAAGTAAATAAATAAATGGTTTATTCAGTACTCCATATAACAAAGTTCTCTTAAGCTAAATAAAGTAAAGTAATGTAATATTAAGTAATATATTATTGAAGAGAATTGAATGTTCTACGATTCTATGCCTAACATTTAGTTTTTGGGTGCATCGTTAGAAAGTTATCCGGTCAAAAACTTTACAACATATCGAAAAACTTGACTGAATAAAACTTGTAGCAAATTGAATCAGCTTTCATTTTGCACATAGTGAACATGTCGCTGGGACGCATAGTTTCTGAGATATAATCCAAAACCAAAATAATGAGACCTTCAAACCTCCCCCTCCCCCATCTTAAGGGCTACGGGCGGGGACTTTTGATATGTTTTCCATTTTATCTAGCTCAAACAAAGTTACAAGGTCAAAAATTGTGTTCCAAGCATTTTCTTCTATATCTTTTCGTTGACTGGGCTAAATAGCTAATCGGAATTAACTAACCAATCGTTTTTTAACAATAAATTTTCAATATTGTTAGTTCACGTGTAAAAGCCGTAAACACTATTTTGTTGGAATAGCTTTAACATTATATGACGCCACAACTGTCTATGGTGACCAATTGTGGCGCGTTCATAGTCACGTGATTTTTGTTCAAATTTTATCGATTTTGAACTGTTTATAATTAACTGCAAAAAATAATAAGTTTTTCGCATTAAATGATAATAATATGATATAATTATAATATTCTTCTTATGGCTAAGACCTTGGAAGACCTGAACACAATGCTCGAAGATCTCGGTAATGCTTCGCAAAGAATGGGTCTTAAGATGAACATGGACAAGACGAAAATCATGTTCAATGCCCATGTTGCACCCGCTCCAGTTAATGTTGGGAACATTACACTCGAAGTTGTTGACCACTATGTTTACCTAGGACTGACGGTCCAGTTAGGTAAGTATAACTTTGAGAAAGAGATCTCTCGTCGAATCCAGCTCGGATGGGCAGCGTTTGGGAAGCTCCGGCATATATTCGCGTCCGAAATACCTCAATGTCTCAAGACGAAAGTCTTTGACCAGCGTGTAATGCCAGTAATGACCTATGGAAGTGAGACGTGGTCTTTTACTATGGGTCTCATTATGAGACTCTCATAAGAAGGCTCAAAGTCATCCAGCGAGCAATGGAAAGCGATGCTTGGTATTTCCTTGCTCGATCGAATCAGAAATTATGAGATCCGCAGGAGAACTAAAACGACCGACATCGCTCGAAGGATTGCATCATTGAAGTGGCAGTGGGCGGGACACATAGCGCGGAGAACTGATGGCCGTTGGGGCGGAAAGGTTCTCGAATGGCGACCGCGTACCGACGACGACGTTCCGTGGGCAGGCCCTCTACAAGGTGGACCGACGATCTGTTCAAGGTCGCGGGAAGCCGCTGGATGCGGGCAGCGCAGGACCGATCGTTGTGGAGACCCTTGGGGGAGGCTTATGCCCAGCAGGGAGCGTCGTTCGGCTGACATGATGATGATGATTATATCAATAATATTGATAATGAAGTTTTAAAATAAATAAGAAAAGTTACATAATAACTTTTTATTCAAAATCCCAATTATTACATCGTACTCGATTGTCAATTTATCTGGAAAATTATTTTATTCGAGTGTCGTGTTGATGGTGGTAATATCCTCACATTGATAAAATAAACGCTGGCTAACAGCAAAAAAAGTTTTAGAAAAATTTGACGCATCTTCTAACGACTCTGTAGCTTGGCGGTCAGAGGATTCGCCCGGTCAGTAAAAGGTAGATCCCTTTTTTACCCCCTTAGAGGGGAATTTCCAAAAATCGTCTCTTAGTGCTCCCTGCCATTCCCCAAGGAACATACATGCCAATGTTTTTCATACTAACCTACCCCTTTTTTGTTGACCGTTCTCAAAATCATTCAGTATGTCATTTGTACTCTCTGGCGGTGGCGGTCCCCAAAGCCTCCATTAAAACACGTAAATAAAATAAATTGATTTGTGGACCACAGCCGCGGTCCACTAGGACTCCTGAAAATTTGAATTTAAATAAAATTAGGCTTTGTGGACCATTGGTCCCGGTCCCCATAGCCTCCCGACCCGTACCCATTCCCCTGGGAATATCGGGATACAATATAGCCCGTCACTCGGGAAAAATGTAGTTTCTAATGATCAAAGAATTTTCTAAATCGGTGGAGCCTATTCGATGCAATCAAACAAACAATCAAATCTTTCCTCTTTATAATATCAGTATCGAAAATACTCACCGAATGAATCTTTTCGAGTCTGTAGTCTGATCAGAATCGCCGAGAGACACTTTAGTTCTGTCTAGACTTCCCAGCGGCGTTTCGGAACTTTCGCTGCCGCCTCGTCTGGTAACTCTTTGGGTGGCAGACAGCTGGGGCATTTCTTGATCCTCTACCACTTTATTTGGCAAATCTGCCAGTCCCGCCTCTTCTAACATCACAGTAAGATTTCTTTCAGCATTCTCGCTTGAACGAACGTTCGTTTCACGCGATTCTAAGTTTTCACGTGTGGTCACTTGGGCTGTTTCGACAGGCTGTTCTATGACTGTATGCGGCGGTGTTCGTATGTTCGCAGCTCCTGGTATGTTTTCCTTGTCGGCTTCTGTTAATTATTTAAGACTTAAAAGATGTAACAGCACATATTGCAACCAACCATTCATATACTAAAATTTGCCACTGTAAAAGTACGTCCATTTCCATATCAAAAGTTTCTGTATACCATGTAAATGAGTAATAAAGCGTAAAAAATTTGCAAGTCTAATAAAAGTTGATTGTGAACAAATAAAAATAACATTTGAAACTTACCATTCATTGGTACCGATATCTCTAGAGCTAGCTGTTGACTGAGCCTGAACGAAACGAAGCCGCTTGGTCTCGGCCTCTTGGGCTGGAAATAACGATCAAATAATAGTAGATTGTTTAGCAAGGGCTGTATGGCACCCATAACAGTCGAGTGTTTTGGCGCACGAACGCAGTGAGGGCGCCGATAGTTCGAGACTGTTACGGGTCCATACGCCCGAAGTAAACACTCTACTTTTCATTTTGAATATGAGGAAAGTAAAAATAAACAGAAATAATCTAAAAAATATTTTTCCTATGGCCGCGGAATTTTCGAAAGACTATAACTTTTTTGTTCATTTTCTCTGTTTTAGGGAAGGCAAGGGAAACTAAGTCCATACAGTCTTGTTTGGTGTTTGACCCGTACTCTATGCAATTCCATGAAATTAATAGCCTGATTTTTTATGTTACAAATAACTTATTTAGTTTAATCTGTTTCTGAAAACGCATTTTTTTTAAAAACAATGTTTTATATTTAAAATAATAATTCTACGATATTAATTATTTTATATAATAGCAAAACATGGCTGTATAGGCTTCTGTGCCTTTGCCTGCATACCTATGGAAAATAAACGTCCAAAGAGAAACTTAAAGACTCTACACACGTTCCTATCCGACCTCCGATTCGGTCTGCTCCTTGACCAAATCGGAACGTGTGTAGCGTTTGGTCTGGGAGCAGACCAAATCGGCTGTCGGATCGGAACGTGTGTAGATGTTATTACAGATTTTGACATGACTCCTCCTATTCCTTTTTTAAATTTCATAACGGCCCTAGGGCCGCCACATACCACTTTCAACCCGCATTTTAGGCAAGATATGAGTTACTTTCAGAATATGAGAGATGAAATAGTAGATTGTTTAGCAAGGGATGTATGGCACCCATAACAGTCGAGAGTTTTGGCGCACGAACGAAGTGAGGGCGCCGATAGTTCGAGACTGTTATGGGTCCATAGGCCCGAAGTAAACACTCTACTTTTCATTTTGAATATGAGGAAAGTAAAAATAAACAGAAATAATCTAAAAAATATTTTTCCTATGGCCGCGGAATTTTCGAATTTGTTCATTTTCTCTGTTTTAAGGAAGGTAAGGGAAACTAAGTCCATACAGTCTTGTTTGGTGTACTCTATGCAATTCCATAAAATTAATAGCCTGATTTTTTATGTTACAAATAACTTATTTGGTTTAATCTGTTTCTAAAAACGAATTCTTTAAAAAAAAACAATGTTTTAGATATTAATAATAATTCTACGATATTAATTATTTTATATGATAGCAAAACATGGATGTATAGGCTTCTGTACCTTTGCTAGTATACTTTTGCTAAATAAATGTCCAAAGAGATAAGACTCTACACACGTTCCTATCCGACCTCCGATCCGATTCGGTCTGCTCCCAGACCAAATCGGAACGTGTGTAGCATAGATTTGGTCTGGGAGCAGACCAAATCGGCTGTCGGATCGGAACGTGTGTAGATGCTATTACAGATTTTGACATGACCCCTCCTATTCCTTTTTTAAATTTCATAACGGCCCTAGGGCCGCCACATACCACTTTCAACCCGCATTTTAGGCAAGTTAGGAGTTACTTTCAGAATATGAGACATGAAAAAAGATTTGTAACTTGTATGTTTGGAACTAACATCCACACGCGACTATTAGTCTCGTTGATTATTGCACAGAATATATGTACAGTCAGCGTCAAATTTATATGAGTGTCTAAAGTAGTCAAAATGATCTGAAAACATAAAAGTAATTTGATATAGGTACGCAGTTCAAATCATTATATTGTTGTAGGCACACAAGGTGTTCAAAATATCTTACTACTCATTGTTTCATATATATATGAATATGAGCAGTGAGCAGTTAGGATGTTCAAAATTATCTTAGCAAACAAAGCTCTCAAAGTTATCTGTGCATGATCATTATGCTTACTTTTGTTTTCAGATCATTTTGACTACCTACTCTAGACGCTCATATCAATTTGACTTCTATCACTTTAGGAGCAGGTGTGCCCGTCCGGCTTACAATAGGACTACCCTTCGTTGTCATTAAAGCGATTTAAAGAAGCTTAGCACAAAACAAGAAAAAGGTTTATAAAAAGAACCTTTCACACTTTCTAAATGAACGCATTTTGACGTGAAAACAGAACATACAGACTAACAAACAAACATACACATTTTCGCATTTATTATATTAGTAGGGATATAAAAGCCTTGTCAAAAATTCGGAGGATTTGACTCCGGCAAGTGTACGAAGTGTTAAACGATTTCATATTATAAGTGAAGAATTCTAAAGTTAGTTTCGTTCGGCTCGTTCGTTACGTTCGCCTCGGTCAAGTGTGCACCTTTATAAAGTACTAGCGGCCGCCTGCGGTTTCACCCGCGTGGTTCTCGTTACCGTGAGAATAGCGGGATAAAAAGTATCCTATGTGTTAATCCAGCCTAAATCTATTTCTGTTGCGAATTTAATCCAGGTCCGTTCAGTAGTTTTTGCGTGAAAGAGTAACAAACATATACATTTACCAGCGGATCCTCGCGGTTTTACTCGCGTGGTACCCGTTCCCGTGGGAATGTCGGGATAAAATATAGCCTATGTCACTCGGCAAGAATGTAGCTTTCTAATGGTCAAAGAATTTTCTAAATCGGTCCAGTAGTTTCCGAGCCTATTCGATGCAAACAAACAAACAATCAAATCTCTCCTCTTTATCATATTAGTATAGATAAATCCACACATCCATACTCACAAACTTTCGCATTTATAATTTTAGTAGTAGTAGGATTTTACCAATGTGGCATGGTAACCTTACCGAAACTTCATATTCGCTGGTGCGCTTCCGTGACTGAGATTCTGTCATCAATATCTTTTGGGTCGGCAGCTCCGATATATCGATTTGTTCTGTCGGCACAGTGACGTTTTGGGGTTCCTCAACATGCATAGGGTCCTTAGGGATCTCAGTTTCTGGTTCTGGTTGTATCGGTGCTTCGGTTCTCTCCGGAACGACCGGCGGTTCTTCTGCGATCGTTTCGAGCATGGATCTTGTGCGAACCCGGCTGGTTTGCTCTGCTGCCACTTCCTAAACAATCACCATTTTAAAAAAATGGACACAGATCCCAACTTCGAAGTGCGTGTCAGATAACTCTGCGCGTGACTGGGGCGTTTTTGGCGCTAGTTACAGTACATTTTTTGTTCTACGCTGATGAAAAAGAGTAGTATTCGATTTTGACCGCGCACAGACTTATCTGGCGCGCACTGTAGAGTAGTTTCTTAATTTTTTCAATTACGCCATTTATCTAGCATTGAGCAATAGCTAAATTTAGAACTTGAATTATGGATACTACTGCCGGCCTAGCATGAGCGGCTTTTATCGCGCGATATGATATGGTACGGCAAGTTGTCTTGCTTACCCCACTAAGGTGTAAGCAAGAGGGCATGCCGTACGTACCATATCATATCATATCGCGTGATAAAAGCCGCTCATGCTAGGCCGGCATGATAACGGATAAACAGAGCAATACTTATACATTTTTTTCTGTAAAATCGTACATTAAAATACTAGTTAGTATTTAAGCAAAGACTAAGGCGATTCATAAGTTTTTGTGAAAACGGCCAATAGACTCGCAGCTAGATCAAAACAAATAGACAATGTTCATGCACACAAATATGTCTTCAATGGGAATCAAACTCGGGCCCGCTGCGCAGACAGACAGGCGGCGGCCACACCGACCGGTGTCGTCTGAACTTTCCAATACGAGAAGCTTAATGTATTGTAGGTACAGTCAGCTTCAAAATGATCTGGGGCCCGATTCTCAGGCATTCGAACTTTTTCAGTGTGGTAATTCGTATGTCGAACATTTTGTTTGTGATTTCTATTGAAAAGTTAGAACCTCTGAGAACGTTTCAAACAAACTAAGCTGTCCCACATGTCAACAAATTCATTTTGACAGCTAAGTTCGTATACGAACATCTATTGGTTTGTACCACTCGTAGCGTTCGACTGGTTTTTGCTCGAACTTTTTCGATTGTGAAATTCTGACAATACAAAAACTGTGTTATATTTGAATTTCGAGCTTATAAATGTGAACTTTTCTCGATTGCCTGAGAATCGGCCCCCTGAGCGTTCAAACCCACCAATATATCTGAACAATTGACAAAAGTCAACCTTATGTCAAGACGTGAAGGTGCAGTTTCATTTGCTCAGATCATTTTGAAGCTGACTGTACTGAATTCGGTGAACCACCTCTTACTTGTTTTCGTGTGCCTGGCGTCTCACCGTTCACTTCCTAATTGCTTATGTATTATACTACCCTAGTTTAATAGATAGCTAACTAAATAAATACTAAAAGGGTGTGCGCGTGAATAGCTACCTAAGCACCAGACACACGAAAGGAAGTAAGAAGTAGTTCACCTATGTTGTCCCTGACTGTAACTGTAACTATATCAATAATACGGTACTTTACTGTTTTTTTTTTATTTCTTTAAAATGTTTTACGAAATATTAACTACACAAAACGAGTTCATTTTGAATTACCTATCTTGAATATTTTCAAAGCTAAAGGACTTCAAACTTTATAATTAGACAAGGACAGGACGCTATCTTTGTGACGTCAGTGAGTTAGTAGCGTCATAGAAGATTTCGTTTTAGAAAGAGACAGCTATAGTCAAAATCAAACAGACTTTATTTCTTTTATTATAAAACAGATTTAAATTATTTTTTCACATTTGGTATTCTTAATTGCAATATTTTTTAACGTCATCTTAAATATCTACATTTCAACAACAGTAAAATACCCTATTGCAAACCTCCATTTCCCTGTCAGTCCACGGCTGCCGAGGGCCAACGGCCATTCTCCTCTGGTACATGCGAGTGAGGGACATGCTTATGTTGGAATATGTACACTATGTCGTCAGAACTATTATGAATGATAAAGTAGGATATCTATTACAAACCTCCATTTCCCTGTCAGCCCACGGCTGCCGGGGCCCGACGGCCATTCTCCTCTGGTACATGCGAGTGAGGGACATGCTTATGTTGGAATATGTCCACTGTCAGAACTATTATGAATGATAAAGAAGGATATCTATTACAAACCTCCATTTCCCTGTCAGCCCACGGCTGCCGGGGCCCGACGGCCATTCTCCTCTGGTACATGCGAGTGAGGGACATGCTTATGTTGGAATATGTCCACTGTCAGAACTATTATGAATGATAAAGAAGGATATCTGTTACAAACCTCCATTTCCCTGTCAGCCCACGGCTGCCGGGGCCCGACGGCCATTCTCCTCTGGTACATGCGAGTGAGGGACATGCTTATGTTGGAATATGTCCACTATGTCGTCAGAGCTATTATGAATGATAAAGTAGGGTATCTATTACAAACCTCCATTTCCCTGTCAGTCCACGGCTGCCGAGGGCCAACGGCCATTCTCCTCTGGTACATGCGAGTGAGGGACATGCTAATGTTGGAGTGCAGACGGCTGCCCGCGCTACTCGGCCGACGGAACAATATGTCCACTGGCACGCTGATGTCCACTATGTCGTCTGTACTATCCTGTGTGTGTGATGGACCATATTGTTTTGAATACTCATTGAATTACTTATTCAATAAACCAATTATACAAATCTTTCGATTATTGTAGGATAAGTAGTCGTTATTAGGAGCATAAAATCTGAGTTATAGTTCGTTTCAATAGTAAAAAATACCTAATCTAATGATTTTAATGCCTAACATGCCGCACACTGATAAACCATTTTTGGACTCTGATTAACAAACATAGATGGAGAGGAGGATGGCTTATAAAAGTCGAGGGATGTTATGTTGTAAGCAAGTTGTTTTAGACAAGCCAACATAGTCGACCTACGCAAAGGATACAATTAACGCTCTATATTCGAAAAAAGTTAACTGACAGACATAAAGACACACTTTATCAGCAAGGACGGGATAAATATTAAATTGTTTGAAAATGAAATTATTAGAAAAATCGACGACTGCGTAGCTCAGTGGTTAGAACATTCGCTCGGACAATGGAAGGTCGTGGGTTCGAGTCTCATCGGAGCTAGTTGTGAGTCGATTTTTTCTACTACCTTCATTTTCAATCATAAAAATTCCATTGTGAATGCAACAAAGTAAATAGTAGATACATATATAATTTTATTAAATTGTTAAAAAATTACCTCGCAACGAAGTTCCACGTGCGTGTTCTCAATGCGGGTGACGAGGTAATCTGCTGTCAACTTTATTTTCTTGTCTACTATCAGCTTGTCCTTCAAGCGGCGGCGCTTCGACGGTGGCTGCTGTTCAAGCTCCTGGTAAAATGAACACTTTGGTTTAAAAGTGTTTCATATCAAGGCCTTTTTTTATTTAAGTGAGGGGAATGCTTTTACGCATACCCCATCCACGTGCGGTGTGTGGACGGTGCACGACTTTTGCCCATCGTCCTGAATTCAACGTATATCGACGGCTATTCCATACGTGAAGGTCTAGCGAGGAATCGGGAGTCGCTAGATAACTTCATGGGCAGAATAACCTTAGTTTCCTTGAATTCGAAGCGACTTTTAGGTTATGCCGGCGGAAGTCCCTCGTCGGCGCAGGCCTTCATAAATATCTATTTACATAATATGATTAGCTGTCCAACCAAACAATAAGTTTTTATGCTTAACTTACGAAAGCCTAATAAAAAGTCGTATGAAAAGTAGGGTACTTGGATATTTTGTTTTTCCAGTACCTACCTACGGTTAAGTTTTCAATTTGAGTCGTCAAACTGAACAATGTTATGTGACGTTACTAAGAGGAAGTTAAGCTACCCACAATAGAAACAAACGTTACGATACCTACTTTAGATTTAGAATGTGATTCCCAAAATCAAGGCTGTATTTTTATTTATTTCTTAGGTAAAATTATAATTACTGTAATGTAACCAACAAAAAATGTCTACCTCTAGTCGAATTTCCACGGTTTTGTCTACAGCTGTGGGTTCTTCGACGGGCCTCGTAGGAACCTCTTCCACTGGTGGCTCTACTACCGGTTGCCTTGGAAATAACGATTTAAAACTATTTTTACTTTTATGTATTCACAATGCAATTTTTATTATTGAAAAAGAAATACCTACTTATTAGAAAATATCAACCTGCCGTTTTACAAATTTACAACTAACTCTGATGGGTGATGGGACTTGTACCCACGCCGCCGCCGTTTCACTGTCCGGGCGAATGCTCTGCCTGGTGTT
The DNA here is from genome assembly GCA_949710035.1 of Crambus lathoniellus. Taxonomy (NCBI): domain Eukaryota; kingdom Metazoa; phylum Arthropoda; class Insecta; order Lepidoptera; family Crambidae; genus Crambus; species Crambus lathoniellus. The sequence continues at coordinate 24,593,711 of OX453306.1, forward strand.
CAAGTCCCAGGAGCTAGTTGTAAGATGTCGATTTTTTCTAATAGGTACTTAATTTTCAATAATAAGTTAATGATGTTTATTTGCATAAGTAGTATAAACTTATTTTTTTTATAATCTTTAAAAAAGTATAAACAAAATTGTATTTACAACAGAATGATGATACTTATGATGAATATAATAGACGGTTACCTATTTATTTTTATGTGATAGGTAGAATAGAATATGGAATGGAATGGGATGAGATGGGATAAGTACCTACCTGGGAACTAGATTACATATAAATAAGTAGATGCAAAATAAAATGGCGCGATTATGTCTTAGGTAATATTAACTTGATCTTCTTTGAGCTCCAAGGAGTCGTAGGATCGTACCTAGTATTTTATTCATTGGTAGGTAAAGTAATTTAGTTTGATTCGATTGTCAACTTAAGAAAGTCTTGAGTATAGACACAGTAATAGAGAGGTTTTTCTTTCGGAGCACATTCAAGGGCGTCGCCAGCCCATGGCCCCCGGGGGAGACAAGTTGCCAGCCCATGGCCCGGCCTGCGAATTATGAATTCTTTTACACGTACCTACTAGGTATGTATATGTAACACGAGTAACATGACTATGGCCAGAGATTTATCTGTCCTACATTTTATGATGTTGGATACACAATACGCAATAAATAAATAAGTAAGTACCTATATCTTTTAGATTTGCGATAAAAACATAAAAATAAAAAAATAAACAAAAAAAATGTTTCATTTTACTAACGGTTCTGTGGGAACGGGCAGGTCTGGTACGGGGAGCGGGATTTCAGGAATTTCGGGGACTTCTGCGAGAATTGTGTAAAAGTATGAGGATAGGATAACAGGATTAAGTTTTATTGCAACATTATTTTATAAAAAATATTTTAGATTAAAGACTTCAACCCACCTTTTTCTAAATCACCCATTGTGAGTCTGTCGTCACCAACAACAGCTGAAAAAATTAGGTAAGTACATATTAACGTAGTTAGCAGCAGGGAGCCAAAGGATTTCACTAATTCCGATCCGAGGCTGCCTGTATAGAAAAGGAAAATCCCGAATCCCAATTTGAAATTTAAATACAATAACATTTATGCTACGCTATCGGCTCTCGAATGTTCTACGCCGGCGGCGATGGGAAACTTCGTAAAGGCTTCGTAAAGGCTTTACCAATGTAAATCAGCCTTTACGACGCCAATTCCAGCGCCGCAATCCAGTGACACTGGATCAATATCCAGTGTCACTGGATCAATATCCAGTGTCACTGGATTGCGGCGCTGGATTGGCACTGGATCAATGTAAACATGTTTTACTGGACGCTGTACTGGATTGAAACACGTTTACATTGATCCAGTGCCGACACTGGATCGAGCTACTGGATCAATGTAAATCAGCCTTAACGAGAAGTAGGTACCGGCAGGATACTCGTCAAGATGCAACATTGCAATACCGCGGTGCAGGATTTCGCACGATTTAACTCCTGAGAATGCCCCGGGTTGGAGCGAAACACGTGTAGAGTAGGTAGTCTACTAGGTGACGGTGCAAGGTGTGTCACTGCTGTCTTGCTAGCTGCAGGTATTGTGCACTGATAGTTTCGTGTTATGAATTTTTTGCAGACGAGCGGGCGGTGCATCTTGCATGTTGTGTTTTTGCGGAAGTAAGCTACATATTATATTTCTTTTTTCACAATGTTTATGGACTTTCGCTAGGTGACGCCTGATTACAATCAAAGACTAAACACATAAATATCCTAAACATGGTAGCGGCAACTTCCGATATCGGCTCCATTTGCACGTGAGTGGTGAAACGCGACTGCGCGACTTATCGTGAGACTTGTCCATCAGGCGTGCGCGCGTACACGGGCAATTTTATTGGCAATAATTGCTTGGTAATGGATCAATCTGGAGTAATTAAGTGGGGCGACGTTGCTCCATATTTCGTAGTATTGCGTGGCCGCGTATCTCAGCAACAGGTTGCTACATTTTGACATTTTGACATCGCCCTTAATACAGATCGACAATCTTTTCTGTTCCGGTGGCAGCGGCAACTATGGTTGAAAGCAAAATGACATTAATAACAAAACACGTTAGCACAGTGTAAAAAGCACGTTAGTTCCAGTTTTGGCCACCGGAACAGAAAACGTTGTCGCACTGTAGCTTGATGTGGTCGTGTCGTGACGTCATATTTAGCGGGGTTCGATAGGAATTGCGCAATTTTAGTTGCTCGTGTAAGCGCGCCTTAAGGTACCTATACATATAGTTAGTACATACGGTACATACAGTTTGCAAATATTGTAAGCTAATAAACATACATTTCCTAAACATAGTAGCGTCAAGTTCCACTATCGGCTCCATTTGCACGTCGTGAGGGGCGAAGCGCGACTTATCGTGAGACTTGTCCGTCACGTCCAGCGCTATGTCCAACCCACTGTGGTGCACAGACTTGTCTTGCACTAGCATCATCTCTATGGTCTGGTCTTTGAGCAGTTGGAGAGCTTGCTCGGGGTTCTCTTCGCCGAAACCATCCTATGATAGGGGGAGAGTCCCTTATTAGATTTTTAAATTATTTTGGTAATTCGTTCGTAAGGCTCATTTTAGCTGACCTGTTGCCAGACTCTTACACCTCACAAACATTACTTAGAGGTTCCAAAGTGCGTGAGGACGCATAGTAACAATATACTGTGGCATAGTAATAGCACAGTATTAGAAAGTGGTAATAATAAAGTTAGCAAGGGATAAATGTATTCGTTGTATGTATTTGCATCCCTCTCTAATTGTACCTGTGCGTCCGGTCACACTGTGAAACCTCTAAGTAATGTTTGTGAATATGGGTGTTAATTCAGTGGAGTAAGAGCTTAAGGGCTTATTACACTTAGCTAAATTCAGCATCTAATTAAGCGCGTCACAAACGGTGATGATGCTATAATATTTTATCTTAAGATATCGTAAGATAAAATATTATAGCATCTTAAACTATCACACAAGGTTAAGATACGATATATTTTAGAATATTTTCACTCTCTTGATATCCGTCCTAGGTAGCGGACGAATATTCTGTAAACCATCTTATACAGGTTGATCAAAAATGAGCAATTCGGATTTGCTATTAGACTTATTGGACAGTTCAACAGAAGATGATTCTGACCTGGAATTTGATATAAAACTATAGCTAATTCGAACTCTAGATCAGTTTGGATAGAAAATCATACTATCATCATTAGGTAGGTACATACCTATACTCCTTACGTTTGACGTTTCAAAGCGTCATTATTTCTAAGCAAACTTTTTGGTTAAACTAGGTGTAAACTTACTCTTCGTTTATTATGAATGTGTTACGGGACCCCCTCGTCGGCCAGCGGTACACTAGCCGGAACGTCGGAAGTCACCGCATAGTATTCAATTAGAAGATGTTGTAGAGAATAAAAGATTGTTTCAGCACTTGGAGTGTTGTTTATCAAATATTGTAAATTACAAATATGAAAGAATAATATGAAGAATTGGAACTGTTACTATAATTAATTAATTGGCAATTTAATAGTTATTACATTTCACTTATAAATTTTTGGTACGCTAGCTCGCACGCGAGCTCTGTTCAGCATGATTGTTCTGGTAGGACTGAATCAAAATGCTGAATAGGGCACGTGGAGCGAAGAATTTCAATTTGAATTACGAAAGAACAGTGGTACAGCATAAAATTGATGGCCAGTACGTAAAACTATAAAACTTTCCAGCCATTATGGAGTTTCTAACCATCCATAATGACTGGAACGAAACGGCATCGTTACAAATGTTTTGACTTTTTCGTACCTATTTATCCCAAAATGTTTAAAAAATAAATGTCCACCCGTGCGATGCCGGGGCGGGCCGCTAGTTCTCTCCATGCCCAGCACCGAAAACGGGACAATCTGTATACACATCTTTTCGTATCCAAAATATATATTTCGTATGTTAAGATAGTATCTTAACATGCAAAATATATATTTGCATATCTTAACATACGAAATATATATTTTGCCGTATCGCCTAGCATCTTAAGATAGGTACTTAATATGAAAATATACCTATGTTATCTTCGGCGTGTGTGATGGTCCATTGAATTGTATGGCGAGCGATATTCTATGTTAAGATAAAATATTATAGTATCTTCACCGTCTGTGATGGATGACCTTAAAGCATAGGTACATTGCTTGTTTTGATTGCATCACTTGCTAAACAAATGAGCTCAAAGAAAGCAATGTATGCTTAATTAGATGCTGAATTTAGCCACCTCTGATTTAATTGCATTTTAGATTTTTTTCAGCATAAGTAGTTTTGCAAGCTGCTTGGCAAACTGTTTAACTCTACAATTCAATCAATTTAGTAATATAGCTAATAGTTGAATAAATTAAAAACTTACATTGGGTGGTAACAAGATTTCAGGAACTGCAGATTCTTTAAGTGTAATTTCATCAATGTTACCAACAACATTTCCACTGTTCTGTAAACAAATTTACTATTCTTATTCTTATTTTATACATTAAAATTTGAACTGCTCTGAAATATCTTAACAGTATGTGGTCCACGCTCCTTAATATACAGCTTTTATGTTTTAAAATAACAAGTTTATGTACTTAACATGCAAAGTGTATGCACACAATAATATGTAAATTTAAATAAGGGTATTATTTTATTACTCGAATAATTTCTTCAATTCTCTGCTCAGTTTCTGGTTCTTCAGCAACTACTAACTGAGCTGGTGGAAGCTGGGGCAAACGATGCTGCTGTACTACGTCAATTTCCACCTCACTGATATTCCATCTATAAATAGTTACATGAAAGTGTAAGGATCAACAGTGCAGTAGTATTTAAAAAAAACTAGGATTGCAACACTTACTTTTTATTCACATGTTTTGTAACATTAGCATTGATCATGCATAAGTCTCCTAGAAAATAAAATAAACATAGGTAAGTATAAATAAATAAATAAATAAATTCTTTATTTCTTCTCCACACAATAATACATAATGGTACAAAGTATAACAATGAAGTAGTAATGTACTAAGTAGATAAGTATTAAGTGGAGATTGGTGCCTGAAAAAAGCATAGCCTGTGTTCCAGGACCCCAGTTAGTATCTCGGATCTTCATATACAATGGCAAATTAAGTTGAGCAATGAGTTAGAAAAATAATTGGTGTAAAGAAAGAAAATAAACAATAGGATCTTTCTTAACGTTAAACTTGACCATTAGAAAAATGAGTGTTCGACACGTGTAAATTGAGATTTAGACTGCATGTACGAAGGTGAATTGAATGTGAATGAAAATGAAAAATGTAGTTAGGTACCTATACTAAATATAATTTATTGATGATCGATTATTGTAGATAGTAGGTACCTAATCTAATTATAATATTTTAACCACCCTTTATTTACATAAGTGCTAAACATAGAACCTGTTTGTTAAAAACCCACAGACAGAACAGAATAAACAGACCAAAAAAGGTTTTCTAAATTTTTATCAGCAAAACATTGTATATAATATGTATGTACCCGATAATTACAATAGAACTTACCAAGAAAAACAGTTACTTTTCGCTGATAAAGTCTCACCAAACCTCTTAGAAGTTGCGAACTAAGGCGAAGAGAAAATCTGTTCGCTGGTCTACCAGATTCATTTGTCATGACTTCTAGTAAATCGTCACTAGAAGCAAATTTCTTTCTTAATAAATTTCACAAAATAAGAAACCCAGAAGTACCTACTTGAAAAGAAATACCATGAAATACATACCAAATCGTACGAATATCTTGAGACCATAATTGCCTGTGAGTTATCGTAGCAAATCTTAACGGCCATGAATCTGCTACCCAACACAAGTAAAATCTGCCGCCACGCTTTAAAGAATCTACGGGATAAAACATTTTTTACGGGCTTTTGAATAATAACTTATATAAAAATATTTCCGACAGTCAGTGGCGGAGAAAAAGAAATTGAAAGGACGCCACTTTTCGCGCTATATTTTAAATATTTTTAAAGGAGTTTACCAGCCTTGGCTTCCAAGGATTTTGGCCAACATTGGCACGATATTTTGACAGGTATTATGCGCGGGAAACGAGAAGAAAAGGACGGGCTTTATTTCTTAATTTTCTAAATTAGTTTTTTGGGGCTTTTATTGTATTAGTGTGGTGGAATTAGTGCAATAATGTGCCATTGAAGAACAAACAATAAAGTAAAAGTGAGAAATAAAGTAAGGCGCTCCGTACGATTGATTGCTATTCCCGCGTTAAACTCCCATGAGCATTGAAATGTGTACGAACCACCCGCGCATTTTAATGAGTTAGGTTAGGTCAACAAGTCAAGCTCCCAGTACAGGGGGGCTACCGCGTAACTTGGTTGGCCGACCATGACCGGCGATCATTTAGTGTCAGTGTTCACACGATCGCCATTCGCCAGTTTTATTCTGCGTTGGACTGGCCGTGAGGATGGATGTTTATGCAATGACGGCTTATGCAATATACATTTACAGCGCTTTTAATTTATTACGAGAATGATTCTATATTAATAGAGTCTGGATCTTGTATAATATGTCTAGATAAATGTAATTATGCATTAAAGTAATAATAGACATTTATATCATAACACCCAGACACAGAAAAAACAAATACTTACATCATATCAATATTTCTTGGGCGGGGATTGAACCCAGATAATAATAATAATGTATTAGCTAATAACGTTTTATTAATTTTATTTTTATTTACTTAATTTTAGATAACAAAACAGAATACTCCTATACATATTGTGAATTTAAGTGTATTTTATTATCATTTGAATTAAAAATATATTATATATCAAAGATATACAACATCAAGGATATTTTTGACTATGTAATATGCTCCACAAAATGGCCTGATTGCGAAAAAAATCAATAAATCTAAAATATCCTACACGTCAGTCAACGCAGAAATATTCAGATGAACTGAATGATCGGCCAACGTGTGAACGCTGTTTGTGGCCTGCGACAAAAAAAAACCGACACGGGACGGATCGCCGGCGATCATTGCTCACAGTCAGCAAACACACGCAAACCGGCCCTGTACACGATGGCCCAACATGGTCGCCGACCATGACCAATACATCGTACATTGACACTTTTGAACGAACAAGTATAAAAAGATTCTTTCAAAAGTGTCAATGTACGATGTAATGGTCATGGTCGCCGACCATGGTCGGCCAACCTGTACTGGGGGCTTAAGAAATGTGGAATTTCGTAAAAGTCAAACAAGCAAGATATAAAATATAAACCATAACGTCGGGCCCTCGGTTCTCCAATGGAGGATTGAGGGCCCACCTGTACCGCTTAAACTATCGACACTACAGAAAAGGTATTAAGCGGCCCATTGACGACACGTCCAAATGGGCGTAGGTAGTGGACGTCCTCCAAAATCCTATCGTCAATGTGAAAAACGACATTCAATGAGCGATATTCTGAGAGGCCATTTAAAAAAAAAAGCTTCCAATTGCTTCACTAGATGGCGTTGAATAAGTATGTACCTACATGTCTATGGTTTAAATTGGTATGAAACATATTTAAGTTAATGAGCGATTTTCTGAGAGGCCATTTAAAAAAAAAAAGCTTCCAAAAGCTTCACTAGATGGCGTTGAACGAAGTATGTACATGTCTATGGTATATTTTGGTATGAAACATATTTAAATTATTTACTTTTTAAAAACCCAAAGGAAACTAATAATATATTAAATAAGTACTACTGTGAGGAACAGAAACGAAATAGGTAAATTTAAAGATTAAGGTAAATAAATAACATCTGTCTGACGTTCCGTTTTACGTAAAAAGGTCGCGTCAAAGTAAAATTTATAACGTTCCGTTCCTTCTAACTGCATAGGTGGGACAGCGCCATCTAGTGACTGAGCTTTCAGAAAATCGCCCATTACTTTTTAAAAACCCAAAGGAAACTAATAATATATTAAATAAGTACTACTGTGAGGAACGGAAACGAAATAGGTAAATTTAAAGATTTAGGTAAATAAATAACATCTGTCTGACGTTCCGTTTTACGTAAAAAAAGTCGCGTCAAAGTAAAATTTATAACGTTCCGTTCCTTCTAACTGCATAGGTGGGACAGCGCCATCTAGTGGCTGAGCTTTCAGAAAATCGCCTATTGGACGGACATCTCGTCATCTTTGGATTTCCAAATCCTAATGGACGTCGTCCGCGGCCGACTGTCAATGGGCAAAACAAAACCACATCCATTTTAGGGTTCCGTAGCCGAATGGCAAAAAGCGGAACCCTTATAGATTCGTCATGTCTGTCTGTCTGTCTGTCTGTCCGTCCGTCCGTCCGTCCGTATGTCACAGCCACTTTATTTCAAAACTATAAAAACTACACAGTTGATACTTGGTAGGTAGATGTATTCCGTGCACCGCTTTACGATTTTAATACAAAAATTAAAAATAAAAACAAATTAAGGGGGGCTCCCCATACATGGAACTGTAACTGAAAAATATGATTTTAAGCAAATATATTCGTCTGGGGTGTCTATAGATAGGTCGTGTACGATGTAGATCTTAATAAAAACTTTCAACGAAAATTGGTTTGAACGATATATATTAAGTACTTCTTGAGATATAACACATTTTCAAAAACCGCAAATGTAACTTTGTCATTCATACAAACACTATAAAAAACAAAGTTATATTTCGCTGACGAAAAATTATAGTGGAATTTTGTCTAGGTGTCTAGGTATAGGCAATCGGTACGTTTAATTGGGTACGGAACCCTTCATGGGCGAGTCCAACTCGCACTTGGCCGATTTTTTTTTTGTGTTTTACGTCTATAGACGAATTAAAAAACGTACTATAGTACGTTTTTTAATTCGGTGCAAAAAGAAAAGAAAACTGTATTACCATATTAAAACTCTATATTCACATTCTGTAGAATTCTTTATTTGTTAACGACATTGCCGTTAATTCAAAACATGCTTTGACTGGATAGATATTTGTTTTACATTATTAATAAAAGTAAAAAAAATGGGAATTACTCTTACGTAAACAACAAAAAATTTTTCGAAGGGATGTTAGATGGATATTTTTTTCACGTACTGGCAACACGCAGGCACAAAATATTTGTGACGCAGGGGTGACAAACCTACTTTAACATGTGTGTGATTATTTGATTAATTTTGATTTGTATTTTGTTTACTTTACGTGGGCTCCCATCTGTTTCGCGTACAGTGCTTCTTTTAAATTATTTCGTAGATTTCTTCTTTTTTCTGTTATTGTTTTTTGTTAAGTTTGAACCGTTGTTACTTGTTACTATTGTGTCTGTACTATTACTATCTAACCCATTTTGCATTATTTTATGCGCTTTACCCCAGGATATAGTTTTTAAAAGAAGATTTTAACAAAATCTGTAAAACCAAAACCTCACAATAAATTTGGTTTAAAAGAGACATGAAGAAAAAGGTATACGACACCCTGTTGCCAAAGTCAAATGTGAAAGTGACATAAATTTTTTTTTGCACCGAATTAATAAACGTACTTTAGGGATGCTAATCGATGACGATACCATCGGCATAATCGATATTACCTAAGATTAAATCGAGAACTATGGCGATTCTAATCGATCTAAAGCAAAGATATTTTAATATAACAAGATTGCGCACTCATAAGTTACATCCGAGCCGAGCGAGATAGCCCTATTATGGTGTGCGTCCCTCTCTAATGAGAGAGACGTGATTGACTACACGATTTGGTTTTTTCGAGGACAATTTATAGTTAACCAGACTTGGCTCACGTAGGATTCGAACACCACGCTTCCTAGGGAGCTCTTGTAGCTAAAACAAACATACATTTAAACATCCGAACTCACTTTCTATTTATAATATTAGTTAAGATGAGGACTCCGCGAGGCAAAGCATAGAGGGTACCTACTTTGCATCACTTATGAGGCAATAATGTGATAATCGACACATACATAAATGCTTTATAAGCATACTTACTTTTGAACCGACTTCAAAAAAGGAGGTTGTCAGTTTGACCTGTATGTACTTATATGAAATGTATGTCTGTATTTCTGATAGGCGTATTTTGCTAAAATGGATAGAAATAAAAAGTCCACGTACAGTAATGAAAATCTTTTTATTAGTTAGACTATACATTGCTAAACAAAATTGTATTGCGGATCTTTTGACGCATGGAGGCTTTGTGTCCAATTAATTTTAAAGATTCGTTTTTTGCGTCGTAGGTACCTACTTTTTTAACCTTAAATTAAAATACAGATTTTATAATACATTTAATAAGTTCTGTTTCATGCCTATTTTCTGATAAAGTTCTTCTTCTTTTTCTTCTTCTGCTGAGTATTGTGTAATTTTTTCAGGTATGACGTTAAGCCAACCTTTTTTAATTTCTTCATCTTTAGGAAATCTGAAACAATGAAAATTTATGTTTGGGTTAAGTAAGAAAGTAAATTCCAGTCTATAGATTACAAACGAAATGGACACCCTACTATACGCAAGAATAAAACTTTGGCTAAATACTTACCTATGAAAAGATACACCGCTACGTTTATATGATGCGCTTTTGCATCCTTTCACACATCAAGTGAGAACCATTTTTATTGATTTAAACGTAATTTTAAAATGATAATTATGATCCACACACTAACTTTACACACATAAATTAATTTGCCGTCGCCATATTGATGATGTCTTTATTTTTATTAAAATTGTCCAGACGCAAAGTGTTGCAAATTTATTATAATTAAAACTACCATAACACCGACTCTTACATTAAACAAGTAGTTTTTCAAGGTTTTAAATAATACAAATGATATGGACTTTATTATTATCAGCTTAACATTCCTTTTAATTAATTAATATTTTGAAAATTCTCGAGAACAGGAAATATGAGTTTGAATTAAGTTCTACTACAACCAAAAATATTTCATGGTGGCAGCCCAGTAGACAGGGATGCAATCCTATTTAGGAGCCTCTCGCTCGGCTCGTTTTACCGTTTATCGTAATGTCATACGAAAATAAACCTTATTGTAACTGCATAGAATCGAATTGGCATTGCTTTTATTTTCATAGTGCACAATCTTGTTATATTATAATAGCTTTGATCTAAAGTACGTTTTTTAATTCGGTGCAACAAAAAAGAAAACAGTATTACCATATTAAAACTCTATACTCACATTCGGTAGAATTCTTTATTAAATAAAGATCAACAAATTTTGTGAACGACATTGCCGTTAATTCAAAACATGCTTTGACTGGATAGATATTTGTTTAACATTTTTAATAAAAGTAAAAAAATGGAAATTACTCTTACGTAAACAACAAAATAATTTTTCGAAGGGATGTTAGATGGATATTTTTTTCACGTACTAGCAACACGCAGGCACAAAATATTTGTGACGCAGGGGTGACAAACCTACTTTAACATGTGTGCGATTATTTGATTGATTTTGATTTGTATTTTGTTTACTTTACGTGGGCTCCTATCTGCTTCGCGTACAGTGCTTCTTTTACATTATTTTGTAGATTTCTTCTTGTTTCTGTTATTGTTTTTGTTTATTGTTAAGTTTGAACCGTTATTACTTGTTACTATTGTGTCTGTACTATTACTATCTAACCCATTTTGCATTATTTTATGCGCTTTACCCCAGGATATAGTTTTTATAAGAAGATTTTAACAAAATCTGTAAAACCAAAACCTCACAATAAATTTGGTTTAAAAGAGACATGAAGAAAAAGGTTTACGACACCCTGTTGCTAAAGTCAAATGTGAAAGTGACATTATTTTTTTTTTGCACCGAATTAATAAACGTACTTTAAATACCTATATTATAGCATCGATTTATCAGATACTATACTATCGATTGTGTAATCAATACTTAGATTATTGGGGACATTGATTCGGAATCGATTATCCGGCAACACTAGTTCAATCAAAGTGACAGTGCGTACGTCCAATGGAATGCGTCCAATTGGACGTCTGTCAATGTGCCCTCAGTCTGGATGGGATGTACGGTCGCCAGCACGTCGGGTTACTACAAAATGTCAAAATTAATTAATTGAAACTGAACTCTATCTGCTGGACATAACCTCTCAACTGACGGCGGCCATCTTGGCAATTACGCGTAGACAGCCTACTTCCGCATTACTTCCGGTTTTGCTTCCAGCCTCATTTAAATGACGATTTCCATGAAATTTTATTTGGAGACTATAAACAAAACTTATATCACTGGAATCATTATTAAATAACCTATCTGGCCATATATAATAAAGTATAATTTAATGCTGAATTAAATTGGTGAAAGTAGGTGAAAGCAGGAAAAGGGACTTTTTCCCCGCTTTTTGAATTAAATTTATAATAATTATAAATAAAAGCCTTTATTACGAGTATTATATTTTATTAAAAATGTATAACACACAAAACACAACAAAATTTCGCGGCAAATAACGCTTCCACTTTTCGTTTTAAGAAACCAATTGAAGACCATTCACGTTGACAAGGCGTGGGACCACCACAAAGAAATGGCGCTCTTTTCATTTTTTTGTGCATTGTGACACATTTTGTGGTGTTATAATCGCGTCTTTGTTCCACTCATACATTATGGCAAAGTATAAAAGAGATAGGAAATAATTTTATGAGCAAAATTCAACTCTAAACTATAAGGTTGAATATTATTTAAAGTACCTAATATGACAGTTTGTAGTAACCTGACGTGCTGGCGACTGTACATACAGAGTACGACAGCGTTTTGCTGGTTTAGGTTTCACGAAATTTGTTTGGCTTCACCTTCAATTATGAACCTAAAGCTTTGGTTTCCTAGGATAGCGGTGCCGTCATATAGCGGTGAATGACGTCACTAGAACGTTGTCCATGTTAACTAAATGGCGCGGTTTTCTAGAGAGCGGTATTTAACATCGTAACGTCAGAAAGCAGTGCCGCCATTTGCATGACGGCCGTCTTGACGGCGTCTCGGATGGTTCGTGAACGTTTTTCTCGATAGCGGTGAAGCCATTTTTATAAAATATTGTATTGTTTTGACCGGACGACGAACAAAATGAGTTCCAACTCCAACTGGAGCAGCGAGGACGACGAAATTTTAATAGATTTCGTACGTAACCATGAACGTTCTGTACCACGAGATTTTAATAAATCGTTTTCCGCCGTACGACTATTTTTTTCTTCTGATGATAGTTCATCTGATGATAGTAAATTATTAAGTAAAGCTAAATCCCTGTTTTCTCGTGGTCCCATGATTTTGTCCCATTAATGGGACCACGAGGGATAACTATTTCTCGTGGTCCCATTAAAATTGTGCTTACAGGATTTTGACCAATTTCCCCATGTCGTCACCGTAAAGGCGGCTGTCTTTTTGCGTCCGTAATATTACGGCCGCTATATAACGGCACCGCTATCCTAGGAAACCAAAGCTTAATACCTTTTCTGTAGTGTCGATAGTTTAAGCCATGAAGTTTGACTTAATACTCGTGAGGTAACTGGAGCTCTCACCCTGAATAAAAAAGTGAACACCAGGAAGTTTGACATTTAGTATGTAGTGGCAGGTAGTGGCTGTCAGTTGTCTCATATGACCATGAAGTTTGACTTAATACTCTGAGGTAACTGGAGCTCTCACCCTGAATAAAAAAGTGTCGCCAGCAAATTTGACATTTATGTATGTAGTGGCTGTCAGCTGTCTCATATGACCATGAAGTTCGACTTAATACGAGTATTAAGTCAAACTTCATGCATATGACCATACGTATTTTTTTAAAGTGTAGGTGAGACGGAAGACAGCCACTGTGTTATTTGTGGTATTCAAAAAATTGTTCGTACTGCACCCTCCAGTTACCTCAGTATTAAGTCGAACTTCATGCATATGACCATACGTATTTTTTTAAAGTGTAGGTGAGACGGAAGACAGCCACTGTGAAATTTGTGGTCACAAAAAATTGTTCGTACTGCACTCTCCAGTTACCTCAGTATTAAGTCGAGCTTCCTGGTTTAAGCGGTACAGGTGGGCCCTCAATCCTCCATTGGAGAACCGAGGGCCTGACGTTATGGTTTATATTATATATTGCTTGTTTGACTTTCACAAAATCTGATTCCAACTTCCACATTTCTTACCTACTTCTTCAGCACAATTTCATAGCGATTTGATGAACGGGCCTTCCTACCACTAGGTAATGGAAGTTTTCTTTCGGGCTAAACTTTTACTAACTATATTAATCTCTAGGAGATGGCGCTAGCAAAATTTGAAAAATAACTATGAAACCGGGCTTCTTCTCACGGGGCTTCAATCCCGTGTCAGCGTGTTTGGTGCCACGGCGCCCACGGTGGCCCACGGCCGTCGATCCATCGCGCGAAGCGTGCTCCCCACCGAAGTCAGCCAGCTGGTTGAGACCCCATGGGAGGAGGCCCGGCTAGCACGCGCCCGCGAGAGGGTTACGTCTAATGCTATGGTGGTAACCCGCGTGGTTCCCGTTCCCGTGGGAATAGCGGGATAAAACATAGCCTATGTTATTCGGGAATAAGTTAGTTTTTTTAAATCGTTTTCGAGTCTATCCTTTACTAACATACAAACAAACAAAAAATCAAATCTTTCCTCGTTATGTATAATATTAGTAATAACATTTCAGAGGTGAGTGATTCTGCTACTTTCATGGATGTTGAAGAAAAAGAGATTTTTCGATTCTGGCTAAACATAAACATTGTGATATCTTTTATTTTGTAAACGCAAAATTACAGAGCAAGAAAACGAAGAGAAACGAAAAGAGAAATAACAAAATAGGGACTAGCCGAATAACATAGGGATTATTACCAAGAGACAAGTAATCAACACTAAATACAACTAATAATTTATTAATAACTAAAAATAACCAATTTATGGAAACCAGTTCGTACAAATATTAGGATAATCATATTTCATACATTGTCTTAACAATACCTACATGGTTTGACCTACATGGTGTACGTAAATGCTTAACTTGCATTAGCTTACTCATTTATAAAAAATGACGGCGATTTTGGTTAAAATGATAATACCGATCATATTACAACTTAATTAAAGTAGTTAAACTCCTTTCCTGCTTCTTGGAAAGCGGCTTTCAACTTATCTATGCAATTTTTGGTGAGGTGTTCAATTGTAAGTCCTTTTTCAATAGCTCGGTTCAAAGCTTTCTCTGCTTCATCTAAGTTGTTGTTCATGACATGCAAATTGATTAAACGGGAATAAGCATTCCCAAGGGATCCGGATGTGACCATGCTGTTGGTGTTCAAGGTGTCAATGAGGTTTTCTATGATTTTAGGGTCGTTTCTGTTGTGACTTGCTTGAAGTAGTCTTCTGAATAGGATGGAGGTAGAGTTGCGTAGCCACTGTTCCCAAAGAGCATTGGCTTCCTTATCTTTTCCTGCTAACAGATATTCCATCCATAGTAAGTTTATAGGCGTAAGGTACCCTTTAGATGCCGCAATTTCCGCAATTTTTTGACCTGCAATAAATTGCAAATGATGTATACTTAATAGAAGTGAAAAATAAGTAGAATGTTATTGAAATTACTGCCAAGGTGACTTGTTTTTGATAAAATAAAGTTTGTCAAAAGAAAGAGGGTAGCAAGGTCTCAGATTAGATTCGTGCCGGACCTAGAGTTTGGGAGGCAGTCAGTTTTTTTAGTATTTAAAATAAATTTACTATGTAACTCACGAACGAAATTTTTAATTAATACTAGGCGTCCGTCACTCGCTCAAGGACGCGAGATAAGTACCTACCGCTTCGCGTATATCTCGGGATACAATTTACAGCGGGCCGCCCGCCGTACGTCCGCCCGAGCGCGATAGAATATATGCGATGGAAAGAGATGCAACGACTAGCCGTTCGTAATTAGAGCCATACAAGCTGAATTTTACTTTATCGTGTTGAAGTTAGAGTTGCTTTTTGTTTAAATGGTTTCGCGAAGTGCAGCTTCTGTCCTTGGACTATTATTTATTCTGTGTAAATACTTACATTTAACAACATGTTCATTGTTCTGTACGACAGACTCCAAAGCAGTACTTCTAGGGAATTTCTGAATCACCAGTTGAATATCAGTTTCAATAGTTTTCATCAAATTGTCAATGTGTTGTGTTCCATCACCTTTCCTGAATATAGCCAGTGTAAGTTTATCATCGTACGTAATGAGTTTTCTTAGTGCTTCACTTGTGTATTTTCCCAATTCCTCAATCTGTTCAACATGACCAGCTTCTGCTAGAACCCTAAGCAGATACTTCAGTACTGAGGCCTTGGGTGTGACTTGGTCTCGTAAACTTTCAAGCGCTACTTTATAAGCTTCAAGCGGTTTATTCTCATTGACTAAAGTTTCAATCTTGTTGGTAACATCTTTTTTAGTAGTCTTTGGAATCTCATCATTGACTTCTTTGGGGATTTGCTTCTTTTGGGAAGATTTAGTTTTCACTTCTTCTGGCATAACAAACGGGACTGGTCTATTCTTCGACCTCAAATGTTTGCCGAGGTGTAAAATGAATTGGTCGCTAGGAATTTCACCTTCCTCTTGAAGCAATGTCCACAAGCCGATAGCCTTGTCTGTCTCGTTAGAATTGCAGTAAGATTTCAGCAAATGGTAGAATATGTTTGATCGGTCAATATGTGATAATTCTTTTGTAGCCTCCAAAAGACCTTCCAAATATTCAGATTTGCCTTCCTGTAAATAAAGTATTTATTTTGTTAGCATTATTAGAAAAAAAAACTAAGAACAGTAAATAACACATTGTAAAGAATATTTTTGGTGAAATTCACATCATTAATCAGGTTTCACTGTCTTTGGTAAGCTGACAAACTTCAAGTTTGTTTACGTCCACCGACAATTGGTTTGGATTGAACTATAGGTATAGGGACAGACTGATTATAATAATAATAAAAAATCAATTTCGCCCGCGGCTACCGTCAAACGCGAACATAATACCGTTTGTTTTATGGGCGCCATAGACGTTTAAGTTATTTGATCAAACAGGCTGGTTCAAACAGTTTGATCGAATAAAATTTTATTACGAAAATTCATATTTCTTCAAGCCATTTGATTACTCATTTGATCAAATTTTACCACAGACATTCATGCCAATTTGATCAAACTGTTTGAACCGGCCTGTTTGATTAAATTACTTGAACGTCTATGGCAGCCATTAGTGAAGAGCACGTCAATCTGTGCCTGCCGCAGCCCGCACTCAACGCACGCTAGTACCGAGTGGTAGGTTACCTCTACGTATCGCTGGTAGGCGGACTTGTACCAAAAAATGTCTCTTTCGATATTTTTTACGGAATTTTACCATTTTGCCAAGCGTACTCATGTTAGAAAAAAAGTTTTGGATTTTCATAATATTGTATCTATCACTACTAGTATAAACTCATTTGGTAAAACAAATTTGGACTGAGAAATTACTCGGTTCAATATATACCTAAACAGATTTGTATATTTAATCTAGGTATAAAATACCAAATTTCCGTGTGAGTTTCTTTTTGGATAATCATTTAAAAGTTTATGGCTCATGCAATTTTATAACCCAGCAAAGTTTCATCGACTGAGGAATTAATGTATGGGTCTCCATACAAAGAATCTGTTTTAGGTTTTATTGCTTTTTATTTTCACTTTTAGAATGTATAATTTTTATTTTTATTTTTCTTGTCATACTATCGTTACGTAAGTTTTATATAAAGAAAGGAACAAACTTTTCTCGTTTAAGTATATTAAATAAAACTAGTATGTTAGATGAGACATCTCGCAAAAGCTTTTCCGAGGTAATGGGAGCCTGATGGCCTGTAACTCAGATTTTTATCTAGCTCAGGTATCAGTCTCTCACAAACTTAATTTATTGTAATAAGTAATGATCTGTGTCTTATAGAATAAGTGTTAATAATAATGTAAGTTTGTGATGAGAGAAATAAACGTTTATTATTATTATTATTGCCTACACTAACCTCTACGTATCGCTGGCAGGCGTCGTCGAGGCGGCGTTGGCGCGTGTGCATGCCGGGTGTTTCCAGAATGCGGCGCGCCTGCCGCAGCCGGCCGCACTCTACGAACGCGAGAACTAAGTCGTGGAGGATGTTCACTTCGCCGTGTATCTGAAACAGAAAATGTATGTAGGGTAAACTGACCAATAGTTGGCACTTCTCTTGTTATTGGTATTTTAAGAGAAGCTCTAGAATCAAGAAAAATATTGATTCTTGAAAATGAAACTTTAGAAAAAAAGGCCCATCCTCTAAGAGGAGTCCGTGGGCAGTGGATAGCGCGCTTGGCCTGCGATCGTTGAGGTTAAGCAACGTTCGCAATGGTCGGTCACGGGATGGGTGACCAAAAACATTTCATCTCGAGCTCCTCCGTGCTTCGGAAGGCACGTTAAGCCGTTGGTCCCGGCTGCACTTGCAGTCGTTAATACCCACCAATCCGCACTGGGCCCGCGTGGTGGGTCATGGCCCATTCTCCTTATTCATCCATAAGGAAGGCCAGTGCCCCAGCAGTGGGGACATTAAATGGCTGACGATGATGATGATGATCCTCTAAGATATTTGTTTCGGGTGACTAGGTTAGTAATATCTTCACATCGATGAAATAAGTGCTGGTTCACAACGCGTAAGAAGTATTGGAAAGATTCGACGCTTCCTCTAACGACTCCGTAGCTTAGCATTCGCCCAGACAGTGAAAGGTCCCGGTTGCGATTCCTGGTGGAGCTACTTGGAGGATAGGTAGCCTTTTTTCAAATATTTCATTTTTAATAATAAAAATTGCATTGTGATTATGAATGCAAAAAGTAAACGTTATTTAAAAAAAATAGATTAAGTACTTATGCACTAAAATGTGAAAAAGTGATTTGTTTTTGTGTAAAATTGGTAGTTAGGTGCTTAATTTTGCCTCTCGAGATAAACTATAAAATGCCAATAATAGGAGAAATGCCAACAACAGGGCATTTTACCCTAGTTACACCGATTTTTATTTTATTAGTAAGTACTATTGATTGACTGTCTATCGACTTCCGAAACTTATAAAAAATACCTCGATAGAATTACATTACTAAAGTCTCGTTAATATCAAATAAAGTAAAGTAAATACTTTATTCACTGTTTTTGTATTTACTATAGCCAGCCATAGTCATACCTGTGTGCTAAGATCGGCCAACCACTGCAACTTGTTAGCATCTTCCTTCATGATGAGGGCTTTCATAATTTCGCCCTTCCAAGGGGTCGTCCTGTACTGGTTGCAACAATTCTCGAACTGCTTCAGGGCGCTATCGATATCCCCTTTCAGCAAGAACACTTTAATTGTGGGACCCAAAATTACATTTGCAGGCTCAATATAGTTGCTCTCAATCAATGTTTTGGTCAGTTGTAGTACCTAGAATAAAAAAATCAACATTAAATCAATAGTAATCGAAATACTACTTAGGGTGATATTCCACTTACCTGAATTTTAACAAACTTTAATTCATGATAAATATGATAAGGATAATGTCATTATTCAATATTGAGTGTCAAACGGAACGCAATGGCGTCAGTGTTTATCGCAATTCAATAATTCGAAAATTGTGAAATTGTGCGCTAAAACTACGTGATATTGTGATAAATAGACATAATAATCATTAAATATCAGTGATCTATAGTTATTTTGGATGAAAAATTCGTGAAATAGTGAAATCAGTGCAAAATAACCATAATCCGACATAACCTCAATTTTTGAAAAAGTCGTTAAATTATTTTAACTAAAATCTCGATTATCCTTCAATTTATAAAATGTTTTTGCAAAATAACTACGAAAACGGTTAAATATTAATAAAATAACACGAAGTATGAACAATATGAGCCCAAACTCTAAAAAACCGGGTGAACAACAAAAAACTTCGACCACTGTAAACAAACCACTTGTACAGCAAGTTTTTCACAAAGCTCTTTTTCATAACTCCCCAAGGTCTCAAAGTAACTCAGTTGGAAACATCCAGACAACGCCTATGGATCAGAAAGAGAGAATCAACTCCTACCCCCAAATAATAATCTGTATCAGACTCAAACCGAGAACCAAATGTGTGGCAGTCCCAACGTGCCTGCTGCCACCATACAGTGCAATACCACAAATAACATGCCGCAAACAGTGCAAATCAACAATCAAATATGTGGCAATTCCGATATGCCCTCTAACAACAAACAACATGGTATCAACCCCCAGGTACCTTGGCAAAGAGTGCCAGGAACTAATAAAAGAATTCGATCTCCAGAGCATACAAAAACTGCCCATAAGCTTGCTAAGAGAAATGAAGCAAGGCAACAAATTTATAATAACAACAGAAACACTGAAATACTCAATGTTTTAGAAACTAGTAATAGTTTCTCTTTACTCGACACTGATGAAGAAAATAAGGATAATCAGGATACTGATGGCAGCTCTACGGCTAAACAGAAAAAAATATCCAAACCACCACCAATAATATTGTATGGTATTGAAGACCTTAAAAAACTAACAGATTTCATCAATGAGGTCGCGAAAAAAGAAGAGTACTCCTATAAAGCTGTATCCAGAGATCAACTCATCATATCATCCAAATCTGTAGAAACTTACAAGATTTTAATCGAACACATTAGAAATAAAGGTCTAATTGGACACACATTCACACGAAAAGAGGAGAGATGTCAAAAAATTGTAATTAAAAAATTACATTATACAACACCAAAAGAAGCAATTAAAGTAGCGGTTGAAAAAACTGGCAATACAATAAGAGGCGAAATTATTAATGCACGCAAGAAAAACACTAAAGAACCATACAATGTATTCTTCGTTAACCTAGAACCTCATGAAAATAACAAATTTGTTAAAAACATACAATACAAATGATCACGCACAATTGTGGTGACCATCGACTGTGTTCCACAGTTTATTGAAACGGAGGTTTCTCATGCAAAATTAAGTAAATTAAGAACTAGTCCTACCTTATGGTAGAAGATACTGTCCGTAATCCAGGGGGGGCTGATCGCTGTCTCGCCGGCGCGCGCCTGGCAAAACGATCTTCACTCAACCCCCGATGGGAAACTCTTATAGCTAACTCTCTTATAACTACACAATGCCCTAATAGACAGCTAAAACTTTCCCGGCGCTTTTCAAAGCGAACACACACGGGTCACAAGTCCGTACCCCGACCGGGCACTAGTAGGTGCAAAAACTCGCAATCTCGGTCACAATACGGGTAGGTAACTGAGCGCGAGGTTGCGCGGACGGCTGTTGGCGGCGAACTACCGAATGAATCTACACCGGCCCGAGCGCGTTGTCCCGTGACCTTGACAATGACAACTGCCCGCTCGCAAGCGCGCGTGAACATCCCCCCGTCCCGGACAGTAGCAAACTGTCCGCCAACTCAATCTAAGGGTAGGCGAGAGAGGGTAGCGATCGCTCGCTTCAAAACAGAGTCCCCCACCAGGACCTCGGCAAACCTGGGCACACCATCCGACCCCGGATGAAGCTGAACAATGCGTCCTAAACGCCAGCGGAGGGGCGGCAGGTTTGGATCCTTTACCAACACGAGGTCTCCGGCCTTGGGTGGGGTCGTCCTATCCGACCACTTAACGCGTTGCTGCAAAATGTGCAAATACTCCAGATGCCAACGGCGCCAAAAACTCTGCGTAAGCTGCTGGAGCAATTCAAATCGCGAGAGCCGTCCGGAGGGCACTTCGGAATAAGGATATTCCGGCAAGGCGTTAAGCGGTCTGCCAATCAAAAAATGGCCCGGCGTAAGGGCCTCTAAATCATTCGCGTCCGAAGACAACGGACACAACGGACGCGAGTTGAGGACCGCCTCAACCTTACAAAATACGGTCGCGAGTTCCTCAAACGTGAGGACCGTCTCCCCAATAACGCGACGAAGGTGAGTTTTAGCGGCCTTTACAGTTGCTTCAAAAATCCCTCCCCAGTGGGGGCAGGATGGCGGGGAGTACTGCCATCGTACCCCTCTGCGAGAGAGTGTGGATCCGATCTCAAAATTATTCCTATCCAAAAATTCACAAACTTCCTTTAAATACCTATCGGTGCCCTTGAAATTGGTTCCACAATCGGACCTGATTAACGACGGCATTCCGCGGCGAGACACAAAACGATTCAACGTGGCTACAAAGGCTTCTGTGGTGAGGGCACTAACCACCTCCAGGTGGACCGCTTTAGTGGCCAAACAAACAAATACACACAAGTAAGCCTTTTCCGTTCTAGCATTACGAAGCCGCGATGTCTTAACGGTAAATGGCCCCGCAAAATCCGTTCCAACTCCTGAGAAGGGCATCGATTCGTTCACTCGATCGGCAGGCAAATCACCCATCTGGGGCTGCATCGTATCGGCGCGCAAACGATAACACGGGAGACAACGAAAAATAACGGATCGGATTATTCTCCGCGCTGACAAAATCCAGAACTCTCGTTGGAGGAGCGCGGTCAAAGCATTACAACCGGCATGAGCATTCTTTACATGTCGGTCTGTAATCAACAGTCTAACTAACGGTCCATCCTTGGGGAGCAACAAAGGGTGGCGTGATCCGTACGGCAGGTTGGCATGTCTGAGCCTACCTCCGACACGCAGCAATCCGGTACTGTCCAAGAAGGGGTTCAACCGCACCAAGGGTCCCTTCAACTTGGACTTACTTGAGCGCAGGGCTTTCAGCTCCGGTTCAAACTCTCGCTGTTGCGTCACTCGCAACCAATGCAACAGAGCGTCTTGCCGCTCTTGTGGGGCGAGGACCGGAGACAACGATTTCTCCTGAGGCTGGCGACAATTTCGCACAAAGCGCCTCATCCAAGCAGTCACGCCGAGCAACTTATCAAGAGAACTGTAGCGGTCTAACAAAAACTCCATCTGCGGAGCCGCCACCGTCTCCACGGCGTGAACACGCATGCCTAGGTCTGGGACTCTGGCCACAGCCGGGGTGGCAGGCCATGAGCGCTCAGGCCGTAACAACCATGATGGACTCCACCATAGGTGGTGGTCCACTAACTCAGGCGCCTCGCAGCCGCGGGAGGCACAATCTGCGGGGTTCAATTCGCCCGGTACGTGGCGCCAAATCAACGGGGCCTTTGAAGTCTGAATTTGTGAGACCCGGTTGGCCACAAAAACCTCAAGGGTGTGGACTGAACTCTTCAGCCAACAAAGGACGACCTGGCTGTCAGACCACGCAAATATCGACTCCAAGTCGACACCGTTTCCCAAGGTGTCGGCAACATGATTGAGTAGCCGTACTAAGAGAGTGGCGCCGGACAACTCCAACTTCGGAATGGTTAGCCTAGTCCGAAGGGGGGCGACCTTACTCTTGGCCGTAACTAAGTGTACGGCGACAACGCCTGCTGCATCCACCGTTCGGATGTAAACGGCTGCCGCGTATCCGCTTTCGGACGCGTCACAAAAGCCGTGCAGGGAGGCTTTAAACTTTCCCGAAGGCAGCATTTGCCTCGGTATACAAACCCGATTGACGTCGGGTAGGGATGACACGAACCTCACCCACTCTCGTAGGAGGCTACCAGAGAGGGGCTCATCCCATGACAATTCCGCAGCCCAGAGCTCCTGTAGGAAGCACTTCATCGAAAACACTACAGGGCTGAGCCAACCGTTCGGATCAAAGGTACGGGCTACAGTAGACAGCACCGTGCGTTTAGTCCAGACCTTTGGGTCTGGCAGTTCTAATCTATATGTGAACAAATCCGGGACTGGTCGATACTGGACTCCCAAAACAGACAGCATGTCTGGAGTCTCCGGATTTTCAAAGAGGAGCGGCTCTTGCTGGTGGTCCTTAGGCAAATCTGCCAATAGGTCCGGTGAGTTAGACAGCCACTTCCGCAACTCATAGCCACCAGCCCTCAAGAGCGCAATCAGCTCATCACGTAAGACGAGAGCCTCATCTAAGCTCGAGGCCCCCGTGCAGATATCGTCGACAAATAAGGCCCCCCCCTCAATAAGAGCAGATGCCCGGGGATAGCGTAGCCGTTCGCGCTCTGCGAGCTCCAAAAGCGAACGGATCGCCACAAAGGGGCTCGACCGCAAACCATAAGTGTTGGTGTTCAGCTCGTAAGCCAACATCGGATCCTGGGGATCCTCACGCCAAAGGATGAGCTGGTATCGTCTATCCTCCGGGTGAATCACGGTCTGTCTGAACATCATGCGGATATCGGCCACAAAGACGACAGCGTGCCGGCGGAAGTTGGTCAAAACATCACAGACATCGTGATGCAACTTCGGCCCCGCATGCAGACACTGATTCAACGACACTCCGGTTGACGTGGGCGCTGAACCATCAAAGACCACGCGGATCTTCCCATTGGAAGTCTTCAAAACAGCGTGGTGTGGCAGGAAGTAATGTTCCACATTACGCCAGTCCAACTGCGAGATGGACATGTGCCCAAGGTCCAAATACTCCCGCATGAAGTCTATATACTTCTCCTTGAATGCGGGATCCCTGGCCATCCTACGCTCCATGGACAACAATCTCTTCTCGGCCATCGGTCGGGAGCTCCCTAAAGGAGGGCGAACCGCCAAGAAGGGCAAGCGGGTAATCAAGCGACCCGAGAGGAGGCGCCCAGTGTTGTTCTGGTAGAACAATTCGCACTCCTCCGCTAACGGATCCAACCGCTTGGCAGTGGGAGGTTCCTCCACCTCCCAAAACTTTTGGAGAACGTCGGACAAAGTAGAACCGACAATGGTCTGGCGGTCTACCGACGGGGTCTCTGGTGTCTGTGGTACCTTTCCCATCACCACATGACCCAGCGACGAGGACAAGGCGACAAGATCGGCTGTCTGCAAAACTCGCTTGCTTCCACACAGTACACGACCGAGGACATCCGCACCAATCAACAAGTGTATTGGGCCCGGTCGGTGGAAGGAAGGATCAGCCAAAGCCAGTCCAGACGTCAGCTCAATCGTGGATGGCGGCACTCGCACTTGCGGGAGTGGTCCAACCACCTTATCAAAAACTATCGCCGAAGCACCGATCTTCGGCCTTGGCGTGAAGTGGGGGGAGAAGGAGAACTCAACTCGACCAATCGGATCAGGGATCCGCGAGTCTCCCACCCCCCGTACCGCTTCGTGATGCGGCACAAGCAAAAGACCCAGCTGTCGGACAAGCCACCTGGACATTATGCACCCCTGGGCACCTGAGTCCAAAAGGGCACGCACCGTGACAACATTGCCCTTAGGTCCCCAAACATTCACGGAGGCTGTTGGCAACAGCACAAGCTCCGGAGGGGTGGTTGGGTCCGACAGGGGCGCCATTAAAAATTTTGGGGGGGTACTTGTCCCCCTCGCGCCTGAGTCGGCACGCCAAATGTGGGACGCTCGTACCGGGCGAGCGGGTCCCAATCGGGTACATACTGGCCCCGACCAACAGCACTCCTAGGTGCAGGGTAATACCCGTGTGGGGCGTGCCTCGGTACATAGTACCCCAATCGAGGCCTCTCCATTAGGGGGGGGGAGTAGCAAATAGGGCCCGTGCCCATCGCCACCGTGGCGTACTCTTGTGGTACCCCCCTACCCCCGCCCGTGGCGGGGGCGTCTCTCCTATAGTTCCCCCTCTCCGGGGGGGACTGAACGGGGGGGCTAAGCCCCGCCGAATCTCTAGGGGACCGGTTCCGGGCTGCCGGGCCCCCGCCCGTGCGCGAGGAATTCGAACCCCGGTCGCTCCCGGCGTCCTTGCGGTCCAAACAAAGGAGGGGGTGATGCCTCCCTCCGCAAAGACGACAATCCTCTGTCTGGGGACACGCCGACTGCATGTGTCCCCCCAAACACCTATAGCACCATTGGCGCTGTCTCGCAACGGCCCTCCGTCCCTCTGGGCGGAGGCCTCTAAATTTGGCACATTCGTGCACCACGTGCCTATCTCCCCTGCAATACCTGCACCGCTCCCTCGGTGCGGGGGGAGGGGACTGCTGGAAGGCAGCATACCGATTGGTCGGGCGACGGGGCTGTTCCCTCGCCGCCACCATACGACCAACACCTGGAACCGGGGCGGGCTCCAGGTGGTCCGTCACCCTACATTCGTCCTCCAAAAAACGAAGGAGGTCCGCGAAGGGCGGGAGATACGAGGCGCTGTCGCCTCCGTACCTCTGCTCGAAACGCCCCTTCATTTCAGCGGGCAATTTGGCGAGGACTATGTGCAGCAGTACAAAGGACCACTGATCCACCGGCAGGTCCAATCGCCTTAGGGAGTTGACCGCTGACAGTAGCGGGTTCAGCAACTCCCTCCGTAACAGGTGTACCCGCGTGATTCGCGGGAGGGCCAAAATCGTGGCCACGTGGGTGTCCGCCAGTAACCGGACATTCTGGTACCTGCTAACCAGAAGCTGGCGAGCCACCTGGTAGTTGTCGTCACTGATGAGCAGGTGCTGGATTACCGCGCTGGCCTCTCCTCGCAGGGAGGAGCGCAAATAGGCCAACTTCTCACTAGGGGATAAGTCCCGTCGTGAATCCACTAAGCTGTCAAACAGGTTAATGAAGCCCATCCAGGCTGATAGATCCCCATTAAAAGTGGGAATCTCCAAAGTAGGCAATCGGCCTAGCAACGCCGTCGGGGTAGGTTTGACCTCCCCGCTCAAAACCGGCTCCCCCTTCCGAACAGCCAGGGCCCTCTCAGCCGCCTCCGTGAGCTGGTCAGCCAGCTCATAGGCCTGGGCTACATCCTGCTCCAGCTGTTCCGACACGGCATCATCAGCTGGGGGGTTCTCCAGATAATACGCGCGACACTCCATGGCGTGGCGCTCCAGGTCTTGCAGCCGAGCTGCCAGCCCGCCATACCGAGCTAGCAACGCGCCTACCCGGTCGGCTCGGTCTATTAATGTGACCGCACAAGCAAGCCAACGCAAAACTCCTTGGATGCCAGCCCTGGATACGGCGGTCGGATTCGTAGGAGCCATTTATAATCCGTTGAATAAACAAGCAAACAAAGAAATATAGAAGTGGTAAACATCAACAAAAAAAAACAATAGAAATAGGTCGCGTCACGATAATATAAAACACAATTAAAATTCGGACGACATACACGGACCCTACTATTTTCATAAATTATTAACAACTTACCAATTTCAAGGGCTAACAATATAACGGTATAAACAAAACGTATAGGATTAACGGTATGGCATACACGGCACGGCCAAGTCAACCTCGCAAATCAACTACTAAACCGTTATCAACAAACAAAAACAAAACTATTTTTAATAATAATACTCGTAATTTAATACTACTAAAACCCCCATTTTAATATTAAAATTACTTTAATTAAATTTAAATTTATTAATTTTATATTTTCAAATTAAATGATTATTATCACTATCATTTCAATGTATATCTTTTATATAGGCGGTGGAGGCGTGGATGTGTTAATGTTAATGTGTCGATTGCATATAATTTTAAATGTCTCTGTTTCGTAACCTCTTTTAATGCACAACCATATAGTAATTTTTCTTTTTTTTCTTTCTATGGACATACAACAAATTTTATTTATAAAATTAGAATTAAAGTTTTTTTTTTTGTATTTGTAAATATATTTATTCTATAGGTACCTTCTTATTAACTAAATCCTAGATATCAACGTATTATGTGTATATATTTTTTCTTTTTTGTTATGAAGACTTTTTAAGTTACATTGTAAACAGTTGCAAAATACTGTAGAATTGGCATCCATTTGTCAAAAAAAGGGATCAAGGGGTCAGTTGAAAATCAGCGTCAGGCTCTTTGGGTTTGACATAATGCTGAACTGTCTCCCTTTTTGGCTGCAGCAGCCGTGAGACAACGGGTTCATTGGGCAGTTTGTAACTTTTAGTTTTATTTGTTTTGTTTTAAATTGTATATTGTGTTATTGCATTTGCTGTAGCCAAATAAAGAATTCATTCATTCATTCATTCATTCACTAATAATTAAAACTAGTTCCACTTTTTTAACTAGGCAAGCGGACTCGGAACAAACACTAGTATGTGGTACTAATAAACAACACTTTCGAACGAAACTATTCGTCAAATAAATCCGGACACACAAAAAAAAATATACACATCTAGGCGAGTAAACTCGTATCAAATCACTAGTATGTGGTACTAATAAACACACTTTCGAACGAAACTATTCGTCAAATAAATCCGGACACACAAAAAAATATACACATCTAGGCGAGTAAACTCGTATCAAATCACTAGTATGTGACCACAATTATATAAGTGTCTATCTATTATCGGATCCACCAAGTGAGAAACATTCGCTTCGAGAATTTACTAGAACAATTTCTTAGTACTTCAAATCGTCTCGGAATACCCTCGAGATTTCAACAAAAAAAAATAATTTTATTTTTAGGTACGCTTTTTAGGTATTTCTAGGTACGCTCTGCTACCAAAATTATGATCACGCACAATTGTGGTGACCATCGACTGTGTTCCACAGTTTATTGAAACGGAGGTTTCTCATGCAAAATTAAGTAAATTAAGAACTAGTCCTACCTTATGGTAGAAGATACTGTCCGTAATCCAGGGGGGGCTGATCGCTGTGTCGCCGGCGCGCGCCTGGCAAAACGATCTTCACTCAACCCCCGATGGGAAACTCTTATAGCTAACACTCTTATAACTACACAATGCCCTAATAGACAGCTAAAACTTTCCCGGCGCTTTTCAAAGCGAACACACACGGGTCACAAGTCCGTACCCCGACCGGGCACTAGTAGGTGCAAAAACTCGCAATCTCGGTCACAATACGGGTAGGTAACTGAGCGCGAGGTTGCGCGGACGGCTGTTGGCGGCGAACTACCGAATGAATCTACACCGGCCCGAGCGCGTTGTCCCGTGACCTTGACAATGACAACTGCCCGCTCGCAAGCGCGCGTGAACATATACCATCAGGCAGTGAAAATAGAAGATCCGAGAAAAAGCAAGAACATTGTGCAATGTACCAGGTGTCAACAGTATGGACATACAAAAAATTATTGTTTAAGACCATATCGGTGTGTAAAATGTGCAGGACCCCATATAACAACTGACTGTAAAAAAGATAAAAATACTCCAGCAATATGTGCACTGTGCCAGGGCAGTCACCCCGCAAATTACAAGGGTTGCCAGATTTATAAAGAAATTCAAGCCAGGAAGAATAAAACACAACATCAAAATCCTAAGACAATAGTGCCTAGGAACAACCTTGATAGTAATGATACAGAGACGGTTACAGCGCCCTTTGTTACAGCACCACAACAAATGTACAATACTACTAACAAACCAAGTTATAGAGACATACTACAGTACAAGAGTAACGACCACAATAATGAAACAAAAACACCGGCAGATATGCCAAGCCAAACATCACAGATCGGAGATCGGTCCAGTGATAATAGTCACAGCTATACCAACAAAATTCTGTTAGAAACAATTTCCAAACAGGCTGACAAACTAGACCTATTAATCCAACAAATGGGTGTCCTAATAAATCTCATTACCACATTGATAAACAAGTCAAAATGACCAGACTACGAATAAGCACCTGGAATATAAACGGATTACTTCCAAATAAGCATGAAATACAACTTTTTATGCAAACAAACAAGATTGACATTATGCTGGTCTCAGAGACGCAAATGAATGACAGTAAAAAGTTTGTACTTGAAAATCATAAAGTTTATTGTACCAACCATCCCGATGGCACCTCTCATGGCGGAACTGCAATCTTGATTAAGGACAGCATAAAACATAATTTCCACAGTGAATTTAAAGAAAACTATCTACAGGCTACAACTATCACAGTGCACGATAGTAATGTCTCATTCAATATAAGCGCAGTATATGCCCCACCAAGACATTCTGTGAATGAAAATCAGTTTAGGAACTACTTTGAAGGTCTTGGAAACAAATTTATTTGTGGCGGTGACTGGAATAGTAAACACACCTATTGGGGCTCCCGCCTGATAACAACTCGTGGTCGAGAGTTAAAGAAATGTGTAGATACTTTGAAGCTAACAACACTCTCTACTGGAGAGCCTACTTACTGGCCAACCGACCAAAATAGAATACCTGATCTCCTGGGCTTTTTTATTTAAAAAGGATTTTCAAACAGTTATTATGAAGTGGAAAGCTGTCTTGATATAACCCCTGATCACTCACCAATTATAGCAACGTTCAGCACAACTATAATCCACAGAGAGCAACAAACCATGTTGTGTAACCACAAGACAGACTGGTCAGCATTCGAAGAATATCTGGAAAGAGAAACTAATCTAAATTTTAAATTAAAAACCACTGAAGATATAGACGAAGCGACCTTTTATATTACAAACAAAATACAGGAAGCAGCTTGGCTTTGTACACCACACCTGATTATGAATAGCAAATCATCGAATATTTCACTACAGATAAAAAAAAAAATATTAGAGAAGAGGAGGTTAAGAAGGATTTATCAGCTAAGTAGACATACAACAGATCGAAGGTTATACAACACTGCAGCAAGGGAACTGAAACACATAATTAAGGAAAATGAGAACAACACATTTCAACAAAAATTGGAATCACTATCGGCAACTAAAAAAGACAATTATTCACTTTGGAAAATTACAAAGCAATTCAAAAGACCCCAACAGCCATCGCCACCTCTGAAATCGCAGAATGGAGGATGGATTAGAGGACCACTAGAAAAAGCTGAACTTTTTGCGGAGCACCTCAGCCGAGCCTTTACACCAAATACTTCAACCATGTCAGATTTTGAGAGGGAAATTGATGCAGTTATCAACAGTGACCAGCAATTAACATTGCCTATAAAGCTCGTCACATCTAGAGAGTTGAGCTACTTTGTTAAACACTTAGGAACAAAAAAAGCCCCAGGTTTTGACCTCATTACTGGTGAAATAATGAAGCATCTACCAAGAAAACCTATAGTCTTTCTGACTATGCTCTTTAATGCTATCTTCAGACTGCACTACTATCCCAAACTATGGAAAGTGTCACAAATTTGCATGATTCCAAAGCCTGGTAAACCTCCTACGGTTCCCAGCTCATACAGGCCAATAAGTCTTCTTCCAACAATATCAAAGCTGTTTGAGAAAATACTCTTGAAAAGACTCAAACCAGTTCTATATGAAGAGAATATAATTCCGGACCACCAGTTTGGCTTCCGGGAAAATCACTCTACGGTTGAGCAGGTGCATCGTGTGGTTGATAAGATAAGGCAGTCTCTGGAGAACAAAGAATACTGTGCGGCTGTGTTCCTGGACATACAACAAGCCTTCGACAAGGTGTGGCATAAAGGATTATTATTCAAACTGAAGAAGAAACTTCCTAACTCATACTTTATGTTACTAAAGTCTTACTTATTGGACAGAAAGTTCCAAGTGAAATTTGGTGAAGAAGTCTCAAAGCTGTATGACATTAAAGCTTCTGTCCCGCAAGGCTCAGCACTTGGCCCGGTACTCTACTCTATATACACAGCTGACCTGCCTGCTGATGGAGATGTAGTAACTGCGACATATGCCGACAATACTGCCTGTCTGGCAAGCGATACTAATCCAGAAGTAGCTGCACAAAAACTGCAAAGTCATCTTATCAAAATAGATCAATGGTTGGATACATGGAGAATCAAACCAAGTACTACAAAATCGGTACAAATAACCTTTACCCTGCGAAGAGGAGACTGCCCACCTGTCTACCTACGAGGTGAACCTATACCCACAGAAAGCAGTGTGAAATATCTTGGTCTTCATCTGGACAGAAGGTTGACCTGGGCTAAACATATTAAAGCCAAGAGAAAGGAAGCAGATTTACAGTTTAGAAACCTTGACTGGCTCATTGGGCGACAATCATCTCTCACATTAAATAATAAAATATTGGTATATAAATCAATAATTAAACCCATATGGACATATGGTATTCAGCTCTGGGGATCAGCCAGCAAATCAAACTTAGAGATCTTGCAGAGGTTCCAAAATAAAGCACTGACGGCAATACAGCACGGTTAAAACGTTGGCAAATATTGCAACTGGATGAGAGAAACTAACTGATTCAGTTCTTGAAGCAGGGGGTGTATTCGATGGAATACCTCTAAAAAAGTCATTTATTTTACAAACCATCTGATTATGGCTTGAACAGCTGATTGTAGATGACACCACAAACAACAAAAAGTTTCTTGTTGTCTAGTTTCTTGCATATTTCAATTGGCAGAATCGTCACGAAAAACGAGACGCAGCCATTCACCATAAAAGTTGAAGTTGAAGTTGCATATTTCAATGCATCTTACTTTTGGATACAAAAGTCAAAAACGAATGGATATTCGAGTAATGGCGCGGCCACATATTTATCGTTCCGTTGCATTGCCGCAAATCCTTACTTATCCTACTAATATTATAAATGTGAAAGTCTAGGTGTTTGGATGTTTGTTACTCAATCACGTCAAAATGGCTGAACGGATTTGGCTGAAATTTGGGACATAGATACTTTGTAGCCTGGAGAGAAACATAGGCTACTTTTTATCCCGGAAAAATATCACATTCCCGCGGTATAGCGTCGTGTAGTCCACGCGGAAGAAGCCGCGGGCGCGATAGCTATTATATTATAAACGCGAAAGTTTGGATGAATGGATGTTTTTTACTCTTTCACGCAAAAACTGCTAAACGGATTTGGTTAAAATTTGACACACACAAGATAACTTGGATTAAAACATAGGATACTTTTTATCACGATATTCTGACGGGAACGGGAACCACGGGGGTGAACCCGCGGGCGGCCGGTAGTATTTACTAAATATTTGTCCTCTCACTCGCTCGAGCAAGGCAGAATATCGCAGCCACACGACGTCTCTTGCCACTTCGCTAGACACTTTTGTTGCAAACCGATTTCTGACCCAGAGGTCCCGGGCTCGATTCCCAGTGGGGGTACATATTGTATTCGGTTTGGTTGGTGGTAGGACTTGTTCATAGTCCGCCTGGCTAGCTACCACCATCTTATCTAAGTCTGATACCATAACAATGATGTTTTCAGCATTATTGTGTTCCGGCAGTTAGATAAGATAGCCAGTTCCTCAGTGATTGAGGATTCTGGGAGTAGTGCGCTTCCCCCTACAGCCTTATCACCACTTAACAGCAAGTGTGATGAAGGCTGTGTGTAGTGTACCACTTAACACCGTTATGGATAAAAAAAAATATGGCTGTGCAGCTGCACCATGGATGTAATAAGTACTATGAATTTTAACTTTACCTTAGTCTCATCTTTCTGCTCTGCTAAATTATTCAATATTTGCCAACATTTTGAATTAAATACAAAGCCCAAGTTATCCAATTCCTCTGTGGGTTTATTCTCTTCCAAAAACTGAATAGCTTCATCAAACTTATTGTCTTTGATCAAAGCATCCGCCATTGCAATCAGTTTCATTCTGTTAAATACAAATTCAGGATTCTTTTCTTTGATTTCTTTATAATATGCTTTGGCTTTCTCAAGTTCACCATTATTGCAATGAAATTCAAATAGTTGAGCCATAGTTGCCAAGCTTAGTTCAAAACCTGACGCTTTCAACTCATTTAAGAATGGTTCTAATTTAGCTGTATTATTTTCTTTAATGTAAGCAGTTAACAATTGCTTTTGCAGGCGAGCAACATTGGTTTCTCCTTTACTCGTAGCCCGTTGTAGGTACTGCTCAATTTGGACCGCTGAATGGGGGTAGTTGCCACCCTGGGGGCTCGGAACTGCAGTAGGTTCCAGATCCGTAGATGTTAGCTGAGTCAACAACTCTGACAGTCTTGTAGTCATATTCTTATCAAGGTATTGCTGTATATCTTCTGCTGTTTCACTATTGATACCAATACCCTTGGAATGTAAAGTGACCAAAAGAGGCTCAACCAAATTGTATTCTGATAGTATCTTTACGGCAGATTTGACCAATCTCCCTATTTCATAGCTATTGTCTCTTTCGTTTCCCTGATCCTCAGTAGATAATGTGTCATCTACTCTACCTGATGGTGGCTTACTACTCATAACATGCAATATTGAAACAAAGGAATTTACATCTTTAGTTTTATTGAGGGCATTGAGTAGACTACGTGCTGTCAAATTATATTGACCTCTAAGACGATATTGCAAAGCTAAACCTGCTGCCTCTTTCATCTTTCCTGCCTCTAAAAGTTCTACCATCAAATTTCGGGCACTTAAAATTACTGGCACATTAGCAATCTGCAGTTTTAGAATGATGTTTTGTGGGGAGTCTTTTTTCATTAAGTATGGGAGGACATAATCTCTGAGTGTTTCTCCATGTACTATATGACCCTCAGCAGCCATTGAACGTAATATTTGTAGGAGGCCTTCTTCATCTCCTTCTTTACCTTTCTGAACCAACAGAGGCCAATAATAATGTTGCCTTATTTCAATGCCTTCTTTCTCAATCTCCTTAAACAATTTTTGGGCAAGTTCACCATGGCCCAGCTGCATTGCTGTTTCTGTTGCTATGTAAAGAGCATTAGGCACCAGATTCTCTTCTTTTAACTCTTTGCAAGTTTTGATGACAGCATCTGGGTCACTACAAACTTTCAACAACTGCTTCACAAAAAAGGCTCCTTTGAAAATAGTGTCTTCTACATTTGACGATTTGGGCATAGTCTTCATAATTGCTTTAGCAGTGTCAATTTCACCTTTGTTAAGTAATCTTAAAATAAGATTGCATACATCTTGATTATATCCACCTCCTTTTTGTATGTGGCTAAACAACTGACCAGCTTTATCGCCATGACCACCTATAGCAAGGTGCTCTATAATTTCTAGAATGTCCTGAAAAGGGAACATTTTTTAACATTTACCACACACACACATGAAAAAGTTTAAGAGTATTTGAATAATCAAATATTTTATCTTATCTTACCTTATCAGTCATATATGCATCTTTGTCAGTAGACTGTTTGATAACTTCGTTAACTCCATCAATGTCTCCTTTTCTTGCATATCCACATGCCAATATGGTGTAAGTACGGTTTGATGGTTGAAGCCCCGCTCCTGCCATTGTTTCCAATACAGCTTTGGCCCCATCTGTATCACCGTGGAAGGCATGCCCCATGACTAGAGCATTGAGAACAGGCTCTGACACTGGAAGGTTAAGTTCTCGCATTCTTTCCAGAACTTTTGTGGCACCTTCCACATCACCGTCTTGGCAGTAACGCCACATAAGCCTTTGGTATGTTACTCTAGAATTAATAATACACTTCAAGTAGTTTCAGAACTGATAACAATCTATGATGGCCTTTAGCGTATGAACTATGAAGTAAGTATCAAGTTATAATAATACTATTAAACTAAAATAATAACATTAATAAGTAAAAAAGTAAGACTTATAAAGAACACAAGAAAGAATAAAAATTATTGTGACTATAATACCTATTAGGTTGCAAGCCTTTGTTTTCCAACTCTTCCAGGAATTTAGCAGGAGAGAATGGATGCTCATTTTCAATATAGACTCGGAGTAATGCATTGTAATGGGAGATATCCATGGGGATGCCTCGTTCTGTGAGAACATTCCATATTTTTTGGACAAGTAATGTTCTTTGCTCCGGCAACTCTTCAGGCACGAGTTCCCCTGTGAATAGACAAATTTAAATCCTTAACTTGGAATATAATAGTTAATGTATTGCTTTTCAGACACATAATTGTTACAAACATACATTCCGAGTAGCAGAAAGTGGTTATATAGAAAAAAGAGAAAAGAAGAAACAAAGTTTTGATATTTTCTAAGTCCTGCACCCCCTTTACTATGCTCTGAATCAAGATTTATCTTTATGGCTATTGTAAGAGAAAATTATTTGAATTAAATTATGGAATATTTTCTTACCGCAACATCTGATCACCAATAAGGACTGAGAACTTGTAATATCATTTTTGGCACGAATCTCATCAAACACTTCATCAATATCACGTTTTGAAATGCGACCGAATTTTCGGACTTCTGAATCTAATCGCTGAAGTAATGGTTCCAATTGCTCTGCCTTTTTAGAAGTGGCATAATCTCGCATCAGAATACTGAAAATAACCAATAAAAGTCGTTTATTGGACATGAATAACCTACCTACTTACAGAGGAATTCACTAGCATTGTAGGGAATACGAGGTAACTTACTTGTTTGATGCACATAATGTTTTAGGATTAATTAGAGAAGTAGTTTCTGCAGTCTTCGCTGCATTCAATATTAGAGTCCTTGCGGCACCAGTAAAATAACGCACAAATTTAGTAGAACGTAGAAGAGATGACATGTTGATTGTTGAACTTTACTAATATTAGGTCAATCAATAATTTGAAAGCTTGTTATAAAATCATTATTCTGAATTAATCCTGATATTTTATATTTTATTCTCTTGGAATCTAATCTCTGAATCGTAGACTTTTGAGGTTATCTCTTATGCACACTCTTATGTCATTGCATTGTGCACCTGCACCATAGAGAAAGATAAATATGACCTGCAAATTCTTTTTTTGTAGCAATAGCCGGCCCTGGCTTCTAGGGCCTTCAGCTGATGTCATTCCACTGCACAGATGAACTATTTTCGAGCTTGATAAAAAAATGTAGTGATTGAGTGAGGTGAGACCATGAAGCTCGACTTAATACTGAGGTAACTGGAGCGTGCAGTACGAACAATTTTTTGAATACCACAAATAACACAGTGGCTGTCTTCCGTCTCACCTACACTTTTAAAAATACGTATGGTCATATGAGACAGCTGACAGCCACTACATACATAAATGTCAAATTTGCTGGCGACACTTTTTTATTCAAGGTGAGAGCTCCAGTTACCTCAGAGTATTAAGTCAAACTTCATGGGTGAGACTCTCACCT
Source organism: Crambus lathoniellus (assembly GCA_949710035.1). Taxonomy (NCBI): domain Eukaryota; kingdom Metazoa; phylum Arthropoda; class Insecta; order Lepidoptera; family Crambidae; genus Crambus; species Crambus lathoniellus. Next base: position 24,630,531 of record OX453306.1, read on the forward strand.
CACTCAATCACTACATTTTCTAGAGTGAGTGCATTCTGGAACTTTACATACTGTAATGAATAAAATTAATATTTTATTCATTTACAGAATACGCAGCGAGGGATTCAATATACGTCGCCAGAGGTGAAAATAATTTTGCGGCCGATTGATACACTCTACTTTTCAACCCCGTCTATGAGATAAAGATGAAAATTATTAAATTTATTATTTACTAGCGGATCCTCGCGGTTTCACCCGCGTGGTACCCGTTCCCGTAAGAATATCGGGATAAAATATAGCCTATGTTACTCGGGAAGAATGTAGCTTTCTAATGGTTAAAGAATTTTCTTAATCGGTCCAGTAGTTTCGGAGCCTATTCGATGCAAACAAACAAACAATCAAATCTTTTCTCTTTATGATATTAGTATAAAAGTAAAGATTTAATAATACTGTCGCTGCTTGTAGAACTCATTTTTCACAATTATTATTTGTAGTTTAAATTTCACTGCAAATATCAAAACACTGTTTACGCCTAAAAAACGCCGTTTACGCCTTTTAGGGAATGCGTAGTTAGCGCGTTTTTCATTTATTTATTTTTATTCGTTTTTCGCGCACGCGCCCAAAGAACCTATAGGGCGTTTGTGCACTACACTGAATTTTACCTGATGCTTGTATTTTAATAATTAATTATTATAAATAATAGAATTTATTTATTTCGTGTAGTTTAGAGTTCGAAACATTGAAACTACACGAAATAAATAAATTCTTAGAAATTAGAAATTTGTTATACATTATTGATCCGACCATACATGTTTAGCTAAAATTAATTAGCATGCAAATTAAATACATAGACTTATTTTAAATTAATGCCGAGCATAGACATAAATAACAAAAAAAAATGTTATTCCATGTTCCATTTCAATCAAATGTTACATACTTACTTAATATCAAAAAATCCTTTCAAGTCATAAATGGTATGGGACAACAACCAAATTCTGAAATGTTTTTTAAAATTAAATACATTATGGACTTTCAACTCATTTGGTATTTTGTTGAATAATTTGACACACATTGCCAGGTTGCTGTTAACATAATTTGAGATGTTTTTGGTATGTTATGTAGGACTAACCTATTTGGATCACTTTTATTACGTGGATATATATCGCCAGCTCTTTTAAATAAATGCTTGTTTTGCATAACAAAAACGATCACCTCGAAAATATAAAGTGAAATCAGAGTTAGCACCTGCATTTGGCCAAAAAGATTATGACAAGACGTAAGTGGTGGAACACCACATATTGCTAGTAAACATTTTTTTTGAGCAATAAATGCTCTGTTTACATGTGAACTATTGCCCCATATTAGTAATCCATACCTAAGCAGAGAGCCTAAATAGGCATGGTACGCAGTTATTGCCGTATTGATATTTGTCAAAGCATACACAAATGAGTTTATACGCTTACAAACATTGTCTATGCGATTTTTCAATGGGAGAGTTTCCTGCACTTATTTTTTCATGCACTAGATGGCGCTGTAACCCTAACACAACCTACTTTTTTCAGCATATTATGGCAAAGGATTAGTTCATGGAGCCTAAAAAAGACTTGTGTCGGTCGGTTGTACTGTCAAATCAATCTGTCTGTGGTAAAGTGTTTCTTCTGTCAGATCTGCGGATTGCTTTGCTTCCATGCGTTGGTTTTGTGAGCGTATTCGTTTTTCTTGATAATTTGATGGAAACCTGGCATTAAATACTCCGTTAATGGGGAGAAACGTACAAAGCTTTTTGTAGATGGCATTTTCGTGATTGGAACATGGATTGGAGTCCACTTTCTACCTAATCTATGGGATAATAATGTACTCTTCGTCTAATTTGACATGTACAAGTGCCACAATCTTTTCTGTTCCGGTGGCCAAAATGTGAAACTAGCGTGTTTTTTTTAATGTCATTGTGCTGTCAAGTTGATGTCCAACCATAGCGCTGCTGGCGGCTGAAGGTCTTAGAAGTCAGGGCCGGTTAAATTTCTACAGAAAAAAGAAAGAAGTACATAGCGTCGCTGTCACCGGAACAGAAAAGATTGTGCCACTGTAGTACGTAGTGGCCCTTTAGTGGCTGTGTGTTGTCTCATATGACCATACGTTTTGTTTCAAAGTGTAGATGAGACGGAAGACAGCCACAGTGCCACAAAAAAGTGTTAGTACTACTCGCTCTAGTTACCTCAGTATTTAGTCTAAGCTCTTTTTCACAGAATATAATAGTACTGTTGAGGTTTTATATGTATATAGCATTTAGGTTTTTATAGTTTGTACGTTTTTATATTGCTCTATGCTTGTTTACCCTTTTTAATTTGAAGTTCTGTTTTTGGTTTTGACTACTGTCATAGCTTTGCTTTCAATATAGAAAATTACTTACTACCAGTCGCTTTGTTTTTACTTATTTTCTATCATACAGTCCCTTTCGTCTATATTTTGGTCCATCGCCCGTGAAAATAATTAGACCAGATTGAACATATTTATTCTGTAGAGTTATTTCATTCGGTATTGAACAAACTGACACCGATATTGTACAGTCAGTGGAAAGATTATGCGTACCGCAGCGATCGGTCTGTACCGAAAATAATACTTTTGTCCGAGTTTCTGAATATTGAAGCTGTCAAACACAATCGGTTTGGTTTAATACTTGACTATACTAAGCGGCCTGGCACTTCAATATCAGAGCTAGGTAGGAAGCCTGGTACCTTGATGTCAGATATAGGTAGGCGTACTGGCACTCTCATGTCCGATATAGGTAGGCGGCCTGGTACAGTCAGCAACAACTTTTCACACAATTTTGCACGACGTGAAAATATTAATGTCACATCTGCACGTAACACAAATGTGGAACTGTGTCGTTATTGCAATAATAAGCACAAACTGACTGATTGCAAGGTTTTTATATCCCTATCGATAGAGGATAAGTGGCTTTGGTTGCGTGACGCTAAAATATGCTATAAGTGTCTGAAATCTAAATCACACCGTTGGAGAGATTACGGAAATAACAAATGTCAATGACTGGAAATATGTCCCAGGTGGCTTGAATGTCGCAGATGACGCGACAAGATTTAAGGATTCTGATACTGACCTGTCGCGGTGGCTCTCTGGACCAGATTTTTTATTACTGCCGTCTAGCAAATGGCCTAAAGAACCGTCGCGCTCGTCTGAAACTACATCTACCTTGGAAGAACTGAAACCTTCCAAAGAGTCCAAGGTACATGTAGGCCTAACTATTCTGCATAAACCGGCATCGGTTGTGCCAGATCCCTCACGTTTTAGTGAGTGGTTACGTTTGATTCGCGCGACCGCACGCATCTTTCAGTGCGCGCACAAATTTCGGTCTCTTTTGGCACACGACACTCAAAATTCTAATACTACTACTAACGCTTCTTCCCACCAGCTTTTACCACTATCCGCTGAAGAGGTTCGAAAGGCCGAAGTAGCCATTTTGCAAAGAGCACAGACTGACTGCTTTGGTGAAGAGATTTCTCTACTCAACAACGCCAAACCTTTGCCTAAGTCTAGCAAACTGCACCTGATCACGCACAATTGTGGTGACCATCGACTGTGTTCCACAGTTTATTGAAACGAAGGTTTCTCATGCAAAATTAAGTTACTTAAGCTAGGCCTACCTTACTAGAAGATAGTGTCCGTAATCCAGGGTGGCTGATCGCTGTCTCGCCGGCGCGCGCGCGCCTGACAAGTAGGTCTTCACCCAACCCCGATGGGAAACTCTTATAGCTAACACTCTTATAACTACACAATGCCCTAATAGGCAGCTAAAACTTTCCCGGCGCTTTTCAAAGCGAACACACACGGGTCACAGGTGGCGAACTGAGCGCGAGTTGCACGGACGGTGGTTGGCGGCGCACTGGTGATCCTACACCGGCCGGCCGAGCGCATTGTCTCGTGACCTTGACAATGACAACGGACCGCTCGCAGCGCGGCGCGAACATCCCCCCGTCCCGGACAGTAGCAAACTGTCCGCCAACTCAATCTAAGGGCAGGCGAGAGAGGGTAGCGATCGCTCGCTTCAAAACAGAGTCCCCCACCAGGACCTCGGCAAACCTGGGCACACCATCCGACCCCGGATGAAGCTGAACAATGCGTCCTAAACGCCAGCGGAGGGGCAGCAGGTTTGGATCCTTTACCAACACGAGGTCTCCAGTCTTGGGTGGAGTCGTCCTATCCGACCACTTAACGCGTTGCTGCAAAATGTGCAAATACTCCAGATGCCAACGGCGCCAAAAACTCTGCGTAAGCTGCTGGAGCAATTCAAATCGCGAGAGCCGTCCGGAGGGCACTTCGGAATAAGGATATTCCGGCAAGGCGTTAAGCGGTCTGCCAATCAAAAAATGGCCCGGCGTAAGGGCCTCTAAATCATTCGCGTCCGAAGACAACGGACACAACGGACGCGAGTTGAGGACCGCCTCAACCTTACAAAATACGGTCGCGAGTTCCTCAAACGTGAGGACCGTCTCCCCAATAACGCGACGAAGGTGAGTTTTAGCGGCCTTTACAGTTGCTTCAAAAATCCCTCCCCAGTGGGGGCAGGATGGCGGGGAGTACTGCCATCGTACCCCTCTGCGAGAGAGTGTGGATCCGATCTCAAAATTATTCCTATCCAAAAATTCACAAACTTCCTTTAAATACCTATCGGTGCCCTTGAAATTGGTTCCACAATCGGACCTTATTAACGACGGCATTCCGCGGCGAGACACAAAACGATTCAACGTGGCTACAAAGGCTTCTGTGGTGAGGGCACTAACCACCTCCAGGTGGACCGCTTTAGTGGCCAAACAAACAAATACACACAAGTAAGCCTTTTCCGTTCTAGCATTACGAAGCCGCGATGTCTTAACGGTAAATGGCCCCGCAAAATCCGTTCCAACTCCTGAGAAGGGCATCGATTCGTTCACTCGATCGGCAGGCAAATCACCCATCTGGGGCTGCATCGTATCGGCGCGCAAACGATAACACGGGAGACAACGAAAAATAACGGATCGGATTATTCTCCGCGCTGACAAAATCCAGAACTCTCGTTGGAGGAGCGCGGTCAAAGCATTACAACCGGCATGAGCATTCTTTACATGTCGGTCTGTAATCAACAGTCTAACTAACGGTCCATCCTTGGGGAGCAACAAAGGGTGGCGTGATCCGTACGGCAGGTTGGCATGTCTGAGCCTACCTCCGACACGCAGCAATCCGGTACTGTCCAAGAAGGGATTCAACCGCACCAAGGGTCCCTTCAACTTGGACTTACTTGAGCGCAGGGCTTTCAGCTCCGGTTCAAACTCTCGCTGTTGCGTCACTCGCAACCAATGCAACAGAGCGTCTTGCCGCTCTTGTGGGGCGAGAACCGGAGACAACGATTTCTCCTGAGGCTGGCGACAATTTCGCACAAAGCGCCTCATCCAAGCAGTCACGCCGAGCAACTTATCAAGAGAACTGTAGCGGTCTAACAAAAACTCCATCTGCGGAGCCGCCACCGTCTCCACGGCGTGAACACGCATGCCTAGGTCTGGGACTCTGGCCACAGCCGGGGTGGCAGGCCATGAGCGCTTAGGCCGTAACAACCATGATGGACTCCACCATAGGTGGTGGTCCACTAACTCAGGCGCCTCGCAGCCGCGGGAGGCACAATCTGCGGGGTTCAATTCGCCCGGTACGTGGCGCCAAATCAACGGGGCCCTTGAAGTCTGAATTTGTGAGACCCGGTTGGCCACAAAAACCTCAAGGGTGTGGACTGAACTCTTCAGCCAACAAAGGACGACCTGGCTGTCAGACCACGCAAATATCGACTCCAAGTCGACACCGTTTCCCAAGGTGTCGGCAACATGATTGAGTAGCCGTACTAAGAGAGTGGCGCCGGACAACTCCAACTTCGGAATGGTTAGCCTAGTCCGAAGGGGGGCGACCTTACTCTTGGCCGTAACTAAGTGTACGGCGACAACGCCTGCTGCATCCACCGTTCGGATGTAAACGGCTGCCGCGTATCCGCTTTCGGACGCGTCACAAAAGCCGTGCAGGGAGGCTTTAAACTTTCCCGAAGGCAGCATTTGCCTCGGTATACAAACCCGATTGACGTCGGGTAGGGATGACACGAACCTCACCCACTCTCGTAGGAGGCTACCAGAGAGGGGCTCATCCCATGACAATTCCGCAGCCCAGAGCTCCTGTAGGAAGCACTTCATCGAAAACACTACAGGGCTGAGCCAACCGTTCGGATCAAAGGTACGGGCTACAGTAGACAGCACCGTGCGTTTAGTCCAGACCTTTGGGTCTGGCAGTTCCAATCTATATGTGAACAAATCCGGGACTGGTCGATACTGGACTCCCAAAACCGACAGCATGTCTGGAGTCTCCGGATTTTCAAAGAGGAGCGGCTCTTGCTGGTGGTCCTTAGGCAAATCTGCCAATAGGTCCGGTGAGTTAGACAGCCACTTCCGCAACTCATAGCCACCAGCCCTCAAGAGCGCAATCAGCTCATCACGTAAGACGAGAGCCTCATCTAAGCTCGAGGCCCCCGTGCAGATATCGTCGACAAATAAGGCCCCCCCCTCAATAAGAGCAGATGCCCGGGGATAGCGTAGCCGTTCGCGCTCTGCGAGCTCCAAAAGCGAACGGATCGCCACAAAGGGGCTCGACCGCAAACCATAAGTGTTGGTGTTCAGCTCGTAAGCCAACATCGGATCCTGGGGATCCTCACGCCAAAGGATGAGCTGGTATCGTCTATCCTCCGGGTGAATCACGGTCTGTCTGAACATCATGCGGATATCGGCCACAAAGACGACAGCGTGCCGGCGGAAGTTGGTCAAAACATCACAGACATCGTGATGCAACTTCGGCCCCGCATGCAGACACTGATTCAACGACACTCCGGTTGACGTGGGCGCTGAACCATCAAAGACCACGCGGATCTTCCCATTGGAAGTCTTCAAAACAGCGTGGTGTGGCAGGAAGTAATGTTCCACATTACGCCAGTCCAACTGCGAGATGGACATGTGCCCAAGGTCCAAATACTCCCGCATGAAGTCTATATACTTCTCCTTGAATGCGGGATCCCTGGCCATCCTACGCTCCATGGACAACAATCTCTTCTCGGCCATCGGTCGGGAGCTCCCTAAAGGAGGGCGAACCGCCAAGAAGGGCAAGCGGGTAATCAAGCGACCCGAGAGGAGGCGCCCAGTGTTGTTCTGGTAGAACAATTCGCACTCCTCGGCTAACGGATCCAACCGCTTGGCAGTGGGAGGTTCCTCCACCTCCCAAAACTTTTGGAGAACGTCGGACAAAGTAGAACCGACAATGGTCTGGCGGTCTACCGACGGGGTCTCTGGTGTCTGTGGTACCTTTCCCATCACCACATGACCCAGCGACGAGGACAAGGCGACAAGATCGGCTGTCTGCAAAACTCGCTTGCTTCCACACAGTACACGACCGAGGACATCCGCACCAATCAACAAGTGTATTGGGCCCGGTCGGTGGAAGGAAGGATCAGCCAAAGCCAGTCCAGACGTCAGCTCAATCGTGGATGGCGGCACTCGCACTTGCGGGAGTGGTCCAACCACCTTATCAAAAACTATCGCCGAAGCACCGATCTTCGGCCTTGGCGTGAAGTGGGGGGAGAAGGAGAACTCAACTCGACCAATCGGATCAGGGATCCGCGAGTCTCCCACCCCCCGTGCCGCTTCGTGATGCGGCACAAGCAAAAGACCCAGCTGTCGGACAAGCCACCTGGACATTATGCACCCCTGGGCACCTGAGTCCAAAAGGGCACGCACCGTGACAACATTGCCCTTAGGTCCCCAAACATTCACGGAGGCTGTTGGCAACAGCACAAGCTCCGGAGGGGTGGTTGGGTCCGACAGGGGCGCCATTAAAAATTTTGGGGGGGTACTTGTCCCCCTCGCGCCTGAGTCGGCGCGCCAAATGTGGGACGCTCGTACCGGGCGAGCGGGTCCCAATCGGGTACATACTGGCCCCGACCAACAGCACTCCTAGGTGCAGGGTAATACACGTGTGGGGCGTGCCTCGGTACATAGTACCCCAATCGAGGCCTCTCCATTAGGGGAGGGGAGTAGCAAATAGGGCCCGTGCCCATCGCCACCGTGGCGTACTCTTGTGGTACCCCCCTACCCCCGCCCGTGGCGGGGGCGTCTCTCCTATAGTTCCCCCTCTCCGGGGGGGACTGAACGGGGGGGCTAAGCCCCGCCGAATCTCTAGGGGACCGGTTCCGGGCTGCCGGGCCCCCGCCCGTGCGCGAGGAATTCGAACCCCGGTCGCTCCCGGCGTCCTTGCGGTCCAAACAAAGGAGGGGGTGATGCCTCCCTCCGCAAAGACGACAATCCTCGGTCTGGGGACACGCCGACTGCATGTGTCCCCCCAAACACCTATAGCACCATTGGCGCTGTTTCGCAACGGCCCTCCGTCCCTCTGGGCGGAGGCCTCTAAATTTGGCACATTCGTGCACCACATGCCTATCTCCCCTGCAATACCTGCACCGCTCACTCGGTGCGGGGGGAGGGGACTGCTGGAAGGCAGCATAGCGATTGGTCGGGCGACGGGGCTGTTCCCTCGCCGCCACCATACGACCAACACCTGGAACCGGGGCGGGCTCCAGGTGGTCCGTCACCCTACATTCGTCCTCCAAAAAACGAAGGAGGTCCGCGAAGGGCGGGAGATACGAGGCGCTGTCGCCTCCGTACCTCTGCTCAAAACGCCCCTTCATTTCAGCGGGCAATTTGGCGAGGACTATGTGCAGCAGTATAAAGGACCACTGATCCACCGGCAGGTCCAATCGCCTTAGGGAGTTGACCGCTGACAGTAGCGGGTTCAGCAACTCCCTCCGTAACAGGTGTACCCGCGTGATTCGCGGGAGGGCCAAAATCGTGGCCACGTGGGTGTCCGCCAGTAACCGGACATTCTGGTACCTGCTAACCAGAAGCTGGCGAGCCACCTGGTAGTTGTCGTCGCTGATGAGCAGGTGCTGGATTACCGCGCTGGCCTCTCCTCGCAGGGAGGAGCGCAAATAGGCCAACTTCTCGCTAGGGGATAAGTCCCGTCGTGAATCCACCAAACTGTCAAACAAATTAATGAAGCCCATCCAGGCTGACAGATCCCCATTAAAAGTGGGAATCTCCAAGGTAGGCAATCGGCCTAGCAACGCCGTCGGGGTAGGTTTGACCTCCCCGCTCAAAACCGGCTCCCCCTTCCGAACAGCCAGGGCCCTCTCAGCCGCCTCCGTGAGCTGGTCAGCCAGCTCATAGGCCTGGGCTACATCCTGCTCCAGCTGTTCCGACACGGCATCATCAGCTGGGGGGTTCTCCAGATAATACGCGCGACACTCCATGGCGTGGCGCTCCAGGTCTTGCAGCCGAGCTGCCAGCCCGCCATACCGAGCTAGCAACGCGCCTACCCGGTCGGCTCGGTCTATTAATGTGACCGCACAAGCAAGCCAACGCAAAACTCCTTGGATGCCGGCCCTGGATACGGCGAGCGGATTCGTAGGAGCCATTTATAATCCGTTTTATAAACAAAGCAAACAAAGAAATATAAAAGTGGTAAACATCAACAAAAAAAACAATAGAAATAGGTCGCGTCACGATAATATAAAACACAATTAAAATTCGGACGACATACACGGACCCTACTATTTTCATAAATTATTAACAACTTACCAATTTCAAGGGCTAACAATATAACGGTATAAACAAAACGTATAGGATTAACGGTATGGCATACCTCGCAAATCAACTACTAAACCGTTATCAACAAACAAAAACAAAACTATTTTTAATAATAATACTCGTAATTTAATACTACTAATAATTAAAACTAGTTCCACTTTTTTAACTAGGCAAGCGGACTCGGAACAAACACTAGTATGTGGTACTAATAAACAACACTTTCGAACGAAACTATTCGTCAAATAAATCCGGACACACAAAAAAAAATATACACATCTAGGCGAGTAAACTCGTATCAAATCACTAGTATGTGACAACAATTATATAAGTGTCTATCTATTATCGGATCCACCAAGTGAGAAACATTCGCTTCGAGAATTTACTAGAACAATTTCTTAGTACTTCAAATCGTCTCGGGATCTTCAAATACCCTCGAGATTTCAACAAAAAAAAATAATTTTTAGGTACGCTTTTTAGGTACGCTTTTTATTTTTACTATGAAATTTTATGTAGTTAATTTTAATATGAAAATTAATTATATCAACTAAGCTCTGCTACCAAAAATATGATCACGCACAATTGTGGTGACCATCGACTGTGTTCCACAGTTTATTGAAACGAAGGTTTCTCATGCAAAATTAAGTTACTTAAGCTAGGCCTACCTTACTAGAAGATAGTGTCCGTAATCCAGGGTGGCTGATCGCTGTCTCGCCGGCGCGCGCGCGCCTGACAAGTAGGTCTTCACCCAACCCCGATGGGAAACTCTTATAGCTAACACTCTTATAACTACACAATGCCCTAATAGGCAGCTAAAACTTTCCCGGCGCTTTTCAAAGCGAACACACACGGGTCACAGGTGGCGAACTGAGCGCGAGTTGCACGGACGGTGGTTGGCGGCGCACTGGTGATCCTACACCGGCCGGCCGAGCGCATTGTCTCGTGACCTTGACAATGACAACGGACCGCTCGCAGCGCGGCGCGAACAGCACCCACTCTGCCCGGTAATCGATAAAGATGGCCTGCTCAGATTGGACAGCCGTATAAAGCACATGAAGAACGTTGATTACGCCACCACGTCCCCTGTTATATTGGATGGTCGTCATCCTGCCGTACGTCTCCTTATACGCCACTACCACGTGAGAGCTGCACATGCGTTTAACGAACTTGTGATTAACGAACTTAAGCAGCATTACTGGATTTTTCGATGTCGCAGTGAAGTACGCATGATTGCAAGAAGATGCTCCTATTGCATTCAACGAAAGGCATCGCCTCAAATCCCGCCTACTGGTGACTTGCCGGACGTACGTCTCGATCACCATACGCGCCCTTATACGAACACTGGCCTAGACTATTTTGGACCCGTCGAAGTGTCAGTTGGCCGCCGAAGAGAAAAGAGATGGATTGCACTTTTCACTTGCATGACGACGCGAGCAGTACACCTTGAGATCGTCACCAGTCTCTCAGCGGATTCTGCCATTATGAGTATTCGCCGTTTTATTTCTCGTCGCGGACTGCCGCTCAAGATTCTGTCTGACAACGGTACGTCGTTTGTTGGAGCTAATCGCCATTTATGCGAGTTTTACAATAGTGCAGTCCAAGAATATGCTGCGAGCAAGCAAATAGAATGGTGCTTTATTCCGCCGGCTTCGCCATTTATGGGTGGTTGTTGGGAACGGCTCGTTAGAATTGTGAAGACTGCCCTCCGAGCAACTTTAAAGGAAAGAGCCCCTAGAGAAGAGCTGCTTCATACTCTATTGCTTGAGGCGGAGGCTCTAGTGAACTCGAGGCCACTGACGTATGTCACTGAAAACCAGGAGTGCCAGGCCCTTACACCATTCCATTTCCTAATTGGAGCTTCCTCGAACCAGCAGCTGCCAGCTCATTTAGATGACGGAGTATTCTCACTGAGGAAAGAGTGGCAGAAAGTTCTACGTCTTTCAGAACACTTCTGGAGCAGATGGTTAAAAGAGTACCTGCCCAGTCTTAAACCTAAGAACCATCACGAAACACAGTACGAAAACTTCAAGGTTGACGACGTGGTGCTAGTGGTTGATCCCGATCTACCAAGAGGTGTATGGCCAATGGGTAGAATACTAGCGGTACATCCGGGCAGAGACGGAGTTGTCCGAGTGGCTGATGTTGTGACCAAAGGCGGTATACTGAGGAGGCCCACCAGGAAGCTGGCTCTGCTCCAGCAGGAAGCTGTGTAGCAACGCTACACGGGGGGGATGATATTGAGGTTTTATATGTATATAGCATTTAGGTTTTTATAGTTTGTATGTTTTTATATTGCTCTATGCTTGTTTACCCTTTTTAATTTGAAGTTCTGTTTTTGGTTTTGACTACTGTCATAGCTTTGCTTTCAATATAGAAAATTACTTACTACCAGTCGCTTTGTTTTTACTTATTTTCTATCATACAGTCCCTTTCGTCTATAAGTACTAACGTCTTTGTTACCTATTAGTCTACCTATTAGGCGATCATTAGACGGTAGGTTTTGCTGTCAGTTTGCTGTAAGTCACGATTCACGATTCTTTTAGCCAATCAAAATGAACCATTAATAACGCTGCCCGCAGTTCCTCTATACCGATTAGTTAGATAGTCATGAGTGTCACGACGTCATGAACTCATGAGTGATGGAATTGACTGATGGTTGCATGACCGTCTAATGTACGCCTTACTACAGACAGACTATTTTCTTTGCTATTTTCTATTAGGTACTTTTTCGTTTACTTCTTTAGAAAAAGTCAGGTCGCTATAGTGGGGTAGCGCCATCTAGTACAAATTTTTGAACTAACGGTGAAACGTCAAAAAAAACTCTACCATTCAATGAGAAGTTTTCCAGTAGGTTCTATAATGCTCAATAGATGTCGCTGCGACCTTTTTTTTTCTTAATTTTCATGTCTGGTATGTTTTTTTGCGTTCCTCAGTTTACGGGAAAGTTGAATGTATTGTTTCACGAATTTTGTTGCGTATATATATTTAAGACTTATCGTTTTTTTCTTACTTTACCTGATTTTGATTATATTTTAATTTAAATAACTGTAAATGTCAGAAAGAAAAGAAAATGTTTTACTTCACATTTGTTTATCTGATCTAAAGGGGGTGCAAAAAGTTTAATTATGGCAACACTGCCACAAAATGTCAACAACTCGTTCTTGATCGCTTGTTGTTTGTGTTTTCTAAACTTTACGTAATAACCTCAGCTAAAACCTACGATTACTACGTTGTTGAGTTGAGCATGCTCCTCCATACTACCGTGTCGTTAAGTTTCTAGTTTGAAGATAGACTGTGTGTGAGATAGGAAGTTGAAATTAATAGCTCAAATTAATTAAGAAGTTAGTACCTATGTACTGAATTTTCATTCTCTAGATGAAAAAACAAACTTGAACAAACTTTTCAAAACTTTTCAACTTGACAGTTATTGTACAAAGTTGTAGTTTTTTTATAGGTACAACAAAAATAGCGAAGTATGGATAAAAACCTACGGTTGAACTTTAAGTCATATCCTAAAAGTAGTAATTTAGAAATAAAACCTTTTATAACAAGATTATTTACATATTTGTTTACATTTTAATTTATTTTGTTTTGCGTAGGCTGACAAACGTCCAAGGTATTGTAATTAAAAAAAAAAAGTTTCGCTAGCGCCATCTCTTGCACCTATTTGAAATAAGCTTACGATACCTATTGGAAAATTCCTCATTCTTTATCGAATAAAATACCTAGAAATTTATTTTGTGTCACATCATCAATATCAATGTCTTTATATTTAATGTCAATTTTTATATTTTTATATTTATTAAATTGTATATATTTGTTTTGTGTGTGAAATGTTTTAAATGATTAAATTATTAAAATAAAGCATCCGTTTTTTTCTGGATCGGTAAAATTCAGTGTAGTGCACAAACGCCCATAATAATATAATCGGCAAGGGACTTTTTCATGCAATATTTTCGTGCGATCTCTTTGGTCACTGACGTCTTACGGTCACGTGATCGTCTTACGGTCAATCGTCTTACGGTCACGTGATCCTGACGCGAGTTTACAAGTTTTTACCCATCACAAAAAGTGCACAACGCCGCTAAAGAAGTTTTCACTTAAAAAAAAAACCAAGAACTCATTATTGCCCGCTAAAAGTTTCTTGTAGAAAACACTACCTATGGGTGCACTTAAAGGCGAACCAAGTCCTCTTTTTCATATACTACGTACTACTACGTAACGCGCAGTAGATGGGATGAAAAAGTATTGCTTCAAGAGTTTCAAGACTTGTACGCTTTGAACTTTTTTATTTGAAGTAACCTATTATTCAAGTGTATTATCTAATGAGCGATTTTCTCAGAGGCCATTTAAAAAAAAAAGCTTCCAATTGCTTCACTAGATGGCATTGAATAAGTATGTACATGTCTATGGTATATTTTGGTATGAAACATATTTAAATTAATTACTTTTTAAAAACCCAAAGGAAACTAATAATATATTAAATAAGTACTACTGTGAGGAACGGAAACGAAATAGGTAAATTTAAAGATTTAGGTAAATAAATAACATCTGTCTGACGTTCCGTTTTACGTAAAAAAGTCGCACCAAAGTAAAATTTATAACGTTCCATTCCTTCTAACTGCATAGGTGGGACAGCGCCATCTAGTGGCTGAGCTTTCAGAAAATCGCCCATTTGTAACCAATACGTTGAAATGCTAATCAAAATAAGTTATTTAATTTTTTACTTTATTGCATTCACAATGCAATTTTTATGGTTGAAAATGGAAAATGAAGTATTTAGAAAAAATCGACCCGTCTCACAACCAGGGGGGCTACCGCGTAACTTTATGGGTATGAATTTCATACGTTTTTGGGAACTTTAATTCAATTTTATAAAGAAAATAGCCGCTATCAGTTCCTTGTTTTGTGACGTCGGGTATTACAATAACTAGCTAGCAACGTTTAACAGAACAAAGCGGCAAAAATCTATCAAAATAACGAATTCAAATGACAGTTGAAGCCCATACCCATATCCATATTTCTTAGCCAGTAGCCCCCCTGGGGGGCTACCGCGTAACTTTATGGGTATGAACTTCATACGTTTTTGGGAACTTTAAGTCAATTTTATAAAGGAAATAGCCCCTATCAGTTCCTTGTTTTGTGACGTCGGGTATAACGATAACTAGCTAGTAACGTTCAACAGAACAAAGCAGCAAAAATCTATCAAGATAAGGAATTCAAATGACAGTTGAAGCCCATACCCATATCCATATTTCTTAGCCGGTAGCCCCCCAGCTCCGATGGGACTCGAACCCACGACCTTTCGCTATCCGGGCGACTGCTCTAACCACTAACGACTCCGTAGCTCAGTGGTTAGAGCAGTCGCCCGGATAGCGAAAGGTCGTGGGTTCGAGTCCCATCGGAGCTGGGGGGCTACCGCGTAACTTTATGGGTATGAACTTCATACGTTTTTTGGAACTTTAAGTCAATTTTATAAAAAAAATAGCCATTATTAGTTTCTTGTTTTGTGACGTCGGGTATAACGATAGCTAGCTAGCAGCGTTCAACAGAAAAAAGCAGCAAAAATCTATCAAATTATGGAATTCAAATGACAGTTGAAACCCATATCCATACCCGGGGGCTACCGGCTAAGAAATCTGGATATGGGTATGGGCTTCAACTGTCATTTGAATGGGCGATTTTCTGAAAGCTCAGTCACTAGATGGCGCTGTCCCACCTATGCAGTTAGAAGGAACGGAACGTTATAAATTTTACTTTGACGCGACTTTTTTACGTAAAACGGAACGTCAGACATATGTTATTTATTTACCTGAATCTTTAAATTTACCTATTTCGTTTCTGTTCCTCACAGTAGTACTTATTTAATATATTATTAGTTTCCTTTGGGTTGTTAAAAAGTAATTAATTTAAATATGTTTCATACCAAAATATACCATAGACATATACATACTTATTCAACGCCATCTAGTGAAGCAATAGGAAGCTTTTTTTTTAAATGGCCTCTCAGAAAATCGCTCATTCCTTAATAGGAAAGATTTTTGCTGCTTTGTTGTGTTGAACGTTGCTAGCTAGTTATTGTTATACCCGACGTCACAAAACAAGGAACTGATAGCGGCGATTTTCTTTACAAAATTGACTTAAAGTTCCCAAAAACGTATGAAGTTCATATCCATAAAGTTACGCGGTAGCCCCCCAGGGGGTCTACCGGCTAAAAATATGAAGTTCAGATCCATATTTCTGATTTCAAGCCCAGACCCATAATATGGGCTTCAATTGGAGCTACCGGCTAACTGTTTTTCCGTATCTGGATTTCGCGAGTGAATGATAGTCGCGTCTTGTTGCATCATATCATATAAATACCAATATTTATTATTTCTCTGCATTTTTTACTCTTATTATTTATATTTTAAATGACAACGGACAAAGTCGATAAAAACAATTAATTTAGTTCTTCATAGTATTAAAAACAAGTATTCCTAAAATAAATAATGTACGTATCAATTAATAACCAAACGCAAATGACAAGCCTTTCTACAGTATTCCACTTATGACATATCTTTGTCCAATATGCATTTCATCAAAGAATTTATCAATGAAACCATTCGAAGTTGTCCTCGTCCAATTTCTTGGATCAAATATTTGATAAGTGGAATACGACCCTTAACTTTACTTTTTGAATTAAGTAAATAACACAAAATTAATAAAATATAACGAAAAAGGCATATCTTTGAGGGTCAACTATGGTTTCTCTTCGATTTGTGTGCGCTAATTACGTGAACAATTTGACAAATGACCCCGTCATGGCAAAATTTTGTAGAAGTTATTGTTTGGTTGGGTATTTTGTGGTTAATGTTCTTCATTTCCTCTTATGATACTACCCGTAAGGCTCATTATCAGAGCAAGGTTGCAGATATTTATCAAGATTTAAAGAAAAGCAGACCGAATGTTCCTTATAAGTTTAATATTGACATGATGGAATGGACGGCTACTCCAAGACAAGAACATTGTTTATAAGATGTTAATTACAGAGAAAATCATTCAACAGAACCTTTAAAAGATAAACAGTACAAAGTATACCGTAATAATGTCTTAAAATATGTGTTGTGAACTTGTGACAATAACAACTTGGTTAATAAATCATGATGATACCATTTTGCAGTTCTTTATTTCTGGTTGTTAATTTCTTGTACTTACCTACTTATACCTTTGTGTTTACATAAATTATTAGTATATTGTGACAAATTCAGACTAAACAAAGCCAATATTCTCAATTAAGAAGTGCCACAACACAACCCTTCCAGAATTGAAAATAAGCAATGTTTAGTTTCTTGAATTCATATTTTTAACACTTATTTATGTAACATAGGTAGGTACTTATTTTTATCATTATCTTTATTTTATATAAATTTGCTATGAAAGAGAAATAAAATTACTATCATTTATGAGGATGATTAAATAGTTAGACCTGTAAATACATAAGTTATTTATTTCTTCAGCGGCCAAATGTTATTTTATTTTCTATGATTTTTCAGTTTAGCACATTTTATGTTTTCAGTTGCTAACTTAAATATAAATAAGTGGGTTTTTGACATTACAATATAACAGCAATTAAGAAAATTAACAAATTGTCTATCAACTCATAATTTTATTTGGAAAATATGAGCTTTAAGCGCTGTCTCCTAGAGTTGCACACAAAAGACAGGTATAGATGTGCATTGTAGCTATGCTATATTGTACTTAGTAAGTACAACATAGCATAGCATATTATATAGTTGTACTACTTACTACAAAATACTTTTACAAAATAGCACATAACGTGGATTAGGTACTTTGAATAGAAATTGCTAAATAAATAGGTTAATAATATGGATTATTTATTCAGTAATTCTAAAATAATTGCATCGTCCCGAAACGAAAAACAGACAAACTAGAGTTAGTCTGTTAAGTATAGAGTATCTAACAAATGATAACAGATGGGAGCTTTTATTGAAATTTATAACTTAAACTTCTATCGATTAGGTTAAAAATAAAAATTTATTTGTTCGACAGAAATGATTAAAAATAAGCAATGATTAAACTGTTCAAATAAAATAAAATTCCTTTATTTCAGACCATTTCTTTGCTTACTGACTATTTTAGTACAAAATCACAATATTAAAATTAAAATTGAAAAAGTAAATTAAAATATGCTACTTATGTTAACATAAAGTTTCACCTAGCAAAATATGGAGAGACTAACTTCTCTCCACTCTCCTCAGAATGCCTTTGAAATAAGAAGCCAGATGCACTGCAGAAACGTGGAAGCGCCAACAAGGATTTAAAGATGTTACTGTATAACACACGCAGGGCATTGTAGGAAAGCTGGATAAAGTTTGACCACAGACTACTGGTATAAAAATTTTGACAATAGGCTTTAAATAAAGTAAAATTTACTTCTACTGTACACCAAGCAAACCTGTGTCTCACCATGTTACCACTGACCAACAAAGCCCTGTATCCCTATCCATCTATATCAGAATAAATTGTCATACAGAGTTTCAGTTACTATACGCCCAAGGTATTTAAACTGATTTACACGGCCCAAAGGAATCCTGTTCAAAAGTAACAGGGGCACATTTTCAAGTCTCTTAATGTTACCCCTGAAGATCATGAATTCACTCTATTTCTCGTTGTACCTTAGGCCGTGCTTCCATATATAGTCCTCGCAGGAGCTTTTTGGGCCACCCAGCGATAGGCAGAGCAGCACAGCACCATGTCATCAGCATAACTGATATTATTCACACAGACAATATCTATATAACAACCATGTGTGCTGCTCAGCCCAGCGATGAGCTTGTCCATATATACATATATAAGAGTGAAGTCAGCCCATCCTGTCTAACACCACATAAACTCTTCAGAGCATGTATTTCCCCACTTTACCACATTTTTCTGATTACCATACCAATGTGCCAGTAGGTACATTTATAACCTCAGCCAACGAGAAACATCTTTAAGTTTTGTCCAAAGGTCCAAAGCTTATCATAACTTCATAACACACAAGATCAAATGCTTTGCTGAGGTCTTAAAACATGCATTTATAGGAAGGAGTTAGCTTTATAACATAATAAATAACAGAGAACTTTAACACAGCTCAATATCACTTGTAAAATAATATGTCAATCAAATGCACTTTCCGTAGACAATATCCACAAAAAAGTCGCTATTGATAATATCACACAACACAATTACTCCAAGGAGGATAATAAGTATTATCTAGCACTTCAGCACACTTCAGCCAGAAGGTGGCTAGGCTAGGCTAGTGATTTGGTTTAATTTTTGTGTTTCGGATAAAAATCCTCAAAGCAGTAAAAACAAAATATATAACCGTACCTACATAAAATAAAACTTTCCTATTTTTGATTTACATAGTATCTTCATTACTTTAGTTAAATGCCTAATTTTTATCAAAAGTAGGTCAACAATTTGTCTTTAAAGTTATGTAAATTCCGATAACGAAACAAGAAACGATAATTTGAATTTCGCGGATAAAATTCCATTACATGACTTCGAGAGAAAGGAACAGCGAAATAGCAATTTGTGTTTGTCTCTTTCGCTCCATCTTATCGCTCTGCTTTTAAACTCTCTTCTGCTAAAGTTCAACGTTTTACAAGTGCTAGGGGTATATTTACTATAAATGAAGTTGATTACACTCAAAAGTAGCAAGTTACTTCACACAAATTGAGAAATTAAACTTTTCCATGAATCTTCCGATACCAAAATACTCGCCTGCTTCATTTGACATAACGATATGAATCTGGGTTTCGAGTTTTTACTTTTTAATTTTTACAAAATACCGATTCTGGGCTTCAACTGTCAAAAATGTATAGAGAATTTTCTTCGTCATTCACTCTTTTTCTGACATATGGGTATGGGAAGAAATATGAAGTCCATGGAATTAGGCGGTACCGCCAAGTTCAGATTATGGGCTTCAAATGTCAAATAAAGCCCATATCCATATCCAGATTTTTTAGGCGGTAGACCCCCTGGTTGTGAGACAGGTCGTTTTTTCTAAGTACTTCATTTTCCATTTTTCAAAATAAGTTGTCAAAAAATCGCCCATTATAAATTAATGCATCCATATGGACTTCAAATGTTAAAATGAATGAAGCCCATTATTATTATTTATAGGGGGGAGGCCAGCGAAGCCAGACGGGTGATCAGTCACCTAGGTTGGGACCATTTCACCCAGTTCCCCAATATTTTTTATATCCCCGTATTTTTTAGCCGATAGCTAGCCCCCCTGTACTCTATGGTTTCAATCAATCAATCAATCAATGTCTTCAATCATTCACCTCACTTGTGTGTCAGATTTATAATTATATAACCTCAAACAAACGAAGTTTTTAATTTTATGTATTTGTTGCGGCCGCCGGCTCCATAAATTATTTGTACGCTAAGCTAATTAGCATTTATATTTTTCAGTGTGTTGTATTAGTCGTCATTGTTACAGTGTAAACATTTTCATCTCACCGTTTTTGTGAAAAGATATTGGATCTCTACAAAATGGTAAGAAATTATGATGATTTCCTAGAATGACATTGAATTGACCTTTATTTATTACTACTAATTTTCATTTGTTTTATTATATTAAACTAACAAGACCTAAAAACATAAAATAATCATTTCATTCTCTCCAAACTTAATGTTATAAGATCGTCAAAAAGTCGAAAGTTTTCTTAGAATTTTACAAGTAGAGTAGTGTATCCCGTTGATGTTGTAGGTACTTACATTATATTTTATCTTGCTGATAAATATTTATCGCTTCTTTTGATGAATTTTGAAAGAGTACACGTTCTGATTAAAATAATATCTATCAAATATTGTAGTTAACTTCAATCAGTCAATATGTCATGTTTTTGTTGCGGTTCGAATCGTCCGCCTTCCGATTCAGAAATAACTAGAGTTGTTGCTAAGCCGAAACCAGAGAAAGTCATGGTATAGTTATCAACATTCGTATAAAGTTATATTTAATATTAATATTGTTTTTAATATTGTCGTATTTTTTTTAACTGTTTCCAGGCTGCACCTATCAGAGTTGTCATCACTGGAGCGGCAGGACAAATCGCCTACTCGCTGGTGTATCAAGTAGCATCTGGAGCTGTTTTTGGACCTGAACAACCTGTGTTCCTGCATTTGTTAGATATTGCACCGATGATGGGCGTTTTGGAAGGTGTGGTAATGGAACTAG
The DNA here is from genome assembly GCA_949710035.1 of Crambus lathoniellus. Taxonomy (NCBI): domain Eukaryota; kingdom Metazoa; phylum Arthropoda; class Insecta; order Lepidoptera; family Crambidae; genus Crambus; species Crambus lathoniellus. The sequence continues at coordinate 24,651,456 of OX453306.1, forward strand.
CTGATTGTGCTTTACCACTCCTCGCTGGAGTGCTTCCCACTGCAAACCCAGAAGAGGCTTTTAAAGATGTAGCAGCTGCCTTCCTTGTCGGTGCTATGCCCAGAAGAGAAGGCATGGAACGTAAAGATTTACTCTCTGCCAATGTCAGGATCTTCAAGGAACAAGGACAGGCTCTTGACAAAGTTGCCCGCAAAGATGTGAAAGTACTTGTTGTAGGTAACCCAGCCAACACAAATGCTTTCATTTGCTCAAAGTACGCCCCCTCCATCCCTAAGGAGAACTTCACTGCTATGACACGTCTTGATCAAAACCGTGCTCAATCTCAGTTGGCTGCTAAGCTTGGAGTTCCAGTTTACGATGTTAAGAATGTAATAATTTGGGGTAACCACTCCTCCACTCAGTTCCCTGATGCCTCGAATGCTGTAGCTAAGATTGGAGGCGTCGAGAAATCTGTACTAGCAGCTATTAACGATGATGAGTACCTGAAGAGCACCTTTGTATCAACAGTTCAGAAGCGAGGTGCTGCTGTTATTGCTGCAAGAAAGATGTCATCAGCTCTGTCGGCTGCAAAGGCTGCTTCGGATCACATGAAGGATTGGTTCTTAGGTACAGGAGACCGTTGGGCGAGTATGGGTGTTGTTTCTGATGGATCATATGGTACCCCTCGTGACATTGTCTACTCCTTCCCTGTGACAATCAGTAATGGAAAATGGAAGATTGTTGAAGGTCTGACTATCTCCGACTTTGCCCGCCAGATGCTTGACGCAACGGGCAAAGAGTTGGTTGAAGAAAAACAAGATGCTCTGGATGTTTGCAAAGATTGACTGTGTAGCCTATAAGATTAAAGTATACATGTAGAACATGGTAATTAGGAATAAAGTGGCAGGTTCATTCAGCAATAATTTTGTTTTTATGCTTTTATTAGAATATAATATGTTATGTAATCCTATCAAACAAGCACTCATAGGTTAAAATATCACTTTATATCTATTTTACTATCATTTTGTTATACTATGTTCAGTTCACTAACAGAACTACATTATTTTATTACTGCACTCATTAAATTGTGCATTATTTTTGTTATATAATTATTATTAAATGAAAAACTTTGCATTTTACATGTTGTTTCTTTTTAAAACTTAATACATTTCTTGGTATGTATGCATGTATGTATCATGCATGATTATCTCTAGATATCAGACTCCATCAATCTATTGAATATTTTATCAATCAATTTAATGATAAGGTGATGTGATGCCTACTTATTCAACATTTCTTATCTTTTATGAGAGATATTAGATATGATTCCTTCATTATTTCAAATTATATTCAAATTGTTATTAATTTATTTACCAATAATACAGTCATGATGTGTCCATTCATATTGCAGGAAATTGATCTTATATGTTTTTCAATGCATAGTTTATTTGTTTGTTGGATATAAAGGCTCATTTTTAAGGGTCAAGGGTCAAGGCTCATATTTGCTTTTAATTGAATATAAGAGTTAAAGTAGTTATCTGAATGTAGGTATTTAATGTCTAATTATATATTCCTGCTTTTCCATTGTGGAAGAAAGATACTAACTACACATTAGTGTAGTCATAGCTACATTGAAAAAAAAATCAGATCTGGGATCAAATTATGAAGCCCAGTTTGAAGCCATAGTAAGTGCACAATCTGCTACTGATCTCGGAGTCAATTCATTTAATTAATATCTATTGGATACAATGATGGATGATAGACAAGGGCATCGCCCTAAAGGGTCCCCCCCCCCCCTGTTGATACAAGTAGCGGCACGTAATTGTAAGTTTAGCGCTGACCGTGACGTAGTGGGGATAGCTGCGCATGTTAATGGTATGGCGCAAGACCCGAAATACCTTATTTTTGACTTCTGTGCATCCCCTCCATTTTTTGGTCAGCGCTAAACTTACGCGCCGCTACTTGAACTACTTATTGAAGACGAAGTATGACAACAAACAATAACAGATGGTTCCGGTGGTTCCCAGAGCAATAAAATTTTAAAAGAAACAATGACGTCATTAGTGCCTCCGTTAGTATTTAGACGCCATAGACAACGCTTCTCATTGACCCGTTGTAGGTAGAAAAAACAAATGGGGCGGGGCCAAGGATGGGCAGCCCGAAAATGTTTGTCTGGTGTATACCTACAGGTTGTATTGCCGATAGTACATAAATGAGAAAACTACAAATAGGTACCTACGTAATTTTGACTCTGTAATATTCGGTGTCTGTAGCCCTCTGCCAACTGGCGACGCTCTTGATGATAGATATCCACCAAACCAAAACTAAAATTATAAAAGCTAATGACTCTGTCTGTTTTTAGAGACAGCCTCGGAGACGGACGTCGTCGGCTAGTTTTTGGCGCAAAATTTTAAGTGAACCCTGATTCCAAGTTGCGTGCCGTTACTGTAGGTAGGTAATGAATACCTTTCAAATACTTAATATCAAATGCCACCACACCATTGTTCCGATGAGGATGAGGGGCAAAGGGATTGACCCTTGGGCCTCATACGCAATAGTAACAAGGAATACTTCCAAATGGGCCAACCAACTTTTCTCAAACAAAGGTCTCGGGTTCGATTCCCAGACAAGACATAGGTACATGTCTATTTGTCTTGGTCTGGGTGTTTTCTATGTTATAGTAAGTTAGTGCTACTCGTTGTAAATAAAAAAAAGTAAGTAAGTATGTTATTTACTATTTACAAACAAAAAGTATTGAAGTTATATATGTCCGTCTTAAAGTTTTCCATGACACCTAGTTTCTTAATAAAATTTACATGGGCTAAATAATTGGTGCGATTGTAAGAAATTATTTATTTATTTAATTTGCGATCAAATAGGTAGGTACTTATATGTGCAAAAACTGTAAGCACTCAGCCAAACTCAATGCCTTCGACATTTTCTACCAGTCAACTTTAGGGTGATGTGGAGACAAAGAACGTACCTACGTAGTGTAAACAAGAAACATACTTACATAATGTAAAATATCTTGCTGTTTTAATCGTTAAAAAAGGTGCGACAGACATCTTATTCCATGTAATTCGTGGTAATACTTACCAGTATGATTAACAGACATAGGAATTTAGGTACAGTCAGCGTCAAAATGATCTAAGCGCTCAAACCTACCAAAAGTACCTAGGTAGGTACCTATCTAAAGATTTGACAAAAATCAACCTTATCTCAAGACGTAAAGATGCATTTTCATTTGTTGTTTGAGAACAAATGACAACAAATGATAGTAAACCTTAAAGTGTTTAAAGACACTGAGTGATTTTTGTCAAATCTTCAGACACTTTTGGTAGGTTTGAAAACTTAGATCATTTTGAAGCTGACTGTACCTATAAGGAGGAAAGGAAATTGAATGAGAAATAAAATATCCAAATTTTATCATCAATAAATAAAGCCCTTAATCCTTATATATTAAGTGCAAAAAAGTATAAGTAGGTACTTAGCTAAAACATACATAAGTACATACTCTCGAAAAACATAACCCTCCTGTCGCAGTCGGGTAAAAATACAGTCAGTAATGTTAATGATCTTGGCAAGATACACTGTTACAACAGACAGATCTATTGACGTCAGTGCTAATGAATAGATAAGCTTTTCTATACAAAACAAGATTATTTAAAGCGTTATCTAACTTCACTCATATAGGTAAATCAACTAAACTAGACGTTTTGAAACTGAACTATCGTATTCTACCTGCATATGTTAGCGTAGTTAGTAGCTAGCGTGAAACCTTGCTATGCTATGGTAGGTACCTAATTCTTATCGTCACCACCAGCGTGGACAATTTCACTGTGGCCATGAAAGTGTTTTAACCGACTTCAAAAAAGGAGGAGGTTCTGCAGTAAGCAGGGGGGTTACTCGGGCTACATACTGGCTAAAGAATATTAAAAAGAACATGGGCTTCCAGGGCTTCATTTTACATTTTATTTAAGTCTATATTAAGTATGTCCCTATAGGCACAACATGGTCTTCAAATGTCAAAGGTAGCCCATCCTCATATCCATATTCTTTCGCCGGTAGCCCTCCAGTTTTATGGTAGGTACCTACCTACCTATTTTTCAGAATTCCTTAGCCACAAACAGCATAAGAACGTAGTCCAAATTGTTCACGCAGTTAATTCCAATATTAGTGTGTGGTTGGTATTTTGGCGTCATGGAATTCGAAAAGGCCCATGCAGTAAGTACCTAGGTAGGTAGGTTAGGTAGGTATTGCCCTATGAACCGAAACGCCCAGTTCAACCAATCATATTTGTTTTAAAAATATTTAAATAAACGTTTCTTTTGCGAATAATTTATCGAGTCCAAGAAACTGGAGCTCACTGAACCAGAGGGCCTACTCTGAAACGCAAAACTCGAAACTTCGGTATACCCGTCCCTCTCACTCTCTAGTCGGGACAGAATTCACAGAATCGAGTGAAAGGGGCGGGGCTAACCGAAGTTTCGGATTAGCGTTTCAGAGTACCTACGGTCCCAGTTTCTTGAACTCTTGTTGAACTTGAATGTTGTTCCGTAACCATAGCCACATTTTTAGTTTCATTTCATTCATGTTTGCCTTGTCTTGTCTCACACCCACGACGCGACGCTCCTTTGACCCAAGTAGCCTTACGCGCCGCGCCGTACTACCTACTATGTATAAGTAGTTTCTAGTTGATAAATTTCTTTGTTTTGTATGAAATCGAGCGTCGACGCTTGCAGTTGTCCGACGAAGCCCGGTTCGAACCGATACCCTTAAGTTAGCCCTTATACCACAAACATACATGTCTGTGCCTTATACAGAGTTAAGTTAAGACTAACAATAAGCGAAGTTAGGTAACGCTTTAGTAGAAGTACCTAGTTTCGTCGTTTTTTTATCAATTTACATGGTAACACTTATCAAAAAACCTAAGTAGGTAACTAAGATGCCATATGTACCTACTATGTACCATCACCTAAACGGAATCTCAATATTCTCAATATCAATTATTTTCTAAATATCACAAGGAACGTAATCTTAATCATACCTAACCATTTGTAGAAGATAAAAAATCATTAAAGTTCATACGTATCAATAACTCACTAATATAGGTACCTACTTACTTACGTAATTAATATCGTCATTTAATATCTTTCATATCACAATTGCTACACACATTAGTTAACTGATAATTATCACAAACTAGATCAACAAAATCGTTAATATACAACTTAGGTAGGGCGGAAACCCCGGTTTTGGTCACTTTTTGCTCTAAAAGTTTTCTAAACCTTTTTGTCAGTTTTGCGAAATGCAATTAAAATAAGTTATTTTAAGGTAATAATAACAATCGTTAGAATTCCTGTCATACGATTTTTTTTTAAATAAAACGTTATTTTCTGTTTTTTTTTGTATGAAAATTTAAAGAAATTTGTTACGAATAAAATTTATTACTTACTTACTTATAATAATCCTTTGTTTTTTTATAATTAAATTGTTGTTTTGTAATTGATTGGTTTATCAATTTAACCTGGGTTTGTTTTTGATTTTTCGCTATAGCTACTTACAAAAGTCTGACTATCAATAAGTGGCCAAAACCAGGGGGCCAAGTCTGCTAACGCTAAGTCATAATCGTGTCTTAATCGTATTTCAATTGTAGTTCAATTGCAGTGCTTTTTTACACACAAGTTACAAGAATTATGACAGTATGATGTGATGTAAATGTAGTGTGTGGTGTGACCATCAGAAGTATTGTGAAAAAGTACACATTTCTTGTAACTAGTGTGTAAAAAAGCACTAGGTACTATGTCTACAATTGAAACACGATTGAAACACGATTATGACTTAACGTTAGCAGGCTTGGCCCCCAGGGCATTTGTCACCTTCCGCACATTTTGTGTTGCCTATATAAAAAACTATTTTATTTTTTAATACATTCTCTATAATTTAAGATATTTAAGTATATTTTTTGTCTTAAATACATAAGAGCATTTAGCTTCAAAGTAAAAAAAAAAATTAAAAGTGGCCACAAATAGGTCTTCCGCCCTATGTAAGTACCTAAACAGACATAACATGATTTTATATCAAACGCGAGGCCCCGAAGTTTTTGATTAGTCCTGCAGTACAAAGTCTCCTCGAGAAAATACCGGTTGTACCTACCTTCCTTCCTACTTCATGGGTAGGTAGGTACTAATCAAATACTAGGCTAGGCCATACAATAGTATTCAAGATGAAGAATTACAATGAGATTGATACAACCTTCAATTCATTTCTGTCATAAATAGGTAAATACTCAGAATTTTATTTATTACACAAGAAGATTACCTATTTAAATAGTATATAAAAAAACTTGTCATTTCTTTGAGATTCTTAACATCACTAGTAGTAACACAAAACAAATTGTCTACCTTACCTACCATAATCAGAACTGGCCTTATAATTAACAGTCTATCCACACAATAAAAATCTAGGTAGGTAGTAATTAAATTATTTCTGAAGTATTTTCCTCAGCCTTAATATAACAGTGTAATAGAAGGAAGTGAGTATCCTGCCTGCCATACTGCCGTCTGTATTCAATAATAAAGGTAACTAACACCTACTCATTAATTTATCTATGCTTCAAGAACTTGCTCACATACTTAACTCATGAATTTGTTACCAAATTCCAAAGCTAGTCGGTAGCGTAGCGTAGCGCAAAATACGCTTAAGTCGGTGGATGAACGAGAACGCGAGCAGAGCGACTACTTGAATCACGTAAGCACAGTATAGAGATTGTAACACTGTGACGTAACTATCATTGCTCATTCCTACATCTCTTAGAATCAATTTGGGGTCGGGGCGTAAAGACAGAAAACCGCACACCTACTCAATTTATTTACCTATGCTTCAAGAACTTGCTTACATAATTCATGAATTTGTTAGAAAATTCCAAAGTGAGTCGGTAGCGTAGCGCAAAATACGCTATAAGTCGGTGGATGAAGGTGAACGCGAGCAGAGCGACTACTTGAATCACGTAACTATCATTGCTCATTCCTACATCTCTTAGTATCAATTTGGGGTCAGCGTAAAGACAGAAGTCCGCGTAACACTCCATGGGCTCTCTGTTCTGGTAGAGAGCCAGTGAGAATGCTGACAGGCCGTAACGTAGATATGAGGCAGACATTAGGATCTTCATGCTGGATTCTATGTAAGGTCCGAAGCCCATTCCGTAGCAGCAGAGCGCGAGGAGAGGCGCTGCGGTTGCCGGTCCTACGATGGAACCGTTCTGTAACAAAAAAAAATTGTAAATACAATATTTCAGATATTTTTTGTTATATTCAAACCGGATAAAAACCAGTATTGGATTGAATCAGGCGTCACTTGGCGGAAGTCCCTAACCATTGTGAAAAACAAAATATATGTATTTTAGCTTACTTCCGCAAAAACATAATATGCAAGGCACCGCCCGCCCGCCCGCAATAAATTGCACATGCACACCACGAAAATACCAATAATACCAAAAAAATAAGTTTTTTGGTGTTGGTTTTTCGCACGAACTATCTCTTGAGGATGCCCCGGCTTGGGGCGAAACACGTGTAGAGTAGTCTAATCGGTGACGGTGCAAGGTGTATTGCTGTCTTGCTAAATGCAGGTATTGTGCACTGGTATTTTCGTGGTGTACATGTGCAATTTTTTGCGGGCGGGCGGGCGGTGCATCTTGCATATTGTGTTTTTTGCGGAAGTAAGCTACATACTCGTACCTATATTTCGTTTTTATCAACGGATAAAAACCCTTTACCAGTAAAAAGGAAAAAACAACTGAGACTGAGCTACTTATGCATTAAAAGGTAATATTAGTATGGATAGGTCTCGTTTACGCTGTCAGTTTATAGTTGCTATTGTAAGATCGTTAAATGTAGAGTTTCCCCAAACATCATGATATTTTGTAAAGTCTGGTCTTTGGCGATTCTCATACTGCACCGCACACCGCTCCGGTTTGTGGTAGTGCGCTTCTTAACTTTGGCTGAAGAATCTTGATTTGCATACAAAACCCGCAGTGTACCTATAACACACTCACGCCGCATCTCCGCCCGGTGGTGCGGAAACCGGAGGCAGTGTGGTTAACTTACACATTGGGTCAAGCATTGGGCCAAGAATTGGGCCAATATATTGGGCCAACGTGTAGAGGACTACTTGGTGGTGGCCACAGATAATATAATACTATACTAGTACCAACGCCCCGCCCTGCCGCCGTTTGCAAAGCGAAGCGCCTAAAAGAGTAATCTGTGCTAAAAGGCCGCAGACACAATGGGTAGTGAATGTAGCTACGATTGACAGTTTTAGTCATTGAGATAAAACGTTAGTACATTAAACGTTAGTACATTATATCTCAATGGTTTTAGTGGATTTTTTTATTTAGGAGGTCAATATAGGTAATAAATAAAATACCTTTCGTCTTTCAAAATTTAAACCGTTAGGAGTTGGTAGATAATATTATTATCATACTTATGTTACTTTTAATGTTATGTTTATGTGCTATGTGATGTGGTGCTATTTGGTTAAGTTTGGTTAAGAAGGCCTGAGTATACTGAAGTGTTGGTATAGTAACAAACTACCTATCATGTCAAGTGAAGCGCAAGTACCTAAGTCCTAACATTAATCTAACATTGAAATAGGTCAATACGTCTAAAGTTTCAAGTTATTCATCTGTTCCAGGCAGGATATCGATTCTCGATCACAACAGCTTCCAGTTGCTCAACTTTGTTAGTTTATTTACCATTTACCATCCTAGTATAGTAATTTACAACTTTGCTCGCTTTACGCCATTAGTTTAACATGAGTCTAGTAAGTTCTTAAGACTTGAGCACACCAAACGCAGGTCAGAAGCAGCGCTGCCTGTTTGAATGCGGGCCCGCGCAAGTTGTAAAACAAGAAACTCAATGAACTACGTCACACTAAATTTGAACGCGGGCCCGCTCTCAAACTGCTCTGACAGATAGTCCATACAAAACTGTCAATTAAACTGGAAAGTATCTCCTAATCGGACAATGTGAAACAGTATTAAGTTTTTTTATGTCCTTAGCTACTTTCACAAACATAGCACTGTTGATCGAAGGTTATAATAATAGCACATAATAGTAACGCTCATTGAGGTAAGTACTTTTAATTGGTGTGTTCTAATAAATTTAAAGCTTTTGCTTTCTTTCTTATTCTTCTTTCTCTGTCTTTTTCTTCTCTCAATCTCATTCTTTTCTAGTGCAGCTTAGGTTAATTAAGCTGCAGCTGTCCCAACAACCAGCAGCTGCTCAGAAAAGATTTCCCTCCGTAAACTTAATTCACCTGGGTTAATTCACCTAGGTGAATTAAGTATACTATTCGTAAACTTTAATCACCTGGGTGCATTAAAATTACTTTCACAAAACTTTATTCACCTTATTCTCCTAGGTGCATTAAGTATACTTTTAAGTAAACTTTATTCACTTTTATGAATAATGCTTTTTATCAGTGAATCTCTGGCTCAATGAGAGCTTATGTTAATTTATGATTGTCATATTGACACACAATTTTCCTGAAATATATTATGAGTTTATTATGTAATTCCTCAAAATAAACTTTCCACACTACTCTAATAAACGAATAAAAAAGTTTAATAGAAACCTACTTGATCTCATCGCGTCATTTAAAAAAGACGCAGACACCAAGCACACTCCAAAACAACACAGATTCAGCGTTCAACTAAAAAAAATTCATATTATAAGCCATTTTCTATATATGTACTTAAGCCATTTTCTATAAATGGTCCGTTAGATTAATTTTTAACTGGGGTGATTATTTTAAATATGTCTTTTGTTTTGTGACTAGCGGTACTTACAGGTGATTAAAGTTTACTAAGAGTAGGTTTTATTCACCTAGGTGATCCATTTTAAACTTGGGTGAATAAAGTTTACTTATTATTTTAAATATATGTCTTTTGTTTTGTGACCAGCGGTACAGGTGATTAAAGTTTACGAATAGTATACTTAATTCACCTAGGTGAATTAACTCAGGTGAATTAAGTTTACGGAGCGAAAGATTTCAGGAGAAATTATTTTAATTAGTTCATAGTCAGATATCTACTTAAATATACTGGTACCTACCTACCTACCTATATTACCATTAGTACTATTATTCTGTGCCCACAGAACACGGAAAGATTTTTTTCTCTTTCTATGTTCTGTGTCTGTGCCTATATACCTACTGTTATGTGAAAGGCAAGACCGAGGCTATCCGTGCCGACTGCAGTACGCAACCTCTTCTTTTCTGTCTCTCTCATCAATTAAAATAGTGATTATACAATACGTCTTGTGAACATCATAGAAGCTATGCCATCGGTTCGCAAACCCTACGGCGGGACACCTTGGAGGAGAACCAGCAAGAAACCCGTCAAGGGTTATTTTTTTCTCCCTGTTGAAAAAGTTGCCCTGGGGTTCGATTCCCAGTGGGGAATTGCACTACTCCCGGAATCTTCAATCACTGAGGAACTGGCTATCTTATCTATAACTGTCGGAAGGCAATAATGCTGAAAACATAATTACCTATTATGGCGTTAGACTTAGATAAGATAGTGGTAGTTAGCTAGCCAGGCTGACTAAGAACAATTAAATAGTAGGTACATGGAAATCGTACCAAATAAGTGGTGTTGCCTTGCATTAAATGAGGTAGTTCCGATTTTTTTATATGTTAGTAGTGCGGAGATGGTAATGACAAATCCTAGTTTTCCACCTCGAAAGCCCTTTGGATCATTGTTTATTTAACAACTCTGGGTATATCTGGATATACTTACTGTAACACTAAACGCAGAGCCGACTGCGAGCCCGAGGCCTTCCGAGCAGATTGCCGTCAGGATGCCGCTGATGCAGAACAGGGCAAAGCGGTCCCACTCGAGCGGCTGCCCAGACATCAGGTAGGCGATCAACAGGAACGACACGCCTAGAATAAACTGAAAATAAAAAGTGGAAATTAATATGAAAGTAAATTTTGTCAGTCCCTCTTGTTAGCTTTTCAAACGAGGATCTCCTGAGAAACGCAAAATCGGAAACTTTGGTACCTAACCTACATATACCCGTCCCTCTCACTCTCTTAAGTCGGGACAGTACCAGGCGTCGTCACTCGATGTTTTCCTGCACGCTACTCTGACCGGCGAAATCCATATTTAGAAGTTAGATCCGCAGAAGAGCTAGGACATATGCGATAGAAAGAGATGCAACGTCTGGCCGTTCGTAATTAGCGCCGCACAATCTGAATTCCACTTTAATACGTTGTTTTTAGAGTTGCTATTTATTTAAATGGTTTAGCGGAGTGTAGCTTCTGTACTTGTACTATTATTTATTCTGTGACAGTACGGCCACTGCCTCTAGCTATAATAATTGAAATAAGTAAGGTCAATGTGGGGAAGTCCGTCTAGGAGGTAAGTCCGTCTAGCGCCAATAACTTCCATTTTTGAATGACTAGCTTCTTATGCCTCGGTCAGTAAAACAGTATTACGGAGCTAGTTCGAACTGAGAATCATAGACGTCGCTAACATCATTAAGTTGAAAGAAATTGGTAGGTCATTTTTTTTCTAGTTTTGTACTTGAAGCTGGAGTGTAACGTCTCTTCAAAAAACTAAAAGAAAAGTAGAAAATCAATGGAATTCTTGGAGTTTCTTCGATTACGCAAGTCATTTAGTGATCAATATACTTATTTCTGGTGATGAATTCGTTTATAGCGTTTGAGTTTCGTAATTATTACCTGCAACAAATTACTAACCACAAAATGTAATAGTTGGGAAGTCCGTCTGGCATACGTAAGGCAAGTCCGTCATATGACGGTCTTGCCTCAATTGCAGATATTGTCAACCTTTTCAGCTGCACGTATTTTACCTGCATGATAAAGCCGTGATATAGATAAATCCCTAGGGATATAATTATGTACCGTAAGATAGTATTGAATCGCTTTCGTATATCTACCTTATTAAGAATATAAAAATTGAATTAGAAAATAAAAATTTATGTTTTACTAGGAAATTGGCTACATACAATTTTATTAAAAATGTTTGCAACCACTGTCACCAAAGATATGCCGGACTTGCCTTAAAATAAAATAAAATCAATTATCTTTGAAATGTAAACCTTATAGACAAATACATAAATCACACATTTCAAAGCTAGTTTTACGTCACTGCTAGAAACTGTTTTCATACATATTGCCTCACAAGTTATGGAGATAGTACTAGTAGACGGACTTACCCTAAACTGCACGGGAAGTCCGTCTACACGCCGTGTTTTAAAAAATAGCATATAAATCTAAAGATAATTGCAATCCATACTATTTTAAGACCAATATAGGTAAATAAATATATTACCTATAATTTCCGACGACACAAGTCACTTTAGAAAGCGTATCTCAATTCAATAAGTTCAGTTGAACTTAAATTTTAGAAAAGTATGCCGGACTTCCCCACATTGACCTTATGTATAAAATGTAGGTACACATTTTATATTGCGTAAAAATATACCTCGTTTGTAAGATGGTTTTAACTAAGTATTTACCTACCTACTGAAAATATTTTCTTTTTGCTTATAGTGCAATAAAATATTTAGACTCTCAATGAAAAATTATAGGTCCTTAAAAGATCTGCGCCAAACAAAATTTGTAAAAGAAAAAAATAATATAAAAAATTAAAACATAGTAAACGAACTCCTTTCTTCAAATACTTATCTAGAACGTAGTTTACAGGCGCATTTTAAATAAGAAGTTCCTTACCATGACAGGGAAACTTGAGAAAGTGAGCGCCGCGTAATAAGCCTTCAAACTATAATATCGGTTGAAGTATTCGCGTCGAAGCAGCCTCACCTCCATAGGATCTGGAAAAGAATATTAAACTTTCTTTTAATAGACATGAAAGGAAATTGCTATGAATGTTTTCAAGGAACAGGCAAAGATTGTGATTTGTGACTATCCAATAATAAAGATTTCTTCTAACTAAAGTAGGTGCATTGCATTGCAATATAAGTTGAAAAAATAACATCCAAGGGACGTCCATTAATTACATTTAGCCGAATCTCATCTATTCTCACGTGGTCCCCCACGTCTCCCAACAGTCCCGACTGGGGTCTCGGCAAATATCACGTAATTTTTTTCGCAAGCAGCAGATTTTGGCGAGTGTGCAGTATTGCACAACCCAATACCGCCATCTCCCTTCTTCCATCGGACAACCAGACGTACGAATCAGCGCCACCAGTTTTGGTGGATATTCCAAAACTTGGGGTTTTGTGTCTAATTTTATCATCCGTACCGCTGGAGAATGTAACTCCTTGCCCGATCGCGACTAAACAGGTAAGTATCTTCTATTTACAAGAAAACTATACAAGCTCGATCAAAATAAAAAATACCATTGTGTAGCCCAATATATCCTACTATCCTACTAATATTATAAATGTGAAAGTTTAGATGTTTGGATGTTTAGATGTTTGGATGTTTGTTACTCAATCACGCCAAAACGGCTGAACGGATTGGGCTGAAATTTGGGACACAGATACTTTATAGCCTGGAGAGGAACATAGGCTACTTTTTATCCCGGAAAAATATCACATTCCCGCGGGATAACGTCGTGAAGTCCACGCGGGCGAAGCCGCGGGCGGAAAGCTAGTAATATTATAAATGTGAATGTTTAGATTTTTGGATGTTTACTTAGATGTTTGGATGTTTGTTACTCAATCACGCCAAAACGGCTGAACAGATTTGGCTGATATTTGGGACATAGACACTTTGTAGCCTGGAGAGGAACATAGGCTACTTTTATCCCGGAAATATAGCACATTCCCGCGGGATAATGTCGTGTAGTCCACGCGGGCAAAGCTGCGAGCGGAAAGCTAGTACATAATATATTCATTAAAAAGTTTAAGCTTTTAGCCCAGATCTAAATACTTAAAATAGAACGGGGCGGTTGTGAAGTTACTTGCAGTACCCCGCAAATTCTCCATCCCGCGTGTACTGCACAGCGACTTACGGCTTATTTCACATAGGTAGGTACTTACGCCAACAAGTTTACATGGCACTGTACCTTAATATCAATTAAATGTATAATAAAATACTTACATAACAAAACAGGTATCATGATATACGTATACATGAAGAAGACCAAGCAGCTGAGGCAGAACTTGAAATTGACCATAGGCGCGTTGGCGTCGTTGCCCATCAACAAGAAAATGCTGCCGAGCAACAATGCTGACAACACGTGATGAAACAACTGAATCCATAGGCTTAACTGGAACAGATGGATAATAGGTAATGTAGATTGGTCATTTTGGTAATGGTGCAATGAACTGTCGTATCGTACTATATCATTAAGTAAGTAGTTCAATCAAGCACATTTGTTATGAAAATAATGATAGTACGCTTCTTCTATACAGGGTGTTGGGTTGGGGGCACCGTTGCAATAACTTTAACCATGGATTCAGGCCATCATGCTGAACAACGTACAGCAAGAATTTTTTGTCGGAAATTTAATAAATATTTTGACTCCATACAAAATGTCCCGATAAGTTGCTAAATTTGTATGAAAATTCGTTTTTTTTTCATTTCGAACAAAAAATTCTTGCTGTACGTTGTTCAGCATGATGGTCTGAAGCCATTGTTAAAGTTATTGCAACGGCGCCCCTAACACCCTGTATATCTGTGATTTCATATAGGTACTTCTGCAGAAGACTATTATTTTTTTATTAAATACTCTGATTCCGATGTAAGTAAGACACAAACACAAAAAAAATAGTGCACCACCCAAAGTTTATTTAAAATAGTACCTAAGTAAGTATTACTTTACAGCAGTTTTCTGAAAATGTTAGTTTAATAAGCAGCTCCGGAAGATTCACTTGGGTACTTCAAACAAAAATATTCTCTTATGTTATGAAAAGGTGAGCTCACAAAAAATACAGCTTTACTTACCGCATTCCTCCGAGTCTGTAAAAACATCCGTTTACTTAAAATCAGGAATTGGGTCAAGAAAGTAGTGGGGAACTCCATTTTTTGCATTTGTTCTTTGGCAACGTGCTCAACGAAAATTCTTTGTATGGACTCGTCTGAATGCAGAACCGGTTTCCTAAAATAGCAAAAAACAAAGGAAAAGTGAGTAAAGGTACTTAAGGTGCGGTTCCTGAAGCGCGACAGGCGACAGCGTGGCTGGACTTATCCAAAATATTTCATCGCAAATCTGCGTGGGATTTAGGTAGGCTCTGTAGAACGTTTTTAAGTATCCATACTAATATTTTAAATGTGATAGGTAGTGTGTTTGTTTGTTTGTCCGTCTTTCATATCAAAACGGAGCAACGGATTGACGTGTTTTTTTGGTATGAGAATAGTTTATAAGCTGAAGAGTAACATAGGCGACTTTTTATCGAGGATAACGTCGAGTTTTCCACGCGGGCGTAAGTCTAGTATTTAAGTACATAATGTAAAGTCAAAATTTACCGACTCAATTCAAAAGTACAATGTAACGAATCTTATCTCACTTTAAAAGAAAGTGTCGTTTTATGGAAAGTTAGGGGATATCATCAATGACTTTAACACGTTTCCTTTCTGGCGAATCGTAGAGCAAAACAAAATAAATATTCTTTCTATTTCAATTAAAAATCACAGCTTTACCGGAAAGCCACGTTTAGAATTATCAAGTATTTATTTGCTGCAACATTTTGTCGGTAAGCTTATAAAAGTACTTATAAACGCAGCTAAAACTATTACTAAACTAAAACTATTAAACGCAGCTGAACTGAAAATCTAATTAAAAATTGTTTTGTCTAACTACGTATAGGTAGTTTTCTTGGCAACAGTTCTGTACTGGCAGCCGTTTAGTAGCGTTTCTATATTTTAAAAAAATAATTCTACTTAAGAAAGAGTTACATTTTATTTTAACTTTTTTACATTCCACAATGCAAGTTGTATTATTGAAAATGATGTAAGTAATAGGGGTTAAAGAATGTTTTTTTTCTTTTGTTTATATAACTTAACAACTTTTATGATATTAGAAATATATAATTTCTTTAATATTGAGCAACTTTTGATAATTTAATACCCACGATATTTGATTATTTACATAGAAAAAACTTATCCCGAAAGTTACGACTATTTTTGTTTCCAGAATTTCGTACTTTATTAGTTGTAACTTAGTGAAAATTTTTTTTTTTCTTAACGAATGTGTCATTTAGTAGTTAAAATTTCTATAAATACGTGTGTAAAATTTTGTAAAGTTACATAATATTTGTCGTTGAATAAATTACAAAAACGTTAGTATCGAAAAAAAAAAATACAAAAATCTCCATACAAAACGGCAATTTGATACTTTAACCCCTAATATTAGAAAAAAATATTCTAATACTTAATTTTCAATAAGAGTAACATTTGTCATTTATTTTTAACTTTTAACGCAATGTGTTATACGGACTGCGAAAAGGTAAAATACTATGGGCTAGGGAAGTACAAAACGATCTCTTAATTTTTCAAGAGAAATTAATTTAGTAAGAGGTTTTCATAATTAGATTTTCTTATTTTCTTACAACAATAACAACATCTATAGTACATTACAGCCGAGGACAGGTAAGTAAGAAATTACATTGTCGAGGATGGTTTGAAGCACGAGCCGCAGGCGAGGGCTTTAATCATTCGAGGCAAGGTAATTTGCTTACCGTACAAGGCTTGTATAGTGCTTTTCTCAAGAAATGCGAGGAAATAATAAAAACTGTTTAACTAAATAATATTTATTAAAATTTATATCACACATGTTCGGGCAATTATTAAATGTAAATGTTATTGTTTTCCCGGGCACACTTATGTATAAATCGCCCATAATAATATTATTTTAATGATGTATCATTAAAATTCGCCAACAACACAGATTCCGAAAACGTATGCGCCTTTTTTCACTTTTCCAAATCAGATCGTAGGTTTTCATATATCTTTCTTTTGATTTTGCTGGCAGTAAGTTTTCTGTTATTAATTTTGCTTCTGCTCTCAAATTTGGTGGAGTAGGTACATACAATGTCTGTATATGTTTCATTGGCAGAATTACTCATTTTGATAATTTACACAATTTAAACTGTATTGATTTGGTATTGATATCTAATCAACCGCTGAAAATCATTCCCGCCGTTTTTTTAATATTGGTTTGTGAGGCCATGTCGAACGGTCATACAGCCTAGTGATACTTACTACTTGCTACTAAAATGCGTCACTTCAATACCCGCTTCTGGGCGGTAGATGGCGCTGTATATATTTCCCATACAAAATTACTCGTAAAGGATATTTTGTCTATGATAAATCTCATTTTGTTTTTTTTTCGATTGATGTTCGTGCTAAGCATGAAGCTCGACTTAATACTGAGGTAACTGGAGTTCTCACCCTGAATAAAAAAGTGAACACCAGCAAATTTGACATTTAGTATGTAGTGGCTGTCAGTTGTCTCATATGACTATACGTATTTTTTTAAAGTGTAGGTGAGACGGATGACAGCCACTGTGTAATTTGTGGTCACAAAAAATTGTTCGTATAGCACTCACCAGTTACCTCAGTATTAAGTCGAGCTTCATGGTGCTAAGGGTACATAGCGCTTGTGGTACAATACGAAGTAATATACTCTGTGCGCACCGTATTAAAAAAAAAGTTAACCTAATTATGATATAATAATAATGTGGCTGTATGGTGCAAATGTCCCTTTGCTTTTTCTGTTTTTATACACAGGAATAACTAAAGAAAAAATAAAGAAAAAAAGTTGGTAGTACCATAGAAAATCACTGCAGTAATGAATTTCAGTACTTACTTACTGCACTAAAATCAGTGCAGTAAGTAAGTACTGAAATTCATTACTGCAGTGATTTTCAAATTTAGAATGTTTACCTCGGAAAAGTGCCACGTACTGCATTCTTTTCTCAAATATAATATTAACATTTCAGAGCATAAGTGTGAAAAAGTATATTAAATGATGAAGGTTATTATCACTAACCCATTGTAATAATTAGTTCATGCAGTTGTTGTCGTATGAAAACGCAGGGTTTTCAGGAGGTTTCAGAGAAATAACAATTGTTTGTCTTATTCACTCTATTCACAATAGGTAGCATAGCTTTATTACTGTTTTGCTATGTTAATGTATCTATAGCTCTTGTATTTGCAGAAAATAAATAAATATTGAGATTTTATATTATTTTTATGCATTTACAATGCAATTTTGTAATTATAGGAAAAATGTGATAGTAAAAAATCACGAGCCATATAAGTAGCTTTCAGGCGGGATTCGAACCCGCGCCTCCGGGAATCCGGCCCGATGCTCTGACCAACTAAGCTACCGAAAGGCTTACACGACTCGTCGAATTTTGCTATCACTTGTTACGCTGTAGGCCAGCGTTGCTTCATCAATGTGAGGAAACCCTCGCATCCGAAAGAAACATTTTTTCAAATGTTTAACAATCGATTAAGATGAAACAGCCATATTGAGATTTTATATTATTTTTATGCATTTACAATGCAATTTTGTAAGTATAAGAAAAATGTGATAGTAAAAAATCACGAGCCATATAAGTAGCTTTCAGGCGGGATTCGAACCCGCGCCTCGGGAATCCGGCCCGATGCTCTGACCAATTAAGCTACCGAAAATCCCGGAGGCGCGGGCCGGATTCCCGGAGGCGCGGGTTCGAATCCCGCCTGAAAGCTACTTATATGGCTCGTGATTTTTTACTATCACATTTTTCCTATAAATAAATTTTTCTTAAAATCACACCAATTATCTAAGCCCATGGAAATTTCACAAAGAAACTGTCATGAAAAACTTGAAAACTAATAAATATAGGTATATACTTACTTAAATACTTTTTGTTTGTAATTACATACTTACATAAAAATACCCAGACCAAGACAAATAAACAATGTTCATGCACGCAAATATTATTGTCTTGTTCGGGAATCGAACCCTCAATAGATTAGACATCGGGAATAGACTTCTGGCGCAGGGGTACGGATACTTGCCTTCTGCGCCGAAGGCAAGTATCCGTACCCCTGCGCCAAATCGGTCATCAAAATTAAGTTAATACGGAAGTCTACGGTAAATCAGTTTTTAGTAAAAATAATAAATTTTCATGACAAGCCGTTTTGCTGACTCTACTTAAATATTGTATTGTCATCTAAACCAAACCTGTATACAAAAGTTGAGCTCCATCGGACACTGGGAAGTGGGTCAAATTAAGCTTGCAAGATTTGTCCCCCACTAACTAACTAACATGGCAAGTAATAAAAAGCTTGTAAAAATATCTGTGGTCTACTAGGTCAGTTCACATTACCTTCCTCCTCTGACAGTCATCCTGTCCAGCTTCCTGCAAAGTTTGCCGTTTTGGCACAGTTCTGAGAGCTGCGCAGGCGCTTCCAAGTCGCCCAATAGCGTCTCGAGCACAAAGTCAGCTGGGTTGTGAGTAGTCGGGCAGATTCGGCCGGCCTCGGCTAAATACGGCACCAGGAGTGGGGCGGCACCCTGTTAAAAAGAAACGGTTATAGTGTTTCAAACAGTAGAGTATAGGATATCACATCAGCTTTCAAACAATAATGTTTTACAAAAAAAAACATTTTTATGACAAGCCTTTTTGCTGACTGTACTTAAATGTTGTATTGTCATCTGAACCAAACCTGTATACTTACAAAATTTCAGCTCCATCGGACACTGGGAAGTGGGTCAAATTAAGCTTGCAAGATTTGTCCCCCACTAACTAACTAACATACTAACTAACTAACATGGCAAGTTAATAAAAAGCTTGTAATAAAAATAATATCGCATCATAATCGGTTACTTCCTTCAGTAGCTATGATCCCATGACATATACACATTATTACACATACAGACACACGGACTCGTCAAACTTATAACACCCCTCTTTTTTCAGAAGGGGGTTAAAAACAATTAGTCTGACAAGTAGATTTTCGGATGGGGCTCGAACCTGCAGCATAGGATCAATCAGCGGTTCTCAATCGAGCTAATGGGTACCTCTCTGCCTCTCAAAAGCCCCCTCTTTTATCATTTACATAATAGCTTTGTAAATACATAAATTTAAAATCATTAATTCAAAACTGAATTTTATTTAATAGCGATGCTTTCTCGAATAATTTTGGCAAAGTTTAATTATTCAATAAGATGTATTCATATTTGATTTACTTTATTAGAGGACTTTATCAAAAATTAAGTTCTTGGTAATATGCAATAAGTTAAAGAATGTAGTTTCATACATACATGTAGCGTAATTTGATATTCGAATATTCTTTAACAAATAATTCCCAAAAAGATTATCCACATGAAATGTAGGATTATAACTGCTTTTGTAAAAGCTTATTTGCTACATTTTCTTCTGAAAACGTCTTTAATAAATCCCAAATAGAAAGCAAAGGAACGTTCTCCAATTAAGAAAGTTTCTAGCCAATGTACCTAGTTTGTAGGTAGTGTTTAGTTGGTTTAGGTAAGAGAGACGCACAGCGTCTAGTCATTTATTTTCAAGGCACTTTATATTAAAGTTCACAGAATCTTGTTATTATCTCGACTAGAGTAAAGTCCTCTATAAGTCACAGACGCGAAAAAGTGTCCCCTAGGAAATATGAAAATTGCAAGAGTGTTTTGGATGTAGGTAGTTCGGAAGGCGATCGTGAAGTTCGAGAATATTTATGCGACGTAGAAATATGGAACGAACCTCTTTTAAAGTTAGTGCTTCTAGTCGACTTCGTGTTAACAAAGTAGCCGCGAAAGTTTTTATTGATGTGAAAGAAAACGGAATGAATATGGAACTTCTTCTAGAAGTATTATTAAGAGAAAAATATGGAAAATTCCTATTTTGATTCAATAAAGAACTTCATTTACTTTCTTTTTGGAATCAACTTCTTCTAAAAGAATTATATGGGAAATTTATATTTCTATTCAATGACGAACTTCATTTACCTTCTTATTGGAATCGAGGTATTAGTTATTGTACGAGCCAGTTTGACTACGCACACTTTGCAGATGATATTAGTTGTAGTTGGAGTACACAGTTGGAGAGAAAACCCGAAGTTAATAGTAGTATATTTATTTAGTTTAAACAATATTGCGTAATTAAGTTATAGGTAAACTCTTTTCTCGACCGTTCGGTGTAAGCGTTTTTGCGTACTATTAAATAAAATAAATGTTAATAATTAAGTAGATTATGTGATGACGCGCGACCCAAAGTGTATCGCGGTATCAGCAAAAATGTACGGTGATGAGACCGTACATGTTGGCAACCAGAAAAGATGAAACTGTCGAGATAAAGAGAAACCCTTACAAACATAAGTTAAGTATAAAAAATCAATCATCAAATTTAAAAGCGATGTCCCTTTTTCCGACCACAGCGTATGTAGATTTGCGACCGGTTCGTTCATCACGTAGCTCCACATTAGATGCCTTAGTCCTGGCTTTCTCCTCACGACCTTGTCTCTTATTGGGTGGTGGAGCTTGCAGTTCTATGTCTTCATATACAGGTTGCTGAGGTTGCTCGACTGTGGTAGGTTTCTTTTTCAACCACGAGATAGGTCCACATCGTTTCAGCGCCCAAATGCAGAGGATGATGATGCCCACACCCAGCAGAGTATAACAGATGGCATATTGGTGGATGTCATGGTTACTGATAGTCGTCGGCAGATGATCCTCTTGAGCGCGAAGAAACTTAAGTTCGTCGTGTACTTTTTTTAGTTTCTGCTCTTCTTCAGACAGTTGTAGGTGTGACATATTAAAGTTGTAGTGTTTCACGTTCACGATATTATTTATGTGCGAGTACAGTACAGGGATGGTAAGCTGTAGTTAAGCTTTACATTACTGTAGTAATGGTTTTGTGCGTGGATGACCAAATTTTCTGTTTGTAGAACGCATCCTTGCGCCAAAGTTACAATCCCGGAACTATTCATAGTATGTGATGACATAATATCATTCTCACATATAGCTCGTAATGTACAAGTCTCGCAGCAAATCGTCAACCAGCTGTTCGGTGCATGTAACTTAATCCATGTGTCCTTGCAGACGATTGTTTTGATTCCGCAGGGCGAGGCCGAACGATGACCCAGCAATTTTGCTTCGCAAGGTGCGTTAACGTTATGTAGATCCGAGACGGGCAGGTTCTTATTACAAATAAAATTATCAATCTTTATTTGTGTGCATGAGTTCATGTCGCCTTCGCTAAGGGAAACGTACGTGCTCTTCTCTAAGTCAACCGCAATGTATTCGTAACTCAATTTCATTGCGATTTTTCCTGCTTTAGTGGTGACTGGTAATGGAATCGCACGAAATAATTTGAAGTCTTCGTTCGTTGTTAGTGGCAAATGAAGCTCAAATAGAAAATAAGTTTTTGTAACACGTGCTTTTACGTACATAAGTTTGTATAAATCTTTTATATCTTCTCTTATGTTTTCAACGGGCATCGAGAGTGATCTTGGTAATTTTCCGGAAATCTCTGTTATCTGCCTCATCAGGTTTGCAGGAGTTATTAAATGCACGTCTATTTGTCCTTTGTAAACATCAGTCAAAGTGTTGAAAAATAAATCTTGCATTTTCTTCAAGTTGTTAATCAGTAGATAACAAGCGAGCGATTCCGAGCTAAAGTAGCTCGTGGCCATAGCAATTTCTATTTCTGATTCTATGCGTGCCAGGTTCGATTCCGTCTGGTTAACGAAATTATCTAATAAATTAAGTTGGCGGTTTATGTTATTCTCGCTCGTCTTTAAAATGTCGTTTTGCAGTTCCACAATCGATGTCTGATTTCTCAACAAACTAAGTAAATGTTTTTCATTGTTTTGTATGGACTCTATGTCATTGTGATATTTATCAGCAAAACTTTGATCTAATAATCCAAATAAACTGTTTGCTATTGAGCCCCCTCCGTTGAAAAGTCCACGTTTTTTCCGGTAAGTCAGGTGTTTTTGTGGAGTCAGCAGGATACTGTTGTAGTGGTTGATCATATTCAATTCGTGATATAGTTGTTCCATGGTTGGCTTGCAGTATCGAGGATCAGTTTTTTCACATAAATTGCTGATGCCGTCCAAGTAGTTTTGCACTCGTTGTAATCCACCAAAATAGTTAGTTAAGTTGTAATACATAAGTAGTATCCATTCGTCATGTATTGTTTGTATCTTCCCAATAGTGTCGTAGTAAATTGGGCGCGCGGGTTCTATGTAGGTAATCTGAGCCGGTGTCGCGTGCGCGGTTACGTATGTTTGGGCGCGAGCGCTAGTTACCATGAGACCCATTGTAAACAAAGTTGCAAACAATACGGACAGTCGTGTTTTTCCCGTTTTCTTCTTAGTTTTTGATTGGGTCTTTTTTCCTCTTTCTTCCGTTTCGTTAGTTTTCTGATCATTTGTGTTGTTAACATGTAATGGCAGCGGGGCTAGTTTTACGATAGGCCTTTTGAACGTTCCAGTCTGTTTCTTGAGTGTGGTTACCCGAACGTAGCCATCAGAGCCAGGATGTAGTTGTGTAACGCGCCCAAAGGCCCATTTTCCGGGTGGTAGATTGTTTTCTTTGACCAGCACGATATCACCCTCTTTAATATTTGCCTTCGGTGTATTCCATTTAGCACGAGTTTGTAGTTGAGTTAAGTAGTCGCTGCTCCAGTTTTTCCAGAATTGTTGGTACATGTGCTCCGTAAGTTGCCAGCGGCGCCTAATATCGATGTTGTTTATGTCTGTGTAATCAGATCTTGGCAACGAAGTTATCGGGCCCCCGGTGAGAAAGTGACCGGGACTGAATAGTAAGCTTGAGTAGATGAGTCTTCCACCGACGCGAATAATGTTGTTTTCGTCCAAGTAAGGATTGAGTTTAAAGATTGAACTCTTATTTGTAACAGGCTCCATCTTGAGAAGGCGTTTGTAATCGTCACTCAGTTGAGATTTCTGTACAAATGAAATAATTTTGTCATTTGCGTTTGCAATATCTATCGAAGTTAGGTACGGCGTGTATTGTTTCGTAATACAGCGAATTTTCCCGACGAAGCGCAAAATCCAAGCTACAATTCTCTGTATCTGTGTCAACGAACTGCGATTATTTAACAATTCATAAATAAAATTATTTTTCCATTTGTCGGCTAGGGCTGTCGACTCAGATTTAGCGACGTCTGTTTGAGTTGTAAATAAACAAGTTATGATTTCTTGTTGCTCCTGATGTAGTTTGAGGAATTCTGGACCATTCCACCAAAGATCGAAGTCAGCTAGTTTTTTAGGATGCATTCCTCTGGATGCGCAGTCTGCAGGGTTTTGTTGAGATGGAACGTAGTGCCATAGTTCAGCCGGGATCACTAGTTTTATTTTTGTGACCCGATTGGCTACATATCTTTCCCATTTAGTTGTTTCACCTTGTAACCACGCCAATACAACTTGAGAGTCGCTCCATGCTTGAATGGTAATATTATATCCTGGTAGCGAATCCTTAACTTTTTCTATTAGTTTCGCCAAAAGTAAAGCTCCACTTAGTTCGCTTCTCGGTAATGTAAGTTTTTGTGATAAGGGGGCAACCCTAGTCTTCGCAGTTAGTAGTGTAATAGTAGGTGTTCCCCGTTCGTTGATAACGCGGCTATAAACGACACAGGAGTATGCCTTTTCGCTTGCGTCACAAAAGCCGAGTAATTGTATGTCTTGGCGTGTGCCACCGATCCACCTGTTTAGCTTCATGTTTCTTATTACTGGTAACTCAAGTTTTAAGTTAATCCATTCATTTTGTATATCTGTTGGAAGTATTCCATCCCATCCAATATTATGATTCATCCACACTTTTTGGAAAAGTAGTTTTGCTGACACAGTTATGGGTGACAACCATCCCAAGGGATCATAAAGCTTCGAAATTTCGGACAGTAGTCGTCGTTTAGTTAGCGTCCGCTCGTTAGAGGGTTGTAAGTCCCAGTTAAATAAAAATGTGTCGGTTTTCGGATTCCAACCGAGACCGAGCGTTTTTGTCGATTCTTCACTTTTGAAATCAAATACATTCTGTGTTGAAATTTGATTCTCTTCCAGATTTTTCAGTACAGCAGGATCATTCGATAACCATTTTCGTAAGTTCATTCCACCTCCTTTCATCAGGGTAAGTAAATCTTTTTGTAGTTTCAAAACGCCCTCGAGCGTACTGTGGCCATACAGTACGTCATCGACGAAAAAGTTGTTACGTAGCACATCAGCTGCGTCGGGATAGAGATGACCATCATCGTTAGCTAACTGCTGCAGTGTTCGCAGAGCCAACCAGGGTGCGCTTTTCATTCCGTAAGTAATAGTCTGAAGTTGGTATTCTTGTAGGGGTTGTTCAGGTGCGTCACGCCAGATGATCTTTTGTAAGGGTTGTTGTTCCTCAGCCAGCCAGATGCATCGGTACATTTTCTCCACGTCAGCAGTGAAAACGTATTTAAAGGTTCGCCACATGATAATCAGAGTGACTATTTCCTTTTGTAGGTTTGGACCCTTTTCTTGTAAACTGTTTAAGCTGTAACCAGTTGAAGTTTTTTGAGATGCGTTAAATACGGTTCTCAGCTTTGTAGTCGACGAGCCTTCCTTTATTACAGCATGATGAGGTAGAAAACATTGCGGTCTTGTAGGCTGTAACCCAGTGGCTGGTTTCATGTGATTAAGTTCGATATATTCTTTTATGAAGTCTTTGTACATTTTTTTCAGTTTTTCGTTACGCTCGAGCCTTTTTTCAAGTTGTAAGTATTGTGACACAGCTACAGATCTAGAGTTCCCGAGCTTTTTCTCAAAGTCAGTTATGAACGGCATCTTCACTACGTATTTCCCATCCGAAGCTCGTTGAACAGTTTGCGAAAAGTATGCTTCACATTGATCCTCTGCAGAAGCGTCATCCTTGCCGGGGTTAATATCTTCATGTTCCCAAAACTTCGTAAGTTCTTTCAAATCGATTAAAGTCACGTGACAGTTGTAAGTTTTTAACTTTCCGCATAAAATCCACCCCAGCTTGGTTTGTTGTGCAATGGGTGA
This sequence comes from Crambus lathoniellus, assembly GCA_949710035.1. Lineage (NCBI taxonomy): Eukaryota > Metazoa > Arthropoda > Insecta > Lepidoptera > Crambidae > Crambus > Crambus lathoniellus. Next base: position 24,677,424 of record OX453306.1, read on the forward strand.
TTGAAGTTGACTGCCTTTCAGGACTCCATCCAGGATAACTTCTGAGTAGATATCTGCCCCCAGTAAAAGCTCTATTGGGTTTGCAACGTTGTATTGTGGGTCTGCAAGTTTTAAGTTTTCAAGATGTGACCAGTCGCCTCTTCTGAATGTTGAGTTAGGTAAGTTATTAGTTAGTCCTACTAATATTATAAATGTGAAAGTTTAGATGTTTGGATGTTTGGATGTTTAGATGTTTGGATGTTTGTTACTCAATCACGCCAAAACGGCTGAACGGATTTGGCTGAAATTTGGGACATAGATACTTTGTAGCCTGGAGAGGAACATAGGCTACTTTTTATCCCGGAAAAGTATCACATTCCCGTGGGATAACGTCGTGTAGTCCACGCGGGCGAAGCCGCGGGCGGAAAGCTAGTTTGTTCATAATTAAAGCTTGAACATTCAGTGAGTAATCTGAATGTATAGACTTGCAAGTAAGCTGTAGTTGACCTTTACAGCTTCCAGTTACAGAACCCACTCCGGTCACCGTAGCATTCAGATGCTGCCTAGGTAGCCTTAGTAGTTGTGCGGCGTTCTGAGTGATCAAGTTAACTAGCGAACCTTGATCCAACAAAGCTCGAAGTGTGACGTATGACCCATCCGCGGATAATACATTAAGTTGTACAGTCGGCAACAAAACTTCTAGGTCATCCCCTTGTAGGTGATTAGAACTCTGTTGTTGTTGTAGGGTTTGCGAAGTAGACGAAGTCGGGCGCTGGCTTGAGTACTTTTTATAGTTAGTTTTATTTTCAGACGGTTTGTTTACATTCGAATTGTGTAATAATGTATGATGGTTGGAATTGCACTCTTTGCATTTCTTAGTCGATAGACATTCTTTGTTTCCATGACTAAATAAACAGTTTTTGCACACATGCAGTTTTGCAACTATATTCGCTCGCTGCGCTGTGTCCATTTCGATAAAACGTGTACATTGCATTAACACGTGATTTTCTTCGCATAAAGGGCATTGGCCGTATGTGGCATGATATACTTTTGAATGATCATATCTTTTCGGATGCTGATAAGTATTCGTTTTTCTTTGAAAGTTCTTGTTGAAAGTTCTCGGACTGGCAAAGTTCGTTGTAGGCTTGATGGGTTCTTTTTTCGCAGTTTTCAGGCTTTCATACGCCATAAACTTGCTCTCCAGGAAGTAAAGAAAATCATGTAAGTTTGGCAGATCCCGATGGTTTGGAAGCTCCTTCACGTATTCGTTGAGGGTGTTTGAGTCAAGTTTCAAAGTCATAAGATGAACGATCAGTGGATCCCAGCTCGCTGTGTCAACTTGTATATTTGAAAGTCCGTTCAAACATTCATTTATGACGTCGTGCATTCGTTTCAGGTTGTGGGCATCGGGTTGTTGAATGGTAGGTAAGTTAAGCAGGGTGTTGACGTATGACGTAAATTGCAGCCTCGTGTTATCATAACGCTGTAGAAGTATTTCCCAGCATGATGAATAGTTTTCTGCACTTATGTTCAGATGCTGGACCAATCTCTCGGCTTCACCACGTAACCTGGTTTTGAGATGTTGCATCTTCTGAGCTTTATTAATCATCGGGTTGTTGTGGATGGTTTCTAAGAAAAGATCTTTAAACGAATTCCATTGTGTATAGCTTCCAGAAAATTCCGGTACCTCGATACGGGGCGTTGACCTTTCGTAGTGTCCAGTTGACCAAATTCTACTATTAAGCATCTTCTTCATTTCATCATACTTGTCTTCGATCTCAACAAAAGTAGCGTAATACCTTTCACTACTTTCACCATTCAAAGATGACTCGATATCCCAATGGTATTTCTCAATAAGCTCCCATTTGGATTTTAGTATAGATAAGTGATCTTCTAACTCCCATTTTTCAATAGTTTTCTTTAAGTCGATCTTTGACAAAGCTCTGTCGATAGCTTTAAAGTTATTTTCTTGTTTGACAAGCAAAGTTCTTGTTGTTTCTGAGGAATCTTCGTTTACTAATCCCGATATATCAAACTTAACCTCCCTGGTAGATTGTTGCAGTAAAACTCGCATGTCACTCATAGTTGTTTCGTATAAGCTCTTGGTTTTTTCAAATATGTTGTCCGTGAAGTATGTTATATTCTTGTCAGCAATTTCTCGCAGAAGAATTTTGTGTCGTTCATCAAAATCTAACCATTGAGCTTCAAGAGATGCCATGCGTTTGGTAAGGTAGTCTTCCGTCTTCCGAGCTTTCGAATCCTTCTTGTAGTTTGTACACAAAGTTTTGATGTTTTCGAAACATGATTCTTGCAGTTGTAGTTTATCCATCTTGTTGTTGGTAGTAGCAGGTACCCCTCACACGTAGTTTACGTTGTAAGAGACGAAGCTTGTAGCGTGTTAGTTTAACACAAAGTTCAAAGTTGATCTTCGTAAGCTGAGGCTGTAGATCTCAGTATCGTTGGTCGTCAGTATTTCGTGCACTGATACCTCCGTGACAGTAGTGCAGACTCGTTTCGATTACGCTGGTGAGACCCGCTTGTGGGAGGCCAGCAAAGCAATCGATTCGCCTTACTTCAAGGATTTCACAGGAACACAAAACACTTCTAACTCTTGAAGGACCATAAAAATGTACGAGCCAGTTTGACTACGCACACTTTGCAGATGATATTAGTTGTAGTTGGAGTACACAGTTGGAGAGAAAACCCGAAGTTAATAGTAGTATATTTATTTAGTTTAAACAATATTGCGTAATTAAGTTATAGGTAAACTCTTTTCTCGACCGTTCGGTGTAAGCGTTTTTGCGTACTATTAAATAAAATAAATGTTAATAATTAAGTAGATTATGTGATGACGCGCGACCCAAAGTGTATCGCGGTATCAGCAAAAATGTACGGTGATGAGACCGTACAGTTATCTTTGTCTAAAGTTTCATAAATAGAGCATGGAAAAATTATTCTCTTACTTATAAAAAAACATTTGATAAGACTAAATGAAGAAATTAATCATACCTTACTTACTTATCGAATTTAACCAATTAAGTCTAAACACATTACACTCCTGCCTTTGGGCAGTCGGTCGTGTAAAAAGGTTTATGCCACATATCGTTTTTGTAAAGCTGCTTATCTTTTAATCTAAATCAAACTTTAACGAAATAAAAGAATGATTATTCAATTAACTGCTGCCTCCATTCTCATAACATTAAAGAACTTTATACATTTCTGGAATACAGTTCATTAACGATTGGTTTATTGCTTCGTTTTATTACACAGACTTTGAGTTCGGGTTTAACACACGCGAAATGCCTTTCCTTAATTACAATAACGATCAAATGAGAGGGTTTCACATTATAAAGGAGTTAACTTGGAATGACGCGATCTCTCTAATGTTTGGCTTTTAACCCAAATTAAGAGAGTATTTTTGTGAGCTTTGAAGGTACAGCTTTGCAATCCTTTCCAACCAGTTGATGTAGAGACAGGGGTAGGTTGCGATTAAAGGTAAGTTATGGATTAAATCAGTGGTTCCTATCTCTCGTCTGTCCCGAGGCCTTAATAAGGCGTTTTTCAAAATGGCCGCATCTGTCAAAGCCTTATCAGGCTTCGGGGCGATGGAACATTTTGGTACGTTTGTACTCTATTCTGCTACTCCTATCTATGTTTTACTTGTTTATTGTCTGTGGGATTTGACACTGAACACAGCCTTCTCTATTGTTGTCAAGGAATTTATAAGTACATTGTTGTCTACACCATAGATGTATTATTCCTGTAGATGGAGCATAAAAATTTGAACGATTCCTTCTATAATCGACTCTCGTCTCTCAAATTGCGACATTTCGTGTGTTAAAAAGAGATAACAATAGCCCAACGTGTGCGTCTTAATGAGCCGCGCGCCACTTAAAAGTCAACGTCATATTTGTTTGTTAACCAGCTGGTTACAAATGCTTCAGAAAGAAAATCTTTTTTTGTCGTAAAATATAGAAAGATCTGATGGTGTGGTGCGGTAAATCTGTTGTTTGTTAAGAATGGCCTGTACTGTTCCCGGTTATTCAAGCAGAGTGAGTGTTTTGAAAGAGAATAATGAACACATAATCATTTCAGAGGTAAGTCACACTCATTGTTTTGTGTTTTTGCGAACACATTTTATTGCTTACTGGTCCGTATTTGCAAAAACTAAATAGCTGTACGTGTATACACAGTTTAACATTGACTTGGTTGAAGAAAATCGGGTGTTTTTAGGCTAAAAATATATAATTTAAAGCCAATTGGGATTTTTTGACATTTTACCAACCTGATAGTGTTGTAGTCCGATTTTATTATGTAATATCGATAAAAAATTGTAGTGTTAACAATTTTGTATTTAAACTTAATTTTTCTCAATTTTAAACAGATTTCCCACCACCGCGCCGCCGTCGATGTAAAGGAAACGTGAAAAAGAAACGTAAAAAAAGGTGACGATTGGAGACCTTCGCAACAAACAAGAATATGCTCGATGCACTTATTAAAGCAAATTGTTTAAGAGTATAAAAATTTTCGTGAAATCTGTATTTTTTACTTGATATCATTCAGCAGATTATTTAATTTAATAAATTGATTAGAAATCTCGTTCAGTTTTACGACTATACCTCCTAGTATAAATAGTATAATTATCATCATTATCATATTAATGTCCTCACTGCTGGGCTATAGGCCTCCCCTGTGCATGAAAACACCACAGGTAGAACGGGCCATAAGTGCCATAACCCACCACGCGAAGCCAATGCGGGTTGGTGGGTGAGGGTGCCAACGACTGCTAATGCAACCGGGACCAACGGCTTAACGTGCTTTCCGAAGCACAGAGGAGACCAAGATAATAAAGTTTTGGATTACCATTCAGATATCCAACCGCAACGAATGTTGCTTAACATCAACCACCGGATGCAGAATGCGCGTACCAATGAGCCATCGATCTCCTCAAGTATAATTATAGTACCTACTTCATATTTGGCACTGATTCAAAATTAAAGGGCATGCATAGACCAAGAAACTGAACAACTTTCTCTTTGGAGCATAGCATACGTCGAATTATAAAAAAAAATATTCTGCCACACTAGATCGATCAGCTGAGCGTACGCTTTTGTCTGGAGGGAAGAAATTTTTGCCATATTTCGACCTATGCCGAAGTTTCATAGCATAAACAAAATTCTAAGGCCGTGACCACTTGGGACACGATTAGTACTAAAAACTGCCAGAAAAGCGGATTATGAACCGCCCAATTACATTAAGTCTCTAGCCGCATTGAAAAGCGCGAAGCGCTCTATTCAATGCGGCGTAGTTTCGATCAGCCGTATTGAATACGGCGTATCTTGAATCCGCCGCATTGCAATGCGGTGCTGTTTTCCAATACAGCTAGTTGCTATGCAATACGGTGAAATATACAATACGCCTGCGATATAAACATATGCATTGTAATTTTATGTATCGCATTGCATTTAACTTATTTTTAAATGTTTTATCGATAATTTGTAATAAAAAAAAACCACAGCACTATCATTGCATCATCATCATCTAATGTCATCTAGCATTGCATAGTCAAAATGGAGACATTCACTAATTACGACGCAACAGATTAACATGTATGTCTCTTTCTATCTTATGAAAATTTGATAGTGTTAGAAGGGGTAAAGGATGGGTGAGTTATAGCTTATTTTTGTGATCCATCTACAGGTCTACACTGAAGCGATAAAACGTCACAGTATTAACCAATCTCCATTCTTTGCGCCTTTTCTTAACGTCAAGTTGACCTTACGTCACCTTACGTTTTTCGCGGGGGTCATGAGCTGGGTCTCAGTGTTAAGAATTCATAATAATAAAACATACCTCAAACGGTATAGTTACGCCATTGGGGGAGGGGTAAAATCAGTGACCCTAGCCTAGGTCTGAAGGCTAACGGAACTGAAAAGGTTTGGAACCACTGAATTAAATGATACTTACACGTATCTTGTTGATAGCTTATGGTAACCTTTCAATATACTGGTAAAACCGAAGTAACGATGACGCTATTTTAGACAAGTTCACTGCATAAGTAAGTGCCACTGACAAAATATCCTACTAATATTATAAATGTGAAAGTTTAGATGTTTGGATGTTTAGATATTTGGATGTTTGGATGTTTGTTACTCAATCACGCCAAAACGGCTGAACGGATTTGGCTGAAATTTGGGACACAGATACTTTGGAGCTTGGAGAGGAACATAGGTTACTGTTTACCCCGAAAATATCACATTCCCGCGGGATAACGTCGTGTAGTCCACGCGGGCGAAGCTGCGGGCGGAAAGCTAGTGTTAAATAGACTTAAAAAAATTGTTTGACCCTTAACGAAAATCTGAAGCCGTCGCAATCCTTGTTGTTGTAGGAAAATTACAAGTTTCCTAAAAACATTAACCGAACGGAACCGGTTCAAGTAATAAAATAGAGCTTGATTCAGGACTTATTACTTATTAAATATTAATTAATTATATACCTACCTGTTAAATATAAATCATTATTTAAAAAAAATCAACCACAGCACTAATTGTTATTTATGTTGTAGATTTACATTTTTTGGCAGCCATGTCTAATGGTTTTTGAGAAAAACCGTTTTAAATGTGGTCTATGTAGGGCAGGCGTACCGGTTTTGGCCACTGTACCGGTTTTGCCCACTTTTTGCTCTAAAAGTTTTCTAAACAACTTTTAGCCATTTTTGATAAAGGCAATTAAAATAAGGTATTTTAAGGTAATGATAACAACCGTTACAATTCCTTATGTCATAAGATTTTTTTTTCAATGAATTCCATTTTCTGTTTGAAAAAAATTTTTGTATGAAAATTTTAAGAAATTTGTTTTGGATGAAATACTTTATAAACCTTTGTTTTTAAACCATTAAATTGTTGTTTTGCAATTGACTGGTTTTTAGCGCATTAGAATATATTGATTTTATCTGGGTTTGGTTTTGATTTTTGGCACTACTTACAAAAGTTTAACTATCAGTAAGTGGCCAAAACCGGTACATTTGGCACCTCTCACACATTGTGTGTAATATAAAAAAAAACTATTTTACTTTTATAAATTTAAAAAATGTACTTTTAGAGGTGGATAAATTATCTATAATTTAAGATATAATTTGTGTCTTAAATACCTAAGACCATTTAGTACTTAGTGCTTAAAAGTCAAAAAATCCTTAAAGTGGCCACAAAGGGTACCTCTGCCCTACCTTACCTAATACATATAATAAATAAATAAATAAATATTTTTTTACAATCACACCAATTATCCAAGCCCATAGTAAATTTCTTAAGAAACTGTATCTATGTGAACTTGATAACGGATAAATATATACTTAAATACATAGAAAACACTCAGACCAAGACAAATAGACATGTTCATGCTTACAATTATTTGTCTTGTTCGGGAATCGAACCCGAGACCTCTGGCGCAGAAGGCAGGTAGCCTACCCCTGCGCCAAATCAGTCGTCAAAAAATATTACGGCTGTGCTCCTTACGCCACTCGACTTACACCCAGTTAGTTACCTTTTAGTAAAATTGAAAGTGCCAAGAGAAGCCTCCCTACCAGTCTTATCTACCTGCATGGACCAGTAATATTAATAATAATACAGTTCATTACATTGAACAAAACAAGATCTTAATGACCAAACTTGAGAAAACTCGATAACAATGAGAAAATACAAAACAAAAGACGATGAAGCTTTTCTTATAAGCTTTCGACGAATATACTCGTAGGTACTATTAAAGAATACATAAAAATAATTACACAAAGAAAAATTTATGTTCATCTAATAAAAATAAATTCGTTATTGCTTTTTATTCTGCTTGCTCAATTAAATCTTCGCGTGCACTTTAACTTTTCATTATTTGGGAGGTGAAACGAAATGCAATTCTACTTTGGCTGAAAGAATTGCAGTAATGAACTAAAACAGTTATTCTGATAATACACATGCCTTCATTGCCAATCGTGTAGCTACTACATTTTAGGACACTGCTTCTTGGGGATATCGCGATAATAATAACATCTTAGCCTTTTCAAGCAAGGAGATAACAATCCCAACATAAAATCTAATAGATACTTACAATGGAAAGCTTTGTGAACACTATCTGCGTACTTTAAGGATACAAAGGCCTACGCGTAGTACTGAAACAATGCCCAAGAGGCTGAAGAGATGTGGTTCAGCTCATTATATGGCGGAAGCTGTTAAAATGCCGCACAATTATGACACAAAGTGAACTGAGCACTCCGCGTGACACCGTTCTAATTTAATACGAGAAATTACACTTTGTCACCAATTTTGTGAGGCATTTACATTGAGTGTATAATTAATGGGTAGATCAAAGAGGTCCAATTTGCCTTTCTGCTGTTTAAAAGCGTCGCCTCAAAGGTTTGCCTGCGGTGGACAGTCAAATAGGCGATGGTAAATATTCAGTTGTACTACACTCCCTGTACACTCCACACTAGGACGAGTTACTTTGCTTTAGCATAAATTGTGATTAAAATGCGCCGTGTCGTGTCGCGCAGTATAAATGTGTGGGAAAGTTTCCAACTTGAATAAACTTTGATAGTTGGAATCATTTCGCGTTGTGTTGTACTTCCGTATGTGCTAATTATATTAGTTTTGTAAACTTATCTGCTGTCCGGATCTAAATATTTAGTGATTGTTTAATATCATCTGCAATGTAGCAACAGTTTTTAAAGGTTTGTCTGCGGTGGACAGTCAAACAGGCCATGGTACAGTTGTACTCCACTCCACACTTCACATCAACAGGGTGCCTACCATCAACTTTAAGACAGCGATTCAAAACTAGCGCGATCCAGAATAGGTTCCTAAAATAAATTGCTTTCTTTCGTACTATGACCTTCTAAAAACTGGATCGCAAATGAATTGCTGAATGTGAATGACCGAACGATTTGTGTCCTTATTTATTCTACCCGTCTCTTTCACTCGATTTTGTCATGCCCGTGAGAAGAGTGAGAGGGACGGGTATAACCTGCAGGTGTCATGTTAGCTTGGCCGAGTTATAAGTCAAATAAGAGTTCATGACAGCTTAGCGGCTGTGAAATGTCATTGAATGCTGATCATTGAATCGCTGTCATTGATATTAAGCTGTCGTGGTACGAATAAGCGAAGCAGATCAGTTTAGGTCCTAAACAAATCCGCAATAAGAGTTGATGGTAGGCACCCAGTTACTTTGCTTTAGCCTAAATTGTGATTAGAATGCGCCCCGTGCCGTGTCGCGCAGTACAAGTAAATGTGTGTGTAGGAAAGTTTCCAACTTAAATAAACTTTGGTAAGTAGTGGAATCATTTCGCGTTGTGTTGTACTTTCTACGTACTTAATGTGCTAATTTAATTAGTTTTGTAAACTTATCTACTGTACGGATCTAAATATTTAGTGATTGTTTTAGTATCATCTGCAATGTAGCAACAGTTTTCAAAGGTTTGCCTGCGGTGGACAGTCAAACAGGCGATGGTATAATTAGTTGTACTACTAACTACACTCCACACTAGGACGAGTTACTTTGCTTTAGCATAAATTGTGATTAAAATGCGCCGTACCATGTCGCGCAGTACAAATGTGTGGGAAAGTTTCTAACTTAAACTTTGGTAGTTGGAATCATTTCGCGTTGTGCTGTAGGTACCTACTTCCGTATTGTGTTAAGGCGCTACTCGGAAAAATATGGACTTTTTGATTTAAAACTATAGGACGGTTACAGTTGTTAAAAATCTGGTAATAAGATATATATTTCTTCATACTTTTATCTAGAATCGTATAGTTTCAAAAACACGATTTTATGATTTTGCCTCGACACTTTTTCTTTTCGAAAAGACCTCTAAAAATACGAAAAGTGAAGATTATCCTTAAATGGGGTTACTTACACTATTGGAAATTGGTTTAATTAGTGGACGCCAATAATATTGAGGATCGTATAGAAGCATTTTTTTTAAATCGCTGTAGTTTTTTAATACGAAGTGATTTTGTGTTTTTTTTGCCTAATCTGCAAAATCGGTCTCGCTCCCACGCGCGTCGTTTTCTCATTGCTATCTCGCTTCAGCACATTTTTTCCGAGTATCGCCTTAAGTAATTTAATTAATATTGTAAACTTCTGTCTGTGCTGCACGGATCTAAATGTTTAGTGATTGTGTAATGTAAGTAGTTAAATTCTATTGTTTGAATAATCATCTGCAATGCCAGTGGAAGCATCAGCTTTCAAACGAAGTTTTTCATTTGTATACTTTAACATGATGAGGTCAAACAAATAAATTGACGTAAAGTTGGAAACACATAAGTAGTCTTTTTTACCCAACTGCGACAGAGGGAAGGTTATGTTTTTATTTTTTCTCTTTTGTATATTGTGTAGGTACATTTCGCTGGTCGGTTACTGCCGGTCTCAATCATTTGTTAGAAAAAATAAAACTGCCTTCTAAAAAACCACATCAAAAAAGTAAGAAATAATTCCTCAACAAATAAATAACGTAAGTACTTTGAAGTCGGGCGTGAAACATGTACAATTTTTTGTTGTTTTTGTTAAAACCCGCCCGACTTCAAAGTACTTACGTTATTTATTTGGTGAGGAATTATTTCTTACTTTTTTGATGTGGTTTTTTAGAAGGCGGTTTTATTTTTTTATAAAAATAATTTTTATTTCACTCTTTTTAGTGCATCGTGCAGGCAATTTACGTGTTTTCTGGTAAATAGGTATGTGATCAAACTCAAAACCTCCTTTTTCGAAGTCGGTTAAAATACCTTGAGGTATCCCCTTTTTAACAAAACAAGAATCATCGAAATCGGTTCATAAACAAAGGAGTTATGCCTAAAGATACGTATTAAATTCACATAAAGTGGTAACGAAAACGACAGTATTTTCAAGATTTCCTGAAAACTACTGAACCGATTTCAAAATTTCAAAAAATGGGACCAACTTGAAAACCAACCTGATGTAATAACGTTTGAACCATTTCAATCGGTTCAGCCGTCTTCGAGTAATCGGTGGACATACACAAAAAAAAAAAACATATATACAGACGAATAGAGAACCTCCTCCTTTTTGATTTTTGGTTTTGGTTAAAAACTGATACTTATTGATAAATATTTAACTAAGAAGTTGATACCCTCTATGAAGCCAAACTAACAGTTTCAATAAAACCCCATACTCTTCAATGAAATTCCATTAGAATTGGGTTACAAAAGTAATGACTTGATTGCAAGGCGATAAGATTCACGGATTCAATGTTTTAAATTAACTCAATGGAAATTTGGAATTTATTTCATGAGTAAGGAAGGGGGCAGCTTGAACTAAGCCAATCAATAGTTGCAATACAAAAATCAGCTTTAATTCAGTAGCTAATAAGGTACTAGGTTAAACTATGTGTACTAGCTATCCACTGTACACCGGGGCCGGAACTGCCAAAGGTTCGTGTAATTACCAAAAAAAGATTTTTGGGTATCAAACGTATCCATTCCAATCCGTGCTCAAACATACTTACTCCAGTTAATCTGGCTTTAGAAAAACATGCATGCAAATTCGTTTTGTCGAAACCTTTAGCATACATGCTTGTAATTAACGGCAGGATCAAATCCGTTACATTACAAATCCCTATAGGGGTATGTTCGCACCTTTTCAAAGGTGAAATAAGAATTATTTATTTTTGGAGCTATGATTAAAATGTGTCACTCGTTTATTGAATGAAGCAAAACTTACACGTGATTTTTTTTGGCCTAATTTGGATTTTCGTTGCAAGAGATTTTTATTAACTTTTGTTTTATGCCAAGGCACGTCAAGTTCCATTAAATCTTTATGATTTAATTAGCACAAAATTAATAGCAGCTGTTCAAGTCGTTTTGTATGTGAGATTTGTTCTAGTTATAAACTTTTATCACCATTGTGATATACCTATTGTTTTTTATCCACAGTTCTAGATATTGCGTTCCCTGAATTCGATCTATAGGCGATAGCATTCGACCGGGTTTTCATCTTTTAGAAAAGACTATTTGGTTAAATTTGCATGTATAGTCAAAGTCAGATAGAATTGAATACAGTGTAAGGAACTTATTGGTCACGACCACCACCACGACTGTCATTGGACCGATAAATGACAAAAAAGTCAAAAAATATACCTATATAAAAGACCTAAAGTAATTTTTTGATATAGTTTCCAAAGTTACAAATTCATCTATTATGTCTAAGCTCGTTAGACTGACTCGAAGAATCAAGATCTGCTTATTTCACTTGTGTTTTGCTATTTTACATTCAATATTTTTACCCTTTTTACATACACAGACGTGAATTGGCATTTTTTAAAGTAGTTTATACGAAAAGCTCATTCATATCGCGACCTTCCTGGGACCAACAAAAAAAAATTGTTTTGTAAATTTCTTTTAATCACATAAATCAAAAGTATTCACATAGGTATGTATACACAGGTTGCCTTTTTTCCAACGCACTCAATGACATATGTTCTAAAAACGTGCGTACAAATCCACAGAACCGAATCCGCTGAAGTATTCACGGGTCTGTATAATTAATGACAGGATCAAATCTGTTTAATTTCCCTGCGCGCCGCAAAGGCTCGCGCGTCCGCGTGGCGGGCACAAACACAGGGGGAGGGGAGGTAAACATCGCCTGTTAGTATAGCGCTACGAAATTCACTTTGCATCAATGTTGCTTCGTAGTCATTTGACATGAGTACTCTTGAATTAGAAACTGCTGGTTAATATCACTCTAAGATGAAAAACGAATGACTATGGTAATACAGTAGTCAGTTTACCTGTCAACTATGTCGGAGTTCGTGGATTCGATGCCAGGATAATCATTTAGTAGATGAAGATTTGTGTTCATTTTGTGTCTGGGTGTTATTATAAATGCGTGGAGTACTCTATGGCGTGGAGGACACAAATGCCCGCAAAGACTCGCGCGTACCGGGTGGCGGGCACAAACACAGGGGGAGGGGAGGTAAACATCGCCTGTTAGTATAGCGCTACGAAATCCACTTTGCATCAATGTTGCTTAGTAGTTATTTGACAAGAGTTCTAGATTTAGAGCACAAAACTGTGGATTCGCATCGCATCGCAAGAAACTGCGATGCGTGTCAAATATTTGACAGGCAATAAGATTTCTATTAGCCTGGCTGGCGCATTGCAGATTCTTGCGATGCGATGCGAATTTGCAGCTTTATGTGGGAGCCCATAGATTAGAGGTGCTTAGATTAGAGCGGCTGGTTTGTCTCCGAGTTGATAACAAATGACTGGCTACTACGACTGTAGTCGGGGGCATTGGATTCGACCACAGAACACAGAAAGAGGTTTCGACACCGTGACAAATTGTACTATGAACCTTTCTGTCTATTCTGTCAGTGGATGCTGCTACTTATTATCTACCTACCGGGGTGGCAGACTCACTTCTTCTATTTATCCACCTATAAGAAAGGCCTGTGCCCAAAGTGGGGATGGTAAAATAACCGATAATGACGGATAAACGGCAGGTTGAAATCATTTCAATGTTTCATGGACACTATCACTACATTTTACATTGCATAGAACGGCGCGCCTCGGCGGCGTACCTATGCGAAACATAGATTAATAACTCTTCGCCGAAACAACAAAAACCTACAAACACGGTAAAAACCTTAATACGAAAACTGAAGCAGAAAAAAAACGCTTCATATTCAGTCAACCCAGACGAAAATTAAAATTCCCTCTTTAAAAAGAGTTTTCACAAATTAGTACCATTTAGTTAGAATGTAGCAAAACAATATTATGTAGAACGAGTCAGTGCAAGTCTGCTACCTTGTTCCGACTTCAGGAACTAGGTGAACAGTGAATTTAATAGGGACTGTTTAATTTGCAAACGTAAGTGTCAGAACTGAGACAACTCGAGTTCAAAGGCTGCAATTGCACTTGGAAATCTTTTCCCTAACTATTTTGTCATTTCGGACTAGGTCTAGACTATTTTCCTGCTATTTTTGTTTTAAATGTGGTCTCGTATGTCTAAGTTTATTCTTTTTTCTGTATGTGTTAATAACTTTTTTCTTTCTTTTTTATTCTTTTGTCTGAGCAGGCTGAATGGTTTTATCAGCTAACCGATAAACAGTTACAAAATAAACAAGTAAATTCACAAAGTGTTCTCTTCGAATGTACGTTAATATAGTACTTTTATCTATACTGTGGTAATATGTAGAGCGAGTCAGTGCAAGACTGCTTCCTTGCTTGGACTTCAGAACTAGGTGAACAGTGAGTTTAATAGGGACTGTTTAATTTGCAAACGTAAGTGTCAGAACTGAGACGACTCGAGTTCAAAGGCTGCAATTGCACTTGGAAATCTTTTCGCTAACTATTTTAGTCATTACGGACTAGGTCTAGACTATCTTCCTGCTATTTTTGTTTTAATTGTGGTTTAACTGATTTTGAATTCGCATGTCTAAGTTTATTCTTTTTCTGTATTTGTGTCAATAACTTTTTTCTTTCTTTCTTATTCTTTTGTTTGAGCAGGCTGAATGGTTCTATCAGCTAACCGATAAACAGTTACAGTTTAATAAATTTTTTTTTTTTATTTTATTATTTTATTATTTTAGGGAAATTTACAGCCAAATAACTTATATAAATATAGTACTATGCACAATCATATGCTAACAAAAAATTTCCACACATAGTTATAAAACAATGTAAACTAAATAACTCACATTTAAGTTAAAGTTAAACTATTTGTAATCAAATCATGAAGATGTCGTAAATCGACTGGTACTTAAAGTAGGTAATTACATAGAAGACATAACTTTTATGGTAATTAATCAAAGTATTCTTCATAAAAAATTCGCTTAATCTTTGCACAGCTAGTACAGAACAAGTCAATATCTTCGGATGTAACACTATTAAAACTTGTGATTGCCCTTATGGTAAATGAATTTTGCCGGAAATTAGTTCGTGCAGTCGGTGCATATAAAATAGGCCGTGGTCTTAGCGACACATTTGTTCGTAGTGATAGCTTAGACAGAAGTTCAGCACAATCCACTAATCCATTTGCAATTTTAGACAAGTAAACAATATCGCTTATTTTGCGCCTCAATGTCAATGGCAGAAAATGATAATGCTTGCAGCGGTGTTCGTAGTCGACCGAGTGATGATGAGCCTTGTAATCGAGATATTTAAGAAATCTTTTTTGGATGGATTCAATACGACATTTATAAATTTCATATTGCGGATTCCAAACTTGGCTAGCATACTCTAGGTGACTTCTTACGAATGCACAGTATAAAACTTTAATTGATTTTAAACTACGAAAATCAGACGATGTTCTCATTATAAATCCAAGCATTTTATTTGCTTTTTTGACTATATTATCTATGTGTCTATCAAATAATAATTTATCATCATGAATAATGCCCAGATCTTTGATTTCTTTGACAACGGAGATCGGATTGTTCTTAAGAATATATTTAGAGTAAATGACTTTGGTTTTGCGAGTAAAAATCACGTGATAACATTTTGAGACATTCAAATCTAACTTATTGACAGAGCAATATCGCTCGAATCTGTCTAAATCATTTTGAAGATGTCTTGCATCGGACTCAGAACTGACAACCTTTAAGATTTTCATGTCGTCTGCAAACAATAGAATTTTTGAATTAAGGAAACAACTACTTACATCATTTATAAAAATTGTGAATAAAAGAGGCGCTAAAAGGGAACCTTGAGGTACACCGGAAGGGATATTGCTCCATTTTGAAATGTACCCCTGAATAACAACGGCTTGACTCCTTTTGTCAATATATGAACAGAACCAACGATATAAGTCGCCGTGGATTCCTGCAGCTGCAAGCTTAGTCAACAGTACACAATGATCGATGCGATCAAAACATTTACAGTAATCTGTATAGATGACATCCACTTGAGCTGAGTTATCCATGCCCTCCGTTATAAATTCATTAGCTAATATAAGATTAGATGTAGTTGATCGCCCGGTTAGGAAGCCGTGCTGCTGTTCGTTAAAAGAGCACTTGAGAGCCGCATAGACCTGGTTATACACCAGCCTTTCCATGATCTTAGCAAAAAGGCACAACTTCGAAATGGGACGATAATTTTCAACATCCGATTTGTCGCCTTTTTTATGGACAGGGGTAATAAAAGCAGACTTCCAAATCGATGGTACGGTTCCTTCCATAAGCGAGCGTTGGAAAAGAATGCAGAGTGGATTAACAAGACTCTCAGCACAGCGAACAATAAATAAGGGAGGTATCAGATCAGGATCACTAGATTTATATAAATCAAGCCCTTTGATTAATTTGAGTACCTCAGCTGGCGAGACCTCAACTGCAGCTATACTACAAGGACTTGGAGCTTCGTCACATGATGTTAAAAGAGTACTGTTTGGATTTCTTGATAGAAATGTAGAATTAAAATAATTGGAGAACAGATCACTTATCTCACTACCAGAATCAGCTTGTGTATCCTTATACTTCATAAGGTTAGGTATTCCACCAGATTGATTTTTAATTTTAACGTAAGACCAGAATGATTTTGGGTTTTCAGCTACAGATGACTCAATTTTCGCAATGTATGAATCGTAACAGCTCTTCTCCAATCTAAGTGCTCTTTGACGTAGAAGACGAAATGCATGATAGTCGGAAAGGTTGCCATAAGTCTTGTATTTACGATGGAATTTATATTTTTCTTTCAATATTTTTATGAGAGACGAGTTGTACCAAGGCGGATAGTGATAAAATTTGATTGGTTTTTGAGGTATGTGTTTATCCCTGACTTCGTATAATTTGTTGTAAAATAAATGAACAGCTTGGTCCAACGGGATCGATCTTAAAATAGTATGCCAGTCAATTGTATCTAACAGTAACAGTTCAAGTCAGTATTCAAGATTTAGACAACGTCATAATTTTTCAAATATGACTGATATAATAGGCAACTATATCAGCTTCTTTCCAACAAATGAACTATTTGCCTTTTTGTGAGTTAAAGGTTACATTTTAATAAGACAAATTAAAGGTGAGTTGGTAAAAAACTAAATTAAATAAACAGCCTTGCGGCCATCGGTAGTAAATTAATTCTCCGACACGTAGTGGCCGTGAATAAATGATTTGATTTAGGTTAAAAACTTTCCATTGATTGGCATCTTCAGGCACTTTGTTAATTAGTTGATGGGAAACGCGCCGTGGACGAGCAGATTGGATCGGAGATTAGGCCGTGCTAGGAAGGTTAAGTTGTGTCCTCTTTGGATTAGTTAAACTATAGTGTATCTATATTGATATAATTCATTTCCTTATGGAATATTTTTAACCGACTTCTAAATCAAAAAGGAGTAGGTTCTCTATTCGTCTGCATGTTTTTTTTTTTTTTTTTTTTGTGTATGTCCACCGATTACTCGAAGACGGTTGAACCGATTGAAATGGTTCAAACGTTATTACATCAGGTTGGTTTCCAAGTTGGTCCCATTTTTTTAAATTTTGAAATCGGTTCAGTAGTTTTCAGGAAATCTTGAAAATACTGTTGTTTTCGTTACCACTTTATGTGAATTTAATACGTATCTTTAGGCATAACTCCTTTGTTTATAAACCGATTTAGATGATTCTTGTTTTGTTAAAAAGGGGATATCTCAAGGTATTTTAACCGACTTCAAAAAAGGAGGTTTTCAGTTTGATCACATACCTATTTACCAGAAAACACGTAAATGGCCTGCGCGATGCACTAAAAAGAGTGAAATAAAAATTATTTTTATAAAAAAATAAAACCGCCTTCAAAAAAACCACATCAAAAAAGTAAGAAATAATTCCTCACCAAATAAATAACGTAAGTACTTTGAAGTCGGGCGGGTTTTAACAAAAACAACAAAAAATTGTACATGTTTCACGCCCGACTTCAAAGTACTTACGTTATTTATTTGGTGAGGAATTATTTCTTACTTTTTTGATGTGGTTTTTTTGAAGTGAAAATTTCTTTAGCGGCGTTGTGCACTTTTTGTGACGGGAAAAAAATGATAAACTCGCAGCAGGACACGTGACCGTCAGATCGAAAATACGTAAGATGGACACGTGACCTGATCGAAAAATGTAACTATGTCATTATAATACGAAGGCAAATTTCGCCACCGTTTCCAAAGGTGTAATAGCTCAGGTTAGAAAACGGGCGCCATTGAAGCCAGAAGACCTCGTTTCAAATCCAGTCCGTATTTTTTTTATAAATACTCAAAGACGCTAAAAATAGCGACCACGGCCCTGGAATAGGAGCTGAAACGACGAGAATGTATTTTCTATTGTTTTCAATATAATACCTACGCGTTCAAATCTTTAAAAGTTGTTTTGTTTCAACGAACAGTAGGCGAGAAACCTTAAGAATTGCACATAAAGTAAATAACATAAAGTCTAAAATAAATTTAAAATTAGAGTAATATCTGAAGTTATAAATAGGTAATTAAGTTAATATACACCGATACTAAAAGCTGATGTTGCCTTGTATTTTGAAGTCAACACTTGAATAAAGACACTTCTATGCACTCTCTCTATGAAAAATGAATAAAAAGACCGAAAAATCGAACAAATAATTAGTAAAAAATCCAATCAAAAAAAATTTTGCTACCAAAGAGGCAGGTAATAATCACCCTCTATATTAAAATAACAATCCGGAACACAGGGTCATTTGGTCGGAATCACATTAAAGATTAATTGAAAAAACCATCCACCTCCATCGGACTGCGTAATGTTTGAATTTTATCGCACGTTCCGGTGCTTCCGGAATTTTCCGATCGGATGACTTAAGGAGAGTACAGACTTGTAATCATTTGTTAATTCGTGACGAGCTGTTTAATCCGTGCGGACTTCGTTCCTATTTTGTTGACATACACGGACACAAGAAAAAACAAATGGTCATAAACAGGCTACGTTTATTAAGAAAAGGCCTACTATTTCGCTAGACTATGCTCCGTAGCATAAGTTTTTTTTTGGTTTATATGACGTCAAAGTTATGCTAATCAGTATTTACGTGATCGAATAAATAATAAACGTTAGTAAGTACATATAACTATATTACATGTATTTGGACAAAATTTTTTTATTAGTAGAATGCTAGTTATTTAAATTTTTACTTTTTTGCGTTCACAATGCAATTTTTATTATTGAAAACTTTAAAATGAAGTATTTTGAAAAATCTACCCGTCTCACAACCAGCTCCGATGGGACTCGAACTCACGACCTTTCGCTATCCGGGCGACTGCTCTAACCACTGAATGATGAACGACTCCGTAGCTCAGTGGTTAGAGCGGGCGACTGCTTTCGCTATTCGTCGTCGGATAGCGAAAGGTCGTGGGTTCGAGTCTCATCGGTGCTGGTTGTGGGACGGGTCGATTTTTTTAAATACTTCTTTTTTAAGTTTTCAATGGTAGAATGCTGTCAGTTATTAAATGGTTAAAAAAGACTGTTTGACTAATACAATGCTTGTTCAAACAACTAATTGAAAGGAACGTTAAGAAAAAAGAGAAAAGACAATCAATAACACGCGACAACTAAATTGAAAATTACGATGAGGAAGAACAAAAAACACAGGCCACACAAGAAATAGACACCTAGCTTCAGTTTAAGTACTTTGTATTAAGCTATAATCGAGCTAAGGTTAGTACTTAGTTACAGCACACTGGCATTACAAATCATTTTACAAGGCAACAGTAGCCCTAGCGTATTATTTTGTATGGAACCAGAGCAGCGCCTCTTTCAGACATAAAACTGCAATTCAATACAATGACATGTTTGGCAGCAGCACTTTGACAGTTTTTGAAGGACGGTATAGTTTACTATTCGATTACCATAACGATAGTTTTCATGCTTCGGCGACTGATAACATAATAACAGCCTCATCTAGTGTACAGTCCCCTCCCACATCGTAATAAGACGGCAAAGAGTAACACGATGCGCATACCGAATTCTACAAAAATTCAATATCAACTGGATTATGATTTGATGCCTTCCATTTGTTTTTTCCACTCTACACGATTTAAAGGCTGGTCTGGTGATTTCTGCCCGTCATTTGTTTTCATTTGTATTGGGATGACGATGTTGTTTATTGTGTAGGTACGGTTTATTTTTGTAAATAAAATTATAACAAAAATCATGCAGTGTGCAGTCCCTTCCAGGGCATCGTATTATGACGGCGATGAGTTACACGATACGGCCGCGCGTGCCGCAGGATCGCATGCCGAATTCTACACGAATTAAATACCTCCCGGTGATTTCTGCTTGTCATTTGTTTTTATTTGTACTCTGACGACGATGGAGTTTCTCGGTATACTTAGTGTATTTTTTTATAACTTATTGTGTAAATATATCTTTAATAGTCTCTTTTGATTATTATGAAAAATGCCGTACGGCTTGTTTGACGTAGATTAAGGAATAGGTTGCGGGTTATAGTACCTACAGGAAAAATAGCATATTTTGGCGGCAAAATATGTATAATTATGTACATCAGTGACATGTCAAGATAATTTTTCTTGTCCAAGACAAGAAAAATATTTACTCATGTACTACCTACCTATTGTAGGCATGAAAAAAGTGAGATATAGTGTAATTACGAGTCCTGACACGCACCAATCACAACTACGCTCATCAAAACTGTTTATCTCGGGGTGGGTTCTAAGCCACTGTGTCATCGTTCGCTTTTTTTGACCCAGGGGAAAAGCCGTTGTTCAAGGAAGCTTCCGGTGTGGCGCACCGGGAACACCAGGCGCGCTCCTCCACCACGAGGGCCCTAGTAGGCAAAGAAGTTACTGTCCCGGCCCCGTCCGGTCCTAACGATGATTTGATGATAAATAAATATCATTAACATTTACCTGGTAGCAGCAGAGTCCTCTCGCCAGGACGTAGACCCGGTCGAACAGAGCGAAGAGTGAGGCTGACGGCTGGTGCACCGTGCAGATGATGGTGCGACCCTGACGAGACAGCAGGCGCAGCAGCACTACCAGGTGACGGATAGACACGATGTCCAAGCCTCTGTGGGAAATAATAAAATAAATAGTTATGCATTTTATTGATTTAACCGCCTCTGTGGTCTAGTGGTTCACACCACCCAGAGGTCCCGGGTTCGATTCCCAGTGGGGGTACATACTGTATTCGGTTTGGTTGGTGGTAGGACTTGTACTAAAACTAAGATCCGCCTGGCTAGCTACCACCATCTTATCTAAGGCTGACGCCATAACAATGATGTTAGAGATGAGATAGCCAGTTCATCAATCATTGAGGATTCCGGGAGTAGTGCGCTTCCACCTTCAGCCTTATCACCACTTAACATCAGGTGTGATGAAGGCTAAGTGCTACACCGTCGTGGATAAAAAAAAAAAGAACAGGGGCAGCGAAGAAACCGTGATCAGTATGTAGCGGTCTAAAAGGCTGAACCTTTATATATTATGTGCTCTTAGGTCATCTATCCAAAGAGTTAAACAAAGAGCCAAAATACTGTGTTAAATACTATAGCATCGTACATAAATGACGCCCACTGCTGGGCATAGGCCTTCCTCCCCCAAGGCTCTCCACAACGACCAACAAGGCTACCATTATCTGCAGAATAACATTTAATTATTATTTGTTAAATCGCTGTAACGATATCTGCGATAAGGTCATGCTTGAAATCATCAACCAAATAATAACCCGTAGAAAGAAAAAAACCTTTAGTAATGGGTCAATCAACTATTTCTTGTACCAAAACTTGTCCCTGCAACGAAAATTTGAAATCTCTGAAACCATCAGTTTGCTATAAAATTTATTACTAATCCAGATCCTTTATTTTTACAGATCCCTAGAATACAGTACTTTTTATTCCGTCAGTTAAATTTTACTTAAATGATAAATATTATATCGTTTTATCAGTAACTTAGGGGACTTCATTACGGTTCCATACCAAACGTAAGTCCCCTAAGTTACCAATAAAACGATATAATTTTGCAAAAAAATTAGTAAAATTTGATTGACGGAATAAAAAGTACTATTCTAGGGATCTGTAAAAAATAAAGAATCTGGATTAGTAGGTAATATTTTTTTAGCAAACTGATGGTTTCGGAGATTTCAATTTTTTTTTGCAGGGACATGTTTCGGTACAAGAAATAGTTGATTGACCCTAATGTCACTCATTACCACCATCAGCCCTACGACATTTACCAATATCATACATTTTAGTTAATTAACTACTTACTCCATAGTTCATTTAAATTGTAATCAATTTAATGAAACTGAACCCAAGCAAGTAGAGTCCAGATTTAGAGCTACCAAAATCAATGAGAATTATTTCCGAACGATTGAATCTGAAGCTAGCGGTCCAGATATTAATCTGGGAATCTTTATCTGGTGAAATATAAAGGTTGCTGCTACTTTTCCATCGCCTATTTATGGCAATTATTTTGGCTTATACCTAGCTTAAGCCAGCTTAGGGGTCAGCTGTTATTACTGTAGGTGTACTTGTGCAAATAAAATATTGTTTCTTTGAAATTAATCGGAATTATAAACTAGGAACTAGCTAGGTAGTATATTATTTTTGGATACACCATTACCAACCATATTTAGTTACAAGCTTTCATATAACGATACTCCAATAGCATTTTATTGAAATTGTTATCAAGTTAATGTTATGACACCGAAAGTCCAGTAGAGCTGCCAAAATCAATGTGGATTATTTCCGAACGATTGAATCTGAAGTTGGCGGTCCAGATATTAATCTGGGAATCTTTATCTGGTGAAATATAAAGGTTGCTGCAACTTTTCCAGCGCCTACTTAAAGCAATTATTTTGGCCTATGACTTAAGCCAGCTTAGGGGTCAGCTGTTATTACTGTAGGTACATACTTGTGCAAATAAATTTGGTTTTATTGAAATTAATCGGAATTATGAAGTAGGACCTAGCTAGGTATATTATTTTTGGATACACCATTAGTACCATTACCAACCATATTTAGTTACTAGTTTTCATCAAATATGTTACTCCAATAGCATTTTATTGAAATTGTTATCAATTTGAAGTAATGACACCGAACCCTTAAGCAAGTAAAGTCCAGAGCTGCCAAAATCAATGTGGATTATTTCCGAACGATTGAATCTGAAGTTGGCGGTCCAGATATTAATCTGGGAATCTTATCTGGTGAAATATAAAGGGTGCACAGAAAAAACGGTTTACTCCGAATAAGTGAAATAATCTTGCATGAAAGCAAGTTGCATTAAACCAAGATTATGGTTGCCTCATATATATTGAAACTAATATTTTCTTACATTAAAAAAATAATAATCTCAAACTGATATTTGAAATAATCTTGAATTAAAACAATTCTCGATTAATTTAAGATAATTCATCTTAAACCAAGAATTGTTAGTATTGTTAATGTAAGTTGATAATTCTCTTGATACAAGCTTAGGATGTATTTTTATTTCAAGAAAATATTGATTTCAATTCAGATAAGAAATCACTTCACTGGAAAAAAATTATATGCTTAATTTAAACAAACAAACTTTTCTTTAAACAATAATAAATCTAGCTTTAACACTAGTTTTACTTGTTTCAAACGTGTTTATTTTAATATTAGAAAATTATATCTTCAGACCAATAACTACTATTGTCAATTTAAATTTAAGCTACCTTCGATAAAGAATAACCTTTCTTATTCCGAGAAAAATATTTCTTGGTTCAATGGCCCGCAGTCGTGCCACGCTGGAGACGCCCCGTGGTGCTTTTCCAGGTGGGCGCGTGAGTGCCAGGTCGGGTGTGTGTAGCTTTGCGTTTGGATGCTGCTGCGCTGAGATCTTGAGGCGGGGTGGAGGAGCTGGCTTGCTGTGCGACTGCTGGGTGGATATAGTAGGGGATGGCTGCGCTGGTGGAGACGGTGCTGACGCTGGTGAAGACGGTGCTTGGCGCTGGTGATGACGGTGTGCTGGTGATGAAGGTGCTCCATTGTGCTCCGTAGGGGTCACACCACTTTAGCTGCATGATGTGAGATGCAGCTAAGTAAAGGAAGACTGATGTTATGTCATTCTTTTCCGGGCTAGGGTGGTGTTAGCCCGGGGACTACTGTCCTAGTTGATGATGGATGAAAGCTGTATATATAGCAACTTGATGGATTTATTTTGCTTGCGCGATGTAGTAATTTCATGTATATTTGTAGGCGCGCGTAGAAGTTGTTGCGGTAGCGTTAGGTAGCGCCATCTGTGGTTGCGGTCTTGTAGTAGCCGTCTGTGTTGTGTGCGTCGTCGTCCAGATGTCGCTACAATAGTCTTAAATGTTTGTGTTAAGAGTTTTTAATGCCAGGTTTGGTTTTTATTTTACAAACATTTCTGCAGGAATGTTTGTAAAATAAAAACTAAAACTAATAAAATACGGCTCAGGAACTCCCAATTGTCCTAATAGAAGTTCTGGAGTTGTTTTCTGAAAGGAAAGTCAAAAACAACATACAAGCAACCAACAGAAAATCATATAACATGTGTGTTCTTCAACAAAATAAAAAGAGATTTTTTTTATAAAATATTTATTTACACAAAAAGCAACGATAATTGAGATCACAAATTTATAATATAGTACTGAGTGTACCTCATAGATTCAATAAATTTACTAAATAGTACATACATAAGTGTACATAGGAAAAATGTAGGTAAGTACATTACTTTTATTATTTATATAAAAATAAATTTAATTAATTTTAATTAATAAATTTTTCTTCTGGAATGAGTTTGAAGAACAACTCTGTTGTTATGGTATTTGCTAAAATGTAAAACAGAAATGATACATTTAAGTAATCCATTGAGATTTGGCTGAAACATCGTGACATTTTATAAAAGAGCACAAAAAAACGTGGACCTGATTATAATTTTTGCATGAATAGGTGGCGCTTCAACAACACTCTTATCCAAGGCTGGCCAATAGCCAGGCCAGTAAAACCAATGGGTACAAACACACAAAGACTCCTATTACTCCTAAAGGGACATCATTTGCCTCGAGAAGAGTCACTATGTTGTTAGTTTCGTTCATTTTGTTCACAGTTTCATTCACTTCGCAATACAAGTACCAGTGTACACCACAAGAGATATCTGATCTGATAATGCACTCCAACTCCACCACCACAGAAAACAAAAATCTCAATTCACAATCTCAAAGTTCTCAAACAGAACAAACAAGAACAACACCAACATACCAAAAAATATATAATTAAGGTAGAGACATGGTGGTTATTGAGTCAAAATATTTTTAACTTTTTTCAATATTATATTTAATTGAAACAAGGTACTATAACATTTTGTAGCAAACCAAGCTATTTAGTTAAAATAAGATTAGATGTCATTAGTTCAAGAGATTTTTGTTTTAATTTGCTCAAGATATGATTCAAGATAATATTTTCTTCATTGAATGAATTGTATCATTGTGATAAATAAACTTTCAGTTTGAATTAAGCAATTCTTTGTATTGAAGCAATAACATTTGAACTTTTTGGATTAATATTACTCATTATTAATTAAAGATATTTTTTCTTGATTGTAAAAATTGCAACAAGAAAATATATTTTTTGTTTTAAGACTGCCACTATTTGAAAATAAATAAACATTATTTGTATTAAGACAATTTGCCTTGAAATAACATAATATGCCAAGAAAACTATTTTTCTTACTTAGAGAAATCCTTTTTTTCTGTGTGCTGTGACCTTTCCAGCGGGTGTTTGTGACTATTAGTTTGGCTTATAACTTACTAGCTTTCCGCCCGCGGCTTCGCCCGCGTGAACTACACGACGTTATCCCGCGGGAATGTGATATTTTTCCGGGATAAAAAGTAGCCTATGTTCCTCTCCAGGCTACAAAGTATCTATGTTCCAAATTTCAGCCAAATCCGTTCAGCCGTTTTCGCGTGATTGAGTAACAAACATACAAACATCCAAACATCCAAACATCTAAACTTTCACATTTATAATATTAGTAGGAAGCCAGCTTAGGGTCAGCTACTGCGATGGTGCAAATAAATTTTAATTCTTTGCAATTAATAGAAATTATGATCCAAGCCATAGTATGGTGATATTATTTTGTTTAGACTTTAGTTTATTTGTTCTGATCTGTTAAGTAGTAGGTTTTCTTCTTGAAAACATTATTAACGATATCGTATTTAGTTAACTAGCTGACATACCTAATAGGATACTTCAAGCATTTTTTAAGTTGTTATTATTATGGTTTTTAACATAATTATTTCACTTGTGCAAATAGATTTTGTTTCTTTGAATAAAATCGGAATTATGAGTTCGTGGCTAGTTGGTATATCATTTTCAGGCTTTTGTTCCGTCCGTGGCTTCGCGTGCACTCCACGACTTATCCCGCGGGAATGTCATATCATATTATTCTGGGGTAAAAAGAAGCCTATGTCATTGTCCAGCTCTTAAGATAAGCCCATTCCAAATTTAAACGGAGCCAATACTTGAAATAATCCACCAAAAAAAAAACAACTCTTGAAGAGTTTCTTGCCGGTTCTTCTCTAAGGTCTCCCGCCGTAGGGTTTGCAAACCGATGTCGTACCTAGCTTGCTTCTATGACGTCCACAAGTAGGATTGTAAATCTTCGACTTTATCATAGTATCACCATAGTATCATAGAAATTTCGAATGTGAAATTAGCAGTTTGATTACAACGTATTCACATCTTTAGTGAATGAACGATAGATTAAATCCTTAACAAGTGTACCGAAATAGGGTTGTTAATTAACGACCATTTACCGTTAGTTAAGCAGAGAGACGATAAAACAGAACGGTGGGCCGCTGCTGGCCGAAATCAAATTGAATGTTCGTAATTAATGCAGCATTTTAGCCCGCTATTGAAGGAACTATTAGTAAATCTGTGCTGGTACTGCGATATTAATATCGCGAGTAGAGCAGGAGACCCCTTTGTGGCCATTTAATTTTAAGGATTTTTTCACCTTCAAAGTGCTAAATATGTGTCTTTAAGACAAAAAAAAACACGTGTGGCACTCGGGGACTGCCGCGGTAAAGCTATTGCATAAGTAAATAGTGTAATTACACACCAAAACAATTATTTATTCAAAAAAATTTGAACAAAAAGAACGATATCGAAAAGCTTGATCATTGAATTTCGCGCGATGAACATTTATATAGATACTAGCTGACCAGCGCGACTTCGTTCCCGTGGCCCTACCCCCTTCTCCACCCTACCCTACCCGTACTCTACCCCTGCCCTACCCTACCCTACCTTTACCCTACCCTACTTCTACTCTACCCCTACTTACCCCTCCTTTCCCTATTTTCTCACCGTTAAAACCTTCCTTGGACTTCCACGAATATTTAAAAAAAAATTGACCAACTTGGTCCAGGCGTTGTTGAGTTATGCGCTTACCAACACATTTTACGATTCATTTTTATATTTAAGATAATATCAGATATAGGTACTTTCTCTGCGTTAATGTGTATTACCTATACCACAAAGCCATCTTCTATCTCACTCGTTGCAAGGAGCGCAAGCAGCCGAGAAATAATAGCGGGCCATGCCTATACCCATATAAACTATTATATATTATGTGCCTTTACACAAAAAACAAAGGTACCTACTTCGATCAACAATAGTACTAGATGAAGGCTCACGAACTAAATGAAAACTTTACATGGCCAGACTGAACTTTAAACATGGCTTCAGGCACAGCCGTCTCTATCGTCTTCGATAGAGATGGCTGTGCTTCAGGCTATCAGGCACTGACCTCTATTCTCTATCAGGAAATGAAAAAAATATTTCGACTCTCCATACAAAAAATCCCCGATTAGTTGCAAAATTTTTATGAAGTCGAATTTTTGTCTGTCCGCCATCTTGTCGACAGTGCTGCTCTCTGTAAATTGGTGTCATCATAATAGCACAAAGTAACTACGCGGGCGGTCGATAGCCTGTACCAAAGCCATCTTCTATCTCACTCGTTGCACTTGTGCGCAAGCAGCCGAGAAATAATAGCGGGCCATGCCTGTACTAAAGCCACCCAGCTGCCAGCTGGCCCTATGGCCCTATTCGCTAGCCACAGCCGTCTCTATCGTCTTCTACAAGCCATGCTATGATACGGAACGGCAACATTGCTGTGAACCGGTTTACTCCTCTGAGTACTAAATCCTATGGAGGTGGCATACCTACGAAAAAGTGAGGTGTAAGTAAGTCACAATGTAAGAAAATCTTGGAATTCAATTTTAAACTACTTCTAATTGTCGTATTAATCGGTCCGTCAAAATTGGTCCAGCAGTTTCAGAGATTAGCCGGAACAAACAGACATACAGATAAAAATTGTAAAAAATTTCATTTTGGTATATGTACTGTTACTGTATATTTAATCATATGCACGTCGTAAAAAGCGGTTATTTAATGTTACAAACAGACACTCCAATTTTATTTATTTGTATAGATGTACATAGAAGATATGACATCTCCATAGGATTCAGTACTCGAGGTTTACTCGCTGTTTATAGTGCCACAAGCTTTTCTGTTCCGGTGACAGTCGTGACAGAGGAGCCACTTGCAATACGAAATTACCTGTCAAAATGGACTGTCGTATGAAAACTGTTTTAGTTCCAAAGAGAATTACCGGAACAGAAAAGATTGGCACACTATACCTGTCAAACGGTGCAAACGGTGTCAAATCGGTTCACTTAAAACTACGTTGCCAACTTTCTGCGCATGGCTTGTAGAAGACGATAGAGATGGCTGTGCGCTAGCTCAAATGAAAAGTGGGTACAATTTCCACTTTCATTTGAGTTAGCGAAAAGACAGTCATCGTAGATCTAGTGATTTTAAGTAGTTGGCGATAAAAATAAAACACCCAGTTTTGATTTGGATTTTTATTACCTTTTGTATATATATAATTATAGGTGGAGTGACGACCTACGAAAGATGGCAGGTGGGGGCTGGATGCGAGGAGCTGAAAACCGTGCTCAGTGGCGTGAACTAGGAGAGGCCTATGTCCAGCAGTGGACGGATACGGGCTGATGATGATGATGATGATGATGATGATATAATTATATATGTTTGTATTTATTATATACATCAGCTTCTTTCTAAGACTAAGGTTGACGGAGTGGTTGTGGTCATGGTCCGCTAAGTTGGTAGCGGCTTTTGCGGCGATGCTCCTCTATATCTCTCTATTTGTGGCACTACGTGTGCATTCTCTAAGGGCACACTTGGTTGTGGAGTTGATAAGGACTTGATCATCTTGTGGGTGATCAGCCACGAAAACGTTGACTCTACCTTGTTTCTTCAATCGAATCGTTCCAAGGAGCTTGCATTATGGATGATAAGTCCAAACATTCTTAGAATTCGCACTTGCACAATCGTCGAAAGCCTTTGTTTGATCCGAAGCTCCTTTTTAGTGGAAACATTTGTGTGACGAGCAGTCCGTTTGATCATCATACACCACATCTCAATCTTCTTGTGGTACTTTTGTTGGAGCGTCCATGTTTCAGCTCTATATAAGAAGATTAGGCTGTGCGTTTATCCGTCAGTGATTCAGGACAAAGGATTTTATATGTATAGAAGATAGGAAATAGTAAGCTTTTCGTGTATCGAACCTTGGTGTTATTGATTATGCGGCGATCTTTCCATATAATTATCTTCGTTAGCTTTTCAAAGGCTGATCTGGTTAGGTTAGGCCAGCTCGTCTTTTGAGATCAACAATAACACCTAGGTCTGTGCAACTTCCAGAATTTGTGATTTTAAATCATCGTCATCAGTAATATGTGTCCATAGATTAATAACTCTTCGCTTTTATTTTAGCAGCTAACTTTTTCATAAAAATCCGAGGTTGACAAGTGACATTAATTTGACATAATTTTGAGATTACTCACAGCCTTCTTTATTGTTGTCTACGAATTTCTGTTTCAGCCAGTGCTTCACGTTTTAGGCGCTAGTTACAGTACATTTTTTTGTTCAAAAAGTTATGGAAAAGATTAGTATTCGAATTTGACCTATATAAAAATAAACACATGTAATCAAAAAGAGAAAAATACGTTTACCTCTTTTTAACAACAGGTTTTTTGTATATTTATCTCTTTTTACCAAAACAATGTTAGTAAGAGACAAAATATATGTAAACCCCTATTGTCAAAAAGAGATAAACAATGTTTTGTTAACCTCCTAGGGTGTTAGGTTTTTTCGTTACGGAATTTCTTCGTTCGGTCGCCGCGCTCAAAGCCCGCGATAAAAGCTATGCAATAGCTTAAAAATATTTTAAATTATAGGAAATTTATCTACCTTTAAAGCCACATCTTTTAAATTCATGAAAATATTATTGCTTTTTTATTTAACACTTAATGACAGAACCGTGTTTTTAAGAAAACGTTTGGCCACTTTTCCAAAACCGGGGCCCCCTGATATGTCCGGCCATTTTTTCAATTCGTTGGGTATCTGTCATGGGAATAGCGCGGGGTGACGTAAGGTAAACTTGAGACATATGAAAAGGCGCAAAGAATGGTGATTGGTTAAGGCGATACTCGGAAAAAATGTGCTAAAGCGAGATAGCAATGAGAAAACGACGCGCGCGGGAGCGAGACCGATTTTGCAGATTAGGCAAAAAAAAAAAACACAAAATCACTTCGTATTAAAAAACTACAGCGATTTAAAAAAAAATGCTTCTATACGATCCTCAATATTATTGGTGTCCACTAATTAAACTAATTTCCAATAGTGTAAGTAACCCCATTTAAGAATAATCTTCACTTTTCGTATTTTTTAGAGGTCTTTTCGAAAATAAAAAGTGTCGAGGCAAAATCATAAAATCGTGTTTTTGAAACTATACGATTCTAGATAAAGGTATGAAGAAATATATATCTTATTACCAGATTTTTAACAACTGTAACCGTCCTATAGTTTTAAATCAAAAAGTCCATATTTTTCCGAGTAGCGCCTTAAAACTGTGACGTTTATCGCTTCAGTGTCAAATCCCACAGACAATAACAGACAATAAACGTAACAAGTAAAACACAGATAGGAGTAGCAGAATAGAGTACAAACGTACCAAAATGTTCCATCGCCCCGAAGCCTTATAAGGCTTTTCACAGATGCGGCCATTTAAAAAAAGCCTTATAAGGCTTTGGGACATACGACCTGTGAACTTGATTCTGGGGTGAACATCAGGATGGCGGGTGTACTTCTCAGATTAGCTTAAATTTATTGCAGATATTTGGTACCTGCTGTGTACCTTTACGTACCTCTTTTAAAAATCTGTGTACCTCCGTATTTAGTAAGATATTCAATTCGCTAGGTACACCCGCGGACCTGACGTCAGGTCCGCGGGTGTACTTGAAACCAATGAGTGTATGGTAATAAGTTTGTGTACAGATTTGGTACCTTCTGTGTACCTGCAGAAACATGTATTAGACTTCCATAATTCGATAAGGTATCGAAGATATTCAATACAATAGGTACACCCGCCAACCTGACGTTAGGATTTATTTGAAACCGATGAGTGTATCGTAATGGTTTTGAGTATAGATGTGGTATATTCTGTGTACCTGCAGAAACATGTATTAGACGTCTACAATTCGATAAGGTATCGAAAATATTCAAAACAATAGTTTACCCGCCATCCTGATGTCAATATGGTGCATGCACACTGGTTCCATATTGTAAAAGTAGGGACTTAAGTTGCACGTTTTTTTAGCAACTACAATTTGATATCCAAGGAAATTAAATATATATGTGGAGTGTAAATCATATGCCTGTGTTGTCATGTTAAGGGTAAGGGTTTCTGAAAGTCGACAAAATATTTTTAATAGCCCTTATATGATGGGGTCATATCCTCTGCTAAATGTCTATTGAACAGTCTACGGTTGATTTGTATTTTTAATGTTAATAATGAACAAACAGTCACAAATAATATCTTAATAACTACTGTAATTTGATTTCAATATAAATATTTCTTATACGAGGAGTAATTACTCGTAGATTTATTAGTTTATTTTACAAATTTGCGAAGGCAAACTGTATCCTATCACATTACATAATTAGTCTATTACTTTAAGGTACAGTCATCTATAAGGAAAGTTGAGCCACTTGCATTGCAGCATTAATGAACATTCTTAATTTGCCCGTCTTATGAAAACGTTTATCAGCCGCATGCCTGAAAGATGCCCTATTAGCATTACACGGCTAGATAAAAATGTTGGGAAGTGGCTAAATTTTCCCTCTATTGGGATTTAACTCACTAAAAACAGATAGGTAGTCTTACACATTTAAGATTAAATGACTTTACTCGCGAATCTACATTTACAAAGCAAGCCAACCTAAATACATATGCATTAAACAAAGTGGTCGGTATCAATCCGTATGTATGGTTGTTTGTCTTGTTACATTTGCATGCAATTTGTTGTACGATGCAATTAATCATTTTGTTGATACATAGTGAACGTTGTTCGTCGAATTTTATTCGTCAGCCAATTGATTGATGCCTATGTCGATTTCAACCTTACACTGGCCATAAAGTCTATAAAATGTTTCAAAATATCCAAATTTAACTGTATGCGTGTTGAAATTCTATCTACAAAGTATTCTTAAAATTTTCCAAATTTATTCCCACCATAAATGTTATTTAAACCACCTACTTAATTAAAAGAGCCCTCCGCTCTTGCTATCATGACCGATTTGGCGCAGGGGTAAATTACCTGCTTTCTGCGCCAGAGGTCTCGGGTTCGATTCCCGAACAAGGCCAATATTTGTGTGCATGAAGATGTCTATTTGTCTTGGTCTGGGTGTTTTCTATGTATATTAAGTATGTATTTACAAAAAAAAGTATTTAAGTATATATTTATCCGTTATCAAGTTCACGTAGACACAGTTTCTTAATAAATTTACTATGGGCTTAGATAGCTGGTCTGATTGTAAGAAAATATTTATTTATTATGTCCTTACGGTACGCTGCATTGCAAATTTTTATTTTTTTTATGGCATTGTTATTTGTGCTAGTGAGCGCCCACCCGAGTTTTTAAAAACCTTCAATCGGAAATACGCACTTTGATCGTAAATGTCTCAGCCATTTTTTAAGATATAAAAAAGTAATTACAGTTTTTCTCGTAATTTTTTGTAGATTTATTTGGCATGTAAAATAAAAAACCGGTCAAGTGCGAGTCGGACTTGCGCACGAAGGGTACCGTACCATTATCTATACAACATTAGACATTTATGATCGAGAAAATAACGGTAAAAAATGACTATTACAATTAAAAGTCGCATTACTATTTAATTATTAAGATGTTACCCTTCAAGTCGCGAGTGAATCGGTTTCTTCTAGGCAAGTGCGATTCATCCTAGATCGTATCATCGCTTACAACCAGGCGAGATCAAGCAACGCAAGCGCTTGCCTAACTTAAAAAAAACAACTGAAACCAAGTTCATTCCTTCAAAGAAAACCACCATACACTTTTATGTCGAGGACGTTATACTATATCTTAAAAAAATACCATGCACCATTAGTCCCTACTTTTACAATATGGAACCAGTGTGCGCCATCCTGTCACCAGGGCCCTGTTAAACGAAACTTACAAGTCTACAATTATGTAAAAAGGGACTAATTTGTAGACTTGTAATACAAGTGCTGTTTAACATAATATGTAAGAATTTTACAACAGAACTAAAAATCTTATAAATTTGTAAAGTCTAATTGATGATTAAACGAACGTACCTTAGTGACGTTCTATCACAATGAGAGAGTTTCCTACAGTAATTTTTCTATGCACTAGACTAGATTACGCTGTAACCGAAACACAAGCACGTTTTTTCAGCATATTATGGCAAAGGATTCGTTCATTCAGCTTAAAAACACCTCCCACCTCACCTCCGGTTCAGAGGCTCCTTGCAACTTTTTGTTGATATTCGGAAATCTGGTTGAACTAACGATGAAATGTCAAAAGAAACTCTCATTATACGAAGGCTTCATCCGAAGAGATAAGAGTACACATGTAGTTTCCCGTAACGACTCGCTAGTCACACACTAGTAGAGTTAAAAGATATTTAAAAAACCAAAAACGAAGAATTTTGAAATTTATAAGGTAAAAGATCAGTAGCCCGATTCTCGTAAAAACAAACAATCTAAATACCGTTGTAGTTCAGAAGTCGTTCGATCGAAGTCCTATCCAAAATCGGTATTCTCGTGTTGCTTGGACGAGTTTCGATAGGACTTCAACTCAATAGGATCGAAACTCAGCGACTTTTCAATCGAGAGGTATTTTTTTTACATTTTTCGTCAAAAGTCGAAAACTATGTGGTTTAGGAAAAAAGAAAACATGTTACAGAATATGCAAGCAGCGCTCTTTCATATGATACCCCATTTATGCCCTCGTAGCCCCACTTCGAATTTTTAAGACCCCTTTTCAGTCTCTGTTGCAAAAAAATATAACTAAATAAGTATTTTTATTTCTCTCTTATTTGCAAAATAGTTTAGCAAACACAACGTCATCTAAAGCTATTCCAAATTTCAAGTTGATAGCATTATTAGTTCTCGAGGTGTCCATTTGTGACAGACAGACAAAGTCTGACCATAAGGGTTCCCTTTTACCATTTTGGTTTGGTACCCTAATAAGAGCCCGTCATCGTTCTTTCAATGAGTGTTTGTACCAAAATTTTGAAGAGTCGGACGTTTTGACGAAGTCTCTCTCCGGCATTTCGAAAGCGTCCCATCTTGCAGCTCTCAATTTATTTCTCCGTTTACGCTATTTGCGTCGATTATATATTACTAGCTTGTATATTTTGTATGTTTATAATATAGGTACTAGCGGATCCTCGCGGTTTCACCCGCGTGGTACCCGTTCCCGGGGGAATATCGGGAAAAAATATAGCCTATGCCACTCGGAAAAAATGTAGCTTTCTAATGGTCAAAGAATTTTCTAAATCGGTCCAGTAGTTTCGGAGCCTATTCGATGCAAACAATTAAACAAACAAACAATCAAATCTTACCTCTTTATAATATTTTACTTACTTATAGATAATTACTAGCTATCCGCCCGCGGCTTCGCCCGCATGGACTACACGACGTTATCCCGCGGGAGTGTGATATTTTTCCGGGATAAAAAGTAGTCTTTATTCCTCTCCAGGCTTCAAAGTATCTGTGTCCCAAATTTCAGCCAAATCCGTTCAGCCGTTTTAGCGTGATTGACTAACAAACATACAAATATACAAACATCTAAACTTTCACATTTATAATATTAGTAGGATAGTAGGAAGTAGGATTTAGTGTTGTGGCTACAAGCTGCAACACGACTGTTTCATTTTTAGGGTTCCGTAGCCGAATGGCAAAAAACGGAACCCTTATAGATTCGTCATGTCTGTCTGTCTGTCTGTCTGTCCGTCCGTCCGTCCGTCCGTCCGTCCGTCCGTCCGTATGTCACAGCCACTTTATTCCAAAACTATTAAGACTACACAGTTGGAACTTGGTAAGCAGATGTATTCTATAAACCGCTTTACGATTTTATTACAAAAATTAAAAAATATAAAAATTAAGGGGGTCTCCCCATACATGAAACTGAAACTAAAAAATATTTTTTTACTCAAATATATTCGTGTGGGGTATCTATAGAAAGGTCTTTAAAAATAATATAAAGGCTTCTTAAACCATTTTTTCTTAAAGTCGATATTTTGAAAGATACAGCCTTCCAAAGTGGTAAAATGTGTGTCCCCCTCTAACTTTTGAAATAAAAGAGTGAAAAATCTAGAAAATATATGCTGTAGATCTTAATAAAAAACGAGTTTGAACGAGATATAGTAAGTACTTTTTAAGATATAACACATTTTCAAAAACCGCAAATGTAACTTTGTCATTCATATAAACACTATGAAAAACAAAGTTATTTTTTGCTGGCAAAAATGAAAGTGTTATTTTGGCTTGGTGTAGGTAATAATGTAAGATAATGATGTAAGGAAGTGATCAGTAAATGGTAAAAAAATCAGCTTACGATGTGTACCGTTTTTTTTTAAATATTGATAACGATAGGTACAATTTGATGATGATGATGTATGTGTGCGCCTATGTCTGTTTGTTACTCTCTCTGTCCCGCAAAATATACTGAACAATACTAATATAGCTGATACATCGGAATAACACAGCCTGCTATAATTTATAAAGATTTTGTGTAATTATCATTCAAATGAATAAGTTAGGAGTAACCGCAAAAAATTACCTGGTCTCCAACAAAAAATGGGACAGTTAAAAAAAAAGAAACGGGATGCTAATTTTAGTGTTCGGTGGTTTAGAAGTGCGCCACATGTTCAAATGGCTGTCAATTGGTACTGACCTTAAAACAATAAAAAATAAAAACCTTTCTGTTATGTTGAGAGCTTGGTTAGCCACCGTTTATTATTTGTCATTTGTTTCGATTTATTTTCACGTTGTGAATATTTTTAAGTTAAATTTAGATGTCAAAAGGCAGTGAAATAATCTGAAACATAGTTTTATTATTTGAATTTTATCAAAAGTAAACGTTATTACTCATTAGTTTTGATTTCTTTTTACATTCTGAATAGTTTTAAAGTTAAATGATTAAGGTAGCATTTTTATATATTAATTAGTTTCGTGTTATTAACGACTGAAAGGTAAGTAGGTAGGTACCTATATGTTTTCTTTTTGGGTGCTGTTGGAAGGTTGCAATTGTGTTGGTTTGGTATTTTATATGTAGTAAAATAGTCATCAAGGTTTACAAGTAATTTGATATGATAAGTAAGTACCGACGAATAGTTTAAAAGCGCCATAGAAACTTAGTGTACGCGGAGAGCTAAAAAATTAATTCTGTATATTGTAAAAACCGTGTTTTTTACCGTCTAGACATTATTTTTAAGTAGGTATATTAAATTATTTTAATTTTTAGTTTTTTGCATTCACAATGCAATTTTTAATACTGAAAAATGGAAAATGAAGTATTTAGAAAAAATCGACCCGTCTCACAACCATTTATATTTATTTATTTCTTTCGCGTGTGAGGGTAGTAATATCTCCACATTGATGAAATTAACGCTGACTATACAGCGTGTAAGAAGTATTGGATAAATTCGACGCTTCTCGTAACGACTCCGTAGCTCAGTGGTTAGAGCAGTCGCCCGGATAGCGAAAGGTCGTGGGTTCGTGTCCCATCGGAGCTGGTTGTGAGACGGGTCGATTTTTTCTAAATACTTCATTTTCCATTTTTTTTAGGTATATTAAGTTACATTTTGCTGACGAAAAATGATAGTGGAACTTTGGCTAGGTATAGGCAATCGGTACGTTAAGTGTGTACGGAACCCTTCATGGGCGAGTCCAACTCGCACTTGGCCGATTTTTTTCTCATCATCTAGCTAGATTGAAGGAATCTCTTCTAATTTCCCATTGTTAATGCATAAAACATAATTAATGATACTCTACTGTACTGTAACTGTTTTTAACTGTACTTAACTATACTTGGCTGTACTTGCCTGTACTTGGCTGTACTTAGCTGTACTTGACTGTACTTGACTGTACTTGACTGTACTTGACTGTACTTGACTGTACTTGACTGTACTTGACTGTACTTGACTGTACTTGACTGTACTTGACTGTACTTGACTGTACTTGACTGTACTTGACTGTACTTGACTGTACTTGACTGTACTTGACTGTACTTGACTGTACTTGACTGTACTGTAACTGTACTTGACTGTACGTGACTGTACTTGACTGAACTTGACTGTACTTGACTGTACGACTGTACTTGACTGTACTTGACTGCACTTGACTGCACTTGACTGCACTTGACTGCACTTGACTGTACTTGACTGTACTTGACTATACTTGACTGTACTTGACTGTACTTGACTGTAATTGACGGTACTTTACTGTACTTGACTGTAGTTGACTGTACTTGATTGTACTTTACTGTGTAGCGACATCTGGACGACGACGCACACAACACAGACGGCAACCACAAGACTACAACCACAGCACACTTACGGCAACAAGACTCTGCTAAACGCTACCGCAATAAATTCTACGCGCACCTACGAATATATATAGAATTACCACATCATGCAAGCAAAATAAATCCATTAAGTTTCTATATACAGGGCGTCCCAAAATTAACTCACATGGAGGGAAAGTACCTTAAATACTGAAGATATAAAATTTTACTGAAAGGAGACCATTTTTATTTTAAAAAGAAAACGAACTGCATTCACCGAATTTTGAATAATCACTTGTCTGAACTGGGAATCGAACCCGCTGAATGTAAAAAAAATATTTCTCTAATTTAATTGTACCGATCGAAAAACTCGATTATACCTAAGCATTTCTTCTAAATAACATAGCATCTTAAATAAAAGGAAGACTACGAAATTTAACATTTAATGTTGAATAACAAGTTTGTGCAGCGTTATGAATAGCCTTTTCTGTGACTGTCGTGCTCAATACAGACTTTAACATTTCAATGTAGGTATTACTAATGAGTGAAGATTGGAGCAATTATACCTAATTCCATATCATAAGTGTTTGATAATGTGATAAGTAACACCACCTCGATTGGTTTTAAAAAGTTTGAATAATTTCGTGCGGGTTCGATTCTCGGTATGGACATGCTATTATTAAAAAAAAATTTGAATGCAGTTCTATTGTTATTTAAATAAAAATAAAGTCCTATTTCAATAAAACTTTCTATCTACAGTATTTGGTGTGGTCTATGCCACCATGTGACATAGTCATTGGAAGCTCTGGGGGCGTCCCACGACTATGCCATATGTTGGAATAGACCGCACCAAAGTAACTATTCAAACATTTTTAAACCAATCGAGCTGGTGTTACTTAACACATTATAACTTTATCAAACACTTTATGATAATTGCTCCAATCTTCACTCATTAGTAATACATTGAAATGTTAAAGTTTTGAGCACTACAGTCACAGGACAGGCTATCCATAACGCTGCACAAACTTGTTATTCAACATTAAATGTTAAATTACGTAGTCTTCCTTTTATTTAAGATGCTATGTTATTAAGAAAAAATGATAAGGTATGATCGAGCCTTTCGATCGGTACAATTAAATTAGAGAAATATTTTTTTTTACATTCGGCGGGTTCGATTCCCAGTTCAGACAGTTGATTACTTAAAATTTTTTGAATGCAGTTCGTTTTCTTTTTAAAATAAAAATGAAGTCTCCTTTTAGTAAAATTTTATATCTTCAGTATTTAAGGTATTTTCCCTCCATGTGAGTTAATTTTAGGACGCCCTGTATACGAATTTCATCATACACCAATTAGGACAGTGGTCCCCGGGCTAACACCACCCTAGCCCGGAAAGGAATGACATAACGTCAGTCTTCCTTTACTAGTTGTATCAACCTTCGAGCGGCTAAAACTGTAATTGACTGTACTTGACTGCACTTGACTGCACTTGACTGCACTTGACTGCACTTGACTGTACTTGACTGTACTTGACTGTACTTGACTGTACTTGACTGTACTTGACTGTACTTGACTGTACTTGACTGTACTTGACTGTACTGTAACTGTACTTGACTGTACTTGACTGTACTTGACTGAACTTGACTGTACTTGACTGTACGACTGTACTTGACTGTACTTGACTGCACTTGACTGTACTTGACTGCACTTGACTGCACTTGACTGCACTTGACTGCACTTGACTGCACTTAACTGTACTTGACTGTACTTGACTGTACTTAGATATACTTGACTGTACTAGACTGTACTTTACTTTAACAACCAAGTTTCTTCTGTAAAAAACTGTAAATAAAATAAAATTTTATTAAATAATTTTTATTTGCCTTCAGTGAATATTCCGATGATGAGGTAGGTGTTACCTACATTAAGAAGATGGAAGTTTTTCTAAAACTTGTAAAATAAAATAGTATCATAAACCTTAGAACTGTCTTGTCTATGAAAACTCTTTAAAGTCCTAACTAAATCCAACTAGTGATCTATCTGTAATTTTATTTAATTTGCCCTCAGTGAATATTCCGATGATTACCGTGCTACATTAAGAAGTTAAAAGTTTTCTAAAACTTGTAAAATAAAATAGTATCAACCCTAGAACGTTTTATCCTATGAGTAATAGTATTTATCCAAAGTCCGCAGCTACCGATGAGTTGATCAAAAAAAATCGAATAATAGCAGTGGCTATGGACATTTAAAATTTAAAAATTCTAACAATATAATGGGTGTCCCAGAGTTATGGGGCATGAAGGGAAAGTACTCTAAAAATATCTCTGAAAGTAAACATTCTTTTATTTTTGACAAGAAACAAAACAATGCCTTCTTCTAGACTAGGTGTCGACCCACGCGTACCACAACCACCCTACATCACAGCGTATGGTACTTGTGAATAGTGTTGATGCAGCTTTTTGCAGTTGCGTTGTCGTTGTGCAAAAATTTTATTGATGTTAGTGCGATTTCACTAGTAATTGTGATGTGGTTACGTCGTATGGGATGTGGCCGGCTGCTAGTTCGCAGCGTTCGTCGCTGGTGGTTGCGTTGTGATTGGCAAATTGTCGATAATGACGGCAAAATGCGGTACGTGTGAATTGTACATTTCGAATACAAAATGCGCCCTGCCCACGTGTTGTGGTTGTGGTACGTGTGGGTTGACACTATAATAAGTTAAAAGAACTATTAAGAACTACATACAAATTAAAACATAAATTAAAATTAATTAAATACGTAAATAAGCACAAAAAACGAGATCCCGAGACTGATCAAAATCTGAAAAATAGGTGATTTAAGGTGCGACGATTTTGAATAAGGGGTCGTGACGTTAAAGGGAGTCGGAGCTTGCAGACGTTCCACGTAAAAATATTTATTTTTAAATAATCTAAAACTCAGCCGTTTATTGATCGATTTAAATATTTTTGTGATATTTTTTAGTCTTGATCTATAGTTTAAATTCTTTATAGTGAAACATAATAATATCAATATAATTAAACTTACTCATAGTAGGATTGTAACGTTTGTTAAACAGGGCCCAGGATGGGAAACGGTCAAACTATCGCATTGAATATTTTTGATACCTTATCGAATTGTGGAAGTCTAATACATGTTTCTGCAGGTACACAGAAGGTACCAAATCTGTACTCAAAATCATTACGATACACTCATTGGTTTCAGAAAAATCCTAACCTCGGGTTGGCGGGTGTACCTATTGTATTGAATATCTTCGATACCTTATCGAATTATGGAAGTCTAATACATGTTTCTGCAGGTACACAGAAGGTACCAAATCTGTACACAAACTCATTACCATACACTCATTGGTTTCAAGTACACCCGCGGACCTGACGTCAGGTCCGCGGGTGTACCTAGCGAATTGAATATCTTAGTAAATACGGAGGTACCTACACAGATTTTTAAAAGAGGTACGTAAAGGTACACAGCAGGTACCAAATATCTGCAATAAATTTAAGCTAATCTGAGAAGTACACCCGCCATCCTGATGTTCACGATTCTGGGGGCCGATTCTTAGGTAAT
Organism: Crambus lathoniellus; assembly: GCA_949710035.1. NCBI lineage: Eukaryota > Metazoa > Arthropoda > Insecta > Lepidoptera > Crambidae > Crambus > Crambus lathoniellus. The sequence goes on from OX453306.1 coordinate 24,718,864, forward strand.
CGAGAAAAGTTCACTTTTATAGCTCGAAATTCAAATATTTTACGAAGATAATAACTTTTCAATAGAAACCACAAACAAAATGTTCGTACACGAATTATCACACTGAAAAAGTTCGAATGCGTGAGAATCGGGCCCCTGATTTTAGATTGGTAACGAATTTCGACTACTTAATTTTTAACTAATCGAAGGTCATTACTACTGTTTGTAAAATAAACTGAAAATGATTTTACCACTACTTTTATGAAGGTTTAATTTAACCTAGCAGAAACTTTTCTAGCTTGCAAGAAGTCTTCCAAATTAATATTCCCTGCAATGAGGTTAAGACAGCACACACAGCTACACTTTCGAGCAGCGAGCGGCAGCAGCGAGCCTCACCGCATCACAATGTGCCGTTCTTTATCACCTAACCACTGTATAAATCATTTGTCGAAGCTCATACTTATACACACAAATTAATATATGATGATTTCCCCACTCTGTCTAATAAGTAAGTTTTATAAACTGGCAAAAAGTGAACGAAATTTCCTATGCAATTTCCCGAGACGAAGACACTGCTGTGTGAAATAGTTAACTACGTGTGCACATTTCGAGCAGAGGTGTGCCTCACCGCATCACATTGTGTCGTTCTTTGTCGAATAACCACCGGATGAATAATTTGTTCATAGTACCTACTCTGTCTAATTAATAGATGACGATTTGCCTTTTAAGAAAGTTTGATATAACCTTACTAAAACCTTAATTGTTTGCAAGGAGTGAACTAAAAGAGCAACGATTTACCCTGCAACGAGGGAAAGATAGCACTCATCACACATAGCTACCTATTCCAAATAGCAGCGGCGTACCTCACTGCATCACATTGCTTGTACCGTTCTTTGTCGCCTAACCATTGCACCGAATAAATCATTAAGTAATCTAAACTCATACTACTCAGTCAAATGAATATATGATGATTTTATATAAACTGGCTGGTGCACTTAATATTATTACTATCCTATGGATCAAAGGACACAATGGATCACGGGGAAACGATGCAGCCGACGAACTGGCCAGACGCGCATCCGGCTCGACGCCTGTTGGCCCCGAGCCGATTACACCTATCCCGGCAAGCTGCTTTGCAAATAAGATCCGTGAACGCACTATCTATAGAATTACACCAACAGAACTGGAGTTCGCTGGATTCGTGCAGACAGACGAAACTCGCACTGCCGCGCGTGGACGCTCGTCTATCCAGGGCCCTGATACAACCGTGTGGACCGCAACTTCGCCTGGTAATAGGTGCTATTACTTGTCATGGACAATTTAACAAACATCTTTTTAATTTAGGTGTCACCGACAGTCCCCTATGCAGAGGGTGCATGGAAGAAGAAGAAACAGCTGCCCACGTACTGCTGGAATTCAGGGAGGTGGCCTCCTACCGGGCGAGGTACCTCGGCTCGCCGGGCAGCGTCCAGGAAGCGATCACGAATGTGAGAGCTCTTGGAGCGTTCTTGGCTGAGCTGGGCTGGCTGGAGTGATCCGGCCAAGCACCGTCCAGACGCAAAATAGGCGAGTTGCGGAAACCGCCCGTAGTGATAAGAAGAAGAAGATATAAACTGGCTTAAAACCTTAATTGCTGGCAAGAGGGAGCCAAATTAATTTCCTATGCAATTCATTGAGGCGAAGACACTGCTGTGTGAAATGGTTAGCTATGTGTGTACATTTCGAGCGGCGGCGTACCTCACCGCATCACATCGCACCGTTCTTTGTCGCCTAACCACCGAATAAATCATTCGTCGAAGCTCATTACTACACGGGTAACCGCAGAGCGGAGTTACGGACGGGAAACAACGAACAAAACTACGTATACAATAGGTCGTTTTTGTTAGAACCGTTTGGTTACTAGTTTTAGTTGACAACGTTAAATGGTTCTTTTACATTCGTATTGGTATTGTTTTCTGTAACGCTCAAAAATAGATTAGAAATAGAAATAGAAATAGAAATATTTATTTGCTCATAAACATGGTATGATATAAACAGATCTTAAGTAGGTATAACATTGTTCAGCATGTTTTGCCAGTTGCCAGGCATGCAAAAATTGTATGATCATATCATTCATTATTAATTTTAAAATGTACTTACATGTTTCCATTATTAAAAACATTCATTTAATTGTAGTTTAAATGTCAATTAATTTTTATTATGGTATTTAAATGTCATATTCATTATTAAATTTAAAATTTTCATAGTCAAAAAGGAGTAATAATATTAAAGATTTACAAAATGTCCATTTCAAGTAGGATTGTACAATATTATTTTTATTTAGTATTCACTAATATAACATTAATAATATCACTATTCAGAAAAAAATTAACACACTACATATCCAAATATTCTTTCACAGAGTAGAAGTTTTTCTAAGGTCTATTTTCTAAATCTCTAAGGTCCTGTGGAAGCTTATTGAATATAAAGAAACACAGATAAATAATACAATAGTACCTAGTAGTTTATTATACTATTATTAGAACGTAACAAGGTTAGTTGACATGAGAAGAGTTGCCTTTAACTACAGAGTTAACCTTACAGAGTTGTAGAGCATCGGCGGGGGCCTCGAGGCCCCCCAGCGATCAGACCTTATTTTTATAGAAAAAGGGCGTTTGTGCACTACCACTGAATTTTACCGATCCGGAAAAAAACGGATGCTTGTATTTTAATAATTAATCATTTATATTAGTAATTAATTAAATACAAGCATCCGTTTTTTCCGGATCGGTAAAATTCAGTGGTAGTGCACAAACGGCCATAAGGTCTCTATTCTCCTCTGCCAATCGGCACCAGGTATGATAGAGAGGTTAACACTAGCGGTCATCTTCGACTCAGTTACGAGAGAGCAACTGAAACACTCCACACTCGCATTTATAGTACAACGACCCTTCCGCCTGCGTGGACTACACGACGTTATTGCGCAGGAATGTGATATTTTTCCGGGATAAAAAGTAGCTTTTGTCACTCTCCAGCTCCCGAACTATCCCCATACCAAATTCACCTTGATTCGTTGCCCCATTTTGACGTGAAAGACGGACAAACATACAAACAAACACACTTTCACTTACAATTATAACTAGTATGAAAATATAGATAGCAGCACCACGTGGTTGTACTCGAGTAGTTCCTCTTACCGCAGAAATATGAAGAATAAAGCCTATTTCACCCAGGAATGTATTAATTAGCTGTCTACTGCTGAAAGAATTTTCAATATCGGTTCAAAGATTACATGCAAACATATAAACATTACCAGTTTATAATAAAAGTGTAGATAGTGTGGACTAGTCAGTGGCAGACTAAGCCTGTCGGAGGCCTGAGGGGCGGCAAGCTGGATGAGGGCCCCTCACATTTTGGGGGCCCCCAGAGCGCTTTCGCTTTTGTACGTGCAGGATGGAAGGACCGGAGCGCTTGTTTAGGGTTTGATCAAAGGAATGTGGAGGGTTTTGGGGCCCCCAGCATCGGGGCCCCGGGGCGGTCGCCCCTTCCAACTACTACTACCAACCCCCCTTAGTCCGCCACTGGGATTAATGAATGCAATATGAAAACATTTTATTGTTTGTTGAACGGCTAATTTAAAAGCCATCAGGAATTCTGCTAGATGATTACTATTTGTATGATGATAGATTTGTATATTAAAGTAATAAAATAAATAAGTAAATGATTGCCAGTCGTTTCAATAACTTAAGTAAACAAAAATGTGTCATCCTATGAGGAAATTGCACTTCCTTGCATCAAGGCCTCCAATTATAAAAAAAGTAATCAAGGTTCTTTGCGTGATCAAGTGTGGTTATACCAGTTATACGCCGATTCTAAGATGCTGATGTGACGACTAATTTGTCGCTTAATTTTCAGCACAAAAATAAGATTTTTATCTTTTTGGGCCTACAAAAAGATAAAAATCTTATGCAAGCAATGACTAAGTATAAATAGTATTTAGAAAATTATGGCCAAACAGAACAAATTAGTAAATATTTAAATAAAGATACCCTTGTTTGTAAAAACCCAAAGCTGTATTTGACATCTGTGGCTGAGTGGTGTACGCTCCGGTTTTCAAGGTGCCGCTATCTCAAGAGGCGATTCCCGTTCGTATTATAAATATTGAAAACGAACTTTTCTATATTTCCTCGGGTTTGGTTGCATGTGGTAATACTCGTCGTTTCCGATTTCCATAATACTAGTTTTACTACTACAGTTTGGTATTGCAACAATACTCGTATGGTGTCCAATATTTATTTATTTATTTTCAGCTAGGATTTAAATCTACAGCCGCTAAGCACCCTGTTTATTCATAAGCCATTTTTTATTTGTTATACATAATGACCGCATTCCCAAACTTTTAATTTCCATTTGTGCTAATATTTCAATGCATAAAAGTGTAATACTCCATAGAAAAGTACAATACCAACTCAATCAAAATGTATGGAACAGCAGCTGAGGTTTCGATGACGATTTCCTGGCAAGCCTCAAAGTCAAAATTGTTCATATTTATGAACTTTTCCATCCCCTGATTTTTTTAAACCACAACAGGATAGCGCTTAGCCTTCATCACACCTGATGTTAAGTGGTGATAAGGCTGAAGGTAGAAGCGCAATACTCCCGGAATCCTCAATCACTGAGAAACTAGCTATCTTATCTCTAACTGCCGGAACACAATAATGCTGAAAACATCATTGTTATGGCGTCAGATTTAGATAAGATGGTGGTAGCTAGACGTGGACTAAGAACAAGTCCTACTACCGACTAAACCGAATACAAAACTACTGGGAATCGAACCCGGGACCTCTTGGTCTGAAATCGGTGGTGTGAACCACTAGACCACAGAGGCGGTTCAAATGAAATATTTGTACAAATTAAAAATAAAGGATGTATAATGAGAAGTGAATATGTTCAATTTCCGAAAATGTGATTTGTGTACTTTAATTAATTTTGGTTATAGTTAATGCATATCTTCGAACTATGCGTTAGGTATGTTAGCATAGCATGGCACAGTGAATCGTTAGGTATGCAAATGAGTGTTTACTTTGACGAATTCATAATGTATGCGATTAATTTATGGTTTATTAATTTATTATTCATTGTCTTTATAGATATGTTAATGAAATATGTAGTTTGAATATATAATACTTCGATTGATTATATCCACCATAAAATATGGTTTCTTATCTTTAATGCATCATCTCTTTGTTTGATTCCTGATTGTGATTCTAGTGGCAGATTACAGCATTGATTAAATAAAATATATTTCGGTTTGTATGTAAAATCGTTTGTAGGTATAGGAAAAATTGTAATTGTAAAAAACCACCAACCCTGCAAGTAGATTTCAGGCGGAATTTACTAACAGAATTGCATTGTGAATGCTTAAAAATAATTTAAAACCTTAATACGGTTGTAAGTAGGTAGTTCGTAGAAAGTATTGATGATATGGTAGAAATCGTATCGGTATAAAAGATATAAAGGCTGTATGGCTGTAACCGGCGTTTTTGGAGATTAAGTTCTAGTTCTTGCCGGTTCTTCTCGTTACAAGGCCTCCCGCCGTAGGATTTGCAAACCGATAGCGTAGCTTCATTGACGTTTACAAGTGCTGTATCAGCCTAAAATGAATAAATGATTTGATTTTGATTTGGTCCTAAAAACAAATGATTAAAAGTTTTCTTCTCCGAGTTCTCAAGATTAAGCAACTTGAACATTGAATTCTAACAAAACAATAATGATTGCGTTATATTTTAGTTTCCTAATCTTATATCACTTTTGGCAATGCACCAATCTATTGCAATTCGCCTGTCTCACAAAAATCGGTCAGTTTGTTAGTGATTTAAATTGTAATAAAATAAACGCCCATAAATAATATAAATTATGTTTATCAAAATCAATAATTTCACTTATTCATGAAACGATTCTTTATGAATTTTATTCCCAGTAGGATTTATTACAGCTATTTGATGCTTTTATTTCTCAAAAGCTTCGGGTTTCCTCCAAGGAAATGTAGCCAGTTTGTCAGAATATCCGCCTTCTATCGATCTTTTCCAGTTCCCATAACACACTACGAATACTTACTATGGAATTTGAATAAATACCAATGTTCATTTTAAACCAAAACAAGTCCAATAGGTCTCCAATCATTTTTAACCGTCCGGGCAACTCTCTTCCATTGACTGTAAATGAGTTCAATTTGAGAATACTGGTACCTAGTTTTTTTTTTTTCATTTTTTTGAAGTGAAAACTTCTTTAGCGGCCTTATGCACTTTTTGTGATGGGTAAAAAATGTCAGCGTGTAAACTCGCGTCAGGAGAGGACACGTGACCGTCAGATCGAAAATTCGTAAGACACGTGACTTGATCGAAAAACTGTTACAATGTCTTTGATTGAATCAGGCGTCACTTGGCGGAAGTCCCTATCCATTGTGAAAAATAAATATATGCAATATATAAATATATTGCATACGGACAAACATCTCCTGAGGATGCCCCGGGTTGGGGCGAAACACGTGTAGAGTAGTGTCATCGGTGAAGGTGCAAGTTTTGTGATTATTTGCGGAAGAAAGCTACATATATTTATTTTTCACAATTGTTACAATGTCATTAGAATACGAAGGCAAATTTCGCCCCCCCCCGTTTCATAAGTTGTAATAGCTCAAGTTATAAAACGGGCGGCATTGAAGCCAGAAGACCTCGGTTCAAATCCAGTCCGTATTTTTTAATTTTTTATGAATATGAAGCAATGAAAATTCTAAGATGTTCAACCCCATGGCTGGACCTAAAATAACAACACAAGTACCTACGGAGCGTTCAGACTTACGATGTTTTCGATGAAATCGGATTTCAGGTGCGTGATTCTTAGGGTCAAAGCATGTTTCAATTTTCTAAACACGATTTGGGTTTACGATCAATAAAACCTTACGGCGGGCTTGTGATTAAGCCAATTACCCTCATTGGCCGAATGTAATTCTGTTTACCTTATTTCAATTGGGGTTTCGGCTTCGGAAGAGTGATAGGTAATTTCTTTTGATCTCTGTTTTTAATATTGCTTGCGGAGCTTACTTGGAATAATATTGCCACTTTGTGCCGGGCTTTCGTTTTTAGGTTACAGGAAAGCAATTTGTCAAATCGTAATTACTCGTTGGATTGGGATTTCGGCTTAAGGCGCCGATTCCCCAAAATAGGGTATTTTAAATTATGGATTACTTGCAAATCACAAGTACTTAAAACTTGGAAAAAATATATGTTATTTTACAGTTATTTATCTAGTGCTTCCGGCCGTTTTTTTTCGATTAGTGATATTTTACTGTGTCAAATAAAATCCCAAACATCCGTCTAATCGTAATTCAAATATCGTATTACTTGCAGTATACTTGGTTTAAGTTAATGAAAAATATACGAAAATGATTGTCTTTGAGTAGCCGAGGGATTCCGGCCGTCATAATTTTATTTTTTTATTAGTTAATTTTTTATTGAATTTTAAGTGATTTTCGATTCGCGGGGCGCTCGCGAGTTCACAGTTCACTGCCGGCTGCCGCTGCGTCCGCGTGAAGTGTATCGAGCGCGGCCGAGCAAGCGTCAGCGGGCCTATTTCGGTCGGGAATCCTCGCTGTTCAGTACACCCCTGCTAATACCGCGGAATCAGCTAGCGCAGTGGAAGCGGTTTCACTAATATAGACTCCGGACAAAAACTTGGTTTCAGCTGGGATGTAACTGAACAATTGGACTGCGATACACAGCGCTTAATTTATATTGTGAAGTAAGGTGAATTTTACATACGGGTCCATGGTGTCGAAGGTCTCCGGGGCAGAAGTGGTGAAGGGGGCGCCCCCATGTAGTTCTTCTTCTTCTGCAGACCTTACCAACTCGTCACCCTACTCACAACACATACAACACAGCGGTCCCAAGACACTGGGCGCTTCAGCACTACACGATAACATACGCGGGGCTTGCTTATCAAGATATATATTGCCCCTGCAACAACGCGTGGTAGAAAATTATCTTTCTTTCAAAACTCCGCGACCAGCCCGATGGATGGCGTCAAAACCTTGGTCGTACAAAACGGGATCACATAGATAATTTAAGATTTTATTCAAACTCGATATGCCAGGCACATTCAACGCGAGCGATTTTTAACAAATTCAGCAAAATTAATCCGACATTTTTCTAACAAGAATTCCAATCAAGTGTCACTGTCAACTTCAAGTGACAGCCAAATGTCAATTTGACGTGACATTAGAGACGCGTTCAGAAACGTCGATCTTTTCCGAACATCCCCCCGCCCCGGACCGTTAAGAACGGTACGTCAATCTACGGGTAATCGGGAGAGCCCACTAACTGCTCTCTTCAAAACCGAATCTCGAACCAAAACCTCAGCAAAACGAGGAACTCCGTCAGTTCCGGGGTAGAGTTTAACAATGCGCCCCCTTCGCCAACATAGGGGCGGCAGGTTAGCATCCTTAATCAACACGAGGTCGCCAGTCTGGGGTGGGGTGGTTTTATCTGTCCACTTCACGCGCTGTTGTAGGATATGCAAATACTCCATCGACCAACGTGCCCAGAAGTTTTGGGACATCTGTCTCAAAAGTTGGTATCGCGACAAACGATGGGATCCTACATCCTGAATCGGATATTCAGGCAACGCCAAAAGGGGCTGTCCGATCAAGAAATGACCTGGGGTCAACGCTTCCAGGTCATTCGGGTCCGAAGACAACGGGCACAAGGGTCGCGAGTTGAGGACGGCCTCAATTTTACAAAATACCGTATCAAGTTCCTCAAACGTGAGAATAGTTTCTCCAATCACGCGACGCAAGTGTGTCTTGGCAGCCTTTACACAAGCTTCAAAAATTCCTCCCCAGGTCGGACAAGCTGGAGGGCTAAACTTCCAGATTATCCCACGCCGGGAGAGGGTGGTTCCAATGTCTATTTTATTATCAACAAAAAACTTAACTACTTCCTTAAGATAATTACACGTTCCCTTATAATTAGTACCACAATCGGAACGTATCAATGTCGGCAGTCCTCTACGGGAAACAAATCTGCTCAAGGCGGCGACAAAGGCTTCGGTAGACAATTCCGAGACAATTTCCAAATGGACAGCCTTGGTGGACAAACACACAAACACGCACAAGTACGCCTTATAGGTTTTAGCATTACGCAGTCTCGAAGCCTTTACAGTAAAGGGACCGGCGAAGTCGGTGGCGACTCCGGCAAAAGCTCTACATTCCGTGACGCGATCAGCAGGCAAATCACCCATCTGGGGCTGCATGGTCGCGGCCTTCAATCGATAACAAGGCAGGCAACGGAAAACCACAGTGCGAATGGCTCGACGAGCAGACAAAATCCAAAATTCACGCTGCAAAATGGCCAACAAAGCATTACAGCCAGCATGTTGTGCATTCACATGGCGATCTGTTATTATCAGTTGAGTCAAATGTCCGGCTTTAGGTAACAAAAGGGGGTGACGAGCTCCATACGGCAGGTTCGCATTTCGAAGTCTTCCGCCGACTCGCAAAAGCCCACTCTCGTCCAGGAAGGGATTCAATCGCGATACCGCGCCCTTCAACTTGCGACGGCCTAAACGCAAAATTTCAATCTCGGACTCAAAACTATCAGCTTGTACTCTCCGGACCCAAAACAAGAGCGCGTCCCTACGCTCGTCCGGAGTGAGAACCGACGAATCACGCCTCGCGCGTGGGTTTCTGCAATTGTACACAAAACGTCTGATCCAAGCGGTAACACCAAGCAGCTTCTGTAAGGAGCTGTACCGATCCAACAACAAATCCTTTTCCCCGGCGGGGTTAGTCTCCAGGACGCATGCCCGCATATCAGGAACGGCTACGTTCGACAACGCTGGAGAGGGCACTCCGACTCAGGCCGCATCAACCACTGTGGGCCCCACCAGAGGGGGTGGTTAATTAGGGTTGGGGCTACACAACCCCGAGACGCACAATCCGCGGGATTCATGGTTCCCGGCACGTGTCTCCAAATCAACTCGATGTCGGAATCACAAATCTGCGACACTCGATTGGCCACAAACACGTCCAAGGTGTGCGCCGGAGCCTTCAACCAACAAAGGACGACCTGACTGTCCGTCCAAGCATAAACCTCTTGTATCTTAATAGATCGACCTAATGTGAGCCATACGTGGTTCAACAAACGCATTAGGAGGGCAGCTCCACACAATTCCAACCTCGGGATCGTATGACGAGTCCGAAGGGGAGCGACTTTGCTTTTCGCTATCACCAGATGCACAGCAACAACTCCGTCAACAGTAACGGTGCGGAGGTACACGGCCGCAGCAAATCCACGTTCGGAGGCATCGGAAAAGCCGTGAAGAGTAACTTTACAATTTTCAGAAGGGAGGAATAGCCTCGGCAAATGCACTTCATTAATCTCGGGGAGGGATGAAACGAAGCTCGACCAATCTCGGAGTAACTCGTCCGAGAGGGGTTCATCCCACGACACACCCGAAGCCCATAACCGTTGCAAGAAACACTTGGCCATAAACAGCACGGGGCAAATCCACCCATTGGGGTCAAAGGTACGTGCGACAGTAGACAATACTAAACGCTTGGTCCAGACTTTCGGTGGTCGTAAATCCACACAATACGTGAAAGTGTCAGAGACCGGTTTGTACTGTACGCCAAGGACGGTCACCACATGGGGATTATCAACATTTTCGAATAGGTGGGGGTCCTGCTGGTGCTCTTCGGGCAAACCTACCAGTACATCAGGCGAGTTGGATATCCATTTCCTCAACTCGTAACCTCCCGACTTCAAAAGGGCGGTGAGTTCGTCTCTCAGGACAATCGCCTCTGAGACAGATGAGGCGCCCGTGCAAATGTCATCCACATAGACGTCACTGGCCAAAATGGCGGAGGCGCGAGGGTATCTCAAGCGCTCCTTCTCGGCCAACTCCAACAAAGAACGAGTCGCAACAAACGGGCTCGAAGCCAAACCGTACGTATTCGTATTCAATTCATAAATCAACAAGGGGTCCCTAGGACTCTCTCTCCACAAAATCAATTGGTACCTCCTATCCTCTGGATGGATGACCGTTTGTCTGAACATCATCCGGATGTCAGTCATAAATACAATTTGGTGCCGCCGGAAGTTGGTCAAAATGTCTGAGATCTCCGTGTGCAGCTTGGGACCTACATGCAGACACTGGTTCAAGGACGCTCCAGTAGAGGTGGGAGCCGAACCGTCAAAGACCACCCGAATCTTTCCGGATTTCAAAACGGCGTGGTGCGGCAAAAAGAAGTGCTCAACGGAGCGCCAATCCAAATCGCTCACGGACATGTGCCCTAACTCCTCATACTCCCGCATGAATTCAACATACTTCTGGCGGAAGACCGGATCCTTGCTCATGCGACGCTCCATCGCCACTAGCCTACGTTCCGCTAGCGGTCGGGATTCGCCCAGAGGAGGTCGGCCGGCACGAAAGGGGAGACGGGTGATCAAACGACCAGAGCGGAGGCGACCAGTGTTATTCTGGTAATACAACTCGCATTCATCCGCTACTGGGTCGACCCGCGGGGCTGGTGGAGGTTCCTCAACCTCCCAAAACTTCTGCACCACTTCGGAGAGAGACACATTAAAAACAAGACCGCGATCCTCATCAAGGGAATCCAAAACGCGGCGAGCAGGGCCCATCACAACTGTACCGAGTGTCGTCTGCAGAGCTACCAAGCCATCTGGCTGCAGAACTCGCTTCCCCGTCAACAAAACTCGCCCCAGGACATCGGCTCCAAGGAGAGCATCAATCGGGCCTGGGCGGAAGAAATTTGGATCGGCGAGTGGGGAATCAGACACCAAAGACAACATACTCGGTCCCAAGTCAACTGAAGGTTGACGGCCAACAACTGTGTCCAACACAATCGCCGAGGTCTTAATGCCTGGCGTGGACTTATTACGTGATGTAAATGTGAAGTCAACATGCCCTAACAACCCGGGGACTTTCACATCGCCAACACCTCTCACGCCTTCCGTGTGGGGGTGCACCTTGAGGCCCAACCGCCTAACTAACCAAGATGACACAACACACCCCTGAGCACCGGAATCCAACAAGGCGCGAACTTCCACAAGGTCGCCATTCAATCCCCTGACAAGCACAGAGGCCGTGGGCAACAAAACGGTCTCTGGAGGGGTGGCTACAATCGACCGTAAACACGTTGATTGCTAGTATGTGGGGTCCCCAGACGTCCCCCCATGGTAAGGGGGTCGCTCATAGCGATCCAGTGGGTCCCATTCTCCCACATACTGCCTACTTCCAATTCGCCCGGTATCAGGCGGGTTATATCTCCCGGCCCCTTGAAGACGGGGCGGGCGCCGCTCCATACGCGGGTATTCGGCGAGCGGCGGCGAGAATCGGTGCCTAGCATCCACCGTGTACGTCGCCCCATAGTCGCGGGGGCACGGTGACCGATTTTCAGAAGGGGGGTCCCGGGGACCCCCGCCCGTGCGAGGCTCAAAACGTCGCGGGGGGCTTCTACGACCTCCCGCATCGCTCGCAAAATCGAACCCCCTAGTTGGGGACCGATTTCCCATGGGGGGGTCCGTGGGACCCCCGCCCGTGCGAGGCTCAAAACGTCGCGGGGGGCCTCTACGACCTCCGGCAACGCTCGCATAACTCATCCCCATCCTTGGGGAACGGTTTCCCATGGGGGGGTCCCTGGGACCCCCGCCCGTTTGAGGGTCCAAACGTGGCGGAGAGCGTCTGGGGCCACTCTGGTGGCCACTAGAACTGCTGCGGGATGCAAACACCGCGGGGGGTCCGAGACCCCCACCCATACGCGGTGATCCTGCAGCGACGCGCTGCGGCGCTCCGCCGCCCTCTGGGCTGTTCATGCAGAGGAGGGGATGGTGGTTGCCCTTACAAAATCGGCATGGGTGCGCTTGGGTACATTCGCGCTGCATGTGCAGGCCCAAGCACGAGTAGCACCATGTCCGTTGTCGCGCGATCGCTCGACGGCCTTGGACGCGCTGGTCGAGGAACTTATCACAACGGGTCGTGCTGTGACCCGGTTCCCGACAGTACAAGCAGCGGGCGGTCTCCTGGACGGCGGCATAGCGGCCGGGCGCGCGAGGGGCCATACGCCCCCTACGGGGGGGTCCGGTGGGGGATCTACTCTGTGGCACAGGTCGTTCGGGTCCCATAGGACCGGCCAGAGAGGAATTATCTGCCAATCTACTCTCTCCTTCCAGGAACGTCAAGAGGTCCGAGAAGGGTGGCAGATAAGTCGCACTATCCCCACCATACTGCTGCTCAAAACGGACCTTAACAGAGTCCGGCAACTTTCCCAGGACAATGTGCAGTAACAAAAACGACCACTGCTCCACTGGGAGTTTTAAGTTTTTTAATGCGTTGTATGCCACCAACAGCGGATTCAACAAAGCCACTCTCAAGTGCATCACGCTGGCAACGCGGGGTAAATTCAAAATGGCGGCAACATGGTTGTCCGCCAGACGTCGTACGTTCTGGTACCGACGGGCAATCAAATCCCTAGCAATAGGGTAGTTTTCATCCGAGGGGGCCAAATGTTGAACCGATTCAAGGGCCTCCCCTTCCAACACGGATAATAAATAAGCTAACTTCTGGCCCTGGGTCAAATCATCCCGGGCATGTACCAGACTATCAAAAATATTAATAAAGCCCTCCCAGTCCTCTAGACGACCAGCAAAACGCCTTAGGTCTAAGGGGGCCAATCTAGCAAATAGAGGGGGCATACTCTTAGATGTGACCGGGGACGGGCTCGGTTCATTCTCTCTTGCCACTTGCAAAGGTCGAGCCACCTGGGTAATTCTGTCCGCAAAATCATAACACTGGTCCACATCCAAATCGACTTCTTGTCGCATTTCCACCTCGGCCTCAACAGTCCTTTCCAAAAATAAGGCATACTGCTCATCAACAACAGCCAAACGTATGGGCAGATCTACGTATCTGTTCAACAAGGCCTCCGTCCTATCCGGTCGATCCAATAATGCAACCGCAGAAGCTAACCACCGTAACTCAGAACGTATTTTGGCTTTAGCCGAGGAGGCCGTCATTGTAACGTCCCAAATTTATCAACAAAAACAACAAATTCAAAATATTCACTATAACACAAAATCTCCAATATTTGGAGGTTATTACTAACCACAAAATTCCAATATTACAACAACAAAGTATTTATAATGACACAAACTCTTAAATATTTGGAGGTTATCAGAAAACAACAAAACTCACTGACTATTGAAATTCACTCAAAATCACTGACTATTGAAATTCACTTGGATATCAACACAACATACTGTTACACAACAACAAGTTAATTTTAATTATTTCAAAGCACAAGTTTCAATGAGTTTCAATGTGTAAACAATGTCCCAAATCATTTAAGTTTCACTAAGTATTGAGTGCAAACTTATTAGCTAACCTTTTATTAGCTATTATTTTAGCAACAAACTTGTCAATATTCACAACTCAAATTTGCTAACAAAACTGAATAATAATTATTATGAGCAAAGAAAGGCATCTGTTCACACTTTGGAACTTCAATACATGACAATTAATTACAAGACATGGAACTAATAACAAAGGAATGCCCTTTACTTTTCAAATGCAAGCCAATTACCATTTACAAGTACAAATTAATCTAGTCCGGACCAGACTGGGTCATCAAAACGGCACTGATTAATACAAAGTTTTGGCGTGGGCCTCTCAGGCCTTCAAACTACGCTCTGCTACCAAGAAATGTTCAGTACACCCCTGCTAATACCGCGGAATCAGCTAGCGCAGTGGAAGCGGTTTCACTAATATAGACTCCGGACAAAAACTTGGTTTCAGCTGGGATGTAACTGAACAATTGGACTGCGATACACAGCGCTTAATTTATATTGTGAAGTAAGGTGAATTTTACATACGGGTCCATGGTGTCGAAGGTCTCCGGGGCAGAAGTGGTGAAGGGGGCGCCCCCATGTAGTTCTTCTTCTTCTGCAGACCTTACCAACTCGTCACCCTACTCACAACACATACAACACAGCGGTCCCAAGACACTGGGCGCTTCAGCACTACACGATAACACACGCGGGGCTTGCTTATCAAGATATATATTGCCCCTGCAACAACGCGTGGTAGAAAATTATCTTTCTTTCAAAACTCCGCGACCAGCCCGATGGATGGCGTCAAAACCTTGGTCGTACAAAACGGGATCACATAGATAATTTAAGATTTTATTCAAACTCGATATGCCAGGCACATTCAACGCGAGCGATTTTTAACAAATTCAGCAAAATTAATCCGACATTTTTCTAACAAGAATTCCAATCAAGTGTCACTGTCAACTTCAAGTGACAGCCAAATGTCAATTTGACGTGACATTAGAGACGCGTTCAGAAACGTCGATCTTTTCCGAACACTCGCCTTAAATCTAGAAAAGTAGCTATTGCTATTGGAGCGAAGTTCGCGAAAGGAATCGAAACGTTATTTTATTTTGTTCAATTATTTAATTATTTTAATTATTTACTAGCGTTCCGCTTGCGACTTCGTCTGCGTGGACCCCTCTTTTTTACACCCTTTAGAGGGGGAAATTCTAAAATCTTTCTAAAAATCCTCTCTTAGTGCTCCCATACACTCCCTAAGGAACATACATGTGAAATTTCAGCTTCTTGCGCCCAGTAGTTTCAGCTGTGCGTTGTCTGTCAGTCAGTCAGTAACGCAAGAGTTTTATATAGGTTTGACACAATTAAACGGGATAAACTCTGTTACATAATTATGTAAGCATAATTAATTACACCAATTTCTCAACTTTGTTCAATAGCGATTGAGGGCTGTCAATGAATACATCTTTTTCATTGTTAGTGATCAGTGACATGTTTAGTACCCTTTATGCGGGAATTATATTCAATCAATTAGAGGCAGTCCCGCAATTGTCATTATAATAGTTTTATAATACCTACCACTAACATAATATCCAAACATACAACAACACACATTTGCACACAATCCACATGTTTATGTAGATAGTGACTATAAACGTCAAAAAATACGTTTAATTTCCTAATGCAAACGTTAATTTCTTTAGGAAATCCTGCGAGGGAAATTAACGTTTTCAGAGCTTAATTTATTAATAAGGTGGTATGGTACAAAGCGTTTTATTAGCTAGTAAGTAACACGTTAATTACTTATGATAATTATCCCTTTCTTGTGGATAATTATATGACGATGTATTAGTTTCGTTCGTTCATAAGGTAGTTAAAAATAAACAAAAGAAGTTGTTTTTAGAATAAGTCTCGGAAACAAAAGTCAGACTTCAATGCATTTTGATATAGAAAAGACTTCGAGCAACGCGGGTCTTCCGTCCCGGAACGGAAGGCCCGCGTTGCTCGAAGAGAAAAGATGATTGATGACAAGATACACCATGAAGAAGAAGATAAGGGTCCTTTAGAAGAAAAACGCATTTTTAGAAGAGAAAACTGGTCAAGAGCGAGTGGGACTCGGGCTTCGAGGGTTCCGTACAATCATAAATATAAATAAATAAAACGTGAAAGTGTTTTCATCCGCGAGGCTTATTCCTCAAAAATTTGCGATGTAGTATATTGCAGTTTTAGGTAAGCGATATAACTTGACCGGTAGTGGAAACTTATGTAATTTTTGTTGACGATTTCTGAAAAAGTTTGTTTTATTTTTCCTGTAAGTAGGTAGGTAATCCTTACATAAACTTCTATTTGCAAAATAGTTGGGCAAACGTCACCTAAATTCCAAATTTTAAGTTGATAGAATTAGTAGTTCTCGAGATATCCAGCTGTGACAGACAGACACACTGAGTCGCACCATAAGGTATCGTTTTTACCATTTTGGTTCGGAACCCTAAAAATGTAGGTAGGTATATTAAAAAGGGTAAATATGGTAAGTATGTCAGTTTGTATGGGGATTCGGAATATGTCCTTATAGAAATAACGAGTCAGTATGAAAATAAAGTGAACTTGGGATCGAAAACGCGCAATGTTTATTTTGTATTTCAAACCTAAACATCATTTCAGTCCCAATAACTTACTAATAGCAATCAAATTTCAAGCTTTGTAATTAAGAAACAACACCAAGTAAAGGCAAGTCTTTACAAGATTTGTATGCCAATATTTACCCCGAATTGAGCGCCTCGGAGGGCACGATGTGGGGATCTAATATCATTATTTTCGAGAGCCCTTAGGAATCCTGTACAATTATATTAACGCAAACTCGGAAGGGATGAAATTAATTACACCAATTACTCTTGTTAAATCCCAGAATCTTTTCTTTCTATACTTATAACGGAATTATGTTAGCTCTTTTTGCGGCATCTAATTGTTTTCTCTTAGCACCCTTATAATGGAAGGATGAAAGAAAGAAAGTTATTAACGGCGAACAAAGTTTTTGTAGTGCACCAAGTGTGTTTGATTGTTAATATTTTCGGTTCGGTTCCTATTTTATCTGTATTTTCACAGGGTTCTTCGTTCATATTGATTGGTTTTTGTTTTTCTGGCAACCTAAAGATGATTTCTTGATCTTTTTCACTTTATACTAATGTTATGAAGTTGTTACATTGTTAGTTTGTTTATACGAAGAAAACTCTGGAACTTCACAACCGATTATGAAAATAATTTCACCAGTAGACAACAGTAGGAACGGGCACGACGCGGGTAAAATCGCGGAGCGCGGCTAGTCATTAGTTAAAAGGTTGCAATTCTTCATAACTTTTTTGTAGTAATTAAACAATATTGTACAACATCAGTCTATGTCGAGCAGTGGGCGTGTTCGGCTGATATGATGTACCTACAGCATCACATATAATGTTGCTCTCATCTCACCCCAAATTAATTTAGTAGCTAAAGCCTACTTGTATTTGATTGAATCAAGTGTCACCTGGCGGAAAAGCCCCTAAACATTGTGAAAACAGAAATATATGAACCTAGCTTACTTCCGCAGAAAACACAACATCTCGCATCGTGCATGTTGTTTTTTTTGCGGATTCACAATGGCTAAGCAGTTGTTTTATGGTAATGGGAAGTACCGACGAGTATTACCACATACACTCAGGCATGAGAAAATATAAAGAAAAGTTTGTTTTTTAAAATGATAATGTAGATCTTTCCCTCATCTTATAACCTCGTATTTATATCTATCTTCTTCTTAGCGTTTCGATGGCGAACCAAACACTCACTATAGGTATTGTTGTGGCCCAGAATTTGACCACGTTTACTGCACTATCCGTGGCTGCATTAAATCCTCCCGCGTGCAGGTTTCAGGGCATGCGGGGCAATACAGCCCATATTAGAGCCATCCGAGAGTCCCCATCGGAAGAAGTATCTTTCTTCTCTATCCTTACTTATATTATAAATGCGTCTCTGTCTGTCTGTGTGTTACACAATCACACCTAAACTACTGAACCGATTTGAATGAATTTTGGTACAGAGATAGTCTAGAGCCTGAGAAAGGACATAGGCTACTTTTTATTCCTGAAAAATATCACCTTCCCGCGGGATAACGTCGTGTAGTACACGCGGGCGAAGCCGCGGGCGGAAGGCTAGTAATACTATAAATGTAAAAGTTTAGATGTTTGGATGTTTTTATGTTTGTTACTCAATAACGCCAAAACGGCTGAACGGATTTGGCTGAAATTTGGGGCACAAATACTTTGTAGCCTGGAGAGAAATATAGGCTACTTTTTAACCCGAAAAAATATCACATTCCCGCGGGATAATGTCATGAAGTCCGCGCGGGCGAAGCCGCGGGCGGAAAGTTTGTTATAAGTATAAAAATATTCTCACGTGGTGGGTTCATCCAGGAATATGATGGGGGGGTTGTTGACCAGCTCGAGTGCCACTGACAGCCGCTTCGACTGCCCCCCGGAGAGGTGCTCCGACCGAGTGTTCTGATGCTCCCACAATCCGAGGGTCTGCAGGATCTCCTCAATCTGAAGAAAACAATATCAGTTGGATTTTTGAAGTGAAAAGTTCTTTAGCGTCACTTTTTGTGATGACGATCTGACGATCACGTGATCGTCAGATCGAAAATTCATGACGGACATGTGACATCGAAAAATAATTCCTCACCAAATAAATAAAGTTAGTACTTTGAAGTCAGGCGTGAAACATGTACGATTTTTTGTTGTTTTTGTTAAAACCCGCCCGACTTCAAAGTACTAACTTTATTTATTTGGTGAGGAATTATTTTTTACTTTTTGGATGTGATTTTTTTGAAGGCGGTTTTATTTTTTTATAAAAATAATTTTTATTTCACTCTTTTTAGTGCATCGTGCAGGCAATTTACTTGTATTCTGGTAAATAGGTATGTGATCAAACTGAAAACCTCCTTTTTTGAAGTCGGTTAAAATACCTTGAGGTATCCCCTTTTTAATTAATTAAAAATAATAATAAATATTAATTGAAGATTTTTATATATTTAAAAAGAGACTTCGGCAGTATTTGTTGAGTGAGTGTTTTTACTCACTTGAAGACTATTTTGGTAATCCGTGCATTTTCAATCAGAAACTTTAGATTAAGTACTTACTTTATATTTTAATAACAAGCATGAATTTTAATTTGTTATAAATTTATTATGTAATTGATTAATTTGATTATAGTGGATTTCATGTTTTAATTGAAATGGCATTTTAATTAAGCATTATTTTTATTTTGACATGTGTTATTATTTTATTATTATTTCTAATTAATTAATTTTAACTAAATTGTTATTAATAATGTAAGTGATTATTGTGCATTATGTTTTAATTTTTAAATTGCATTTTGAGTTTTTTTTTTGTAGGTACATATTATTTTATTTCTTTTGTTTGTATAATTTATAATAATTTTATTGTATTGTAATTAATTATAATTTGAAATTCAGACACAATTATAAAACATTGTTAATGAATAATAAACATTGAAACATTGAAACATTGAAACATTTAACAAATCAAGAATCATCTAAATCGGTTTATAAACAAAGGAGTTATGCCTAAAGATACGTATTAAATTCACATAAAGTGGTACCTAACGAAAACGACAGTTTTTCAAGATTTTCTGAAAACTACTGAACCGATTTCAAAATTTCAAAAAATGGGACCAACTTGAAAACCTACCTGATGTAATAACGTTTCAACCATTTCAATCGGTCCATCCGTCTTCGAGTAATCGGTGGACATACACAAAAAAAAAAGAAAAAACATACATACAGACGAATAGAGAACCTCCTCCTTTTTGATTTAGAAGTCGGTTAAAACGGTTACAATGTCATTAGAGAACGAAGGCAAATTTCGCCACCGTTTCCAAAGTAGTAATAGCTAAGATTAGAAAACGGGCGGCATTGAAGCCAGAAGAACCTCTGTTCAAACCTAGTCCGTATTTTTTTCTTCCTTTTGTCAAATTCCTTTTTTTTGTGAAATAGTCTATGGAGCCCTTTTTACTTAAATCGGCACTCCCGGAGTGCAATGCAACCCGTTGTTTTTTTTAATAATGAGTGTACTATACATATCTTTTTATGTTGTACGTAAGAAAACCAAATGCGCAGGATCGAATTAATAAATATAAAATTTTGTAAATTACAAAGTATTTTTACTTAGTACTAGAGATCCGCGCCGTGGCCATTAAAGCGCGCTGATGTGCGTACCCGGCGCGGCGCGGCGTCGCCGGCGTGAGTTTTTTTAGAAAGTTAAAATAAGAACTCTATATTTTGCCAGCACCTTTATTTGTTTAAATAAACCATTTGAAAATTGTTATTTTTGTATATGAATATAATTTTATTCATTTTGCTCGGATTCAAGCGCGATCGTTTAGCAGTTATGACTTGCCCAGCCACAGAGATCATACTCTTTCACTAGGTTTGCTTGTGGCTGACATAGCCAGTAGAGATCGCGCTAATCCACGAGCTATGGCTTTGTATTTTTCGTTTTTTCAAGAAGTTGAGGATGTCGTCTTCTAAAGGTCATAGCCCACTTACACCGCACCGCTACCACCCAACCAAAGTATGAGCAGCCAAATACATATGCCCTTTACATCTAATGCAGACGATCTACTCAGTGCCTCGGAGGCAACTTTTTTGATGGCTAAATAAACCGATGCGAGAGCGACAGATTTTTCCGCAGGCCTGGCAGTAGCAGCAGAAGTTTGCGGCTGATGTATTGGCACCGCCCTGGTGTCGTTTCTCCCTCCTGTCAGCCAGTGTACTGAACCGGGTCTCATCGCACAACGTCCGACCCTCTGCAACACGCTTACGCCACTCGGAACGCTTGTCTGCGATCCCCTCCTAGTGGCGATGATCTATTTTAAAGGCGATCATGTCCCGCTTGGCGCAATCTTTAAAGCGAAGCATTGACCTGCCTACGTCTCTTTTTGCATTCGCAATTTCACCCAGCAGGACGCGTCTCGGAGTAGTGGAAAGGGTTCCATTCTGTGCACATGCCCTAGCGAACGCAGACGCCTCTGTTTGAGAAGTGCAGTTAAACTAGGCAGCTGTGCTATTTCAAGGACCCTTTCGTTAGTGACTCTGTCCAGCCACGTTATGCCCAAGATCTTTCGGAGACAGCGCATATAAAAAGAGTTAAGTCGACGCTCCTGATTCGCATATGACGTCCAGGTTTCAGCTCCGTACAAAAGTATATTCAAGATGCAAGCCTGGAAGACGATCATCTTGGTCTTAAAGGTCAGATATTTGTTGTGCCTTACTCTTGTACTGCGCTTCCCGAACATGGTCGCCTCTTTACCGATACGGGTGTCGATCTCTGCATTCAGCGAGAGATTGTTCGACATGGTTGACCCTATGTAGCAAAACTGATCAACAACCTCAAGCAGTGCGCCGTCTAGTGAAGTCGCAGGTGGAGCTGCAACTCCCTGTGACAGAACAACTGTCGTTCTGACGTTTATGGACATAGCAAACAAAGTGCAAGCCTGAGAAAATTTACTGATCATGGACTGGAGTTCATGAACAGAAAAGCAGCCAAATATGAACTTACTGCCGTCAGGGGCTCGGTAGTTGACGCCTCGCTGACGCCGCGCGGCCCGCGCGGTGAGATTACTAGCGGTCACCGCGCTGCTGCCGCTGCGCACCTATAGAGGGAATAGCAGTCGACGCTTGGACAGCTGGGTGCCTGCTAGCTGTCGCCTGCGTTTAGGACGGTGTTGGGTGGGAGCGGTGTTGAAGCGGTGCGGTATAAGTGGGCTATGACCTTTAATCAGAAGGGCTTGCGGTGGCTAGATATTTCCAGCAATCTTGCTCAACTTGGCCGTCCTCTTCTAAAAATGCTCTTCTTGAATGTTTTTGGAGTAACATATCATGGTTTTCTTTTGAAGTAAGATCAGTTTTAGGTTCAGCAGATTCTAATATATCAGAGTACTTGACATTTTTGTCGGTTTCAATGCTACTAAAACGCGGGCTTGTTTATTCGCCCCTAAACGGGGTCCTTTCCAACTGACTCTGACTTTCCAGGGTGTATCCTTGCCGATAACCGAAAATCTGGAACTGCTTGGCCTGAACCCTGAATCATCCAACCTGAAGTTTAGCGAGTACATCGATTCCATTGCAAAGTGTGCTTCCAAGAATATGAGCGTCCTCTTCTAGGGCTAAACGTTACTTCACGCCGGACTAACTGCTTTTGTTATACAAAGCGCAAAATCGGAGTGCGGAGTGGAGTACTGTTATCACCTATGGGATGGTTCTACTAAGTATCAGCTAGAACTTCTGGATTCTATCGAAAACCGTGCCAGAATGCTCAGTGGAAACTGAACGTTGGCTAAGGTGGAACTTCAGAGCCTCAGTCACCGTCGCAAAGTTGCTTGTCTATCGATTTTTATAGTATACTCTTTAGGGAATGTGCGAGAGAACTGCACGACCTTGTTCCTCCAGTCCCTTTCCCCCATCGGAGCACCAGAAATCAGGCTCGCTTATCACCCTTACGTTGTTGACACTCCACCTGTCCTCACTAAACGCTTCGCAAATTCGTTTCTTATGCGAATCCCTAAGGAATGGAATGCGTTGCCTGCTTATGAGTTCTCCGATAACTATACAACCATGGTCTCTTCAAGGAAAGAGTGAACAGGCATCTCCTGGGCAATCATGCAACATCTTAGACCACTTCCTGTTAATTTAAAAAAGATAGTGGTCAAATGCCTGGCCAGTTTTACATATAAAAAAATACCAAATTTAAAGAGGTGAGGTCGGCGCGAAATTTTCATTGACCCGGCGGCGGCGGCGGCGCGCTGAGTTAGCTCGGCGGCGGCGCGCCGGCGCGGCGCGGATCTCTACTTAGTACTTACTAAAAACCACGGAAAGATAGTCTTTTGTTCGCTTACTTTTTAATTTATAGTTTTTGTGTTAACCAACCTAATTAAGAGGTTTTATACTTGCGCCCATGCAAGGAGTTACTAGAGTGCTTGTCAGATAACTCTGCGCGCGACTGGGGAATTTTTGGCGCTAGTTTCAGTCATTTTTTGTTCTAAGGTTAAGGTAAAAGATTAGTATTCGATTTCGACCGCGCGCAGTCTTATCTGGCTCGCATTTTACTAACAATTTTTGAGCTCATTCATATTAACACACCTATTCATCAAACGCTTACGCGAAAGCGCTTCCCCAAGGACAGAAAAAAATAGTGATTGGGAACCTCCTGGGTAAGCAGGTTACACCCTAGACGTCTGCCCAGCAAGTGGTCAAGTGGTGGTACCCAGTAACTAATCTATGTATATCATTTAACAGTAAGCATAATTTCTTCCTTTCTATTATTGTAGCTCAAATTTCATAACAGCAACAGTCTATAATAAACGTTGTATATTGTTCTGTAATATTCGTTAATAGTTATTAGCGAACATGCGGTGCTTATAATCGAGTCAGTTGCCACGTGCCAACAATTAATGCGAGCCATTATAAACAAGCTGTTGGCAGTATAATAGTCTTGTCCCATATTCAGTGTTTAATTATCAAGCTGTTTGTCATTTCACTATGCGTACCTTTGATGTAATTAAAATGTTATAAGAAAATAATAATAATTATTATTATTAAAAAAGACACGCTGTAATATACCTATTGGACGAGAGCGGGATATATACTTCATTAGTTTGCTAGTTATGTTTGGGGTTTTACATTAGCGCGTTCACACGCTTCTTCGCACGCTAATTTAGCCGCAGCATTAAGGTAAGTTATAAACTAGTTACTATTTGAACATAACATTGTTACTTGCGGAGACTAGTGCCTGAAATAAGCAAAAGCGTGAGTTTCAGGAACACCAGTGAGTGACCCAGATGTACAGTTTACGAGCAATAATATGTATACAACATAGAACTTTGTCACATTGAAGTTTTTCGAAAGAAAACTATCAGTTAGTATCGCAGAAGTCTTTCAATATTGTAATATTACATAGTCATATCTTGTTTACATATTATTGCTCTTGCTTACCCCACTAAGGTGTAAGCAAGACGGCATGCCGTACCATATCGCGTGATAATGCTAATATTACACGGTTCAACCAAATTGAATCACTTTTGTTGAAAGGCGCAGAAATACAGGCGCACATTGACATTGAATGATTCACTTTTACGTTTACATTGTTCAATTTGGTTGCTTCATCCAAATTGAAAGGCAAAAGTGAACCGTGAATTTCTGCTATAAAAGCCGCTCATGCTAGGCCGGCAGAGTGTAAATCCCGGATGTCAAAGACATTTGTTGATATAAATCTTTAACCATTATAATTATCTATATATATAAAATTCAAAGTCCTGACTGACTGACTGACTGACTGACTGACTGACTGACTGACTGACTGAGATATCAACGCACAGCCCAAACCGCTGAGCCTAGAGACTTCAAATTTTGCACATAGATACGTTATACAGTGTAGGCATACACTAAGAAAGGATTTTTGGAAATCTCACCCCTAAGGGGGTGAAATAGGGGATAAATGTTTGTATGAAAGTCCGTCAGTTTTGAAGTTAGGATCTTCAAATTTTGTATTTAGGCTGGCAATTGAAAATTAATATTTACCTGTGTCGGCGTTTTTGACAATTCCACCCCCGAAGGGGTGAAAAGGGGGATGAAATGTTATATCTGGAAAGTCCTTTATTTAATTTATTATTTAGGCTTATGGTTGGAAAGTAAAACAAATAAGCAACCACATATATCGTATTTTTTCGAAAATCAACCCCTTAGAGGTTAAATGGGATAAATAAACCTAAAAATCGATATGGATGTGGTTATTGAGGTTTTGTGGGATGACGATTGCAAAAATGGCATATATTTTGATGTTTAACACCCTGAACATGATTCAACCTCTAAAAGGTTGAAATAGGGGTGAAATTTTGAATGAAAAATCAGGGGTAAAATAGACATTTCAACTTGAAACTTTGTAGGCTTACTTCTTAAAACAAATAGCCAACCCATTTCGTAATTTTCCCATAATCAAACTCAGGGGGTAAAATAGGGGATGAATATGTGTATAAAAGTCCATCAGTTTTGAAATTAGGATCTTCAAATCTTGTATTTAGGCTGGCAATTAAAAACTAATATTTCCCTGTGTCAGCGTTTTTGACAATTCCACCCCCGAAGGGGTGAAGAGGGGGATGAAATGTTGTATCTGGAAAGTCCTTCATTCAATTTATTATTTAGGCTTGTGGTCGGAAAGTAAAACAAATAAGCAAACACATATTTCGTATTTTTTCGAAAATGAACCCCTTAGAGGTTAAATGGGATAAATAAACCTAAAAATCAATATGGATGTCGTTATTGAAGTTTTATGGGATGACGATTGCAAAAATGGCATTTATTTTGATTTTTAACAAACTGAACATGATTCAACCCCTAAAAGGTTGAAAAAGGGGTGAAGTTTTGAATGAAAAATCAGGGGGTAAAACAGACATTTCAACTTGAAACTTAGGCTAACTTATTAAAACAAAACGGCAACCCATTTCGTAGTTTTCCGAAAATCAAACCCAGGGGGTAAATAGGGTATAGAAACTTAAATCATCTTAAATACCCTAAAAGTTCTTGGTACCTAAGCTACTCAGAACTAACTTTTTGATTGTGAAACAGACACTTATTATTTTATTAGCCGTTTTTACGTGATTAGGCTGGTCCTCCCTCACCAAGCGAGCAGTCTTGTGCGTGGCAGAACGTTTGCCACGTGCGGCGGGCCTCGCACGAGGCTGCTCACTTGGTGAGGGAGGACCCGCCTACTCACGTAAAAACGGCTGATCGGATTTTTATGAAATTAAAACATAGAATACTTTTTATCCTGGTTATTGGTCCCCTAAGTATTTTCTCGAATGTCCACGCGGACGAAGTCGCGGGCGGAAGCTAGTTCAAATATAATATGAACCTATCAAAATAACGTTAGGCATTCTAACATATTTGTGCTCATAAGCAATCTTGTCAGTTTATGCGACCGAATGATATTTTGGGGACTATTTATTCAGTAAGCATCTGAGGTCGACCTTTTCTCAATTTTCCGGGTATCTGAAAGCACTGAATATGCAAGTAATTCCTAGCCATGTATATACATGGCTTTCAGATTTCCTTGGTAAAATAAAGCTTAGTATTGTATTTAGTGAAGATTTATTTATATTTGTTAATACAGTCAATTAAATGAACAATTCGCTGTAATTTCACTTGAAAAGTGGATAGACAAATAGACAGAAATAAATACTCCTGTTTTGGTCTCTGATAGCATGTCCGAAATACGTAAGAAATATTTTTTGAATACAGTAGATAGCAATCTAAAGTCTATGTTTCTTTAAACTTGTAACAATATAATATGTACGAGTATGTATAGATAAACATAAAATGAAGACTCATATTGATATCTGTCTGTAGATACTAATTGTACATAATAAATGTGTAGATTGCTTTATTAAGAGGCTTCATTATTATGCATCGATTGGTATAAAAATTATCCAATAAATAAGTTTCGTAAAAACAGTTTTGCAAAAATAAAACCTGTCTGACCAGGAAAATTTTAGCCAATCCACTCACTATATAATAGGGGTTAAAGAATGAAATTGCCGTTTTTTTTCTTTTGTACATATAACTTAACAACTTTTATGATATTAGAAATATATAGTTTCTTTAATATGACCGTATCGAGCCACGATAAGTATTTGATTATTTACATACAAAAACTTATCCCGAAAGTTACGACTATTTTTGTTTCCAGAATTTCGTACTTTATTAGTTGTAACTTAGTGAAAAAAAATTTTTTTCTCTTATCAAATATGTCATTTAGTAGTTAAAATGTCCATAAATACGGGTGTAAAATTTTGTAAAGTTACATTATATAGTCGTTGAAAAAATTACAAAAACATATGGGAAAAAAAATTGAACAAAAATCTCCATACAAAACGGCAATTTGATACTGCATACATAATTTGAGATTTAAAAAATTTAAACAGATTGTTGAAGGTTGATCTCTATTCGTATTTTAAGCAGTCACGTCGGTGGGTCGGCGGGTTTGGTGTGTAGACTCCTTTAGACTATATAAGTTAGGTTTTCGGAGGAGGCTGACTTCAAGGCTTTATATTACTGAAACAATTAACAGCCCTACACAGAAAACAAGGTCTTGAGTACCAGATTATGTTAGCAGATGTGTTTATGTATTAAGTAGGCTGATGTTAAGCACGAGTGACTATTCCGTTATCAATTTACATATGAATGTGAGCAGGGACAAAGTGAACAGCAATTGAGATGAGTATGGGCTGAAATGGAATTGGTACTATTTGAACTAAATAATGTTTACCTAATTGAAATAAAACAACGTTAACGGCATCTTTTAAGTTATGTACAGTCAGCGTCATATATACGGTCACCGTATATACTTGGCAAGTTGGCACCGTATTACGGTGCCTTCCAAAGTGGTCAAATAGTTCGGCACACCGTGACTAAACGTCGGGAAAGTCGAAAATTCTTAAAACCACACATAATACATTAATTTACTATTTGTTAAACAAATATTGCACTTTGAAATCCGTAATAAGTTGTTTTATTTAAATGAACAGCACCTACTAATGAAAACTTAAGATGTGCATAATATTATCATTTTGTAAGTAGGTATATTTTTATATTTTTTCTATTGCACAGGTCATGGCTAACAGCAAGTTGTAGGTTCAATCCCCAACCGGAATAAAACATTAATGTGATTAACATTTGCGTTTTTTTCGTGTCTGGGTGTTACTAGCTGTAGGTATATTTTTCTATTACAATCAAATAGTGTCGTTGGTTCAAATATCCACTACATTCTTGTTAATACCAAACTATTTTTAATTTTATATGCATTCACGATGTAATTTTTATTAATGAAAACTAAGAAATAGAAAAAATCGACCCGTCTCACAACCATTCACAACTAGCTCCGATGGGACTCGAACTCACGACCTTCCACTGTCCGGGCGAATTCTCTAAAAATAAATTCTCTAAATGGCTTTGTGACAAGTGTTTCTATACATTACAGGAGTTCATGAACTAAAAAATAGTACAGACTGTTATTTTATCTTTGACGTACATACATATTTCGAAAAATTAATTATTATTTTGACATTTCCATTTAAGACATAGAAGAAACACAGATTTATTTAAAAATGAATCTTTTTATCACAGATGACATGAAAGGGTTTTATCTGATGTTTTTATTGATTGCTATATTTTTATTTATCACTAATTTACTTTCTTGATTATTGTTTTATTATGTATAATGAGATGAAAATTGAATTAATTGATTTAAGTAATAATGTTTGACATGACTTAAATAATTTGAATGTTTGACATTGAATTTCATTAATCTTATACTCTCTTTTTAATTATTTTAAATTCTATAATTTTTGCATGCTGTTTATTCAGCGGAACATGCTGACCTATGTAATCCATTATGACAACAGAACTTTGTAACCATGTTTCTAGCAAAATAAATATTATTCTATTCTATTCTATTCTATTCTAACTACTGAGCTACGGAGTCGTTAACGTTAACGTTAACGACTGACGTACGGACGGGTCGTTTTTTTCTAATACTTCATTTTCAATATTTTAAATAAGTAACTAACAAAGCTTATCTTAAAATCTTAATTTGCGATGGTAAACGGAAAGCTAAAATGTTACCTTTTTAATAATTATACTACAAGGAAGGCGCTTAATGAGATCTTAGTTTACGGGCCCTTCGGGTCGTGGGTTCGACTGTTTATTGCATCTGGCCTACCCTTTGATTGCTCCCCGAACGCTCTCGCTAATTTTATCGGTGTCAACACTTATTAAACGCGGAGTCGTAAATAACACGCTTATGTGTTTGGGTTTTGAATAAAATTATGTTGTTAAGGAATTACGAACGAAGGATTTTTCACATCTTCATATAAACAATACTAAGAGGATTCTGTCGCTGATTTGAAATACGTCAGAAACGCTCTCCCCGACAGCGGAATATTATACAGGGTGTTAGTTTAAACATGGGACATACTCCAGGGGGTGAAAGTACCTATCAATACAAACATATTTTACTAATGGACAAAGTGCGATATCACGAAAAAAAATATCAGCTGTTCCATACATTTTGGCCCCTTCGGTAGTGCACTTTTGTATGAAACAGCCGATTTTTTTTCGCGATATCGCACTTGGTCCCATAGTAAAAGTAGTTTGTATTTATGGGTAGTTTCACCCCCTGAAGTATGTCCCTTGTTTAAACTAACACTCTGTATAAGTATGTGTCGTAGCCATATCGTAAATTTGCTCACTTCATGAAATGATCGAGAATTTCATGAAATGGTCGCATTTCATGAAATGTTTCACTGTCTAATTTTATTGGCCACATTAAGAAGTGGCTTGAGCATATCAATCATAAAAAATCATTTCTCGATATGGGCAACTGAACGCGCAGCTACTTCATGAAATGATCAAGACTATTTGATCCCATCGTAAAATAGATATATTTATTACCGATAGAGGCGCTGCAAGCGCTTAGTTTATGTGTGCCATAATAATAAAAAAAATTACCACGAAATTTAAGGCGATCGCTTTAAATTTCTAACCTATCACGTGTTCTACAGGACTTCCAAGGCAAACCTCTTTCGATAATATGGCGTTCGAGGAAATATAAAAGGTTGCGGGAAGCCGCTGGATGCGGGCAGCGCATGACCGATCGTTGTGGAGATCCTTGTGGGAGACCTATGCCCAAGCAGTGAGCGTCGTTCGGCTGAAATGATGATGGTGAGTAAAATTCCGTCACCGCCAAAATCGTCCACCAGCAAAATGGGTCAATGTGTTAAGGCCGTCCGTAGCAAGTGGTCCAAACTAGAGCAGGGTCGAGAAGGGCTGAAAATGATGACGATGTATCCGAATTTAATATACATACAATGAGTTCCTTCTCCGCTCGGCCGAGTTCTTTCCCCAGCTTCAGGTTGGCCGCTACCCGCATCAGCTCGAGGACTGTCAGCCGGGGCTGGAGCATGTCGTCCTGCATGATGTAGCTGCTCAACTTCTTGAACACCCGCATGTCTCGGT
This sequence comes from Crambus lathoniellus, assembly GCA_949710035.1. NCBI lineage: Eukaryota > Metazoa > Arthropoda > Insecta > Lepidoptera > Crambidae > Crambus > Crambus lathoniellus. The sequence goes on from OX453306.1 coordinate 24,749,338, forward strand.
TGTGGCCGTTCACCGTGATCCTCCCTGTCACGCCGTTGGATCTGAAAAGAGATGTTCAAATAGTCAGATAGCTACCATAAGTACCTGACAATTTCTTAACGTATGGCTTTACTAACTAAGTTATGGCTACATTTAATTTTAACCAATTAACATTTTGACGACGTCTGTGGGTCCAGTCGTAAGTATACACCTCTGGTATCAGACCCAAAGGTTTTGGGTTGAATTTCCAGTGGGAGTCCATATTCTATATAAGATAAGATAAAAGATAAGATAAAAATATTCTTTATTCACTTAGACATAATAAATATGTACTTATGAATCGTCAATATTTTCCTACCACCCATTCAAGACTTTTTTAATTACATCCTACTAATATTATAAATGTGAAAGTTTAGATGTTTGGATGTTTAGATGTTTGGATGTTTGTATGTTTGTTACTCAATCACGCCAAAACGGCTGAACGGATTTGGCTGAAATTTAGGACACAGATACTTTGTAGCCTGGAGAGGAACATAGGCTACTTTTTATCCCGGAAAATATCACATTCCCGCTGGATAACGTCGTGTAGTCCACGCGGGCAAAGCCGCGGGCGGAAAGCTAGTCTAATAATAAAAATTGCATTGTGAATGCAAAAAACTAAAAATTAAAATAACTAGCATCTGTTACTTAAGTTCGAAATAAAGGGCTTTATCATTATTACTTATTAGTGACTTATTATTACTGGCTATCTTATCTTTAATGGCCAGAAAACAGCAATGCTTCAATACTCTTGTTAAGGCGATAGACTTATTGGGCATAGGTACTTAGGTAAGGCGCTGGTAGCTAGTCAGGCGGACTTAGAAAGAGTCCCACCACATGAGTAAATAAATTACTCATGATGTGGTCCTACCTTCAACCAACCACACTAATCACACAATGTATATATATAATATGTAATTAAAAAAGTCTTGAATGGGTGGTAGGAAAATATTGAATTTCCAGTGGGAGTCCATATTCTATATAAGATAAGATAAAAGATAAGATAAAAATATTCTTTATTCACTTAGACATAATAAATATGTACTTATGAATCGTCAATATTTTCCTACCACCCATTCAAGACTTTTTTAATTACATATTATATATATACATTGTGTGATTAGTGTGGTTGGGCGAAGGTAGGACCACATCATGAGTAATTTATTTACTCATGTGGTGGGACTCTTTCTAAGTCCGCCTGACTAGCTACCAGCGCCTTACCTAAGTACCTATGCCCAATAAGTCTATCGCCTTAACAAGAGTATTGAAGCATTGCTGTTTTCTGGCCATTAAAGATAAGATAGCCAGTAATAATAAGTCACTAATAAGTAATAATGATAAAGCCCTTTATTTCGAACTTAAGTAACAGATGCTAGTTATTTTAATTTTTAGTTTTTTGCATTCACAATGCAATTTTTATTATTAGACTAGCTTTCCGCCCGCGGCTTTGCCCGCGTGGACTACACGACGTTATCCAGCGGGAATGTGATATTTTTCCGGGATAAAAAGTAGCCTATGTTCCTCTCCAGGCTACAAAGTATCTGTGTCCTAAATTTCAGCCAAATCCGTTCAGCCGTTTTGGCGTGATTGAGTAACAAACATACAAACATCCAAACATCTAAACATCCAAACATCTAAACTTTCACATTTATAATATTAGTAGGACTAGTAGGATACTAAAGAAGAATACTACAAAAAATCTCTTAGTTCGGTGTGCGTCCTAGCCATAGGCCTCCTCTAAGACTTCCATTGTTGCCTGTCTTGGGCAAGTCCAGTTAGTACCTGCTGTCAACTTTAGGTCATCTTCCCACCTCGTGTGTTGCCTTCCTCTATTTCTTTTAATACACAATAAGTATGTACTTATAAATCGTCTACGTTTTCCTACCGCCCATTTCAGACTTTTTTTAGCCAGTTATTTACTGGTTACAGATCCTCCATTGATTCCATGTTCAGCTTTATCATCATTTAGCATCAGCAACTTTAAAACAAATTATCTGCCAAAGAAGCCAATTAGAAATTTATTGGAGACCATGAACAAGACAGTGAGTATTTACGAACACAAAAGTCATGTTCCATCGTGTATCGTTTCTGTATAATTCTTTTAAGTGGTAAGTATTTACAAAACAATAGTGCAAAAGATAATGTTATCGTAAACATAAAACAATAAGTAAGATAAAGATTTGCAATAGATTAAAGCAACACTTCCTTCCTTGCGTTTGCTAGGAAGTTGCGAGACGGGAGAACTGAGGCGTGTCATTCTGTGATGATGCATTTGCTGCATTGCATTTGCATTGTGTAAGCTGCACAATCTTTTGTTTTTGTGTTTTTCTATTATCTGTAGAAAGATAGTACAGCACTAGGAGTTTAGCGTCGAGAGTAGGTTTAATTACGTTTCTATGTGTAACGAAAAGATTGGTATTGCTTGAAAAGCAAGGAAATCTGCTAACTAAATTATTTTCTCACGTAAACCTTGTTTTAATTCGTTGATAATGTTAAAATAAATAAATGTGACTTATACAAACATTCATATTCATTTATGTTATTTCTCATAAACTATAGAGATAAGTAAGTTTCCTAAACAGGTGTTCTACTTAAAAAAAAATACAAAAAAAAACAAAAATCGCGCCCGTTGAAGAGCCCGTGGTGCAGTGGTTAGCATCGTTAAGGTTAACTTCCGCAATGGTCGGTCACGGGATGGGTGACCAAAATATTTTCATCTGGAGCACCAAGCAGCACTGGTAGGTCATGGCCCATGCTCCTTATCCATCCATAAGGAAGGCTAGTGCCCCAGAAGTGGGGACATTAAATGGCTGATGATGATGAAATCGTAAATATATTCCTATATTATCTTTGTCACCAATAACCTCAAGAGCTTATAATTTAACGAATCTACAATGCCGTGAAAAACGGATATAGTTTTAACAAAGTTCCCCAAACTAAAAGTGCTACGTTTTCCCCATATTTCGTCGGACAACATGTTTCGTGGAGCTCGGACAGAGGCGGACGTGGCCGGACATCCTGCTCGTCTTTACCTCTATCGTCTTAAGTCCGGTTTAGACCAGCGGGTTTCAGCATAATTATATCTCATAAATTTTGCCATAATTAAACAGTTTCAAAAATTCGACTGCTTGTAAGTGAGGATGCGTTTGTCGTGAAATGTATCAAAAATATGATGCCATTCAAAAGATCAATTCAATATTTTTTATTTAGCTGTTACCTTACCTATGCTTTTCATTAGTGACAGATAAATCTATATTACACATCAGCATTGTGATTCTACTCATGTTCTCACTTTTGCGAATCCTACTATAATATTTTTTTTTTTCGCATTTATAATTTATTTATAATATATATATATATATATATATATATATATATATATATATATATATAAGTAATATTATAAATATGAAAGTTGACATGTTTGGATGTTTGTATGTTTGTTACTCAATCACGCCAAAACGGCTGACCGGATTTGGCTGAAATTTGGGACGCAGATACTTTGTAGCCTGGAGAGGAACATATTCTACTTTTTATCCCGGTAAAATATCACATTCCCGCGGGTTAACGTCGTGAAGTCCACGCGAGCGAAGCCGCGGGCGGAAAGCTAGTTTTTAATAATCTTATGAACAAATACTAAATTCTTTTATTGTACATGGAAAACGTGAACAAGAAAAAGTCAAACGTACGTTCTCTTGATTAATAATAGTTAATTTGATTATTTTTTAACCGACTTCTAAATAAAAAAGGAGGAGGTTCTCTATTCGTCTGTATGTATGTATTTTTTTTGTGTATGTCCGGCGATTACTCGATGACAGATGGACCGATTGAAATGATTAAAACGTTATTACATCAGGTTGGTTCCCAAGTCAGTCCCATTTTTTGAAATTTTGAAATCGGTTCAGTAGTTTTCAGGAAATCTTGAAAATACTGTCGTTTTCGTTACCACTTTATGTGATTTTTTTGCATTCAAAATGCTAATTATAAAAGATCAACTAGATCAGACACGTTATTCTATATTATCATAGATATTTATACCAAAACTACGCCTCATCCGAGCTGATCAGAGGATATAAGTTTTAAAATTATTAAAAATTAGGGCACCCTAGTCAGTGTGCATGCATCTTAAATGACAGCCTCTCACGTGTAACCCGCCAATATGTTGAGTAGAGTGGACTTGCCGGCGCCGGACGGGCCGAGGATGCAGGTCAACTCGCCGGACCGGAACTCGCCTGACACGTTGTGGAGAATCCGCTGCTCGCCTGAGGGGGAAATTGAAAAAAAAAAATGTTATTTACGGTGGGAACGAAGTGTCTAGCTCTAGATGAATACGGCGTCTTTTGTTACGAATTTTATGTGACGATACCACAGAAGACCAGAACGAGGTTATATATAAGTACAATGCGATTATTATAAGAATAGGATAGGGCACAGCCTTCTCTATCGTCAGAAGACGATAGAGAAGGTTCTGGATAGGGACACCATCATGTTGTTACGTAAAGTTGTCAAAGTGCAGTCAAGCAAACTAACTTCACTTCAGTATGGTGTGTAAAAAAGAAATTTCCAAAAAAATATCTTTGCTTCAATAAAACAAAATAAATTGAACTTTGATAAAATAAAATAATTTTTAATTTGATTGATTTGAAATTTGATTTTAAATATACTAAACTCCACACTAGCAGAAATGTCCACGAATATGGATTGACGATTGATATCAGTAAAATTACGAAGAAGATGGGAAGTAGGTGGATTTAAAGTAAAAAAAAAACCCGTTTTGAAAGTGGCATTCACAAACCGCGTTTTGCCAAAATGAAAAAAAAATCTTATTCATAAAAATCGCATTGTAATCAATGAACGGGACGCGTGTGAATGTCCCCGTTCCCCGTTGTTTTAAGCAGCAATGTTCCATACATTTTCTCTCTGTACGGTTTTGTTTTGCGCTAGTGTAAAAACTATACCTACCTACAGCCTATACCTATTTATGGCGCAGTCGATTATCCACGGACATTCCCGCGGTTATGTGTTTCTCTAATTTAGAGAACACATGACTTTAAAAGTCGTCCGAATTTAAATAAACTAACTACTTTATTAATTTATTGTTTTTATAAGTTCTGTCTGTTTATTGTATTTTGATGAGAGTGGCCGAGGACTTGAAAAAAATTGAAGAAAAAAAGTTTATTGCTTCTAAGTTAGAAGTCTCTTAGAAGTTCTTAGAAGTTCTAACAAATTAGTCTTAATCTTAAGTCTGAAATGTATAATTTTATAACACGCTACATTAGGCTCATACCTTTTAATTATTCTAATAAATAAGACTAAGTATTACAGAGCTAGGTCAAAAGTACACATCTGAAATTAAAAGAAATATGTACTTAAGTAACAAGTTCTAAGAATTAATGATATTTATACTTACTCTTAAGGGCGTAAGAAGTTACTACATACGTATTATCTAGTTACAGTTATAATGAGATCGTTAATATTGTTACGTTTGCACCGAAAAAAATTCATAAGCCATCTTTTTGATAGAAAATACCTAAAAACCACTGTTTCTAAAAGTAAATTGTTCCTATGTTTCTATCATTTGTTTTTAATCATATCTAGGTAAGGTACTCAAAGAAAGAGTGCACTACTTGAGAAGAAAGACTCAATCAGGGATAATGTAGCATTCTAAAAGTGAAAGAATTTATGAAATCGGTCCAGTAGTTTTTGAGTTTATTCCTTACAAACATACATAGATACGAATCTTTCCTCTTTATAATATTAATAAGTATATAGTATAGATAGCTGTATGTTTAATATACTAATACCTAGTGGTGGCATTGGTAGTTATCGCAATTTCCACTTTAAACGTTTAGCCCTAGTATTACTTGTAGTCGTGTTGAGATTACGCAATAAGTTGTATATTTCCTTGCTGACCTTCCAAGATTCTGTTTCGATGTTGGTACTTTACTCTTTGCTATTAATAACCTTCATAACGGTATTAATCCAAGATTAGCTTCTTTAATGCAAAGGTATGGTCAATAGAGAAAAAATTAAGCGTTCATTACGAATTTTTCACGTGAGTACCTGCCTGGGTCTGTGGTTAGCCTAGGTTTTTCATGGCCATGGTTGTGCGTTAACGTTTTAATGTTAAAATTGTTAAAGACATCACTTGTATGACGGAAGATCACTAGAGATAGGTAAATGATTGTGAAGTGGAGCTTTTCCCTATGTTAAATTTCATCACATTCTTAGGATCAGTAGTAGTTCAGTGACAGACAGAAATACTGAGCTATATGCGCATTTATATTATTAAGTAGGTACTCTTATAATAATTACAATCACAATACTTTTTAAATTAAGGAATAATTAAAAAAGGTATTGTGATTTTCTGAGTTATAGCTGCAAACATATATATATTTTATTAAAAACCGGGCAAGCATTTGACCGCCATCTTGTTTGGCTATCAGGATGCAGTGGGTGCTACATGCCTGCCCAGGAGAAGCCTATTCACTCTCGACTTAAAGAGACCTGGGTGCCTACCATCAACTTTAAGACAGCGATTCAAAAATAGCGCGATGCAGAATAGGTTCCTAAAATGAATTGCTTTCTTTCGTACTATGACCTTCTAAAAACTGGATCGCAAATGAATTGCTAAATGTGAATGACCGAACGATTTGTGTCCTTATTTCTTCTACCCGTCTCTTTCACTCGATTCTGTCATGCCCGGAGAGTGAAAGGGACGGGTATAACCGGCAGGTGTCATGTTAACTTGGCCGAGTTATAAGTCAAATAAGAGTTGATGACAGCTCAGCGGTTGTGAAATGTCACTAAATGATCACTGAATCGCTGTCATTGATATAAAGCTGTCGTGGTACGAATAAGCGAAGCAGATCAGTTTAGGTTCCTAAACAAAACCGCAATAAGAGTTGATGGTAGGCACCCGGGGTTGTAAGTATCAGGGAACACAGAGACAGGCAGCTCATTCCATTCATTAGCGCTTCGTATGAGGAATGAATTGGCGAAGCGTTTGGTACGGACAGCTGGAGTGTCAACAATGTAAGAGTGGTAGGCTAGTCTGCGTCTGGTACCCCGATGGTGGAAAGGGGCTGGAAGCACAAGGTCATGCAGCTCGCTCGCACACTCACCAAACTAGTATAGTATTATATTATCTGTGATTCTATAAATATCCGTGATTGCAATGTCTTGTCAAATTGGTGAGGTTCACAACAATTAATGAGACAGATATTAAAATATGTTCGCCGTCTCTCAATTTTATTCATAAAAATTCAGACAACTTGAGAACTCCCTCTGTTTTTTGAAGTTGGCTAAAAATATTGTTCAACAAATAGTATTTCATAAAAATTGATACTGAGAAAAATGTTTCAAAGTTATTTTCATTCTGTGCCGTAGGTAACAATAATGCTTGTTGTACTTAATAATTGATTAGATAATTTGTTCGTTTTTAAGCATTGTAATTTTCGTTTGTGGTAATGAAATATCAAGGAGATTTATTTTTTATAATTATATTTTAAATAAGACCAAATATGTGAAGGTAGAATTATCTAAAGCTAATCTATAGGTACAACCAGGGACTAATACGGTGAACCACCTCTTACTTCTTTTCGTGTGGCTGAAGTCTAACCGTTCACTTGAAGTCCCTATCCGTAATTGGTTATGTATTGTACGCAAAAAAACAGTACAGCGCCCTGCGTGTTCAGTATAACAACGCGTGTAGGATGCTGATGGTGGGGCTGCCCCGATTCTGCAGCGTGTCGTGTCTGGGATGTTCGCCGATGCACAGGTCGACTGTTTCTACACCATTATGAGGAAACGGTGTTCATCCCTGGTGCGCAGGGTTCGTGCCAGCTCTAACAGCATCCTGAGCCTGAGCGTGTTCGCGAGCAGATTTGACTGCCAATATATGAGTCATTGCTGTATGGTGCACGTGCTGCCTAATTAACTAGACCATATTTGTTTAAAGTATTTTTTGATTATTTGATTTTATATTATGTTTTGTGTCAAATATGGGCTACTTTGCTTGAAACAATTTTTATTTATTGTACTTCTTTAATGTAATACATAACCAAATAGTAAATAAAAGAGTCTGAGCGTGAATGGCGAGGCACCAGCCAAACGATAAGAAGCAAGAAGTGGTTCACCGAATTTGTCCCTATTTTTTTCATTTTTTATTTAACAATTTCAGGGAAACTTACAGCTATGTAATAACAAATTATAATTATACAGGTATAAGTACGGATGGCCAATTACCAGTTTCCACTGATAAGAATACTTTTAGCTTTAAGTCCGCCTTGTACTCTTTACATTTTGTATATTATGTTGAACAGAAGTTAAATAAAAATAACTAAAGTAGTAACATAGGTATGCGAAATTAATTCTTATTCATATTTTATGGCAGACAAGTTGCAACCTAAGATAAAACAATTAAAAAATTTATCGGATATTTGTTTCAGATTTTTAAAATTCCAGTAGAATTATGGTTGGTCGCAATTGCACTTCGTCAAAGTGGCAATTATGGCAGAATTACCTAATTGTATGCAATTAATTCTTGCAAACCACAGTCCCTTATTATGCAAGAAGAATAGCTAGACAACACAATACAATTGTCACTTAGAAGGAAAAACGTTGATGTGAAAATTATTATAATAACTGGTTCTAAAACTATTTTAACTAAGTGTTTTTTTAAAGCTACTGACGGAAAAACTATAAAATATAGCGATCCAAAAGGTCAACTCATCAGAAGCATCTAACTCTACAAGAACATTATACTCGTATCTAGTTGTTCAAAAGTATAAATAAAATTAATTTGTTTATCAGCAGTTCAAGACCAAGTATGAGTTGAGTTTGATGTGTGTCTACCTAAACTATATTTTTTACCATGAAATTCAATTGAAAATGTCTTTGAAGAAGAGAATCGCTTTATAAATAAGATAAAAGGATACAAATAAAAATGATGTGACACAGCCATGTTATTATAATCAAATATTAAACAAGTAGGTATAATTTATATAAAAAAAAAAATAGGCCGCAGAATTAAGTATGTCTTTGTCTTTGTTTAAAATTCTAGAACAATTTGAAACAAGACAAGAAAAAGCTAGACCATTTTGAAAATGAAACTATCTACAATCATGAAAGAGGTTTATGCAAGAGTGGCCAGAGTTAATTTACTTTTAACTTGAGTAAACAACTAAGGAGGTTAATGTACCACATCGGTTAGTACTAACCAAGTTCGGTTAGCTCGCTTAAATAAGTCTAAGCAAGCTGGGCCCTTTGAGCTATGCGAAATTATACAGGCACGTTGGATCAGATTACACAAAATGGAAAAGCAGGTAGGTTGGATATTGCAAGAAAGTGTAAACACACGGTTTGATATTTTGGACTGTCATTGAATCTTCTTCTTCTTAGCGTGTCGATGGCGATAAACACTAAATTGTTGCAGCCCAGAACCTGGCCACTTTGACAGCGTTGTCGGTAGCTGTCATCAAATTTTCCTGCTTACAGGGTGCCTACCATCAACTCTTATTGCGATTTTGTTGAGGACCTAAACTGATCTGCTTCGCTTATTCGTACCACGACAGCTTAATATCAATGACAGCGATTCAGTCATCACTCAATGACATTTCACAGCCGCTAAGCTGTCAAGAACTCTTATTTGACTTATAACTCGGCCAAGCTAACATGACACCTGCAGGTTATACCCGTCCCTCTCAATCTCCGGGCATGACAGAATCGAGTGAAAGAGACGGGTATAAAAAATAATGACACAAATCGTTCGGTCATTCACATTTAGCAATTCATTTGCGATCCAGTTTTTAGAAGGTACGAAAGAAAGCAATTCATTTTAGGAACCTATTCTGCATCGCGCTATTTTTGAATCGCTGTCTTAAAGTTGATGGTAGGCACCCAGGTGTCGGGCGGGGCATGCGGGGCACGATGATAGATCATGTCATTAAATAAGAACAACAGTTAGTTTGAATACACAATTATTTAAAATTTCAAACAATCATGATATTTACTGGGTTGAATTCTTACTTAATGTAAAATTATACATTCATTCAATATATACTTGTATACATTCGTCTTTGCCAACGCTCGCTTAGATATCTTGAATAGGTACCTCATTAACACGTATAATTTACAACTGAGAACTGTATAATAAGTGTGATAAAATGGTCTCCAATTATTTTCCTCAGAAGGCAATTAAGTTTAATTGATATGACATCATATTGTAGAAGTTTAAGGTAAAGTTGCTTGTGGAATCTTTTTTTCTTTTTCTGATGACTTGACAAAACGTCAATATCTTAACTGTGTTTATTAACTTTGTAGCTTTTATAAATCCGGTATCGAAATCGGTTACTCATGTACTATATCTACCGCCTCTATGGTACTTTAGAATCCAAACGATAATTCGCAATGCTACAGTGTCCTTGTACTTTATACACAGTGATGTATTTTTAGTTGTTATTACTAGAATACCTGCTTCAAAATAATGTGTTCTAAAATAATAAAGAATTGAACTGTGTTATCGATGTTGTTTAGATTACTTAAACCATTAGTGCCGTAACTGGAATGCCTTAATGATATTTGAACTTCATTTTTCGAACAGCACCAATAGGTGCCGTAACTAGAATGCTTTTGGTGCGGTTCATATTGGTGCGGTTACTGGAATACCTCTCGAATGAGGTCCCACCTGAAAGTTCCTTGCAGGACTGGAGTTTTTACTATTTCAAGTTTTTCTTGAAGCGTAATTTAGTGATAATAATAATAATAATAGCTTGCCAAGAACATGATTAAAGTAACTAAATAATAATTAATTATATGATATACTACAGAATGCATAAAAAAGCGATAAAGCTTTTGTGGATAACTTTTTTGTAGTTCACAATAACCCAAACGATAGGTAAGTCCTAATTACTAGGCTTTGTCATTGCTATGATTAGAAACTATTCTTGTATTTGGAATCCTCCTTTTCTTCATAACTTAAGAGCCACGCTCTTGTCTAGCCAGTTCCATGGCTTCTTGATAAGTCACGACGTTCACCTTCTCTTTGATCTGCTCCATGTAGGCTATTCTTGGTCTTCCTCTTCTTCTCTGTCCCTCTATTTTTCCTTCTATTAAGTTTGTAAAATATTTGTCATGTCTTTTAAGTGACCGATCATTCTACGTCTTCTGTCTTCTATGGTTTTTTATTTACCATTTCCAATACTTATCCATTTGTAACCATCACAGTCCAGCTGGACTGAGATAGTTGGAATATAATTAAATGAAAAACGTTCCCATGACGTATTTTAATAGTTGCCATCCATGTCAGAATAAACGTTATTTCTTTTGCAGCGCTGCCGTCCGGGAACCGATTTCGTATGTTTACGTATGGAAAGCTATGCTCGTTGTCAGAAGTACCATGTCGCAAATGCAAGTAAGGTTGGGTAACATTTCCTGCAGTAGAGCGGCGATGTGCTACTGTGCGAGCGAGACAAACGGTGTAAGTGATAGGATGGAGCCTCCAGAGACGGGACTTTTCCTGGGAGCAAATGAGCTTTTTGAATAACCTAGTACCTTACGTCTTTCAAGAAAATTAGGTGGGGTTAAATAAATTAATACGAATAGTTGTGCTCGTACATTTTGAGGCGGCATTTAAGAAAAAGTGTTTGTTATATTTTTGTGATGTGCATGCTCTTGTAGTTAGATTAAGCTTTAGCCTTACTTTATCTTTTTAAGGAATATCAAAATGAATTTACTTGACTAACTACTAATTACTACTAATTACTTCAGCTAACTTAAAGCATTATGATTTTGCGTACGTAAGAGTATTATTTTTCTTAAATAAATACTGGACAACTTGTCGCAGCTTTTCCCGTGTGAAGTTTGAGACCTACGTTATTTTCGTCAATTTTTTTTTTCTTCTGTTCAATTTAGAGGCTTTACTATATTACCACAGTCAAAATATTTAGACTGTGATAGTACTGTCTTTCGAGAGAATTACTACACCATCAAACAATCAAGGCCACACAATTTCCGCATACCTACTAAATAAAGCATTTGAAGAAACCTAAACCAGATCTGTGTATTCTTAATTAGTCGTCTATTATCTGAACAACAAACAAATTTGAGTTTCCACTTTGCACAAACTTATAATGACGTTGTATTGGAATAAATCAATTTGTAGGGTTTGTTTGTGATTTGTTGAGTATTCTTCGTTCGATCTACTAATTAGTTTTTCTTCCACAGCCCCTGGAAGCAATTACTGCTTCTGAAGCGTTTAATATAATTTTGAACTCACGAGAAGTACAGTCGGGGAACGTGGTCGATCACTTTTCGGCGTTATTCGCTTTCGCACGATCTACGTGTACGTACGTACGTACACCATCCGCCATTTTAATGTTTTCACTGCTGAATCAAAGGCCTTCCTTATCTTGACTTTTTATATTATAAAGAGGAAAGATTTAAATTTTTGTTTGTTTGCATCGAATAAGCTCCGAAACTATACTGGACCGATTTCGAAAATTGTTTGACCATTAGAAAGCTACATTCTTCCCGAGTGATATAGGCCATATTTTATCCCGATATTCCCGCGAAAATGGGTACCACGCGGGTAAAACCGCGGGGATCCGCTAGTAGATGGATAAAGAGAGTGGGTCATGTCATGGCCCATCATGCGAGCAAAATGCGAATTGGTGGGATATCAAATCTGCAAATGCAGCCGGGACTGATGATTTGAGCCGGGTGCACGCAGCGAGCGAAACGCGTCGCGACTTCTTCTAAATCGCTACGCCCACATCCTGCCCATTGAGTTATAATGTACTACATACTAGAAGCTATCCCAAACAAAAATCTTGTTGTATTTTGCTAAGAGTTAAAACTACTAGTATAGTATTATATTATCTGTGGTTAAAACTAAAGTTCGCTGCAGCGCTAAAACAATAACTCACCGTCTTTCTTTTCAAACGAATCAAACATACATCGCTAGAGCGCTTCTAGTGTTGTTATCTCGCACAGAGGAGCTCGAGATAATACATTTTAGGTCACCCATCCCGTGAGCGACCTTTCTGAAAGTTGCTTAACCTAATCATTGAACCACGGGCTCCACTTTAGAATAATGTTGAGACATTATTGAATTGAATTATTATAACAATATATAATGAGACAAATGGCGTTTAATAAAAGAATATTTATGTTATGACATAAAGAATAGTAAATGCTTTTATCATTATTTATACTCTATTCTTCTAACCACCAGATATTAAATTGATCAAAAATTTAAGTAATATAATTTCATTATGTCAAATACAAAACCGTGGCAGGCAAGCAAACACCGCACCGGGAAGATCCTCGACTTTACTTTTGACGAAGGAAGTCTTGTAAACGTAAAATTTTCGGTATGTAATTTTGTTGGCACCCAAGAATCATATTTTGTTGCCGTGAACTGTGATACTACACAATTAATAATATTATCTTTCCTTAATTAACATGTTTCTGACAATCGGAATTTTACCCAACACTTTTACTTTTCTTATATCCTTTAATCTTTATGTACACTCGACAGCACATCAAACAGTAACAGCTTTTATTACGTAGGGCATGAAGGCGGTCTCAAGGTCAACATTTATAATCTGATGTGCTGCCGTGTGTTGTTTATTATTAAAGTCAAGAATATCTCAATCAATGTGATAGAACCTACCAAAATCTCCTTTTTTTGCTCATTATAATTTATTGATACTTAAATGGTTTTTATTTTTTACCTGCTTGTGCTTATACAAGTTATTTGTAAAAAACGGATCGGAATAAAGTTTGCCTTCTATTTTTTTTTATTAAAATATCAGGATGTTCAAACAAACTCATATTAGGACTTGTGGCCTCTTAAGGATACTTTTTTCTATGTTAGGTAGTGCTATTTTGTAGGCCAGGATTCTCAGACTACAAAAGTTATATCTGTATGTAAAATTACACTAACTTCAGTAGTTGTGGTTGTGTTTAATTTTGTTAAGGGTATATCTTAACTATAGTTTAGGTACCTATTTCATGAAAAGCTTGAATCGACCAATTGTTTTTAATTAAAATAGTTTCTATCGTTTATTATTAGATCAAAACCTAAATGGATGCGGTGGTTGTTTTAGATTTTTAGTGGCCATTAAAAACTTTTTTGCGTGATCTGCCCTTCTCACTAAGTTTTAGTACACATCAGCATATGTGAGTGTAGGGAAATGTCCCTACACTCACGGATACTGAGTCACGGATACTGACGGCTGCTGAGTGTAAGGAAACTCAGTAGCCGTATCACGAATAACTGTCGTTAAGTAACCATACGTCAGAAGCTGTCAAAGCGCTATCAAAGTGCTGCTGTCATATATTTACTGAATTGCGACGATCGAAAGAGGTGCTGCTCAGGTTTTCATACAAAAGATCACGATAACGAGTCTTTCGTGTTAGGGGTATAGTTCTTTATTCAGATCCTATTGCTAAAGTAATGTCAGAAGGAATCATTGTGCAAATAACAGTATAGATGATGAATAGCCCTTTATTAGCAATAAAGTTAAGCCTGTAGTGACTGTTACGAGGGTTGGCAGGCATACGCCAGCCAGATTGAATATCGGAGAACGTGGAAGGGTTGTCAAAGGAAAGATATGAATATTAAATGCGAGCGAATCTAGGCTGGCGTAGAAAAGGGATGTTCGTAGTACTTGTAAAAGCAAAACTTATTGTCCCTGTATGATATCTGTGGAAACTTTTAAATGGCCCTCAGTAATATAGTTACATTTACACTGTTAACTAGCTGTAAGTTTTCCTTAACATAAATAAAAAAATAAAAAATATATGAGTGGATTTGAGATTTAAAACTAATTAAAACAAACGGGTAATAAAGCGGTTATTCTCGTCTGATGAATCCTCTAATGATCCCTTGATCACGCCATAACCTGAGAACGAACGAAGTTACCTACGGCCGATTTCAATAACCTATTATCAATAAGAATAGGCTTACTAAGGATTTTTTGCCCAGGTATTTCTGTTGAATGACGGGAAATAACAACAGTTGTCTAGTAACAGATCCATAGTAGGCCTATCTCTTACCGAAGATTATTGACATCGGCCGCTAATCAAAATAAAATTGAATTTTAACGTTTTCCAATACATTGTAGATTGTAAAAGATTCTTATTTATTTATTTACTAGGAAAGCTTACATAAGATTTAATACTAAATGGCATATATTTATACCTTTTTCTATTATAGAAAGTTAATTACAAGCTCTCACAAATAGGAAAGAAAAATTAAGTTGAACTGACATTGCGGGAGCCATGAGACGGACGAAGTCGCAGGCAACAGCTAGTAGTAATAGACTAACGGCCAGAATTAATAACCTATCCACAGATAGGGATAGGTACAATCTAGATCAGTTGCTAAGCAACACCTAGCAACACCCTGGCAACTGTCGTTAATTTTATTTTAATATCAAGCGTTGCATAACAACTAATCTGGATTGCACCTATCCGTATCTGTGGATAGGTTATTAATTCTGGCTGTAAGTGCACCAGTCCTTATTTCATTTATTTTCAGATGTGATAGCCCTGAAAATAAGCTGCGAGCAAAAATTATGTGGCAAAAAGATTGCTTGTAGTACTTTTCGGAAGCTCTAGTTAATTTAGGGTCTGACTAACTTTATTCATTGGTTATTTGTTTTATCAGTATAATTGTAATTGAGGGCGTATTTTATCAGTTTTATTGCCCCTCTTATATTACCTAATAGCTTTACATGATTCCTATGAAAACTAAAGACTTTCCCTTCTCTTGTTCATACAGACTCATACGATGTTTTATGTTTTCTTGCTTTTAACAAGCTAAATTTAATCAAGTTTTATTCACAAAACTTGTAATAATAATGTTTTGACCTCCCTTAAATATAATTATTCGGTTTGTAAAAAAATACCTAGGTTAATAACCTTCAAGTTACAAATGATGGGTGCTGTGGCAATAAGGTAATGAACTTAGGCCAAAACATGAGTTAAATTAATACGAATATCTCTAAAAATATTTTACAATAAAACAAAATCATATAACGTTACGTTTAAAAAAGTGTACCTACCTAATAAGTTATAATAACGTAAGTAATAAATAATAATACAACATATTAAGGTAATCTATATACCTACCTACTATATAAGCGATTTAGTATTTTGATAAGCGAAATTTAATAAAATCTAAATTAGAAATAAATATAGCTCAATTTTAAATGTAAAAGAAGATTTCAGAAGGTGTGGTTTCATTTTTGTTTGCGTCTTTTTTTTGGTTTGTTTTTTAAAATACATTTTCTTACAAAATAGCACATCGAAGCTCATCGATATTCATAAAGTAAAGTTCTATCGTTACACACGTACCGATTCATATGAACATAAATAATTATCTTGCGTGAAAACGATTGTTTCCACAGATAACTTTGTATGGTAAAGGCAATTTATTGATACCGATACCAAAACTTTTTGGGTTGTATAATTTCAAGTTTATTCATAATTTATATTAATTTGGGAAGAAAGTTTGCAAACTTACTGTTGCCTAAGACAAGACATTGTTTTAAAAGAACAATTTGCTCCAACTGCGCTTGCTCGCAGTAAATACTGTTGTTTGTAATTGAAATTGTGTTTCGGATTATAATTATTTATTTGGATTTGTTTCGGCCGTGGCTTCGTATCGTACTTGGCTAAAGTAATTTTGCTAAGAACAAAATTAACCTAATTAAGTCGGTTTGGTGTTCAGAAAAGAACAAAAAAGTAACATGGAGTGAAATTTGTGAAACTCAAACTCTGTTTATTTATTTATTTACTTATAATGTGATTGGGCAACTAAAACTAAACTATGGTTAAAAATAAAATAAGATTGATGGACATTTATCATATTCGCTTTCTATTTCACAAATGTGTGATCCATCTTTTGCTGTTGAAGTCAGTTGATTAAAATATTATCTGTATTACTACACCAAATGGTTGTAAAATATCTTTCAAGCTGAAAGCAATCGTCGCCATAGATTTTGAGTTATATTATTTATTACTGCCTACTAAAGAACTGAAACTGAAAGCGAGTCATGTTATAACGTAACGTCTGGCCGTCATGTATAATGAGGTCACATTATTGGCTATTTAATTTAATCAATGAGACAAACAAAATAAAACATTATGATACTTACTTACATATATTTTTTTTTTAAATCCATGGCTTTCTAAAATAAATAATTTTCCGTTGCGTTCCATGATGTTATTAAACATCATTTGTTTTGAACAACAACAACTTGAAAGTCACAAAACAGGTAAAACCATTATTATTTTCTAAACAAGGTTGTGACCTAGATGTCGTTCATCTTTACATCCTTAGATATTTTTTCTTTTTAAAGGTACAATGTGTTTTGTAGTCATTTTTTATGTAGTTATTTGCCGACCTGTTTGGCGCAGAGGTACGGATACCTGCCTTCGACGCAAAGGTCGCGGGATCAATCCCCGCATGTAACAAATATTTGTGTGTCCAATATCTGTGTGCCTTGGTATGGATAGTGAACAACTTTCTTCTAGAAACATAGCTCGAAATATGACAAATATTTTTTGACTCTTCATACAAATCGGACTGATCACGTGATCGGTTTAGTATGGGAAACCCAAAAATTTTTTGTCGTATTTCGACCCGTGTTTCTAGGAGAAACTTCGGTTAGCCCCGCCCCTTTCACTCGATTTTGTCATGACTAGAGCGTGAGAGGGACGGGTATAACGAAGTTTCGGGTTTTGCGTTTCAGAGTAGGCCCTCTGAGTCGATCATTCGGGTCGGATCATCGGTAGGATTCACAAAAAAATGGAATTGAAAGAAGAAAAAACTCAAGGAAAATGTCACAAGCTTATTATAATATCAGTACTTACATAAGTAGGTACTTATTCTAAAAGTTATGATACGAATAATTTTTGTTATAAATAATTTTCAGAAAACACCTCCAAGTAAAAAGTACGATAATGAATGACTTAACTTTTGACTTAAATATTATTAAAACTTAGAATTTACGAAATAACTTTCACGCATTTCTTTTTCAAAAGTTAATGTGAACTGAGCTTTAAATTTTTCTTACAAGTAAGTAGGGGTAAAGTAAAGTAGTAAAGTAGGTAAGTCTTGTGTTATGAATGGGTAAATATTACTATTAATATGTGAATAAGTACAATAATATCGAATAGAGTGGCTCCGTGCGGTTCACGTGGTACTACTTACCCGTTTCATCATCATCATCAGCCTATTAAGGGCAGGATCTTCCAAAAACTCTGTCTTTGTCTTTTTGTTTATGTGTGAAGAGTAATGAAAATAACTTTACTTTTTTCATTTTTTCAATGTTTTTGTTGTTATTTTGAGCATAAATTCACTTTATGAAAAAGTAGCCTGAGAATAATCTATACATATAATAAAACAGAAACGGAAAAAAAGTCTGTACATGGAATATTTTTTAAAAATAATTACTGCTATGTGATGTGTACAGGATATAGATAATAAAATTTTTGTCTGTTTGTCTGTTTGTCTGTTTGTCTGTTTGTATGTTCGCTTTACCGTATTCACCGCTTACGCTTTCACCGTATGGTAAGAGGCACATTGAATATCGATGTCAAGCTCGAAAGATCGCGACTGATAAAATCCACGCTCCGACCAATACAAGCTCAAATTCAAAACCCCGAGTGCTTTCAGCTCGAGCTTCAAAACCGCTTCGAAGCCCTTGAGAACAGCATAGACGTGGACGATCTATACAACATGGTGGTGGACACTGTCCGCACGGTAGGGTCTAAGTACTATAAAACCCACCGTCCCAAATTGAAGAAACTCTCCAGTCAGACTCTCCTACTCATGGATCAGAGACACGAAATGAAGCTGCAGAACTCAGCGGATGCCCATCGTTATCGGCAGCTCAATAGACAGATATCTAAGTCCTTGACGCGCGACCTTCGCCAATTTAATACCGAGCGTATTAAAGAAGCCATTGAGCGGAACAAAGGCTCCAAAGTGTTCGCGAGAGATCTGTCTATCGGGCAAAGTCAATTGACGAGGCTGAAAACTGGGGAAGGTAGCATCGTTTCGTCAACACCTGAAATCCTGAGGGAGATTGAGAGTTTCTATGGACAGCTATATTCCACGCAAACACCTGTTGAAAGCAAGGCTAAAGACCCTAGAGCCAAGCTTACCCGACACTATACCGAAGATATCCCGGACGTCAGCCTGTACGAGATTAGAATGGCTCTCAAGCAGCTCAAAAACAACAAGGCGGCGGGTGATGACGGAATCACAACAGAACTTCTAAGAGCGGGCGGTAAGCCGATACTTAAGGTCCTCCAGAAGCTCTTCAACTCTGTCATCCTCGAGGGCAAAACGCCAAAGGCATGGGGCAGAAGCGATGTGATGCTGTTTTTCAAGAAGGGTGATAAAACTCTCTTGAAGAATTATAGACCCATCTCGCTTCTGAGCCATATCTATAAGTTGTTTTCGAGAGTCATTACGAATCGTCTCGCTCGCAGGTTCGACGACTTCCAACCTCCCGAACAAGCCGGGTTCCGGAAAGGCTACAGTACCATAGACCACATTCATACGCTGCGGCAAGTTATACAGAAGACCGAAGAGTATAACCTGCCACTTTGCTTGGCGTTCGTGGACTATGAGAAAGCCTTTGATTCGATCGAGACCTGGGCCGTGGTGCAGTCTCTCCAGAGGTGCCAAATAGACTACAGGTATATCGAGGTGCTGAGGTACCTATACCAAAACGCCACCATGTCGGTCCGATTACAGAACCAGAGCTCTAATCCTATCCAACTACAGCGAGGTGTGAGACAGGGAGATGTCATCTCTCCCAAACTGTTCACAGCTGCGTTGGAGGATATTTTTAAGCTGCTGGACTGGAAAGGATGCGGCATCAACATCAATGGCGAGTACCTAACACATCTACGGTTTGCCGATGATGTAGTTCTTATGGCTGAGACCTTGGAAGACCTGAACACAATGCTCGAAGATCTCGGTAATGCTTCGCAAAGAGTGGGTCTTAAGATGAACATGGACAAGACGAAAATCATGTCCAATGCCCATGTTGCACCCGCTCCAGTTAATGTTGGGAACATTACACTCGAAGTTGTTGACCACTATGTTTACCTAGGACAGACGGTCCAGTTAGGTAAGTCCAACTTTGAGAAAGAGATCTCTCGTCGAATCCAGCTCGGATGGGCAGCGTTTGGGAAGCTCCGACATATATTCGCGTCCGAAATACCTCAATGTCTCAAGACGAAAGTCTTTGACCAGTGTGTGTTGCCAGTAATGACCTATGGAAGTGAGACGTGGTCTTTTACTATGGGTCTCATAAGAAGGCTCAAAGTCACCCAGCGAGCAATGGAGAGAGCGATGCTTGGTATTTCCCTGCTCGATCGAATCAGAAATGATGAGATCCGCAGGAGAACTAAAACAACCGACATCGGTCGAAGGATTGCATCATTGAAGTGGCAGTGGGCGGGACACATAGCGCGGAGAGCCGATGGCCGTTGGGGCGGAAAGGTTCTTGAATGGCGACCGCGTGCCGGACGACGTTCCGTGGGCAGGCCCCCTACAAGGTGGACCGACGATCTGGTCAAGGTCGCGGGAAGCCGCTGGATGCGGGCAGCGCAGGACCGATCGTTGTGGAGATCCTTGGGGGAGGCCTATGCCCAGCAGTGGGCGTCGTTCGGCTGACATGATGATGATGATGATGATGTTCGCTTTTCACGCAAAAACTACTGGACGGATTTTTACCAAATTTTGTGTAGTAATAACTTATAACCCGGGTCAACATATAGGGTACCTTTTATTGCGGGAAAATTTCTTTATATTTAAAAAAAGTTGATAACGACTGTTTGTATGTTTGCTTTTCACGCAAAAACTACTGGACGGACTTTTACCAAATTTTGTGTAGTAATAACTTATAACCTGGGTCAACATATAGGGTACCTTTTATTGCGGGAAAATGTCTTTATATTAAAAAAAACGTTGAAGAACTTATATTTGCGGGCGTCTGTTTGTATGTTTGCTTTTCACGAAAAAACTACTGGACGGATTTTTACCACATTTTGTGTAGTAATAACTTATAACCTGGTTCAACATATAGGGTACCTTTTATTGCGGAAAAATTTCTTTATATTAAAAAAAACGTTGACCAACTTATATTTGCGGGCGTCTGTTTGTATGTCTGCTTTTCATGCAAAAACTACTGGACGGATTTTTACCAAATTTTGTGTAGTAATAACTTATAACCTGGTTCAACATATAGGTTACCTTTTATTGTGGGAAAATTTCTTGACATCTTATAAAACGTAGACAAACTGACTCACATTTTGTATGAAATTAACTACAAATGTAAGTTTGTATTAGTTTTTTTAGTGATTAAACTATAAATTACCATTAGTTTTTTACCCTTATTTGTACTGTAAGATCTGAAGTTAGGCAAATTTTATGTTTCTAGGTCAAAAGTTTGTAAAAGTTTTTTTCTGTGATATTACTTAGACATATAACCAATTTTAGGGTATTTTCCATTATTTGTATAATTCAATAATGTACCTAATACCATGCTTATGACAAATAATGATTTAATGATAATGATGGTTTTTAGGGTTCGGAACAAAACTGGTAAAAAGGAACCCTTATGGTGCGACTAAGTCTGTCTGTCTGTCACAGCTGGATATCTCGAGAACTACTAATAATATTAACTTGAAATTTGGAATAGTTTTAGACGACGTTTGCCCAACTATTTTGCAAATAACAGACAAATAAAAATATTTATATTTTTTCTTCAATAGGGGCTGAAAGGGGGTCTTAAAAATTTGAAGTGTGGCTACGAGGGCATAAAGGGTATCATATAATAGAGCGCTGCTTGCACACTCTCAATATTTTTTCTTTTTGTATTAAGCCGCATAGTTTTTGAATTATGATGAAAAATGTAAAAAAATACCATCCCCCCCCCTTATTTCCGAAGTTTGCATAAAGAAAAATCTGACATTATTTTAGGTGATAAGTAGAAGTTTATGTAAAGATTACAGGAAAAATAAAACAATGTCTCTAAATAGTAAACTGTGTGATCCAAAAGTGTTTACTTTTGGATCAAAAATAGGTTAATTTCGATAATTATGAACTTAACGTCCACTGCTGGACATAGGCCTCTCCAAGAGTACACCATCGACCACGATCAGCTCTTGCCATTTACGTTGGATAAAATATAGGTGCCACCTAGCCTATGCCGCTCAAGTCAGGATTATTGTAACTTTCTACTGGTGAATAATTTTTAAAATCGGTCCAGTTGTTTTTTTATTTTACATATCCATTACAAAGAAACAAAAAATCTAATCTTCCCTCTTTATAATCCAAACGTGAAAGTTTAGATGTTTGGATGTTTGTTAGGTACTCAATCACACCAAAACGGCTGAACAGATTTGGCTGAAACTTGGGACACATAAGTATACTTTCTAGCCTGGAGAGGAACATAGGCTACTTTTTATCTCGGAAAAATATCACATTCCCGCGGGAATACTAGTTAAAACACTAGTGGTTAAGTAACAAACATCCAAACATCTAAACTTTCTCATTTATGATATTAGCAGGATTTCATTATTCAAAATATGAAATTGGCGATCCATAGTCTCTACCTACCCCCGTGGGAAATAGGCGTGAATATAATTATAATTATGTAGATTGAAAAACGAAATGTTTTAATACAATGAAAAAGGGCATTAAAATGTGTAAACTTTATATCCAGCTTTAAATTTCATAATAAACTATACTTAAATAAAAATAATATTGGCAAAGTAGACCCAAATCTAGCTACTTATAGCCGAGATGGATATTGCGTATCAAAGTCGTATTCTTCTCGCAAAATGTGGACAAGATTAGGTTGACCATATTTTAGTATATATACCCGGATACATCCGTATTGTCAATTTTAATTAGGAGGAATGTTCAACAAACTCAAGCTTTTAGGATTTTTGAAAACTTTTTCATGCTTTGGGTACTTACTTGGTTTAGAAAAAAATAACAAAAAGTTTTTATCATTCATCATCACTTTAAAGTACTTGTTTGTTTGATCGACAGCTCATTAGGCTACGTATAATGTCGACCTCATTGTATAACGTCATAATATCAGTTTTCGTAGTACGTACAAAACTGGACGCACGTTCCTAAACGAAAGAAAAAAATAATAGCCACAATTTTTTTATATTTTTTTTATAATCTTCATTTCATTAAGAAACGATGTTATGGAAACTTGATAACGGATAAATATAATACTATATAACTTTTTTTAATACATACTCAATATACATAGACCAATGACAGGACCAATAGACATGCATACAATGCATGCATATAAATATTTGTGTTGTTAGGGAATCAAACCTGCCATCTAGATCGGGATCGACATGCGCTAGAGATCGGGATCTCTAGCGCCGATGGCAGGTATCCGTAACCCCGGGCCCTGCGCCAAATCGTTCGTCGTGCTCAAAAAGCTTTCAATTCCATTCATTTCTTTACTTTGTCTTGGAAAAGTACCTAATTTCAATATTTATTCAGCTGGTAGAGTGCGCGTCAGATAAGTCTGCGCGTGACTGGGGTGGGTATAGTTACAGTACATTAGAGATGGTTTTTTGTTTTTTTTTGTTTGTCGGGAATGTTATCCTAGTTCGCTGACTTATCTGGCGCGTACTCGACTAAATGCATGACATTCACCTTCTAACAATTTTATTTCTCGGGTCTTGTGTTTTGTTGTAAGGTAACAAATTTTTCCAGCAGTATTGTTAGTTTTTCAATGGCAATAATGTAATCCGGGTTTTTCTCACTTCGATGTGGCTACCCTGTACAAGACGTAAAGGGTACCAAGAAACAGATTGGATGGTCGGCCGGGAATGACGGCCGGCGAATTTGGCGCCAATCGCTTCGCAGACCATTTTTTCCGGATAAAACCAGAGGCGTATTTACCTAAGGGCCAAGGGGGCCATGGCCCAGGGCGGCAGGCTGTTAGGGGCGGCGCAAGCCGCCCCGCTCAGGCTAACGCGCCCACTTGTCACCGGATGTCGGAAGAAAATCAAAAAGCTTAAGTACTAATAAATTATTGTCAACAACATCTTAAACTCATAAATCCAGTAATAATCATTGTTATGATTTTTCCCTATATTTTATTTCTTATTTGTCTGATGCTTTGTCTGATGAAATTCAAAAAGTTTACCAGTGCGGCTCGGGTCGCCCCGCTCAGCTCTGCACGGCCACCTGTTTTGATCTTTACTTAAATTTTACTTATTTCTCGTTAATTTCTCGAATGAAATTCAAAAAGTTTACCAGGGCGGTTTGGGTCGCCCCGCTCAGCTTCTGGTGCCCGCCTGTTATGATCTTTACCTTTATTTTATTTTTCATTTGTCTGATGGAATTAAAAAAGTTTTCCAGGGCGGGCGGCTCGGGCCGCCCCACTCAGCTCCGGTTGCCCGCCTGTTATGATCTTCACCTTAATTTTATTTCTCATTTGACAGAAAAAATTCAAAAAGTTTGCCAGGGCGGCTCAGGCCGCCCCGCTTAGCTTCTGGTATCTGCTTGTTATGATCTTTACCTTTATTTTATTTTTCATTTGTCTGATGAAATTAAAGAAGTTTTCCAGGGCGGGCGGCTCGGGCCGCCCCGCTCAGCTCCGGTTGCCCGCCTGTTATGATCTTTACCTTTATTTTATTTCTCGTTTGACTGATGAAATTCAAAAAGTTTACCAGGGCTTCTCGGGCCGCCCCGCTCAGCTTCTGGTAACCGCCTATTATGATCTACACCTTTATTTTGTATTTAATTTGTCTGATGAAATTAAAAAAAGTTTACCAGGGCGGGCGGCTCGAGCCGCCCCGCTCAGCTCTGGGTGCCCACCTGCTTATGATATTTACCTTTATTTTTTATTTCTTATTTGTCTGATGAATTGCGGTTGGGTGCGTGCTTGTTACGATCTTTAAATATAACTTATTCACAGTTGTGTAATAAAATTCAAAGAGTTTAATATGGTGGCTCGGACCGCCCCGCTTAGCTTTGCGTTCCCACCTGTTATAATCTTTACTTTTTTTCCCCCATTTGTCTGGTGAAATTCAAGAAGTTTACCAGGGTGGCTCGGGCCGCCCCGCTCAGCTTTGGGTGCCCGCCTATTATGATCTTTATTTTTATTTTATTTCTCATTTGGCTGATTAAATTCAAAAAGTTTTTTGGTGTCGCCTGTTATGATCTTTACCTATATTTTATTTCTAATTTGTCTGATGAAATTCAAAAAGTTAACCAGTGCGGCTCGAGCCTCCCCACTCAGCATTAGGTGCCACCTGTTATAATCTTTACTTTAATTTTAATTCCCATTTGTCTGATGAAATTCAAAAAGTTTACCAGGGTGGCTCGGGCCGCCCCGCTCAGCTTTGGGTGCCCGCCTATTATGATCTTTATTTTAATTTTTTCTCATTTGTGGGACAAAATTCAAAAAGTTTACCAGGGCGCCTCAGACCGCTCCGCTCAGCTTTGTGTGCTCGCCTGTTATGATCTTTACCTATATTTTATTTCTCATTTGTCTGATTAAATTCAAAAAGTTTACCAGGGCGGCTCGGGCCGCCCCGCTCAGCTTTGTGTGCCCGCTTTTTATGTTTTTTACTTTAATTTTATTTCTCATTTGTCTGAAGAAGTTCAAAAACCTACTTAATTGTCAACAACACCTAAAACTCGTATTATAAGTAAAAAAATCATCTACATTGATGTTGATATTTTTATTATTTGTTTCATCTTAGAGCGCGTGCGATGTTCATTCTATTAAGTGTTTTTTTTAGTTATTAATTTTTTTTTCTTGAATGTATGGGGCGGCCCACGTAACTGGCCCAGGGCGCCGAATATCAAAATACGCCCCTGGATAAAACGGAGCCGCAAAATTGAACCTTAAAACAAACGCATAGATACCACCTTTCGGCCATAATATTGAGATGAACTGAAGAAACTAATTCCCAATAATCAAATATTCATACCAATTTTTGTAACGTTTGTGAAAACGTGACGCGATACGGACAGAAAAAATGAGTTTCCTGAATGAGAAAATTTTGATTATTACGAGTATCGAAGTTTTCACTCCGCATATTTATAATCTATACTCAGGATTTAAAAGTGTAGCAGGTATACATTTTTAAAAAAACCTAAAACAAATCAAATTTCTGAAATTATTAAGTTATAATATAATCAAGGGTTCTATAGTTAAATCAGCGACTTGGCGATTCGGCATTGATATGGTCGCAAATCGACTATCCCACGCTACTCAAAATCAGCGACACAATCGCGATGCATTTTCATTATGAATTGGGAGTTTTACAATTTTATAATGGCTTTTAGGCGCTTTGCAGACGACTTTCGCCGCTACACGACGCACACGAGATGGGCAAAAAGACCGCGCCGCAGGTGCCCGGCGGCGGGCACTGACAGCGACCGCCATGAAGGGCAGCCGCGGGCATAGTCGGGCAGACGTGCGTGGCCCCTATTGCTTCGCGGTCAAAAGACAGCCCCGCCCTGTCTCGTATGCAAAGCATCTAACATGTCACACAAATGTCACTTCGAACTTGAGCAAAAAAGACGATATAACAATATTTAAATACCTAAATGATTAGAATAGTTTTTCTAAAATTATAATAAATATAGGTATGTGCGCCCTTTGTGTTTTTGAGATTTGAGCTACACGAATAGGTTGGATGCTGGGTGCATTTTTTCAAGTCATCTAAGTTGGATGACTAGAAATAATTCATTCAGCATCCAGCCTTCGTCATACTGTTTGCATTACTTTGTCCCATTACTTCCCCACACCAAAAGCCCTTTGAACTCAAAATAAGCCCCGTTACCAGAAATGAAAATCGAGAGACGAAGCTTAATTATGTTAGCACATGGCACCATGTGCGTTGTTCCCTTTAGGTGATGAAAAAGTACTGACAGTACAACAACTTTACATAGAAATATGTAAGCAAAATATGTATAAAAGTGTATCACCAACGCGAATTATGAAGATAGCCTAGAAGATAGATAGATCCAATCTATACCTACCTAATATTATAAATGTGAAAGTGTGTTTGTTCGTTCGTGTCTTTATCTGTCTTTCACGTCAAAACGGAGCAATGGATCGACGCGAATTTTGATTTGGAGATAGTTTGGGAGCTGGAGAGTGACATAGGCTACTTTATCCCGAAAAATGACAGATTTCCATCTCTACTGCCGGAATGCAACAAATGACGAAACCATAGTTGTTATGGCGTAGTTAGCCAGGCAAACTTTGAAAAAATCCTAACACCAAACCAAATTATTCAACTCCGGTTTTATTTTATTTTATTATTTTTGTATTTTTGTTTTATTTTATTGCAACTTACGTAACAGTATTTTATCTTACTCCTTATACTTTTACTGTGTGACTGTATGTACATTTTATACCTTCTGAAGCGTGGTTTTGAAAGCGTTGCAGCTCCACTGAAGTAACTACTGTGTTACTACATGGTGTGACGAACACAAACGGATATAAGTAGGTAAGTATATAAGTACTCAGTGTTTTGAGTTTTAAAAATGATTTCGATACAACAGTTTTACAACACTTTAAAGTGAATATGGAGAATTAAAACACTGTTTATTAATTAGAGAAAACTTGAAGCAATTTTATAGGTTAACATGTTTAACCTAACCTTACTGTATAGGTACAGTGCTAGCATCATCAATAAAAACAAGTATTTGAATTTGGTTTTATTAAAACGATTTTATATTTTATAAAAAGTTAGTTTTCCTCCCCATTCACAGTGTAATGAAACAAATGCAGTTGACTAGCGTGCGAGATCCCACAGTGTAAGGAAATGTAACAAAGTGGGGGACACGTTATCGTGGGTCAGGCAATGCGTCTTGCCGTAGACGGCCGGTAATGTCTGTCGTATATCTCCGGATTGCATCGACTATTGCCCCTGAATATGCCTTAACGGTTAGGTATGCCCTACACTAAAAGATACTACAAGCGATAACAAAAATATTCAAGCATCTACATTATTTCTAGTGTAAGGAACAAACGCAGCTGTAAGGAAATTTAAGAAAGTGGGGACACCTTATCGTGGGTCATGCAATGCGTCTTACCGTAGACGGCCGGTAATGTCTGTCGTATATCTCCGGATCGCATCGACTATTGCCCCTGAATATACCTTTACGGTTAGGTATGCCCTACACTTAAAGATACTACTCAAGCGATAATAAAAATATTCAAGTACATTATTTCTAGTTTATGAACAAACCCAGCTGTAAGGAAATTTAAGAAAGTGGGGTCACCTTATCGTGGGTCATGCAATGCGTCTTACCGTAGACGGGGCGGGTAATGTCTGCCGAATATCTCCGGATCGCATCGAATATTGCCACTGCATTTGCCTTACGGTTAAGTATATCCCACACTACAAGATACTGCTTCACCGATAAGATAAATTTTCAAATATTTTATTTTCAGTGTTTAATGGATTGACTTACGTGTGAGATTCCATAGAACAAGGGAATGTAACAAAGTGGGGACACGTTTTCGCGGGTACGAGTATTTTCAAATCGCACCGTCTATTGCCCAGTACCTGAGCTTTTACTATGAGGTCAAGTGCGATATCGCGAAAAAAATCGGCTGTTCCATATTCCACAAAAGTGCAATACAGAATGGGCAAAAATGTATGGAAAAGCAGTTTTTTTTCGCAATGTGGAAATTGGTCTCATAGTAAAAGTTGTTTGTATTGATGGGTAGTTTCACCCCCAGGGGCCCGATTCTCAGGCATTCGAACTTTTTCAGTGTGGTAATTCGTATGTCGAACATTTTGTTTGTGGTTTCTATTGAAAAGTTAGAACGTTTCAAACAAACTAAGCTGTCACACATGTCAACAAATTCATTTTGACAGCTAAGTTCGTATACGAACATCTATTGGTTTTTACCACTCGTAGCGTTCGACTGGTTTTCGATCGAACTTTTTCGATTGTGAAATTCTGACAATACAAAAACTGGGTTATATTTGAATTTCGAGCTATAAATGTGAACTTCTCTCGATTGCCTGAGAATCGGCCCCCTGAAGTATGTCCCATCATTAAACAAACAGCCTGTATACTGTAGTACTGATAGTGATAGTACTTATGCATGGTAATTTATATTATATACATTTCGAATTAATATTTTTGCACTTTTGTATAGAAAAGCTGATTCTTTTTTCGCGATTTCAGTTTTGGACTCATAATAAAAGTTGTTTGTTTTCATGAGTAGAATAATCCCTGAAATTATCCTGGACGATAAATGACCCAGACATGGACCAAACCAAATGCTCATCACATAAATGTTTGGCCCGGGTGGGGATCGAACCCACGAACCCTGCTCAGGAGGTGTCATCATCAGTACCATTACACCAACGGGCCCGTCAACGGGTGTTACCGTCCGTGTAACCCGCCGTTAAGTTAACGTAATAAGTTGGTTTAATTTATGCACGGTTGGAACTGCCACAATTCACTCATAAAGAACTAATTTAGGAAGTAATTTTAACTGAGGTCACATAGTTCGGGGTTTAAGTATATAAATAAAGACAACCGGATACATTGAATGGATATATTTTTTGTGCATTCTGTTTGTTGAACTTTGCTTAGCGAAATAAGTTTCAAAATAATATGACTGATACATACTTTGGACATTAGTTACTTATTAAAATTCATACCTATATTTTTCTAGCCTTCCGCCCGCGTGAACTGCACGACGTTATCCCACGGGAACCTGATATTTTCCAGGATAAAAAGTCCATGTCATAAAAAGTCTATGCAGCCTATGTCTCTTTTTTTATTTTATTTTTTTATTCACTACGGGGTAGCACTTAGCCTTCATCACACCTGATGATAAGTGGTGATAAGACTGAAGGTGTAAGCGCACTACTCCCGGAATCCTCAATCACTTAGGAACTGGGTATCTTATCTCTAACTGCCCGAACACAATAATGCTGAAAACATCATTGTTATGGCGTCAGACTTAGATAAGATGGTGGTAGCTAGCCAGGCGGACTAAGAACAAGTCCTACCACCAACCAAACGCTCGCTAGCTCCCAAACTATCCCCATTCCAAAAATCACGTTGATTCATTGCTCCGTTTTGACGTGAAATACGGACAAACACACAAACAAACATACTTTCACATTTATAATATTAGTATGGATTTGTGAATTTCAATCTAGAAGCGAGTTGAAGATCTAGAAACCGAGTTCTGGAATCGTTTTATTGAGTACTAGCGGCCACCCGTGGTTTATCCCGTGGGAATATCGGGATAAAAGTATTCTATGTTTGAATTCAGGCTGTCAACTATCTGTGTGTCAAATCCCAACTGAATCTGTTTAGTAGTTTTTGCGTGAAACAGTAACAAATATTCATACATCTATATGTCAACGAAATTAAACTCGGAAGAAGTCGCGGGCAACTGATAGTCAATATGAATACATAAAACGAGTGTATGTTAGTAATCTAACATACAAACAAACAAAATAAAATCTTTCGTCTTTATAATTTAGTAAAGAAATGTGTAATACCGTAAATAAATATTTTTCATTTTCATTTTTCAAAGAAAACTCGACTGTTAGCATAGTTCCTATTCGTTATTTAAATTGTGCAACAATTGTTTATTAGTTAATATCTTCATCGTAAATCTCTTGCAGTGATTAACAAGCCTGCACGAAAGCAATTGTTCTTGGGTCATACTTAGATACTGCTTTCTTGTTCCGAGAATGGCTTAGTAAATCCAGTACAGATTTCAATCTCTGCACCGTTTTGTGAGTGGCAGAGACAATGTGCGAATATGCAGTGAAAATAAATACGCAGCGTATGCACATTGCACATGCACAACGATAAAAGAGTTTTTTTTACCCACATCGGATTAACACTTAGCCTTCATCACACCTGATGTTAAGTGGTGATAAGGCTGAAGGTGGAAGCGCTTTACTCCGGGAATTCTCAATCACTGAGGAATTAACAGAAAGTTGAGAGTCAACAGTTTAAGATTTTAAACTTTCATGGTCATGTTCACTGTAACTATTGGGAAAAACGGGATGATTAACAGTTTATTTTCTAGTAGCGGATCCTAAAATACTTATAAAGCAATACCCAGACGCATTGGCGTACCTGACAACTACGAAATACGCTTTATCACGTGGTGTCACTTTCTTCGTGGTATCATTAAAATCACTTATCCCTTTCATACTACTTATTTGTCACTTTCAAGAGAAAGAGAAAGACGGAAAAAGTAATTGATGACGTAGTTTGCGCAATCATGTCACTAATCACTATACCTATAAATAAAGAAATAAAATTTTCTGACACTTACTCACATCAAGGCTTGTTGGTGTGAGTGAGTTTAAGAAATATTTATTTCTTTATCCCAAAGTTAACACTATTACAGACTTGTGTTATGGGATAGGTACAGATCCATATAATTATAGGTAGGTATTTATAAATAAACATTTATAAACAGTCATGATTAAGGTCAAATGCTGTTATTTATCACACAAACATTTGAAACCAGTCAATGTAGGTGACACCTTGAAAACCGGCCTACAAACCTCTATACCACGGAGGTCTTTAACCCTAATGGCACCTATATTGTAGTGGTGACTACCTTAGCAAGAATTACCGAGAAGGCTGACTCGATAAACTTGACGCCTAAATACTCCAAGAAGCATTGGAATGTAACACACCTTACATTCTTAAAAAAAACTGCATGAAGAAACTACCTATAATATTCAAGAATTGGCAATATGGCTTAATGTCTTCGCCTGTCCTACAAAAGGACAATTCGTTTTACAACTACTAATGGCACCTATAAGTTGCAAAATGGTGTGCTCTTTATAAAATTTGCAATTTGATAGAAACGGACGTTTCCCCAGAGGTATGGCCGTTGGTGGCCATTCGTCATACAGATAGATGCTTTAGTAGACTCCTCCTTTCCATCAATCGTAAAACGTGACTGAAATTTAAACGAACATAATAAAATATATTTTTATGTCTAGCTAAAACGATGGAATCGCACGGACTTTGCTTTCGAGAATATTTTTGGGGAAAATAACGGTGAGTCTTTGGGTCTTTTCCTATTTTTTGTTTACATGGCTTGCAAAGTGGTTTATAAAGTTTTCCCATATAGCGCACCAAAACCAACCTGGGTGCTTATTTTGTGACTTAATATCAACCAGGACCAGGACCAGAATTACTTTGAATTTGATAAACTTGTGATGACAACCAGAGATCGGAATAGGTAGGTAGAGCTATTTAGGTTCATTGACCTTTTGAGAAATAAAAAAATACTAGCATCATTGTTTTATTAATTTGAAACGGGTCTGTCATATTTAAGAAACTTTAAAAATCTATGACAAACAGAGTTTCAGGCTTATCTGGGTTAATATGGATATTCTACATACTAACCCCCTTATTTCAAAACGTGGACTAAAATAGTCCTGGGTGCCTACCATCAACTTTAAGACAGCGATTCAAATCTAGCGCGATGCAGAATAGTTTCCTAAAATGAATTGCTTTCTTTCGTACTATGACCTTCTAAAAACTGGATCGCTAATGAATTGCTAAATGTGATTGACCGAACGATTTGTGTCCTTATTTCGTCTACCGTCTCTTTAACTCGATTCTGTCATGCCCGGAGAGTGAGAGGGACGGGTATAACTTGCAGGTGTCATGTTAGCTTGGCCGATATATAAGTCAAATAAGAGTTCATGACAGCTTGTCGGCTTTGAAAGGTCATTGAATGATCACTGAATCGCTGTCATTGATATTAAGCTGTCGTGGTACGAATAAGCGAAGCAGATCAGTTTAGGTCCTAAACAAAACCACAATAAGAGTTGATGGTAGGCACCCAGGTTTAAAACTGGTGCTGTCACTTTCATTTTCATCAGTTTTAAACCAGGTCTAACTTTAGTCCATTGGGGGTAAGGGTTTAAGTTACTTCTTTATATGTGTATGTAAAAAAACCTAGGTTTTTTTGGACTGCACCCCTTATCGCCCCACTATTCTATGATTATTGTCATTGTTGGCTTGGCTTTCATATTAACTTGCTTCCTTTAATAACTAATAGATAGGAAATAATTTGCATCTCCGCGATCATTTTTACGTCAATGGAGAGGCCTTCTAGCTTTGATTACAAATTACGGACGGAACTGCGGTTTTTTTAATCTAATAAATATCTGAGCAAGTACACAATTATAGGTCTACATATTCCGATTTCTGGTGATAACCATTATTTTTTGTTGAAGATAGTTCTTAAATATAAGTATTTCTGCCAGCAATGGTGGAAAAATATATTTCAAACTGAAAGCGAATGTGGTTAATCAATAAAATTAGCAATATCAACCTGATCTTGTTTGGCACGGAAAAAGCACTTAAAACTTTTGATTCATCATTTCAGCCGTACGACGCCCACTGCTGGAAATAGGGCATATGTACCTATACATATAATTTAGTATAGTGTACAATGTACAATCATGAATTTAAATAGATTTTTCCTGAAAAGATTTCCATTTGAAGTGAATGAAGTTTTTATATCCATGTCGGTTTCCATAATGTCTTTGACATGGAGCTAAATGTTTATTAAAAATATCCTAATGGCGGAAGTAGAATTCGCAGAGCAAAAATTTCATTTCGTCGTTTAGTTTGGGAATTTCCATTTACCGTGTTTGGAGCACTTAAAATTTTTTTTTTTCATTTCATCTCGATGGCGTATCTGACGTACCTACATTCGTAATAATATAATTATTTTTTAAGCTGAGTAATTTATTTAATAGGGTTCTATCAAAATCATATCATGAAGTCATGACGGATGTTGGTCATTTTGATTTCTTTGTTGTTTCCAGTAATTATTTTTAAATTACAAAGTATTGGTTTTTTATTAAATAATTCTTTGGTGACTTCAATCGTATAACAAATAACAATAACCAAAACTAAAACCAGTATGAAGCCATTAGTTCTAGAATATATTATTTTGTTTCGAATAGAAATGTACTTTGGTTGTCATGGTCAATTTTGAAAAATGCTGTTCATACATATACGGTGTATCTATGGGGGGGTCTTATCCCTAATCGGGATACTCAAAGGACATTTTTGTATGGACACCGTACCCAAAAAAATATTATAGCATCATGAACTATGTTACTTTCTGGTGCCTACATTGAGTAGTTTAATCATTCTAAGAAGCATGAATCAATAGATATGAGTAATTGAAAATTCAACATAAATGTACGGAAAAATGTATTTTTATCGAACTTTCAATTGATTAATTACTTATCTTTTTTCTTCCATTGAATACGGCCTTACTTTTTTAGAATTATTGATGTAGGTAGGTATTTTAAGAGGGCAACAAAAACCGAAATCCTACTAATATTATAAATGTGAAAGTTTGGATGTTTGGATGTTTAGATGTTTGGATGTTTGTTACTCAATCACGCCAAAACGGCTCAACGGATTTGGCTGAAATTTGGGACATAGATACTTTGTAGTCTGGAGAGGAACATAGGCTACCTTTTATCCCGGAAAAGTATCACATTCTCGGGGAATAACGTTGTGTAGTTCACGCGGGCGAAGCCGCGGGCGGATAGCTAGTAACTCATAAGGCAGGCATGTACACGGGTAGACTAAACGTTTGATTGAGTAGAGCGGTAGAGTACTAAACTTTCTATCCTAATGTAGTATTAATTTAGTACTCTAGCGCTCTACAGGCTTTAAGGCTGCTGTACACGGGTAGAGTAAACTGTAGAGTAGAGCGGTAGAGTACTAACTATACTAATGTAGACATCATTGGTTGAGTAGAGTACTGAAATTTGGTAGTAGCATTTCGGGCAAGCTTCTCTACCACTTTCCTTCCCCCACCCTAATGTCTACTCTACCCTACTGACTACTCGACCCATGTAAACGGTTATTAGAATAACTAGTTCAGACTTTATTAGAGCTTTCCTTACAATTCCTCGACGAGTGGCGTTCATTTTTAACCGACTTCAAAAAAACAAGGAGGAGGTTCTCAAGTCTTCTGTTTTTTTATGTATGTTTTACCATAACTTCACCATTTATAATATTAAGTAGGAAGTAGGAATGTAGGATCTAATATAATATAAAGTAGGATAGTAGGATTGGTGGTGAGAAAGAAAGAAAAAACTTTTATTGGCCACACACACATAAAACAAATTAACAAAAGATTAACTAATAAACAATAAAAGGAGAGACAAACACAATGTAAATAAATAGCACAGTACATAGTGCGAGTGCGGGCCAACAAATATACCAGAGAGGGTTCTCTGCCGTATACTGGGTCGGATTTCAATCCTATAAAGCATTACAATTAAATTTAACATTACTGAGCCTAAAAATGCCTCATTTAAGATCATTTCATTAGTATTAGACCGCACCTGAATCAATCACACACAATGTGTGTTACCCTAAGTGTAACCATTACAACGATCAAATAAAATACTTTTTTTTGACATTGAGATGTCCAACTCGATGTCCTTTCTAATAATCGTAATTTTTAACCACACGATATGTCGTGTGGTTAAAAATAGTAGTCGATAAAATAGTAAGTAATCAATTTATTGACTACAAGGTCATGTTTTTTATCTTTTATAGAAATAAACATGCGTACGCTGATGTGTCATGAAATTGTTTTTGCAAAAGAAACCGAATAAAAAATATAAGTAGGTACTACAGATTTTTCCATTAATCTATTAATAAAGTTGTCTAAATTTTACGCTCAATTTGTTATTGCATTATTAAAGTGTTTTTACATAATAATGTTTTACTTTTTGCGTTCACAATGCAATTTTTATTATTGAAAATATTGAAAATGTAGTATAAGAAAAAATCGACCCTCTCACAACTTGCTCCGATGGGGCTCGAATCCACGACCTTTCACTGTCGGGCGAATGCTCTAACTACGGAATAGAATAGAATAGAATAGAATTCATTTATTCGGAGATTCATTACACGGAGCTACGGAATCGCTGGGAGTTAATACGCGCTGATAGCCAGCGTTCATTTCATCAATGTAAAAATATTACCTACTACCCACACACTCGAAAGAAATACCTTTCCAGAGTTATTTAAATTTTTACTTTTTTGCATTCACAATGCAATTTTTATTATTGAAAAATGGATAATGAAGTATTTAGAAAAAATCGACCCGTCTCACAACCAGCTCCGATGGGACTCGAACCCACGACCTTTCGCTTTCCGGGTGACTGCTCTAACGACTCCGTAGCTCCGTAGGTGGAAATGGAAAATGAATTTCCATTTTTCAATACCTTTCCAGATATTTGACAAACGATAAAGATTAAATAATTACTATTTTAAATTATTTATTGTTAATTGTTTTTGCGAGCAAATAAGAATATGTACTTAACAATAACCGGAAATATATATCATACATTCAAGACTTCAAACTAGAAATCATAAAAACTGGAACCAGATACAGCTATACAAAAGCATGAACAGTTTAGTCAAATTATTTTAATTTTTAGTTTTTTGCATTCACAATGCAATTTTTATAATAGAAAAATGGAAAATGAAGTATTTAGAAAAAATCGACCCGTCTCACAACTAGCTCCGGTTTCCGGTAGCTTTCGGTTAGAGCAGTCGCCCGGAAAGCGAAAGGTCGTGGGTTCGAGTCCCATCGGAGCTAGTTGTGAGACGGGTCGATTTTTTCTAAATACTTCATTTTCCATTTTTCTATTATAAAAATTGCATTGTGAATGCAAAAAACTAAAAATTAAAATAACTTGCAATAGTAATTTCATCTTTAGCGAATGACAAATACCTGGAAAGGTATTTCTTTCGCGTGTGAGGGTAGTAATATCTCCACATTGATGAAATTAACGCTGACTATACAGCGTGTAAGAAGTATTGGATAAATTCGACGCTTCTCGTAACGACTCCGTAGCTCAGTGGTTAGAGCAGTCGCCCGGAAAGCGAAAGGTCGTGGGTTCGAGTCCCATCGGAGCTAGTTGTGAGACGGGTCGATTTTTTCTAAATACTTCATTTTCCAGTTTAGTCAAAGTTGTAGCTCCAAAATTTTACACCTGAATTTTCATACAAAACTTTTAAGCGTGCGTAAACTATCGGTTATTGTGAAATATTGTTACAAAGCACCTCGGCAAACGACTCCGGTAAAGGTTATCGTGAATTCTGTAACGGAGCCGATATTACGGACGACCCGCAAGGAAATTGGTACTCCCCGCTTTGGGCATAACAAATTACCCCAATTTCCATCCGCCATCGTTTTTACGCTCCCGCCTTCATTCGACGCTGTATCCTCAAAGACTGAGGGCAGCGGCACGTTCAAACGCTGTTTTATATACTTTCTTGACCAACCCTACCTAATGTACCCCTAGCATGAGCATGCTCGTCATGTTATTTAATTTTTTACTTTTTTGCATTCACAATGCAATTTTTATGGTTGAAAAATGGAAAATGAAGTATTTGTGAGACGGGTCGATTTTTTCTAAATACTTCATTTTCCATTTTTAAGCTCGTCATGGTTATCGAATAGTAAACTATACCGTCATTCAAAAGCTGTCAAAGCGCTGCTGTCAAATTAGACAAGTGGCTTTCTATTATCGAATTCGTTAGTCGAATAGAATGAAAATGTATGAGATTCACATTAGCGGTCACGTGACATTTCAATCGCTAATGTCAATCCCATACGTTTCCTTTCTATTCGACTGGTGAATTCGTTAAATAGAAAGCCACTTGTCTAGGGGGCAGCAGTTCTCTATAAGTTCGAAAAAGGCACTGCTATAACGATTACCATAACGACAGTTTTTCGTGTAAGGGCTACTGCACTAGACTAGACGTTGGCATAATATTTAAGGGAAAAACGTTCAAATGTGGCGTTGGCTCAGATAACAAATTACACCTAGTTCTATCTGCCAATGTTTTTACGCTCTCGCCCTCATTTGAGGCTTTGCCCCCTTAGACTGCGGGCAACGGGACGTTGGTGGGTGTTTTATAGACCTGACGGGCGCCTGGACGGGACCTGATGGCGCATGAACTAGAGAGGCTGTAGGTTCTAATTCTAACCCACAGCAAATATTAGTGTTAGCCGATTACAAATTATTTTACCTCCAGCTCTATCCACCACCGTGTTTACACTCTCGCGATGGAGAGGATGTATTCTCTTCGAGACGGGGCGGCTTTCGCAGTGCGCAGCAAGACGTTCAGAACGTCTTTTTAAGCAGCAAACGTGTAGAACGCCACGTTTTAAACGTTTGCTGTTTAAAATGCTCTCTACACCAGCCATGGTAGGCTAACATTATCTCTAATTGCCGAAACACAACAACGCTACATACAAGCATGGTTGCAATATCAACAGACTTAGATAAGATGGTGATAGCTAGCCAGACGGACTTAGCACAAGTCATAACCACCAACTAAACCATAGAACCAATCTTAACTTCCATTGCCATTGAGAATAGAACCCGGAATTTCTGGGTCTGAAACCGGTGATATTTTCAGAAGACTACGGGGGCAATAAATCTTCGCACTTATGTGCGTTACGCGGCTTGGCACCCTTAGTCGCCATAGCCTAAAATACAAAAAAATATTTTTATAAAAAAATTAAACCGCCTTCTAAAAAACCACATCAAAAAAGTAAGAAATAATTCCTCACCAAATAAATAACGTAAGTACTTTGAAGTCGGGCGTGAAACATGTACAATGTTTTGTTGTTTTTGTTAAAACCCGCCCGACTTCAAAGTACTTACGTTATTTATTTGGTGAGGAATTATTTCTTACTTTTTTGATGTGGTTTTTTAGAAGGCGGTTTAATTTTTTTATAAAAATAATTTTTATTTCACTCTTTTTAGTGCATCGTGCAGGCAATTTACGTGTTTTCTGGTAAATAGGTATGTGATCAAACTCAAAACCTCCTTTTTCGAAGTCGGTTAAAATACCTTGAGGTATCCCCTTTCCAACAAAACAAGAATCATCTAAATCGGTTTATAAACAAAGGAGTTATGCCTAAAGATACGTATTAAATTCACATAAAGTGGTAACGAAAACGACAGTATTTTCAAGATTTCCTGAAAACTACTGAACCGATTTCAAAATTTCAAAAAAAAATGGGACCAACTTGGAAACCAACCTGATGTAATAACGTTTGAACCATTTCAATCGGTTCAGCCGTCTTCGAGTAATCGGTGGACATACATAAAAAAAAAAAAAAAAAAAAACATACATACAGACGAATAGAGAACCTCCTCCTTTTTGATTTAGAAGTCGGTTAAAAATGTATGAATATCAACAGAGAAGTAATGCGCGCGAGCGACGCTGACTTCTCTGTTGATATTCATACAATTTTGTATTTTAGGCTATGGCGACATGGGTTATTTTTCAATGACCTCAAAAATTTTCGCGAGTATTTTTCTTTTCTGTCTGCGCTGAGCCTTAAGGTGGTTCGATGAGCTCAGTAGCGCCACCAATGGAAATAAATAATTTACGATTTATCAACGGCTTAGAATAAAAGTTTCGGTTATTTTGCGCAAATAAAAGAGTAAAATGCAATTTTTAATTGTTTTTTCAGGGCCTCAAATATGAGCTATTAGGTTTTGGATCTCGATATTGCTAAATGTGGCCACTTTTGGCACTATTGAGATTCACGACTTATTGCGTAAGTTTGAGTTCTTAAAAGTATATTTATAAAATGCATTTTACTCTTTTATTTGCGCAAAATAACCGAAACTTTTAATCTAAGCCTTTAAAAAAATGTAATTGATTTATTTCCATTGGTGGCGCTACTGAGCTCATCGAACCACCTTAGTGGTGTCGTTTCTGCCCCCTCGGCTGCCTCCGCTACCCGCTGTCGTTGAGAACACGGCCTTATAGATGTTGCCAGATAAACTTCCATGCGGAGTTATCACGACTGCTTTAATCGTAGGTAAATGTAATGTAAACGCTATGATAATGACACTAATACGAGTATTTAAATGGTGGCTAAGTCATACTCATCATCATCGTCCATTTTAATGTCCTACTGTTAGGGCACAGACCTTCCATACCGATGGTACAATTCAGATTGTAGGATGATGATGTACAGTCATGATCATGAGCAATAATAATATGTTAACAACATAGGACTATGTCATATTACAATATTGAATGACTTTTGCGGCACATATAGCTATGTTTCGGAACGCTTCAATGTGAAAAAGTTGTATGTTGTTTACATCTATTGCTCGTGACTGTTATTTCCTATAAAAAAACCTACGTCCGTCGTCGCTTCCCGCGCCGCCCCGCCGCCCGCGCCGTTCTTTATGCTTAGTTAGATCTTTCAAAATACGCAACGGGTTTTCATGCGAATTGAATCCATAAGTGTACTGATTTGAGAGGATGGTTTATATGTATATTATATTACATCTATTTGTACTTATGCAAAACCAGGGAAGGTAAGTACAAATAGAAAACGCTTGTGTTAAACCTAATTAATAATTTAGAAATTAAATTCACTGCAGTCAGGGGACCTTTTATTTAATTTACTTAAGTAACACTTAGTTAAATTTACTTAAGTTTTATTTACTCACATAACTACATCTTAAAACCTAAATGACATAAAATAACTGATTGCGCAAATTCATAAAAATCCATAAAAAATGATTATCTCAATCTCAATGAATAAAAATTCAAAATCGTTTATTCAATTTAAGTTTGTTTAACAACACATAAGAACGTCAATGAAGCTAATCCTACGGCAGGAGACCTTGTAGCGAGAAGAACCGGCAAGAAACTCGCCAAGGGCTATTTTTTTCTCTCTGTTTTAACTTATACAGAGTCGTCAAATTTGAAAAATGACCTTCACATAATAGTAAGGTTACTTTCCATCACAATACAGAATACCGCTTAAATTAAGTAAAATTTTGCTTAATACCTAAAACAGTAAACAATTTTCAACCAAACAAGGAATCAAATAGTTTAATGAACACACTAATCTTAATCTTATTCACATTATATTATAGGATTAATAAAAAGGAAACTGCAAGCTGCGCCGCATATTCAAATCTATAAGTATTAACAAATAAAAGGAATCAGTATGTACAAAGATTCAGGAAGTAAGTAACTCTGCAAATACAACAACAAAATGGTTGTTCCGCGCGGTGGCCATGACAGATTATGGCAATTTCGTTGCCGCTGCTCTTTTTACGCTTTCGCTGGCGCTTGATAGATACTCGTGCTAACAAAAACTTGAGTATATACCCTTTTACTTGTATGAAACTGAAACATGTACAGCAAAGTTGATGGATTTGAAGTTTGGCTTGATATTGTATGAATAATTTTGTCTTTCTTCAAATCAGTTTTTTTAAACAAGTGATAGTTATGAAAGGAAATGGGTCTTACGATACGCTCGCAGGGCAGCGATAATAACACGATACTCATTTCATTACCGACGATATTTTATGCGTACACACGTCTTGCTTGAAGTTTACTGTATGAACTGATTACATCTGACTGTCGCTAATGAGTACACTGCTTAAGCACAGGCAGCTGTAGTTGTAAATTCACAAAATTTTACCGTAGTAAACGGCATTTTTGATAAAACATTCTGATTTGAGCTTTTTTTTTTTAATCCGCTGCAGGATAGTACTTAGCCTTCATCACACCTGATGACAAGTGGTGATAAGGCTGAAGGTGGAAACGCACTACTCCCGGAATATCCCGGTTAGGTATCTTATCTCTAACTGCCGGAACACAATGCTGAAAACATCATTGTTATGGCGTCAGACGTAGATAAGATGATGGTAGCTAGCCAGCCGGACTTAGAACAAGTCCTACCACCAACCAAACCGAATACAATATGTACCCCCACTGGGAATCGAACCCGGGACCTCTGCATCTGAAATCGGTGGTATGAACCACTAGACTACCCTCCTAAGGCCCAAGCTATTTTGACCAAATAAGGGTTTGCAGCCCAGATGCCTTTTTATAGGTTCACATGGTTCAGACCCAGAAGTTTCGATGTTCAAAAAAGTGTCTTAGGATCTCCCTAAGAACGTGGGATTTTTTTTGCATATAAATGAATACCAGTAGAAGGTTTTACGTGACTAAAAAAGTCCAAATTCAGCATCCTTTATTTAGGCTTATTATGTATACCCAAACCAATTTTTGTAAAATTCGTATTTTTAGGCTAATTGAGTAACAGTTGACGCTTTAAGGTATATTTATATTACAGAAAGAAAATAACATAGATATTTGGAATATGGCATGCTTGCTATATTTTTTATGACCACAAAAGTAGCTACTGAATACTAGCAATGTCACGAAAAATCAATTTGTATACAAAATGTTCATTGCTGTTTGTGTTAACTATATTAAAAGGTTCGTATGTTATATGCTTTATGAGTTCAATCAGTTCGTTCCACATTTAAAAGAGAGTTAGAGCATAAATAGACCAGTTTTTGTATCAAGTCCCAAAAAACACCTAAAAACACGACAACAGCCTTTATGCCTTTTAAAATCAATATGGTAGTTTTGAAAAATATTTTTTTTTTAATTAATATGTATAATGTAATGTAAAATTTATTAGTTATTTTGAAATGTATATTCCATTTAATATTCATGAATATTAAATGTAAAATGGTAAACTGCTGTGCCCAAACCGGGTTCATGTATGGTACTAGTATAATTCATTATAAGACCTTTGTATACTACATAATGATAGCAATAAATGATTTATGATTTATGATCTTTACCTCTTGAGAAGAAACCGCTCAAAATTAATGTTTTTTCAAAACAAATCCAATTGATTAGTTGTAACTACTTACATACCTTTTAAAATCTAAGTTTATGTAAATTCCAGCATACCTTCTAATAGGTACTCGGATTTTGCAAGGATATTATAAATGCGTATTCATTATTTTCGTGAAAATCTTTATGATATTGTAATTATTATATATCTGTTAGTATACAGAGTAAGACACTTTAAAAACAAGCCTTAAGATCATGCTAATAAACATGGATATACTTACGACGTCTACTACGTCTGGCCATCTTGAATGAGATTTCGCCAAAACTGTCAGATTTTTTTATTCTATTGGCACACCTGCTTAACTCTAATAATATCCATTAGGTGTTCAGAAACTTTTTTTCACTTTTGGCGCGTCGTTTAAAAAGTTATGGCGCATACAAATCGAATGCCTTTTAAAAGGTGGTTGGGTGTTTACCTCATAATATTGGATAACGTCTTGGGTCCGTACCACTATACACTTGCATACCTTTTAAAAGGCATTTGGGCGATACGAGGCTACAGAGGCGGTTAAAATTTTTACTACTACTGTTACTTTAAATGTTTTCATTCGGTAAATAATTGACAGATTTTTGTTTGTTTGTTCGTCTTTCAGGTCAAAACGGAACAACGGATCGACATGATTTTTAGTAGGGGGATAGTTTGGGAGCTGGAGCACTCTCCAGTATATCACTATATAGGCTACTTTTTATCCATTGAGTTATAATGTACTTGTTTTTATCCCGGAAAAATATCACATTCCCGCAGGATACCGTCATGTAGTCTACGCGGTCGAAGCCGAGGTAAAAAGTTATTTCAGCGCTTTCAATATGTCAACCATGACATGGTTTGCTGTTAAACACAATTAAAACCCAAAGGCAATATTAAGTTTACGGCAGATAGTAGATTATTATATCTCCATAGCACTAATTATTACTGCTAGTTATTAAATCGGTGTATCAATTTATCGGGCGGGCTTCTAAACCACTAGCCTCTTTTAAATGGGATACAATTAAAATGTCATTAACCAATTAAATGCAATTTTCTACAGCATTCTTTCCACGCGCTTCGACCGTGTACCTATGTCAGCGATTTTTTGTAGATTTTACAACCTCATAGGACTTATATAAAAATATATAATATATACCTATGATGTGCAGTATTAGAAGAAAAGGAGGAAGAAGGCATCGAAAGGGATGCCCCGGGATGCCACGGCATCATTTAAAAGCATAGCAATTTATGTCGTATTTATATACCGATACTTTGGAATGTCCAATTAGTAAAGATTTAAATCCCTTGCCATGCCGTTCCGATCTGCGTAGGCCTTTAAAGTGGAATTCAGGAAACAATTGCAATAAAACCTAAACAATATCCGAATGAACATAAAATTCTTTAATGGCCGTGTAAAACTTAAATGACCGATTTTAAAGTAGAATACCTAGACTAC
The DNA here is from genome assembly GCA_949710035.1 of Crambus lathoniellus. Taxonomy (NCBI): domain Eukaryota; kingdom Metazoa; phylum Arthropoda; class Insecta; order Lepidoptera; family Crambidae; genus Crambus; species Crambus lathoniellus. The sequence continues at coordinate 24,793,603 of OX453306.1, forward strand.
ATGATGAAATGCACACCGATTGCGTATGCTAGTTATATAAATGAAAATAAATGTCTGCTAAAACTATAGATGGGAGCGGAAAGTTTTGTCACGTCGTCGGAATATACCTACCTAGGAATATACTTACTTATTCTGCGGGCCGATTTTCGTTGTGACTATCGCGTTTTCGCGGAGGCGCAACGGAACTGCCAAATTGCATTGTAGATACACACACAGGCCTTGTTTCAAAACGTCGACCTAAAGTGCCTAGAAACACTAGGATAGAATCCAATATGATTATTTCCGGTATTCTGATAGCTAAAATCTCTCAAGGTAACTCTGAATGAGCTCTCTCAAGCTCCTCCGTGCTTTGGGAGGCTTAAGCTATTGATCCCAGCTGCATATACAGTCGTTATTATCAATCAATCAAGCAATCTACATTGGGCTCGCGTGGTGATTCATGTCCCGTTCTAGTACCTATATCTTATCCATCTATAAGATAGGCCTGTGCGCCAGCACTCTGTTGACTCTTAACTGCGGACCTGAGGGCCTACTCTGGAAAGCAAAACTCGAAACTTCGTTACACCCGTCCCTCTCACACTCGAGTCATGACAGAATCGAGTGTAAGAGGCGGGGATAACCTAAGTTTCAGATTTGCATTTCAGAGTACGGTCTCCGACTTGACCTAACTTAACAGGATCTGCGTGGGATTCGCTTTTTAAGCCCAGACTAAATAAATTATTTTGATTATTGACAACTGGAAAATGAGATATTATTTGAGTTTCATACAACATTTAACTATAGAGATGACATAACCTAGAGAACGCATTAAGAAGATCTTAAGATTTTTGCAGTAAGTAACTACTTATTCATTGATATAACACCACTTTTAACGGATATAACGAGTAAGTATATTCAAACTACGGCCCCGAATAGGTGCCGTAACGTCGGAAAAAACACAACAACTTACTACGCGTGATTAAATCTGTCAAAAGTGGATTTATTTCATATTTTAAATCAATTAGCACAGTAGGTATTCCAGTTTCTAAATCGTTGATTATTTCAATAAATAGAATACTCTAGTTACCCTCTAGTGAGTTATTTGGCACTTAACCAGAACGTGTGCAAAACCCATAAAACTGATTCACACGTCATAACTTCAGTATTGCAATGCAACCCAACATAACCAAATGTGGGTTTCTTGTGATTCGATATCCACGATTCTAAATATACCTTTCAGACCCGTGGTTCACCTAAGTAGTACACCTAGGTGTTCCACTGTTAAGTTTTTGTACCTACCCGTGGTTCACCTGTTAGAGCTAGGTGTTCCACGGTTAATTTCTTTCACCTAGGTGTTCCACAGTTAACTTTCTGTACCACTGGTTCACCTAGCTAGGTGTTCCAGGATTGTTGGAACCTATTTTGTTAATATCATCCTCTTTCAAAAAATAATGGCCACTTATAATATTTTTTTCTGAGGTTAAAAGTATATTGCTGATGATGTTGAATTTGGAGCTTGTTCTAAGCATAATCAGCCATTTAATGTCCCCACTGCTGGGGCACCGGCCTTCCTTAATGGGAATCCTTTAAAAATCATTTAAAAGGAGAATGGGCCATGTCTCATCCACCACAACCCGGACTGGTGAGTATTAACGACTGCAAACGCAACCGAGAGCAACGGCTTAACGTACCTATTGAAGCACGGAGGAGCTGGCTCTATTCATAACTAGCTGTGCCCCACAGTATCACCTGCATTAATTTGAGGAAAAGGAAAAACCTACTAAAATAGTTATTTGTTATACAAGAGAGCAAAATCATTTTTCGCTGCGAGTGCCTAATTTAAATCACGAACTAGCGAAGTAGTCTAAAATTGAATCACGAGCGTAGCGAGTGATTCAAATATAGACTACTGAGCACAGTGAGTGATTTAAAGGCACGAGACATCAGAAAATTTTGCTCTCGTGTTAAACATACAACTTTTCACCTCTACCAGCGAGAAAAATGTTACAGGACAGAAAAACAACATTGAAGGCAACATTTAACAATAAAGAAAACATCAAAATTAATAATTAAGAGTGAAATTGGTGCAATTATGCAAGTTGAAGGTAACTGTTTGCATTGCGTTCAAAAACTGCACTGCATGTAATTTTTATGAAAACCAAACATGATATTAGCGATATAATGTTCACTTCATATTATTTATTTTAAATATTGCGTGTTTAATAAAAAGCAATAGTAGTACAATCGTATTTATATAATTTGTTATTAGAATTCATTAATTTTTCTTATTTTATATTTATATCATGCATGCGACCTCATTTCGTCCATACTCTTTATTTCGAACCTTTGGTATCCGTGTATTTCTTTTTTAAGCTTTATATTTCATGTCCATCGACATAAAGCTATCTATCTATCCTTTTTGCTCATATTAATTTTAAAAGTCCCATCCTTGTCACTCTATTTCTTTTTTCTTAATTATTTCAAAAGTTAGTGTAAGAAATTTAAAAAGCACTTTGCGTCACGCTCGCAGCAAAAATCGATTTTGCTGCGAGTTTTTAGGCGCCAAAAGCGCCCTTTTCGAGCTGGAGTGGTGAAAAGAAATATTTATTTCCGTGTTCGCAACATTTTTCAGTAATACTCTGCTTCTCTTCGTCGTAGCGTGATGTTATAGAGCCTATAGCCGTCCTCGATAAATGGACTATCCAACACAAAAATAATTATTTAATGCGGTCCAGTAGTTTCTAAGATAAGCGCGTTCAAACAAACAAACAAACTCTTCAGTACCTATACAACGTGTTAATGAATAAGCGCAATATATATATTGAATCAGTACCTACTCGACCAGAATGTATGGAACAGTTGATTTTTTTTGTTGAGTTGCAGAGCTGGCCCCATAGTAAAGTTGTTCATATTCATGAGCACAATCACCACCTGAGAGGTTTTGCGCTTATTCACTAGCACGGTGTAGATTTATGTCGAATCCAATCATCATTACCGTATTGATATACAGGGTGCCTACCATCAACTTTAAGACAGCGATTCAAAAATAGCGCGATGCAGAATAGGTTCCTATAATGAATTGCTTTCTTTCGTACTACGACCTTCTGAAAACTGGATCGCAAATGAATTGCTAAATGTGAATGACCGAACGATTTGTGTCCTTATTTCTTCTACCCGTCTCTTTCACTCGATCCTGTCATGTCCGGAGAGTGAGAGGGACGGATATAATTTGCAGGTGTCATGTCAGCTTGGCCGAGTTATAAGTCAAATAAGAGATATGACAGCTTAGCGGCTGTGAAATGTCATACTGAATCGCTGTCATTAATATTAAGCTGTCGTGGTACGAATAAGCGAAGCAGATCAGTTTAGGTCCTAAACAAAACCGCAATAAGAGTTGATGGTAGGCACCCCAGTTGTGAGTAAAAAAGACTTGGGTCTATCATTAATTACACTACAAACTATACCAAACTCATTTTTACAAGAGCAAAGGGTGCAAAAAGAGCGTCTTCTTTATAGTTGATTGATGTAATAATTTACATCTCGGGTTAGTTAATAAAGTCGTGACGAATATTCCAATTACGCTCAGCCAGCGTAAAGTTTGCGGCTGGGCGGCTAAAATGGCACGAACATTAGACGGGCTGTTACGATCGAGTACCTAGTAAAGAGCTGGTTTGTCAAGTTTACTTCTGCTTTTATCGAGGACTTTCTTTAAATTATAATAATTTTCTTTTGTTGCTCAGAATTAGTTTTGTAAGTTGTTATTTTTTTTACTTGAGATACTTAACTAACATTATTTTGTCACTTAACTTGTATCTAGTTTTACCGCTATCCGCATATTGGATAGGAACAAAATTTTATTGAGGTCTCAAAAATTTTCAAATTAATTGTCTTATTATTACCACAGATAATATAATAGTATACTTATTACCATAGCCCAAACAAAGAACGTATGTACTATATAATTACTTTTTGCTTTTTTTACAAAGACCGATACAAATATACATGTTTATGCGCACACATATTTATGCTGTAGGGGATCGAACCCACGACCTCTACGCAGAATGTTTCTAAGCATTAAATTGATTTAATCGATGTGAATAAATTTTTTTGACTTTGACTTTGAATGCAGGTATACGACCCACTTCGCCAAATAGGTCGCCACATTAAATAAGAAAAAATCGACCCGTCTCACAAATAGCTCCGATGGGGAATCGAACCCACGACCTTTCACTGTCCGGGCGAATGCTCAGAGACGGGTCGATATATTTTTCTAATACTTCATTGCCAATAATAAAAATTGCATTGTGAATGCAAAAAAGTAAAAATAAAGTGAAATTGTAAAATTGAATTATTCTAATATGGCAATCGAAATACCTACCTATCCACGAGAATGGTTTTCGCTCTCTCTAGAAACTAGTCATAGTCATAGTCATAAAATTTTTATTCATATAGATAAAATAAAATTAATGCTTATGAATCGTCCAACATTTTTTTACCTACCACCTGTTATGGACATCTTTTAACTGACCAGAAAAACAGGCGAAAAATATTTCTGAAACACACTTGTGAACACAGTTGTTTCAGAAATAAATCCTGTAAGTACATTATCTAAAACATTGTCTAACGTACCAAGCTGCCTGCAATTTGTTTAAGTAAAATATAAATATTTTAGTACCTAATAAAACAGCGGTTAAGCGCAGCACTAGATACCAGTTAGTTACGTAAACTGACCGCAGAAAGTAACGGGGATTGCATTATTGTGCATCGCTGACTTTCTAGGCATTTCACTTGGCTGAGGACTGCTATGCTACCTAAAACCACTCACTTTTACTTTTTCTTGAAGTAGTTTTTTTAAACTAGTAGCAATATATTATTTGAGAGACTAATGGATGTCGACTTCTTTGTCCGCGCGGAATTGGTGACCGCGATCGCGATTCCACGCGACTATTTTTTTTTATTCACAACGGGGTAGCACTTAGCCTATGTACTTTCCAAGGCCTAATCTATCTCTATTCTGAATTTCATCAAAATTGCTTCTGTTGCGTTCGGTTTAAGCGTTAGAAGGTTATGTACAGACAGAGAGATTTTATTTTTTACTAGCTCTTCGCTTGCGTGTACTACACGACGTTATCCCGCGGAAATGTGATATTTTTCCGGGGTAACAAAGCAGCCTATATATGTTCCTCTACACTGTAGAGTCTACAGGCTACAAAGTATCTGTGTTTCAAATTTCAGCCAAATCTGTTCAGCCGTTTTGGCGTGATTGAATAACATACATCTAAACATCTAAACTCTCACATTTATTATAAAGGGTGTCTCAAAAGTACGTATAGGATTTGAATTTCGCGCTATTTCCGAAATATTCAAGATGGCGGGTTGAAATTTGACATACGTCATCTTGACACATGTGAAATTAATCGTGGAGCGTTTCACAATAAAACAGCGCATAGAAGTTAAACAAATATTTAACGAAAATTCACGATCAATTACAAACACTTGTGGAAAGGTCGAAAAATCTCGTAATTTCAAGAAGAGGTGATGTCAAATGGTCACCGAGATCTTGCCATCTGATGCCACTGGATTTCTTTCTTTGGGGCTACGTCAAAGATAAAGTCTACACCAATGATCCACAAAACATAGACAATATAGACCAAATATTCGCCGAGTTATTGGTGAAATAAGTAGCGGAATGTGTGAAAATATCAGCGAAATGTGTGAAAGTGTCTTGAAAAACTTGCACACAGCAAAAATGCCCGTGGCGGCCATTTAGCAGATTTTATCTATTCAAATAAAATTGTACAAGTCTCTTCTTTAAAATAAAATAAAACTACGAAGAAATTCCAATCCATTCGCGTTTTATTGAGACAAATCATCCTATAATTACTTTTGGGACACCTGTTATTAGTAGGATGCCTATTTATTAGGGGCGCTTAATAGCATCATTTACAATAAATCGTATCAAGTAGATAATTACAAGCTATCGAGTATTACTTTTGCATTTCATATATTATTATTAGTGTTCGTATATATTTATAAATGTATCAATGTACCACTGGTGCAAAAAAACTACAGGGACTACAACGTCAGGCCTGCTGCGCCCTCACAGGTTGCATGAGCACAGCTCGAGGTAATGCTGAACCTAACACCACTGCATCTCCACATTCAACAGGAGGCAGCCAAAACAGCTCTAAGACTAAAACAACTGGGATCTCTAAAATTCGAAAGGGTAAAACATCTCAGTGTATTACTGAAGGGCTGGCTAAACGACCCTCTTATCGAAGCAGTATGCGACAAGGTCAAGCCAACCTTAATTTTCGACAAAAAGTACAGAATACACCTGATAGACGACATCAGCTCAGAGAAAAAACACAAGGCTCTCCTCATTTACACTGACGGCTCCAAGACCTCATCGGGCACAGGGTCGGGTGTCTTCTCAGAGGACCTCAACATACAAATTGCATCCCCCTTAGGCTCATACAACACGGTCTTTCAGGCCGAGTGCATAGGCATAATAATGGCGGCTCGGGCAATCGAAACAAGAGAGGTAAAAGACCGCGACATCTTAATTCTCTCCGACAGTAAATCCGTCCTACAGGCTCTCCAGGGAAGTCGCATCACATCGAGCCTTTTACTTGAGTGTCACCACGCCTTAAATACAGTAGGTGCACTTAATACTATCACTATCCAATGGATCAAAGGTCACAGCGGATCACGTGGAAACGATGCAGCCGACGAACTGGCCAGACGCGCATCCGTTGGCCCAGAGCCGATCGCGCCCATCCCGACGAGCTGGTATGCAAATGGGATCCGTGAACGCACTACAGAATTACACCAACAGAACTGGAGCTCGCTGGATTCGTGCAGACAGGCGAAGCTCGCACTGCCGCGCGCGGACGCGCGTATATCCAGGGCCCTGATACAACTGTGCAGACCGCAACTTCGCCTGGTAACAGGTGCCATTACTGGTCATGGACAATTTAACAGACATCTTTTTAATTTAGGTGTCACCGACAGTCCCCTATGCAGAGGATGCATGGAGGAAGAAGAAACAGCTGCCCACGTACTGCTGGAATGCAGGGGGGTGGCCCCCTACCGGGCGAGGTACCTCGGCTCGCCGGGCAGCGTCCAGGAAGCGATCACTAATGTGAAAGCTCTTGGAGCGTTCCTGGCTGAGCTGGGCTGGCTGGAGTGATCTGGCCGCGCACCCTCCGGACGCAAAATAGGCGCAATAGACGTCGAGTTGCGGAAACCGCCCGTAATGTTAAGAAGAAAACGAAGAATGTATCAATATGTATATAAGAATAATTGGTATTTATGTACCAAGTAATAAAGTTAATCAAAATCACCTATTCCTGTGTGAATTGTATTTAAATTAATTAATCATTGAGAGCTATCGACAGCTGGATAAATCTAGAAACTAATGACGTGCAATAGCAATCTATTTTCATAATTGAACTGTCATCCATCAAAGTTTAATGTACATAATCAAAATGAATGAAATGACGTCAAAAGCCGAGTACAAGGACATACAGAATAACTGACGGTTACGTGATTAGATAGAAATTACCTCTGCCATAGTACACATATAGCTAGCAGCATCACATCTTAGCGTCTTTTTAAACCAGCGGGTAGCCCGCATTGCGTCGGCGGGCGTGCGTCTCTACCTACAAATACTTTACATTTTTCTGAGCTTCCCGTTGCCCTAAAATATCTCTCTATTTAAATTGTTTCTTTGAATAGTTGTTGCAAGCGGAAGAAATTAGAGTACCAATAATACTTACGCTTTATTTAAGCGTAAGAATTTGCATACTCGCATTGGCAGCGCCAGCAATAAGAACTGTTTACCGATTTGTCACAAACAACGCGGGTGTCGTGATATTTGGACTATGATCACTGATTACTAAATAGTTAGGTACTAAGTCTATGATCCTCGTTCAGAGGTCTGATAGCGACCTACTGTATTTTATTGTAGGCGTTTCCATCTATAGTCCTTTCAATCCCGCGAAGTTACTTGTCAAGTCGGAAACACTCTTGTCTGTCACAGTGTGTTGACGCGCGGTACTACGCGTATCGGTTTCATACATTTGTATGGTTAGAAACACATTAATGCGTGGCGCGAGTGTGTCTCTGTTTCTCTCGTGTCCATACTAAGTGTATGAAACAGATATCCTGTCTTCGCGTAAGAGCACATAAGTGTGTTTTCTTCTTCAGTCACGTCAGTCATCGGATACGAATAATACGTAGTGATTATATACTTGATCAGTGATCGGAAGGATCCGTAAGCGCAAGGGAGTGAGCAATAATTATTACGTCTTGCGCTACGCTGATGACACTGTGTGTCGCGAGTGGACAGTAAAGTCGAGTTATTACTATTAATATAAGCTTAAATCATCCCACCTGTAGGGAAAACACCTTCCTTCTATTTCGCAAGGCCTTGGGCTATCGTGAATTGAAGATGAGTTACTGTTTTATTTGCATTATGTGCTGTTTTTATACTATTATGGTCATTAAAGTCCACGTAACATCTTTGTAATTGTGCCGTATCGCATTGACGTGGAAAACATAAGTGTATTTTTATTTTAGTAAACTTTACGTTTCTAACTTGGTACTTACTTAGGTAGTATTTATAGAAATCATGGTTCAAAGTATGTTTAGTTGTTATTGTTGTCGACGGCTTCATATTATTTTGACACAGTCTATCCTGATTTTATATTATTTTTATGCGTTCACAATGCAATTTTGTAAGTATAGGAAAAATGTGATAGTAAAAAACCACGAGCCCTAGAGGTAAGTAGCTTTCAGGCGGGATGGTTTTTTACTATCACATTTTTCCTATACAGTTTATCCTCTTTCTAATGAGTTCAAACAGAATCCTATGCTTTGTACCTTACTCAAAAGTTGTAATAACCATGTAGAAAAGATTAAACCTCTGTGCAAGTATTAGGTACATATGAGTGCACATAGGGTAAAGAAAGGTATATTGGTGATATAAGTAATTTGGTGATAGTTTTGTAATCGGATTACCAAAAAGTTCCCTATGCGAGCTCATTCATGAGACAGCGCTAGCGAGTTCCTACGAGTGTGAGGAAGATAGACATATATCACACGCTACGCTTCAACGTTCCTGTGTTTATTAAACAATCTTTTTACAAAATATCACCAAATTACTTATACCAGCAATATACCTTTCTTTTCCCTACCTAGTTATTCTGTGTGTGTTTTTCCACATGTTTAAAGCTGTAACGCCCTTATTGGTTTTGGACCGCTAATTTTTGAATCGTTTCATTTTTTGCTTGCCTAACTTTTATAAAAAAACTAGCTGACCCGGAAAACGTTGTTTTGCCATATAAATTACTTCTAGAGATACTAATATCGCTGTTAAATATGGGGGTTGGTGGCAGACGGCTGAAAATAAAGGATTATTTTTGTGCTATATTATAAAAAACTAATAATAATAACGTTGGTTTTACGACATTCCGGAAATGACGAAAAAGAAAAGATTTTTCATACAAATTTCGATCAACTGTCGACATTTGTATGGAAAGTAGTTTTTGTGTCTTTTTTCGGAAAAGTTTTTGTTTATAATGTTAGTAATGTACTCCTGCGAGTTTGTTGATATTTTACAAATAAACCTGTATATTGTACCATATCCAGTTTATTGAGAGCCGCGTCACCTGCGATGCGTCTGGCGTTCAGACAACGGGATTTCGCCGCGACCGGGTGGGTTTTATTAATTTTTCCATATCTAACGAGCTGCGACGCGACTGGCGATATGCGACGAAACACGTGCGTTATACAAATAGCCCTGAATATAGGATACGAACATATTCAGCTCTGAAAAAGTTCTCTTATTGCCTGGGCGTTGACTTTTGGTGCAGCACAGGTGTTGTAGTGTTGATCCTATTAGTGTTACAAAGTATGTCACATTATGAATATAAAGTGTTTGTGTTCGTCTCGGTGTTTCTTATGTTTATTACGTGTAATAATAATAATGAAAAGCCTGTCTCTGGATCCTTAACCATCGATAGCCGGGACCCTGATCTTGCTACCGTTGGGGAACTGCATTTTTGTATTTTTAAATGTTATATTTTTTTGTGTTATACATTGTAAAAATTTAATGTTTAGAAATATAATTTTGTACTTTTGTCAAATAAGAGCATGGCAAAATACTCGATTTCATATTAATTAACCATTATTTACTTAATACATTTAAATTATTAATTACATAACAAAATAATTTATAAAATAAAACCTACTTATATAATTATATCCTACTTATCCTACTAATAATATTATAAATGTGAAAGTTTAGATGTTTGGATGTTTGGATGTTTGTTACTCAATCACGCCAAAACGGCTGAACGGATTTGCCTGAAATTTGGGACACAGATACTTTGTAGCCTGGAGAGGAACATAGGCTACTTTTTATCCAGAAAATTTATCACATTCCCGCGGGATAACGTCATGTAGACCACGCGGGCGAAGCCTCGGGCGGAAAGCTAGTACTAAATTTAAATAATAAAAAAGTTAAAAATTTTGATTAATAATTAACTAGGCAATATGTCAAAAAACTTATCTACTTATTCAAATTTATCATAAAAAAAAATATCCCGATATTCCTACGGGAACGCGGGTGAAACCGCGAATTGAAACGGGTGAGACGGGTCGATTTTTTCGAAATACTTCATTTTCCATTTTTCAACCATAAAAATTGCATTGTGAATGCAAAAAAGTAAAAATTTAAATAACTCGGAAACATTCTTCTTAATTATGTAGTAGACAGAAAAAAGCTACATTCAGTGTTCGTCTTTTTGTACTCACATTTTTTATTATACAGGGCGTCCCAAAACTATGTCACATATAGGGAAAGTACCTTAAACACTGTAGACATAAAATTTTACTGTATGGAGACTACATTTTTATTTTAAAAAGAAAAGGAACTGCATTCAAAGAATTTTCAATAATCGCCTGTCTGAACTGGGAATCGAACTCGCTGAATTTATAAAAAAAATCTCTAATTTTATTATACTGATCGAAAGGCTCGATTAAATCTAAGCATTTGTTAGCATCTTTAATAAAAGGAAGACTACAAAATTTTACATTTAATGTTGAATAACAAGTTTGTGCAGCGTTATGGATAGCTGTGACTGTCGTGCGTGCTTAAAACTTTAACATATTAATGTATGACTAATAAGTGAAGATTGGAGCAATTATACGTATTTTCCTTATCATAAGTGTTTGATAAAGTTATAATGTGTTAAATAACACCAGCTCGATTGGTTTAAAAATGTTTGAATAATTTCAAACATTTTCGCCCTGAAGTCGTCCCACGACTATGCCACATGGTAGAATAGACCGCACCAAATACTGTAGAAAGAAATTTTTATTGAAATAGGACTTTATTTTTATTTCAATAACAATACGAACTGCATTCAAAGATTTTTTTAATAATAGCATGTCCAAATCTAGAATCGAACCCGCACCAAATTATTCAAACTTTTTTAAACCAATCGAGGTGGTGTTACTTAAGTATCACATTAACAAAGACTTATGATAGGGAAATTAGATCTTCACCCATTAGTAATACATAGAAATGTTAAAATATTGAGCACGACAGTCACAGAAAAGGCTATCCGTTACGCTGCACAAACTTGTTTTCCAACATTAAATGTAAAATTTTGTAGTCTTCCTTTTATTTAAGATGCTATGTTACTTAGAAGAAATGCTTATGTGTAGTCAAGCATTTCGATCAGTATAATAAAATTAAAGAAATATTGTTTTTTACATTCAGCCGGTTCGATTTCCAGTTCAGACAGGTGATTATTCAAAATTCTTTGAATGCAGTTCGTTTTATTTTTACAATAAAAATGAAGTCTCGTTTCAGTAAAATTTTATATCTTCGGTATTTGAGGTACTTTCCCTCCATGTGCCATAGTTTTGGGACGCCCTGTATATTAAAGAGTAAAAACAAAATATAAAAAGTAGGATGCTTCACCGTGATACACATTACACATAAAGAATTATGAAAATTCAAGTCAACCAAATATCAACTAGGAAGTAAAAGTTCTTAAATGTGGTGTTAACCACACAAGTGAAGTGACATTTTAATTGACCTATTATTCAATTTTATTGGAGTTCGCAGAAAATAAATCGCAATACAACCACTTCAATTAAAAAGAAATTCAAAAGAAATACACAAAATTATATTATGCGTGATGTCTGATTGTGAGATATTTACGATTGTCGGAAAACGTTTAACTTTCAATTTGTGCGTACTTAAAGTTAAGTATAATAATAAAGGCCTTTAAATAAACTTCCTCTTTTCCCTAAATTGAGTGGTAGCTATGTGAGTAATCTTTGAGGGTCGCTATAAACCTGTTGTATCGTATGTGCTGATTTAATGAGCCTCTATAGGATGTCCATCAAAAGGTTGAGGCCGGTCATGAGGATTTTGTAGCTATAATTAGTCATTATAAGACCAAAACGGAAGTTTATTTTTAATTATTTCATATAAAAAAGTTGTTTACAAGTTTCGTTTATTGTACGAGTTGTAGTTGGAATGGCGTGGAGTTATCATGGAAATACTAAGGTGAGAATCTAAATAGGTATAATATAATTGTATGGGGAAGGCTTATTGAGGAAGCGAGTTCAAGGTTTCTAGTTTTCTGTTCTGTAGCACTAGCACGAAAATTGTCGGTAAGGTAATCTAATTAGAAAACTTCTAGCTTTTCGCCCGCGGCTTCGCCCGCGTGGATTACACGACGTTATCCCGCGGGAATGTGATATTTTTCCAGGATAAAAAGTAGCCTATGTTCCTCTCCAGGCTACGAAGTATCTGTGTCCCAAATAGCCAAATCCGCTCAGCCGTTTTGGCGTGACTGAGTAACAAACATCTTAACTTTCACATTTATAATATTTGTAGGATAGTAGGATTAGTAGGATAATATATGTATAGTAGGATACCAACCCTCAAAAGCAGCTTTCAAATTGCTGCTTCTTCTTATTTTCGTGTTGACCGTGTAGGTATAATTTGACTCGATGATTTAAGTGATAAGAGCTGCTGTCAAATATCTATCACATTCTTGTTTCTTATACGACATGTTTCCATACATAAATACGATAACGATAGTTTATCCTGCCAAGGGCGCTGACCTTGTTTTGAACTCGTGGGCATTGCTTTGAAAGAGCGAAAACCAAATGCAAATGCTCATTTAATGATGTATGGAGTTTCTTACGAACCTGAGGGCCTACTCTGAAACGCAAAACCCGAAACTTCGGTATACCCGTCCCTCTCACTCTCTAGTTGGGACAGAATCGAGTGAAAGGGGCGGGGCTAACCGAAGTTTCGGATTAGCGTTTCAGAATAGGCCCTCTATTGGCGTGCCGAGCACTGCTCCTGGGCAACAGCTATGCTTACCTAGCTAGATATTTGAAAAATGGAAAATGACGTATTTAGAAAAAATCGACCCGTCTCACAACCAGCTCCGATGTGAATGAATGCAAAAAAGTAAAAATTTAAATAACTAGCTAGATATTTGATAAAAACCTTTAATTAAGGTTTATAAAAAATCAACGTACAGACCACAACACAGCAGGCCTTACAGGAGCAGTCACTAGTCATAATACGTACGCTTTAAATTTATCAATAGGTATACTAGTATTGCCTTCGATTTCGGCCGCGTGGAATCACGTTTGACCGTGTCGCGTCGGTTCTATTTTCGTCTTGTGTGCCTTTTTGAGACATTTAAAATGATATCAAAACCAGAATTCTATGTATTAAAGTAGCTTCTTTAAGTTTATGCGATTAAAACGCTTTCAACGCCATATCTACACGGATTAGAAATGCTCGTTTTTTAGTTCTCTTATTTTAATCGCCGTATAAATTTAGACTATAAGAAATAGGGTTTAAAAAAGATAGAAAATAAACAAAATATAGCACACTATATTTTTTCAATCCTAAAACTGTCATCGTCGCGGACATGAGCTAATAAGTTGCGAATTTTGATAATCTAACCGGCTACCGTGTCCAAAGTGCAAAAAGTAAACGGCATTCTTTCAAACAACGAAAGTGAAAGGATGCTGCTGTGAGAAAGTAAATGAGATGTGATTTTTTGTTTCTATTCTATAAAATTGATGATAAATGCCTGAGTTATGCGAAGTTAGTTTCTCGAGTTGAAATAGTAAGCTACAAGGTAACAAATTATTAAGTTAAGATTAAAATCTTTAATTTAACAAAGGAACAGGATTGGGCCTAATATACTCCCCTGGGGGACTCCAGCCTGCCTAGCATGACCATCATTATATCACGCAATGTGATAAAAGCCGCTCATGCTAGGCCGGCAGAGGTGACAGGTTTTTCAGAGCTAATAAAGTTATCGATTTTTGTGCAATGCCTACGATTCTGAAGATAATATTTAAAGAGCTGCATGCAACATTGTTCCCCGCACTCCAAAACTATAGTATTCTTTGCCAAAACTGTGTTCCAACTTCTCTAGAAGTTTGGGAATCGAGACTGTGTCAAAAGTTTTTACTAAATCAATGAAAACAGACCAACATTTGTATTTACTTTCAGTTTTATTAACAGCATAATCGACCAAGTCATGGACCGCTTCGTCTGTAGTAGACCTGCCTGATCTAAAACCGAACTGAGCCGAGGAAAGTAATTTACGTTTTTTCAAATACTGCACAAAGTTTTTATATATTGATAATTTTTCAAAAAATTTGGAGATGGTTGGTTGAAGTGAAATTGGACGGTAATTATTTTCATAGTCACAAGATATTTCTGCATACCTAGAAGGATGTATATATGTACAAAAAAGTACGCAGGGTAGATTTTTTCATACCCCTGGAGGGAAAGTACTCGAAACGATCATCATCATTATCATCATCATCAGCCATACGACGCCCACTGCTGGGAATAGGCCTCCCCCAAGGATCTCCACAACGATCGGTCCTGTGCTGCCCGCATTCAGCGGCCTTCCGCTACCTTGACCAGATCGTTCGGTCCACCTTGTAGGGAGCCTGCCCACGGTACGTCGTCCGGTACGCGGTCGCCATTCGAGTACCTTTCGGCTCCAATAGCCATCGGTTCTCTGCGCTATTGTGTCCCGCGCACTGCCACTTCAGCTGAGCAATCCCGGTTGTCATAATAGTTAGTTACTATCGCATTTATAAAGATCAAACGTGTATCCGATTATTTTATATTCTCTTCTTCGATTCTCTTACATTACGCGTTCATGTTGTTCGTTTGCCGCACGAACGCGTCCGTTTAGCCGCAGCGTTTGCCGTTGAATCACCGAATCACGTAAATGCCGGAAAACGCAGAGCACAATGCCGCTACCCGATTACCGATGCGTCTATACGTGTATTCCGCTTTTGAACTTGATTGTACTGGTGAATTGCGTTTGATTGCGCTAAAGCAAGTATTTGTATTCAAATAGAAACATGTATTAGAGATGTTTTTATAAAAATAAAGGCACTGGTACTAATAGTATCTTAGCTGACCCGCATACAATCAGAAAGACGGACATGGTAAAGAAGAATTCCTTGTTTACTACGTAACTCTCAAATAAACAAAATGTTAAATCCTACTAATATTATAAATGTGAAAGTTTGGATGTTTGGATGTTTGGATGTTTGGATGTTTGGATGTTTGTTACTCAATCACGCCAAAACGGCTGAACGGATTTGGCTGAAATTTGGAACACAGATACTTTGTAGCCTGGAGAGGAACATAGGCTACTTTTTATCCCGGAAAAATGTCACATTCCTGCGGGATAACGTCGTGTAGTCCACGCGGGCGAAGCCGCGGGCGGAAACCTAGTAACTAATATATTTCTATACCCTTGCCTAACTCACTCAATTCCAAACAAAAATTCATCCATCTAATTAAAAACACAGTAGGTACATTTCGTCATTATATTTCTGTCAACCAATTAGCAAACAAAGGCATTTGTTGGACAATACTAAAATACATGCCAAATGATTTAATTAGCCTGAGTCATTTCTTTTGTTTTCTAACCTTGCGTATAATTCACGGAGGGCCTAGAAAAGATGCAACGCGAACGCGTATGTTTAAAGCGACGTAAATTTTTATTACTTTTAGGACAGCCATACACGATCAAGCCTTCAGTCAAGCCAATGGTCGAGCATGCTTGAAGCAAAAATTCAATGTATGCTTGAGTCAATCATGCCTGATGACGGCAACCTCAGATCATATAATACTATTATATGATCTGAGACGGCAACCGACGAATCAGACCGGGTTGCCACATACTAGGCCAAACAAATATGTCATCATCATGTCAGCCGAACGACGCCCACTGCTGGGCATAGGCCTCCCCCAAGGATCTCCACAACGATCGGTCCTGCGCTGCCCGCATCCAGCGGCTTCCCGCGATCTTGACCGTCGGTCCACCTTGTAGGGAGGGCCATTCTAGAACCTTTCCGCCCCAACGGCCATCGGCTCTCCGCGCTATGTGTCCCGCCCACTGCCACTTCAATGATGCAATCCTTCGACCGATGTCGGTTGTTTTAGTTCTCCTGCGGATCTCATCATTTCTGATTCGATCGAGCAGGGAAATACCAAGCATCGCTCTCTCCATTGCTCGCTGGGTGACTTTGAGCCTTCTTATGAGACCCATAGTAAAAGACCACGTCTCACTTCCATAGGTCATTACTGGCAACACACACTGGTCAAAGACATTCGTCTTGAGACATTGAGGTATTTCGGACGCGAATATATGTCGGAGCTTCCCAAACGCTGCCCATCCGAGCTGGATTCGACGAGAGATCTCTTTCTCAAAGTTGGACTTACCTAACTGGACCGTCTGTCCTAGGTAAACATAGTG
Source organism: Crambus lathoniellus (assembly GCA_949710035.1). Taxonomy (NCBI): domain Eukaryota; kingdom Metazoa; phylum Arthropoda; class Insecta; order Lepidoptera; family Crambidae; genus Crambus; species Crambus lathoniellus. The sequence continues at coordinate 24,810,432 of OX453306.1, forward strand.
GTCAACAACTTCGAGTGTAATGTTCCCAACATTAACTGGAGCGGGTGCAACATGAGCATTGAACATGATTTTCGTCTTGTCCATGTTCATCTTAAGACCCACTCTTTGCGAAGCATTACCGAGATCTTCGAGCATTGTGTTCAGGTCTTCTAAGGTCTCAGCCATAAGAACTACATCATCGGCAAACCGTAAGTGTGTTAGGTACTCGCCATTGATGTTGATGCCGCATCCTTTCCAGTCTAGCAGCTTAAAAATATCCTCCAACGCAGCTGTGAACAGTTTGGGAGAGATGACATCTCCCTGTCTCACACCTCACTGTAGTTGGATAGGATTAGAGCTCTGGTTCTGTAATCGGACCGACATGGTGGCGTTTTGGTATAAGTACCTCAGCACCTCGATGTACCTGTAGTCTATTTGGCACCTCTGGAGAGACTGCAGCACCGCCCAAGTCTCAATCGAATCAAAGGCTTTCTCATAGTCCACGAACGCCAAGCAAAGTGGCAAGTTATACTCTTCGGTCTTCTGTATAACTTGCCGCAGCGTATGAATGTGGTCTATGGTACTGTAGCCTTTCCGGAACCCGGCTTGTTCGGGAGGTTGGAAGTAGTCGAACCTGCGAGCGAGACGATTCGTAATGACTCTCGAAAACAACTTATAGATATGGCTCAGAAGCGAGATGGGTCTATAGTTCTTCAAGAGAGTAGTATCACCCTTCTTGAAAAACAGCATCACATCGCTCCTGCCCCATGCCTTTGGCGTTTTGCCCTCAAGGATGACTGAATTGAAAAGCTTCTGGAGGACTTTAAGTATCGACTTACCGCCCGCTCTCAGAAGCTCTGTTGTGATTCTGTCATCGCCCGCCGCCTTGTTGTTTTTAAGCTGCTTGAGAGCCATTCTAATATCGTACAGGCTGACGTCCGGTATATCTTCGGTATGATGTCGGGTAAGCTTGGCTCGGGTAAGCTTGGCTTAACAAATATGTATATAGAGGTAAATATGAAAAATCGTCGACACGAAGAAGAAGAATTTATGCTTCAAGTAGGCTTGTCAAGCACGCACATAGCCACACACCATCAAGCTTGTTTGTCGCGCGTCGGCCGCTTCAAGCGTCAAATGACTGAAGGCTGCCTTGATGTCTGTGAGTGATTTTAATTTTGCGTAGACCACGTGACTATACCTTAGTTTCATTATATATTATAACGGCAACAGAAAATACGACTCTGTACTTTTTGACAAAGGTACACTTGCTAAATTAAATCTAGAAGTTGCTCATAGATATTACACGATTGTACAAATAAACAAAAACCTCTAGAAGCTAAACAACCCTAAGAAACCTTATATGGAAATTGGCGCTTCCAATACTAACCATAAATAAAAAAAGTTGATAAAGATAGTACGTGTGAATTGGCAAAAATAACTGACGGTCCAACGGCAGGAGACACCAAAAAGACTTTCTTTAATAAAACTACGAATGTTAAACATTTTGTGCAGTTCTTGGCGAAATTGAACAATAAATAAAAATCTAACGGGCTAAGGGCCCCGATGCGAATTCCGTGCGTATCCTCCCCTATTGGAAACTGTAACAACTTTGACTTTTAGCGCCGCTCACATAACTAATGAATAAAGTTGCGCCATTGAAGATCACCGTATTGTTTGACTTGCTTTCTAGGCGTTCGTGGGATCTATTATTAATTATTGCTCCCAGTACTAAAGCACTCTTGAGGTGTTCCAAAAACATTCTATCAATCCAAATGTGTGAAATAAAATAACCTCTTTGCATAAAAACGCACGTTTTTACTGTCATTTTTGTAAGTATTTGTCATATAAACTTAGACCAAAAAATGTAATGTAAGTAATTTGAAATGACTTCTTCTTTGTATTATCCTACTAATATTATAATTGTCAAAGTTTCGATGTTTGGATTGTTGTTACTCAATCACGCCAAAACGGTTTTGGCTGAAATTTGGGACACAGATACCTACTTTGTAGCCTGGAGAGGAACATAGGCTACTTTTTATGCCGGCAAATATCACATGCCCGCGGGATCGTGTAGTCCACGCGAGCGAAGCCGCGGGCGGAAAGCTAGTTATTAAAAAAATTCAGTACTTACATTAATTGTATTCAATAGTTTTAAATACCCTTGTTAACGTGCCCTTGCGCTAAATTGCTATAAAATTTATGGAAATCAACTAATTAACAAATTCTTATCTAACGACTAGTTCTCAAGGAATGTTAATGTTTATTTGTCTCAAGCACGTGGTACAACCGACACGACAAAATGATTAACACTTGCATGCTTTGTGATAAAAATTGCTATCAGAGATTATGCTGAGTTATTTCAGAAAGCTAGCAGTTTTAGAAAATATCAATGTAGAGACCCAACTAAATTAGCTGTGCCCCAAAGCCTGAGTGATATTTATCGGAGGAATTGTCCCTTTATGATGATTGAAATATTAAATAGAATCCCAAAAAGCATAGGATAACTGCCTTTAATTTTTTTTAAAACCAAGCTCACTAAATATTTTTTTCTTTTTTAATCCACAACGGGTTAGCACTCTGCTTAGGTGCTTCTATACACTTAAGGTATTTTTGAATCTAAAACAATTGGCTGTTGCTTTATCCTTTTGACTGATGCTTTATCTTTAACATTCTTAAATAATATGATTTGATTTTGTTGTAATTAATAGTTATCCTGACATTTTCTGTATTATTTTATTTAGGTAGGTACTGTCCATAAACTTATTATACTCTAGTAAAGTATAAATAAGTTTATGGTACTGTCATACAATTTGATCTCTTGTAATTTATAGTGATCCTGACATTTTCCTGACCTGACTATATTTTAATTACTTAATGACAAAATGACAAAAATAGCTAAATTAATTGTTTTTCTCATTATAAATTAAGCTCTCCATTTTTTATAATTTTTGCATATAGCATGCAGCGAGACATGTTGGCCATATAATGATGACTACTTTGTAACCATGTTCCTAGCAAAATCAAATTATTCTTATTCTTTGCGAAACTCGCTTTTAGTTACCTACGTCATAATCATAAAGTCGTGCTCAAGGTCAATGCAATTCAAAGTCAAGGTAAAGTTTAGCCGGTTGTCGATCGTACAATTTAGCTGTCAATGTCATAGTTTGATAACGGAGGTTTTTAGACGTTGACCTTAATAAAATAATCAACAAATTTATACTGAGGGCATTGAACAATGTTATATTTAAATTCTATGGTATCAAAACTGCTTGACGACCTGTTTAGCGCTGAGATTGCCTTTTGATCAGCAGGCTACAGGGGGTTTCCTACGCCATATCGAATACCAAATGAATAGTGTTCGATATTTTGGTTTTCGAACCAAAATATCGAACACTATTCATGGACCGGTCAAAAAATCGAACGTCCAAAATATCGAATTTACAAATAATCGAGTGAAAGCGGCAGGGCTAACGAAGTTTCGTTTTTCGTTGAATCGAGTAGGGCTTTAAGTATCGCGATAATCAGTACTAATAACACAAGTTCTTCAGGAATCCAAAATTGGGTAGATAAATATACATAAGTATTAATTATTACCTAAATTTTGCCCTCTCTTCACCATATTTTATGGATTTTTAATCTTATCAAATTAGGAAACGTTAGGATATTATATAGTAGCTATAAAATAATGTAACATATTATACCCATCACCTAATATTCAAACTGTATTTTTAGATATGTTTGTTACTGTGTCTCCTTGCGATTTTTTTAGTAAGATTTTTTTTATCAAGGACTATTCAAATGAGATTGAGTAACAAAGTAATTAATTAGAATAATTATTGTACTAGTCAGTGACGTAAACAGAATGTTCTCCAAACTTCTATAAACAAGCTTGTTATTTTTTAGAGGTTAAACAAATGTAAACAGGAAAACATAACTGGAACGAATTAAAATAATAAAGAACTTTCTTGAAGCTTTTTTTCGAATATGACCTACATGGAAGAATGGTTCGTGTTTTATCCGGTTTTCAAGATGTCGCCTACTTTGACGTCCTAGACTGAAATCCTGTTAGGGGCATTAATTTATGTATTATGAATACGAGCATGTGTATCTGATTCATAGTTGTTCATATAATTCTATAAAAATATACTTATTGTTGGAAAACACAAAAACCCAAGTCCGTAATAATATCTATGGTTGTATACATCTATGTTATACTCTCTGTCTGTCTGACTTTACTGCCTTGCTCTCTGTAAGAACGTACAATAAACATCCGTTTATTTAACGCTGATCTCGGCTTTTTCTTATCTCCTGCGGTCATATTCCAACAGGTTATGGGTCCAGGCTACGCTTTTTCAAAATAGTTTTGTAAATAACCGTTTGAGATATAAAAGTAAAATTTAAAATTTAACTGTCAAAATGGAGTCGCTAAAAGAAATATCCGACAATTTAATGGAGATCGCTACCAGTACCTACATGGAAATTTAGAATAAGGTCACTGTTGAATGAATTGCAAGTTTTTAATGTAGTGGATGCACCACCGCCACCAGAACAGGATCAAGAATGGGCACGGAAAAACCGTCTCGCAAGAGGTACATAGTTGAGTACCTTAGTACACTATTCCTTTTTGAGTCTTGTACAAGAATTGACCACAGCGAAAGGTATTTTTGATGAATTTAAGTGTGAAGAATTTTACGCAGCTAGCATTTCGTAAACAATTTATTACATTTTTTATAACAACCAGATATGTCATCCAACATTTTATTTACTTTGTTGATAATATTGTGACCGAATATGGATTCCCACCGATGGGATAAGATAGATCGAATCTCATATCGCACGCTGAGAACGAAAATGATCTAATCCAAAATTTGTGATTTTTGGATAATGAAGATAATAACATGCGATATTGCTTACCCTGTCTGTATCTTATGACGGCGTAATGGAAACTGGGTGAAGAAGAATAATCTTAGCTTAAGTGAAAACATGTTTGGTGGATTAATCAAGAAGTTCGAATAAACTGAAACACTATATACTATATGTCTATTAATAAAAAGACATACAGTAGCAACACAATAATGTGAAGAAACAATCTCAATATTAACAAAAAAAAGAAACTTCATGGCAGGAAAGAGTTCTAAGATTTCTAAGTTGCATAGTGAGCATTGTTGCCGCAGAATATTGTCATGTTAAGATTGTCATTATTGCAAGAAAATACAGCAGAACGAAGCCGCTGGTCGCAGCAGTCACCTACCGATTGCAAATACAATTCAACCACTCAACAATGACGAGGGCAGTCTCGCTTTTATATTTTCTCAGTGTAAGTCTTTAACTCAATCAAATTCTAATGAAATTTGTTTTCTTTTAGATTTAGAGGCGACTGATCACAGTGTTAATTCCAAACATTTGCAAACTCCGTTGAAAATCGACGTTGCTGAAAATATTCCAAGCCTTTCTGGATTTGGTAAAAGAAGCAAAAATATTACGATGAATTCAAGTTGTTAAGGGAACATGGATGATGTTTGTATTCACCAAAGGGGCCCTACAATACAACTAAGTATCAGTAAGTCGTATACAAGAAGCTAGGTATTCAATCATTTTTTCAAATATTGAGATACGCAGTTTCAAAAATAATAAATGTCTATTGTCTGGTATAAAAACCAATAATAATTTATTTAAATTATTCTTTCATGTCAATAAAACGCAAATTATTATGATTGATGGCAAAAGCATCTAACTTGGCTCGGAAACTTGCTTAAAACTTGTGAACAGGTTCGAAAGAAACCCAGGCAGCGGTTATAACGCTCGCGATCGATTTTGAAAAACCTAGTTAAAGATTTCCTAAGCCCTTGCGTCTGAGACATGAATAAATATGCAATAAATAATATTGTTTTAAATGAAAAGGGATATTGGTGAACCATGTATCTACTTGGTAAACAATCTCACCTACCTTTGTGAAATATTATAAGGTTTTTGTAAATAAAAATAAGAATTTCTTTAATTTGAAAGTGGTAATTTTATACTGCGATGATTGCCGCGAGTATCTTTGAAATGATTTTAAAGAATATTGTGTTGGCAAGGGTATAATGTATCACTTAACTGTACTATACACAACACAACAAAATGGTGTATCAAAGCGTATGAATCGTACATTGACTGAAATGGCTCGAACCTTAGTTACAAGTGCGAAACTTAATACTTAAGTCTTTTTGGGGTGAAGCTATTTTAACAGCTACGTATATAACAAATATACTACCTACCAAAGCTCTGATAACTAAAACACCATACGAAATGTGGCATGGCAAAAAAACCAAACAATTAATCATTTACGGTTTATGTTAATAATAAAACACGTAAATCAAAATTCGAAGAAGAATCTTTCAAGTCGATATTTGTTGGTTATAATGCAAATGGCTACAAATTATATATTGTCGATAACAATGACTTCTTCGTAGCTCGTGACGTCATATGTGATGAAATAGATAAATGAACAAACACGACTACGATACAAAAGTGCAGATAATATAGTGATAGGTACCTGTGGTGTAATTAGTAAGCCTGACATAGATTCGGCAAAGTTAATAATACCCACAGAAATTAGTAAGCCTGACATAGATTCGGCAAAGCTAATAATACCTACAGAAATTAGTAAGCCTGACATAGATTCGGCAAAGCTAATAATACCCACAGAAATTAGTAAGCCTGACATAGTTTCGGCAAAGCTAATAATACGCACAGAAATTAGTAAGCCTGACATAGATTCGGCAAAGCTAATAATACCCACAAAAATTAGTAAGTCTGACATAGATTCAGCAAAGCTAATAAACGACCTCCAACAATATTCAGTTTCCACACAAAATCAATCATGTAACATAAAGCGTAGTGAAAGAATTCTCAATCAAACTAGTCACTTACTAGTGTTCAAATTGTTACCATCTAATAACACAGATGTTTTTGGTAGAGAACACAATACAGAGCGAATTCGATTCACTTAAGAGTAACCAAACCTGGAATCTTGTTGAAAGGTCAAATAATGTTAACCTTGTCAGTTGTAAAATAATGAATTTTACGAAACTTCGTGTTATAAATTCTGCCTTGTTGCAAGAAAAAAAAAACATGAAATAACCATATTTACATATTGAGTTATAATTTACAGATGGATCTTTTCCAATGACCATAATGATAGACGTTAAAACTGTTTTTTAAATGGCATTTTAAAACAAAATATTTGTATGAAATACCTAAGGGTATAACTGCAAAAGATGTAAGCATATTGAACAAATCATTGTAAGGTCTCCAACGGGCTTCCAGATGTTGGTTTGAACGATTTAATATTGCTCTTAAAGAAATAGGGTTTAAAAACTCTTAAGGAGATCCTTGTTTAAACATTTTAGAAAAATGTAATATAGATGAGAATGTGTTTTATGTTTCACATGTGGATATTTTAATTGAACGAACAAAGAATACTGACTATATCTTTAAACTAATCTTTATACCACTATATTTAACTAAATGTTCAATGGATAACGGTAATCGAACAAATCTCTTTTCCCTTGTAAAATGGATGAAACTGAATTAAATTCTGATAGTTACATACTATGATGAATCTTGTAAAAATAATGAGGAGCTATGGAAATGCTTGAAACATCTATTATGTAAGATACATTAAAGGTACTATAGGTAAAAAAATGTGATTATAAGCATTTAATAATTGGTTATGCTGATTCTGACTGGGGTGGCGACCAACAAGACAGAAAAAGTACATCAGGATACAAGCATTCGATAAATGTACAATTTCGTGGAATACACGAAAACAAAATCTGTCGCTGTCTCTTCTTGTTGCATTTGTATCGCCAATAACCCTTCAAATCATAAAACGTCTAAACATATTGCTATCAAGTACCATTACATAAGGGAACAAATCGCTAACAAAATCTTTAAGCTAGAATCTATTTCCACAGGAAACCAACTAGCTGATTTATTTACAAAAGCGATATCCTGTAAAAGTTAATTATTATAAAAGCTAATTTAAGTTCATCCTAACATATTAATATTCAGTTATGATGTTACAGTAAGTTCTTATTGTATGTTTTCAAAACATCGCAAGGATTAAAATGATGTTGTTAATGAGAAGAAAGATATTTATGTTATACTTTTATAATTGTAATACTTGACTTTTTGAGGGGGACTGTTGGAAAACACAAAAACCCAAGTCCGTAATAATATCTATGGTTGTATACATCTATGTTATACTCTCTGTCTGTCTGACTTTACTGCCTTGCTCTCTGTAAGAACGTACAATAAACATCCGTTTATTTAACGCTGATCTCGGCTTTTTCTTATCTCCTGCGGTCATATTCCAACACTTATCAACATATCTTAATGTATTCTATCCCTTAGCCTAGTGTCCCATAACACAACCCTACAGGAGCCCAAAACATCAAAACTTTTAGTACAATATACTATCCGTCAAAAGCTGTCAAAGTGCTGGCTGTCAAATATTTATTGAATTTATTGGCACTGCTCTGTTATCTTATCACACAAAATAATACGATCACGATAATAATAATATAATGGTTAATATGGTATCCACAACGATAATTTTTCGTGCATGGTGCTGTACAGTCAAACCGCATTGACGTTTTGACGCATTGACGGTTGTAGACATGGAGAGAGACTTAATACTGAGGTAACTGGAGAGTGCAGTACTAACACTTTTTTGTGACCACAAATTACACAGTGGCTGTCTTCCGTCTCACCTACGCTTTAAAAAAATACGTATGGTCATATGAGACAACTGACAGCCACTACATACTAAATGTCAAATTTGCTGGGTACACTTTTTTATTCAGGGTGAGAACTCCAGTTACCTCAGTATTGAGTCTAGCTCCATGGTTGTAGATATCGCATTGACGCTTGAAAAGTGAGCCGGCAAAAGCCTGCATGCAGTCTTTAACCGATTTCAAAAATTGAAAAGGAGGAGGTTATTTCCGTAGTGTATAACAAGCCGTTGGCATGACAATAATAAGAATAATTATGATTTATTGACTACACAGACAAAAAATATAAATTAACATTAGAAACAAACAACAAAACCGAGGATAAGGTTGCAACGGCAAAAAAAAATATTTCGTCGCAACGCTAGTATTCTGGGGGAGCCTAACCAGTGCAGTGACACAAAACAAAGAAAAAACAAAATCACATGAGCAAACAAAAACTCAAAAAGATATTTAAAAAAACACATCACAATATAAACACAAAAATGAACACAAGGAAAATAAAAACACAAAGCTACGTACAAATATATGGTCAATAAGGTGACAGTTTTGAAGCGCATTTTTCTATGATGTTATTTTTCTACGGGTGATAGTAAACCAATAACTACAGTGCTTACTTTGAGAAAACGCTAATTGTAGTGAGTGTAAGAAATTATTTAAAAAAAAAAAAAGTTGTAACGAACGTAAAATACTAACACTGCGACTTCGAATAGAATAAACAAGCTTAAACAGTGGACAGTTATTTTAATTGGTTTGGAAACTTTGGAATCAATTGAATGTTACTCAAATTGAGACAATAAAAATCACGGCTTCCTTCTAATCATGGTCTAACCATCGTCATGATAAGTAACTAATAGATCTATTCGATAACAACTTCAATGATTTTTTGTTTTAATAAATCAATATTATGGAAACAATAAAGCAAATATTATGGCCTTCTATAAATCACATTGAATACTTAGTGTTAACTATCTTGAGTTAAGTCTATACTAATATTATAAAGAGGAAAGATTTGATTGTTTGTTTATTTGTTTGCATCGAATAGGCTCCGAAACTACCGGACCGATTTGGAAAATTCATTGAACATTAGAAGATACATTCTTCCCGAGTGACATAGGCTATATTTTATCCCGATATTCCCACGGGAACGGGTACCACGCGGGTAAAATCGCGAGGATCCGCTAGTAATGTTATAAATGTGAACGTTAGATGTTTAAATGTTTGGATGTAAGGATGTTTGTTGCTCAATCACGCCAAAAGGCTGAACGGATTTGGCTGAAATTTGGGACACAGATAGTTTGTAGCCTGGAGAGGAACGTAGGCTGCTTTTTATCCCAGAAAAATATTACATCACGTCGTGTAGTCCACGCGGGTGAAGCCGCGGGCGGAAAGCTAGTTCACTGATAAACAGGTAAATCAAGTTGACGTCATTGTGAACATAACTGTCGAATTTCTCGCACTCAACCTAATAAAAGTTACTACCGGTAAACTGGGGTTACTTTGTTGACAACGCTTATTTAATTGAATTATTATTGTTTTCTATTTTTTTTTCAAGTGACCTTTGGTAGCCTATACTATATAGGTACTCGTAGTTTGCCCATTTTTCCTAAAGTAACAATACGCTATTTCACTGTTATAGAAATGTAAATATTTAATAATAATAAAAAATAATATATAAAAAATATATAACATTAAGGAATACAAAATGTGAAAAAATATTTTTTTTAAACAAAGTAGCTGTTTAATTTTGACTAAGTATAACTGTTTCTTTCTAAAACGAAATCTTCTATGGCGAGACTATGACGCTTCTGACTTGGTGACGTCACAAAGATACTCGTTTTCTCCATGTCTAATTAGAAAGATTGATGGTCTATTTTAATACTAAAATATCGTGCTTTCTTCTTCTTCCTATAGTGTCGCTGTCAAATCTAAACTGTGTCCGACCAAAACTCAGCAACGCGAATCGCATCGGTCTTCCTGTACCCCAAGAACTATCCGATATTTTTGTAAAAAATTCAATATCAGGCCAAATTTTTGTAAACGGCCCTTAAATGTAATTTTAAGAGACTATATTTTGGAATCCAACATAATATCGCATTGGAAGGTATAAAAAAAAAAGTTATACCCCGAAAATGGTGCAATTCTTTCAGCAAATATGCTATCATCAATTTTATCGTTAACATGTGTTTATGTCCACCAAATCTAAGCACCAAAGTCAAAATCCATAAAGATATAAAACGGGAAACTAATACTTTAGGAAGAAGTCGGTTGTTTCTGATAGCATTTTTAACATAGGTGTAATGCCAATTTGAGTTTACGTAGAGAGTTTTTTTTTAAGTTTATTTGTTTTTCATTTACAAATATAGGGGGATTATATACTTTTACGAAAGATAATAATAAATGTATTCAAATGTAAAGTGAATAACACTTATACCATTTTTGCCTATTTTTTTATAGATTTTTTAAAGCTTTGTATTTGTTTTTTTTAATGTCGCGGTCATAAATATTGGTGGATTACTAATGAATTATTTATTAAACTAGATAATCTAATTTTCAATGTTAAGAAATTACTGATATAGAATTATTGTTGAGTCTCCATAGAACGAATTAGTTTGGCTCTCGGGCTACTGTGTCCATCGGTTAAAATACGCAGTGCACGATATCATATGTCTTTTCCCCATCGTTTGGGATTTCGGAAAAGCACCGCACCTACACTCCAAGTTGGCATCATCCAGAAATCCAAATGCTAAAAGTAATGGCATTTTACTAAAAAAATATTATTGATTTTAATTGGTTTTGAAATGAAAAATGGAAAATGAAGTATTTAGAAACAATCGACCTGTCTCACAATCTTCATTTTCCGATTTGGAAAATGAAAAATGGAAAACGAAGTACTTCATTTTCCATTTTTCAGTAATAAAAGTTGCATTGTGAATGCAAAAAACTAAAAATTAAAATAACTTGATTTTGAAATATTAGCTAGCTACACAAAACAAGTTTTAAAACAAGTTTACATTTTAAATTTATAGACCGATAGAAGTTATAATAGTTGAGGAGAAAACGAGTATCTTTGTGAAGTCACCCAGTCAGTAGTGTCATTAGTCTCGCCATACAGAATTTCGTTTTTGAAAGAAACAGTTATAGTCAAAATTAAACAGCTTAAAATTTGTTTGTTATAAAACAGATTGAAATTATTTTTTCACATTTTGTATTCCTAAATGTTAATTTTTTTTTTAATTATGCACTAAATATTTTCATTTCTACTACAGTGAAATAGCGTATTGTGCTTACGTCGCCGGCTTTATCATTATTCCTATTTTGAGACATTTAAACCGATAGACAATATTATAGTAATATTGTAAGCGAGATAGCGCTATATACAATGTATAGCTCCGTCCTGCAATTTAATTTATAACATTGGATTCTTGGTTTTAGTATGTTAAAGTTTGGGTGTATGGATGATTCTTACCTAATTAACTTGACTTGACCAGCTGAACTTTTCTGGATGGAGTTTAGCATAGATGAAGATTACAGTATGTATAATCTACTATCTAAGGGTTTGGTCAACCTTACTGCAATGAATTTTGGTTAAGAAAGGGACATAGGGCTACTTTGAGTTCAAAGCTCAAGAAAGCTCAAAAGGATTTACATAATAAATAATAAAAAAAAATTTTGGTAGGGCAGAGGTACCCTTTGTGGCCACTTTAAGGATTTTTTGACTTTTAAGCACTAAGTACTAAATGGTCTTAGGTATTTAAGACACAAATTATATCTTAAATAATAGATAATTTATCTACCTTTAAAGAAGCATTATTCAAATTTATAAAAGTAAAATACTTTTTTATACATTACACACGATGTGTATGAGGTGCCAAATGTACTGGTTTTGGCCACTTATTGATAGTTAAACTTTTGTAAGTATTGCGGAAAATCAAAACCAAACCCAGGTAAAATCAATATATTCTAATGCGCTAGAAACCAGTCAATTGCAAAACAACAATTTAATTGTAAAATACAAAGGTTTATAAAGTATTTCATCCAAAACAAATTTCTTAAAATTTTCATACAAAACATTTTTTCAAACATAAAATGGAATTTATTGAAAAAAAATCTTATGACATAAGGTATTCTAACGGTTGTTACTATTACCTTAAAATACCTTATTTTAAATGCCTTTATCAAAAATAGCTAAAAGTTGTTTAGAAAACTTTTAGAGCAAAAAGTGGCCAAAACCGGTACAGTGGCCAAAACCGGTACGCCTGCCCTACTACTAATTAATACAATGTACGAAAATAATCTTGAAGGAGGTGGAATTATTTTTCTAGGCCAGCACTAACAACTTAGAAATACACATAAATTAAATGACACATTAAATTAAACTACCTTATGCCATTGAATCTTAAGCAATTCAACATGATCATATCACTATTATCACTAATTTTATTGTAAAAGGCACAAGATGGAAGGTCAAATAGTTTGTAACTACTTACATTCAGGTTTATAATCATAAAAATAATAATTTATATGTTGGAAATATTTCCTTGTCTCATTTATAAATACCTGTTAAGCTGTGTTGCACTTTGGTTGCACCAAATAAAGATTTATTTTCGTATGAGTTTTAATGAGATAGAGTACGAAATCCGAGAATTTTATATTTTTTAGATGATCTTGATAATTATTTTATGGTGTATATAGTAGTAAAAATGCTTAAACAATATAAAAAAAATATATCATCATCATCATCATCATATCAGCTGAACGACGCCCACTGCTGGGCATATAAAATTATATATTCGGATTCTTACAAAATTAATATTCCTCATCAGTTATTCCTAACGGGGTATCCTTTTCAAAATATGAATATTGTAAATAACTTGTCTTTTTGCCGCAGTAAAACAAGATTGTAAATCTTTAAGCATGTTTCAAATTGATAAGTAATTGAAGTTTCTTAAGTTTAATGTTAAAAAAAAAAAAAATTACCTTTATGCGAACTGACAGAGTAAGCGATATCCTCAAACAAAATGTGTACTGGTGGTCGCTTTGCCATCCGGTTAAGTGCTTTCAATGTTGAGCCTGCCCTTTCTAGAGCCGCAGGGGTCCATTGGTTCTCCTGAGTCGGCGGCAAAAGAGGGTTATTCTGCTCTGTCAGTGGGGGAACACTATGCGCCAAAGCTGCCCCAGCGATAGCGCGACGAACTAACGGAACATTTGACATTTTCTCAAAAAAAAAGAACTTCCCACAACACAAAACAAAAAAGGACTTTTCACTTAAAACTGTTTTGAAGTCAGATTCCAAAATAACAAAAAAATAATAATAAGGCAATATAATTTTGAATTTGGTTTACGTCAAATACATCGCGCTTCCCGCGTAAAGTTGCGCTTTGCGGCAAAGGTGCGCGTGCGGCCTTCGTCGGCGTCGTTTTTAAACTAAGAATAGTAGGAATAGCTGTTGAAGTCGAATCGAAACGAAACACGCATAGTAGTAGTGGCAGAAGCATTGATGCGTTTACAGCTTAACGATCGGCATTTTGCTTTAACGAAATGATCGATAGAACTGCAGCCATAATTTCATTATAGGATACCGCCATTTAAAATCTTTGTTTCCTTGAAATGGACGTTATAATAATGATACAATTTGCTATTGTCATTGTGTCGTTATAATGGGGTATTCACAATACCATAACGCTAGAGTTGGGTATGTATTATTGTATTACAAAATGGTCATTATTAGATTTATTAGGGCAAACCATTGACCATATTTACGTATTTTTTTTGTTCAGTATAGGTACATACAATAAGACACAATATAGGGGACTCGACAACTTCATATATGATTAATATTTGTATGTTAAAATTGTTATTATTATTTTTTATACTTATATTTATTTTTTATGTTTTATTCTGTTTCTTTAAATATTCATCTATTATTGGGTAAAAACCGTTTTCAATATAGAGATTTCTCAATTAATGACTGTCTGAAGGGTTTGCTACTACAGTACGTACGTATATACAAGTATATTTATATTTTCCCGTCCCTAAGCTTCTCAACTTTCTTAATTTGTAAATGAAGAATTTATACGTACCTACAATGATATTTCTTGCGTGAAACGAGATTAAACCAAGTAAAAGACGACGAGACGCAGGAATAAAGGACTTTGAATTCTCGCAATTACACCTACTGTGTTCAAACAAGTATTAAAATATGTCAAATCACGACAATCTCGAGATGTTGTGAATCTCAAAGCCTTAATGTAGACAAAGGGACGTTTGATTGTTATATTTTTAATATTTGTATGTTAAAATTGTTATTAATAGGTCTTTACCTATGAAATTGCCGTTTTGTATGGAGATTTCTGTAATTTTTTTTTTTCCATACTAACGTTTTTGTTATTATTTAACGACTAATATTATGTAAACTTACAAAATTTTACACACGTATTTATGGACATTTTAACTACTAAATGACACATTCGTTAAGAGATTTTTTTTTTTTTTTCACTAAGTTACAACTAATAAAGTACGAAATTCTGGAAACAAAAATAGTCGTAACTTTCGGAATAAGTTTTTTCTATGTAAATAATCAAATATCGTGGTTATTAAATTATCAAAAGTTGCTCGATACGGTCTTAATGTAACGCAATATTAAAGAAATTATATATTTCTAATATTATAAAAGTTGTTAAGTAATATGTACAAAAGAAAAAAACGGCAATTTCATATGTAAAGACCTATTATTATTTTTTACAATTACTTATTTATTTTTTATGTTTGATTCTGTTTCTTTAAATATTCATATATAATTGAATAAAAACCGTTTTCAATAAAGAAATTTCTGAATTAATCATTGTCTGGGGTTTACTTCAGTAAGTACGTACAAGTATATTTATTTAATATTTTCCCGTCCCTAAGCTTCTCACCTTTCTTAATTCGTAAATGAAGAATTTATACGTACCTACAATGATATTTCTTGCGTGAAACGAGATTAAACCAAGTAAAAGACGACGAGACGCAGGAATAAAGGACTTTGAAATCTCGCAATTACACCTACTGTGTTCAAACAAGTATTAAAATATGTCAAATCACGACAATCTCGAGATGTTGTGAATCTCAAAGCCTTAATGTAGACAAAGAGACGTTTGATTGTTATATTTTAATTAGAGTCGGGCGATGGAATTAAAATTACCTAACCGAGTGGCGGGCACGCCGCAACTGTGTTTTACAGAAACTCAGAGATGAAATTCTTATTACCCCGTTCTGCTAATTTATTTTAAAATAAATTCAGTTTTATGTAAAATAAAGGGCCGAACTGACGGTCGAGGCGTCTCTTGTTAAAATTGCTTTTGGACGATCTATTAACAACTGGCAAAATAATATTGAATCACAGTAAAAGGCAAGAGGTTTTATATTATAACTAGCTGCTCCGCGCGGTGTTAGCCGAGCTAAGCGAAAGGTCGTGGGTTCGAGTCCCATCGGAGCTAGTTGTGAGACGGGTCGATTTTTTTCTAAATACTTCATTTTCCATTTTTCAGTAATAAAAATTGCATTGTGAATGCAAAAAACTAAAAATTTAAATAAGTTGCAATAGTAATTTCATCTTTAGCGATTGCCAAATACCTGGAAAGGTATTTCTTTCGCGTGTGGGGGTAGTAATATCTCCACATTGATGAAATTAACGCTGACTATACAGCGCAGTAAGAAGTATTGGATAAATTCGACGCTTCTCGTAACGACTCAGTAGCTCAGTGGTTAGAGCAGTCGCCCGGAAAGCGAAAGGTCGTGGGTTCGAGTCCCATCGGAGCTAGTTGTGAGACGGGTCGATTTTTTCTAAATACTTCATTTTCCATTTTTCAGTAATAACAATTGCATTGCGAATGCAAAAAACTAAAAATTTAAATAAGTTGCAATAGTAATTTCATCTTTAGCGAATGCGCAATGTTACGGATATTTTATATATGTTATTTTATTCATTCAATTCAGTATTGGTTAGAATTAGGAAGTCAATTTTCGAAAACTTTAAGCTCGTAGATCTAGTATTATTGCAGTATTGACAATGTTGAAATATGTTTAATAATGTATAACTAATTGCGTTGTAGGGACATAATGAAACACTTTTCTAAAAAACACAATGTGTTTTAAACAATCTTTAAAAATGTTTATATTGCGAGCGAGACAATTGCAAAGTGCGAAATGGCTCTAAGTACTTATTGGACACCATCACATACATTGTTCAAATACCAAATTATAGTAGCTTGAGCACTAGAGTAATAGAAATTGGAATCAACGACGGGTATTACCACATACACCTAGACCCGAGGAAATATTGAAAAGTTTGTTTTCAATATTAACCCGACCGGCACCTTGAAAACCGGTGCGTACACCTCTCGGCCAGGGAGGTCGTCAAACTATCAAACAATTCAACATTTAAAACATCCAACTTTCGCATTCACATTATGATTAGGAAAATAAAGTAAACACTTTTCTTTTTAAGGCGATGATTCCCGACCGAAATAGGCACGCTAACGGCCACGCGCGATACACTTCACGCGGACGCAGCGGCAGCCGGCAGTGAACTGTGAACTCGCGAGCGCCCCGCTAATCGAAAATCACATTCATTTAATTTAATTCATTTAAAAATTAAATAAAAAAAAAATTAAAATTATGACGGCCGACGGAATCCTTCGGCTAATCAAAGACAATTTTTTTCGTATATTTTTCATTAACTAAATCCAAGTATACTGCAAGTAAAAGGATATTTGGATTACGATTAGATGGATGTTTGGGATTTTATTTGACACAGTAAAATATTACCAATAGAAAAAACACTACTGGAAGCACTAGATAAATAACTGTAAAATAACATATATTTCTTCCAAGTTTTAAGTACTTGTGATTTGCGAGTAATCCATAATTTAAAATACCCTATTTTGGGGAATCTAAGCCTTAAAACTCTACATTATTTTCTGGATTAAATTTTTACATTTAAACATTATTTAGGTATTTTTAATTGAAATGTGCTGACGTTATTAGTTTAATGTTCTCTTCACTCAAGTGCAAACAAAGATAACAGCTGCAACAGAACTTGTCAAAATATAATGCAAAGGGCTTTTAAACACAGTCTCGAGAAAGTTATTTAAGTTTGTACTAACGAGTGTTTGTGCTTTATTACAAAATTGCTCAGTTATACATGAATTGTATCTGCACTGTAGGGATATTTTTTTTTTTTTTTACAAAATAATCGGCCAAAGTAAATAAAACTATCCAAACATAACCTCAGGACCTCACTTCCGCTTAAATTTTCTGCGTCAAAACTGTCAAAAAGGACGAGTTTTGTGTTTTGTGACTTGAAACTGTAAAAAACATAGAAAATAATGAATCGTATATATCATATCGTAATGTTTGCGATAAGTAACGAATGATCGTAAAAATTTACGATAGTCGACGATATACGATTATCGTATCGGTATCGTTGCATCCCTAGCTTACCAATCATTCCAATCTCAAGTAAAGTGAAAAAATAGTCCTAGCTAAAAAAATAACTTACTTAAATATTTTGATTCTGTCTGGCTTGTTTACCAATTTTGATAAATTTCAGCAAAGGGATGCATTAAGCCGGAGCTACACCAAACGATCCAATGCGCTTCAATCGCGAGCGGCAAGAATGCGCTTCACTATATCTCCAGTTGGCGTGGAATGCCTCGCGCGATTCAAGTGAACAAAATGCGATACACGATGCAGCCTTTTGCCTAACTAACTTGCCTTATTACCTAACTTGCATATCTATCGCGATCGCTTTCAGCTTGAAAGATGTTGTAGGTACAACCCTCAGATCATATAAATAGTATTGTATGATCTGAGGTACAACCATTGCTGCAGTAATACAAACATTTTTTTCAACTGCCATCAACAACAAGTGATGGAATGCAAACTGAAAGCGTCGCGATAGATGTTGAGTTAGGCAATTTAGGCCCCTGGATCGCGGATTGTGGATTGTTTGGTGTGATTCCGTCTATTGGGCATGAGAGGAAGTTAACATTTTCTACGAAGAGCTAAAACGAAGTAACGAGCTAATAATGAAGAACGCAAACAGAAGTGTAGACAGGTTGAAAAGTCGATATTTAACTTCCTTCTACCTTCTTGTTCTGACAAATGATAATGCAAGTCATTTCTGTAAATTTCCCTTGAGACAGCAAGGGCTAAAGATTTACATAAAATAATATGACGAAGAATGTCGGCGTATTTTTAATTATTTATTTTTAATAAATTGCAAAAGCCGATTTTGCAAGTGAGACTTCACTAATAATTGAAAACATTTTCATTAGGGAGGTGTACGTACACCTCCATCATTTTTTTAACCAATTTTTATGTTCAAAGTTAAGTTTTTACACTTATTATAATGACGCATAATACTTTCCAAATGTTTTTTTTTATTTAGTAAAAGGCATAGTTATTCCAATTCCGTAAGTGTTCTGGTATCTTCAAGAGTACCCTTTAAAACATTTACATCTCAGATATCTTAACCGTTTAAGCTCCGAAGCTCCCTAAAATAAACGTTTACTGGGTCTAAATATTTACATAGCCAGGAATAAAGAGAAGCAACGACGGTACCGAAATAAAGATAATAAAATGTATTATAGTATCGCCAACCTTCAGTGATACACCTATATTTCCCAGGAGGCATACCCGCATGTAATTTACATAAAGTGCCTAATGTTCATACTGTCCATATGAATGTGTCGGAGCGAAGCTTTTTACGACTGCGACAAGAATCACAAAAAGTATTACACGATTGTGGGAATAATTAGTATGAAAGATTGGAAGATTGGCTTTTGCTGTGAAATTTACGCTATTCCCTTTTTTATGAGCACACTAGTGGCTACCTGCGGTTTTACCCGGGCGGTAACTGTTCCTCCATGTGAACGGATACCTGTTATACAACAGGTAGGTATAAGGATGGGAAAAGGATATTTCATATTCATGGGAATATCGAAATGAGATATCTTATGACTTAAATAAATAAATAAAACTACTTACAATCACACCCATTATCTATCTCAGGGGTTCCTAAACTTTTTTTTACTGTGACGCCATTAGTCATTTGCCAATCAACTGCGAAGCCCGGTCTGGGCATTTTTTTTATTAATCTATACATAACGGGTGTTTTTTTTAGAGGTATAGAACTTTAAATTGCAATAAAACAACGATGGATTATTCGATTGACATGAATTTTTTTTTATTCGAAAGATAATCTTGTGGCATTACATTTTAAATATAATTTCTGGCATATGACTGCCACGGCTGGCTCGGATGTAGTCCAATCTGGACGTCCAATTTTCGATGACTTTTTCCAACATTTGACGCCGTATATCGGCAATAACACGGCGAATGTTGTCTTCCAAATGGTCAAGCGTTTGTGGCTTATCCGCATAGACCAATGACTTTACATAGCCCCACAGAAAATAGTCTAACGGTGTCAAATCACAAGATCTTGGAGGCCAATTCACAGGTCCAAAACGTAAAATTAGGCAGTCACCAAACGTGTCTTTCAATAAATCGATTGTGGCACGATATGTGTGACATGTTGCGCCGTTTTGTTGGAACCACAGCTCCTGGACATCATGGCTGTTCAATTCAGGAATGAAAAAGTTAGTAATCATGGCTCTATACCGATCACCATTGACTGTAACGTTCTGGCCATCATCGTTTTTGAAGAAGTACGGACCAATGATTCCACCAGCCCATAAAGCGCACCAAACAGTCAGTTTTTCTGAATGTAACGGTGTTTCGACATACACTTGAGGATTAGCTACACTCCAAATGCGGCAGTTTTGTTTGTTGACGTAGCCATTCAACCAGAAGTGCGCTTCATCGCTAAACAAAATTCGCTTATTAAAATCGGGAACAACGGCAATCTCCTATTCGTTTTTCGAAATAAAACTGCACAATTTGCAGGCGTTGTTCAGGCGTGAGTCTATCCATGATAAATTGCCATACCAAACTGAGAATAAATCACTTGACAGCTGTCAAATCGGTCGCCATCTTGAAAAGTAATGCCAACTTAAAGTTCTATACCTCAAAAAAAAACACCCTTTATAATAAAACAGAAACGGAAAAAAAGTCTGTAAGTACATAAAAGATTAAAAAAAATTAATTACTGCTATGTGATGTGTACAGGATATAGACCCCAAAACGATAGATATTAAAATTTTTGTCTGTTTGTCTGTTTGTCTGTTTGTCTGTTTGTATGTTCGCTTTTCACGCAAAAACTACTGGACAGATTTTTACCAAATTTTGTGAAGTAATAGCTTATAAGTTTATAACCAGGTCAACATATAGGGTACCTTTTATTGCGGGAAAATTTCTTTATATTTAATAAAAACCCCTTATTCCTACGGGAAAATACAAAGACTGATTCTTACTAAAATAGATGGCGCCACATGATTATGAAAATACGTTATATTTAATCGCTGTCTCAATTAATAATGAATCATGTTATTTTTTTTACCTGCTTTAAAACATAATATAAATTGATAATCCAGGCCCATATAAAATCATAAAAATAATTTCATGTTATTTAAAGCAATAGATGGCGCAGGTAGTCAGTAAGATATACCTCTCACAATAGTACATTCGAATGATTATTTTAATTAGGGTGAAAGCCCCCTCTGTTGCCACTTTAAGATGTTTTTCACTTCTTTCGCATCATAACTACTAAGCAATAGATGGCGCAGGAAGTCAGTAAGATTACGATATACCTTTCACAAATGTACATTCGAATGATTATATTACGTAGGATGAAAGCCCCCGCTGTTGCCACTTTAAGATGTTTTTCACTTCTTTCGCCTATGGTCTTAAGTAGGTATCTATAAAATACAAAATTTATATCTAAAATTGTCAAGAATGTATCTTATACTTTTCTTTACATTTTTAAATTCTTACAATACAAAAAAACTACTTACTTGAAAAAAAATTACAGACTCCAAAAAGTATTTGTCAACTGAAAAGGAAAAATAATATAATATCTATAATTTAGGTACCTTTTTGAGGTCGGTGCCAGTCAGTTTATTTTTTTAATTACTTTTTATTTCTTAAGTTTTAGTGTACAATAACAATAAGTTTTAGTGAATTGTACTATAACATACCCACGGAAACTACTAAACTGAATTTGATGAATCTTAGACTGTTCCCAAAGTTAGAATACACCTAATTTAAATCAAATAGAATCATCTCGATATGCCTTAAGATTTCGAGAAAATCGTGGACAAACATAGTAAAAAACATATAACTAAGTATTCATATAGAAATTTAGTTTTATTTTAGTTAATTAAAAACCTATTTTTTAAACTTAAAATGTGCGAAGGGTGCCGATTGATGTGTTTGACGACCGATTTGGCGCAGGGGTAGGCTACCCACCTTCTGCGCCAGTGGTCTCGGGTTCGATTCCCGAACAAGACAAATATTTGTGTGCATGAACATGTCTATTTGTCTTGGTCTGGGTGTTTCCTATGTATATTAAGTATGTGTTTACAAACAAAAAGTATTTAAGTATATATTTATCCGTTATCAAGTTTTCCATGATACAGTTTCGTAATGAAATTAAAATGGGCTTAGATAATTGGTGTGAATGTAAGAAGTTATTTATTTATTTATTATTATTATTATTTATTTTGTTAATCAAATTTTAAAAGATACATCGAGAAATAAATACTTAACTAACTTAGATAAAATAAAAGAAACATCTAATTCGATGTAAACTGAATTATAACTATTGTTATTATGACTTATAAGTCATAGATAAAAAGTATATTATCAAGCAAAAGTTATTAACGAAATGTTTTAAGCTAAGTAAGCACTCGGGGCAGTGGCCAAAACTGAAGTTTTCACCCTATTGATGTAATATTTCTATTTCGCATTTCCACTCGACGCTAGATGTCGCTACAGTAAGTATAGTGGTGACACAAATATATCTGACCCGGTGACAGTGGTCGTGGAGGAGCCACTAGCAATACAAAATTAACTGTCAAAATGGACTGTCGGCAGTCAACAGTATATTTAGTACCAAAAACTAACCACTGTGTGAAATAAGTTTGTCGCAATGTAGACAAAATGTCACCAATGTAATTTTGAAAAATTTGCTCATAAACGCTAAGTGGCCAGTACGTAGATACCGACACCTACCTACCATTTTTTATGTCATTTAACCGGCTCTGGCTACTTAGGCCTTCAGCCGTAGGTACCATCCAATAAAATAAAGGAATATTAAAAATAGTTTTCTTTCTAACTTATTTATTCATTTATTTACTAGGAAAGCTTACATAAATGATGTTAAATTAAATAATTAAATGGTATATCATTACATTTTATACCTGTTACTTAAAGAAAGTTAATTACAAGCTCTCACAAATAGGAAATGTCTCCAAATCAAAATACTAGCCTTCCGCCCGCGACTTCGCAAGCTCGGACTAAACGACGACGTTATCCCGCGGGAATGTGATATTTTTCAGGGATAAAAGTAGTCTAAGGCAGCCATTACACAGTCCATCCAGATCGCGATCACTGATCGTGATCTTGATCGCGATCGAGATTTACTGTGTAGATATTTTGCGATCAAGATCGCGAGCCGACAATCACCTTCGTACACAGTCAATCTGGATCGCGATCATCGATTTTGATCGCGGATCGCGATCCAGATTGACTGTCTAATGGCTGCCTAAGTATGTCACTTTTCAGCTGCCAAACTATTCCCATTCCAAAAGTCACGTTGATCCGTTGCATCAGTTTTGACGTGAAAGACGGATAAACAAACAAACCCTCTTTCACATTTATAATATTAGTATGGATACACACAATCTCTTTTTCATTTTATAGTAAAAATATGATTGGCCTGATATTATGCATTACTAAGTAAGAACATAAATTTTAGCTTGATACTTCCCACGCATACTTGAGAAAAAGTTTCTTGATAGGTAGACGGACAGATCTATGAATGAGAGCTCAACTATGTTCATGCAGCATTTGATAACAACAAACCATGTTCATACCCTAGCCTGCATATTCGATATTCTTTAGACCCTTTTAGTAGAGAATAGGATTTTAAGAAGAGCGTTATGAAATCTGGGCAACAAACACACATAAACTAAACTAACACAAAAGTCACTACACCGCGCGTACGAAGTCGCGGGCAACAGCTAGTCAATAATAACTACAATGAAAGGAGATATTCATTTTACTTTTTTGGATGGCTATATAATAGTGAAAGTAATAAGCACAATACTGAATCAGTCATACATAACTTAAGTACAGGTCTTTTATAAATAATAATTAGAGTACCTAGGTCCCATGTTATAAACTAGCTTTCCGTTCGCAGCTTTGCCCGCGTGAAGTTTTTTCCTGGAGTAAAAAGTAGCCTTTATGTTATTTTAGACCATCTCTGTGCCAAATTTTATCCAGATTCGTTCTGCCGTTTCTCCGTGATTGAAAAACAGAAATCCAATCTTTCGCATTTATTAGTAAGTTTAGCCTTCCGCCCGAAATACCTCAATGTCTTTGACCAGTGTGTGTTGCCAGTAATGACCTATGGAAGTGAGACGTGGTCTTTTACTATGGGTCTCATAAGAAGGCTCAAAGTCACCCAGCGAGCAATGGAGAGAGCGATGCTTGGTATTTCCCTGCTCGATCGAATCTGAAATGATGAGATCCGCAGGAGAACTAAAACTAAAACACCGACATCGCTCGAAGGATTGCATCATTGAAGTGGCAGTGGGCGGGACACATAGCGCGGAGAACCGATGGCCGTTGGGGCGGAAAGGTTCTCGAATGGCGACCGCGTACCGGACGACGTTCCGTGGGCAGGCCCCCTACAAGGTGGACCGACGATCTGGTCAAGATCGCGGGAAGCCGCTGGATGCAGGCAGCGCAGGACCGATCGTTGTGGAGATCCTTGGGGGAGGCCTATGCCCAGTGGCATTTCCACCGGGAAAAAAAAAAAAAAAGGCCTATGCCCAGCAGTGGGCGTCGTTCGGCTGACATGATGAACCTTCCGCCCACGGCTTCGCCCGCGTGTACAACACGCCGTTATCTCGCGGGAATGTGATGTTTTTCCGGGATAAAAAGTAGCCATGTCACTCTCCAGCTCCTAAACTATCCCCATACCAAAATTCACGTCGATCTGTTGCTCCATTTTCACGTGAAAAACGGACAAACAAACAAATAGGTACACTTTCACATTTATAAATAAAGTATGGATTTAATGGATAACTATAAAAACGTCTTTATACGTATTTCCGGGGTATACCTGTCGTGGCTCTCATGGAGATGATTTCGATTATTAAGCTCGAATTTTCCGCAAAAGTTCAGTGCCCTTCCGTTCCGAGACAATAAAGAGTTCATTACTTGACAGATTACCCACCATTTTTTTGGACATTACCTTTAAAGGTACATCGTTTACTTTCTCTTTCTTGAATACGTCACCTCTTGACCATGACTTTGTAAAAATCTCTAAACGTCGAAAAACGTGAAACGCTATAAATACCTTAATAAAATAAATGTAGAGACCGTGTCAGATAACTCTACCTACGACTGGGGCGTTTTTAGCGCCAGTTATAGAACAATTTCTTGTTCTAAGTTTAAAGTAAAAGATTAGTATTCGACTTCGACCGTGCGCAGACGTATCTGACGCGCACTCTAGTGCGCGTTTTAATTTAAAAGGCCCATGACCCACCACGCGGGCCCAGTGAGGATTGGCGGGTATTAACGACTGCTAATGCAGCCGGGGCCAACGGCTTAGCCTTTTGAATCACTGAGGAGCTCAAGATAAAAAAAATTTATCACCCATACCGTGACCGACCATTGCTTAACTTTAACGATCGCAGGCTGAGCATGCTAACCACTGCGCCAAGGGCTCCTCCAGTTGTAGAGAAATAATGCGAGTATATTGCTCAGTAAATTGTCAATTGGTACAAGGGAGCAATAAGCAACTAGCGTATTGTTATAAAAAATCCCTGCTTTTTACAAGATTTTATATACCTAACTTGAAGTGTACTCGTATGTATATATTATGCTATGCATGTCCGTTCGGGTCAAATCTTGCAAGCTAAATTTGACCAACTTCCCAGTGCATACAGGTTTGGTTTGGATGACAATACAATATTAAAGTACAGTCAACAAAAAAGCTTGTCTTAAAAATGAAGTTTTTTCAAACAACTTTTTTCAGTAAGTTTGAGAAATGTCTTCAGTGTAATCTAATTATCCGATTGTTGCCGTACATGCTTCAACAATAATGGTTGAACTTGTTTGTTGTAATGTTATCAAATCATAATTAAGGCAACAATTTGTTTACACTTAGTATTTTTTGAGTGCCTTATATGTGTTAGGTGCTACAGTGATTACAATTTTCGTGATTAAATCGTTACTTAAATTTATTTGATTGTACTTACAATGTTGTTTACTACTTACATTAATTAGTTCACCAAACTCCTCCTTTAGTAGCTAATTGTCGTTTCTAACTGCATTTGTCGAACTGAGAACGCATGCAATGTGTGCACTGTAAAGTTTCCATTAACTTAGTTCAGTACAAGTTTGTATGACAAAAGTTTAGTCCAGTGCAGTTAGACAAGGCAAGGATGAAACTAAACAATTTTAAAACAACTTACGCCAAATATGTTTAAATACAATTTGAATGAAAGGGTAAATATGAACATTGTGGAACTTTTGTGGAATAGAACGAGCATTTTCTGTTAAAACACATTTAGGGCCAAGGCTGCGTTACGCAGACGCCCGCGCGGACCATACAATCGGCGTCATATACCTAGTAGGTAGCAGTCAAGATCACGAAATACTTGGAAATATCCAAAATGACATAGTCCAACAATGTAGCAAACTGAAGTGGCAGATGGGGGGGCCGCATCTGTCCACCATGGTTCAGTAGACGGCTTCTCGAATGGAGATCACGTATCGGCAAACGCAGCGGCGGATGCCCCCTAGCCAGAAGGAAAGACAACCTTTAGAAGGACGCGGGCAGTAGCTGGATGTGAAAGGCGACAGACCGTGCAATGTGGCGCTTCTTGGGGGAGGCCTACGTCCAGCAGTGGACTGCAACAGGATGAGATAATGATGATGAAGATTAAATTTGGCCTAACTTGTTATTTTTCAATCAAGCTACTCATCTCTTCGAAACTTGACAGTCACCAATAGTATTCAAAGTTTACGTGCTCCGGCATATTTAATTGAATACGTTAGATGGCCTTGTGGCGACATCTGACGATGCCGCATATAACGACCACACCGCGCACATACAGCGGGCCAATCGCCGTAATTCTATGCAGCGCGTCTTTATCGCATTTGGGTCTTGACGTTTGACTTCGTATTGCCGTAATGACATAACGACGCACACGTCACGCAAACCTATAGTCCTACAATCCTGTCTGATCCGGTGACATCCGTGACAGAGGAACCACTTGCAATAGGAAATTAGCTGTCAAAATAGACTGTCGTTTGAAAACTGTTTTAGTTCCAAAGATTATCACCGGAACAGAAAACTTTGTCGCACTGTCCAAGCCGCGCGTTATCAAAAACGGTTTTGCACGTCAACTGCACTTCAACTGCACGTACAGTGCCACAAGCTTTTCTGTTCCGGTGACAGTCGTGACAGAGGAGCCACTTGCAATACGAAATTAGCTGTCAAAATGGACTGTCGTATGAAAACTGTTTAAGTTCCAAAGATAATCACCGAAACAGAAAAGATTGGCGCACTATACACTTGACTAATGCGTCATAGAATTACCGCGATCGAGGCCCAGCACGAAGACTCTGCCGACGACTACACAGTCATACCACGTCATTACGAAACAAACGAGTTTGTACTTACGTCAAGTTCTTTTGTTTGTTCATACGTCAAGAAGACTCCACCGATAGTCGACAGATGGCGCTACCTACAGATGACGCAACGAATGACTATGGGTGCAACCGCATTTATACGGAGAACCACATTGCGCCCGCGAAGTTCATTCACCAAGTTAGCAATATGGAACTTCAGACTAACTTCTATCGGACACTTGTCCCCGGGCTAACAACACCTAGCCCGGAAGGAAGGAATACCATCAGTTTTCCTTTAACCGTTGTGCCATTCTCCTACAGCCTGAACAAATTGATCGCTTTGGCCGAGTCATTGCTAATGACCATTTTGGATGTTTCCAAGTAAGTATTTGGTGATTTCGACTGCTACCCTCTATATGACGCTGATTGTATATAAGTGATCTGTCGTATGCTTTCGCGCGTGTACCCGTCGGGGCCCGCGTGACGCAGTATGGCTAGTAACGCAGTGTGGCTAATAACGCAGTTTGGCTAGTAACGCAGTGTGGCTAATAACGCAGTGTGGCTAGTAACGTAGTGTGGCTAGTAACGCAGTTTAATGGCTACGCGCGTGGACATGCGACGGGTCCTCGCGCTAGCGTCCTCGTAAAGTTTTCGACCTGCTTATCCGGCGCTGGTTTGGCACAAACTATACATAGAGAGGCCTATGCCCAGCAGTGGGCGTCGTTCGGCTGACATGATGATACATAGAGACTGCCTCCGCCCACTACCTGCGCAGATCAGCGCCGACAAGCGCTGGTAGCCGGCTATCTACGTTTATTTATACACCCTGACGCAGCGTTGGCTCTTATTTTTTTTTATAAACCGACTATGGCTAGTTTAAAACCATGAGCACCTTTTCATGGTCACAGTATGACGTAGATATTTAAGAAAGGGAAAGTAAGGGTTTACTTATAATGTAGCTAGCTTTCTGCCCGCGGCTTTGCTCGCGTGGATCACACGACTTTATCCCGCGGGAACGTGATATTTTTCCGGGTTAAAAAGTAGCCTATATGCTCCTAAACTATCCCCGTACCAAAAATCAAGTCAATTTGTTGCTCCGTTTTGTCGTGGAAGACGGAAGAACAAACATACCTACCTACAAGTTTACCGATTTCAGACCAAGAGGTCCCGGGTTCAATTCCCAGTAGGGGTACATATTGTATTCGGTTTGGTTGGTGGTAGGACTTGCTCTTAGTCCGCCTGGCTAGCTACCACCATCTTATCTAAGCCTGGCGCCATAACAATGATGTTTTCAGCATTATTGTGTTCCGGCAGTTAGAGATAAGATAGCCAATTCCTTATTGATAGAGAATTCCGGGAGTAGTGCGCTTCCACCTTCAGCCTTATCACCACTTAACATCAGGTGTGATGAAGGCTAAGTGCTGGGTACCCCGTTGTGGATAAAAAAAAAGTAAACACAAGTAAACATGATATCACATTTATAATATTAGGTTAAATAAAAAAAAATGTAGGTAATCTCTCAAGTAGGTTTATTGTATCGAACGGAAGGGCACTGAACTTTTGCGAAAAATTCGAGCCTAATAATCATCTCCATGAGCGCAAAATAATAATTATACCTACCGGAAATACGTATAAAGATAATTCAGAACAGTATATTTATTCAATATTGAATAATTAAAAAATATTCGACATTAAGCTTAACAATTCGTCAACGAAATCACTGATACTTACTGGTGATAATGGTGCACTAGGTCTACGACATGGCGTCCATATTTAGCCAAGTAATTGTCAATCGATAAGTCATGATAATTTATAATTTTAAAGCAATCGATCGAATATACAGGGTGACATTGAAGTCGTTAGCATCCTTTTAAAATAAGAACATACTTATGATATAGAGTCCTTTCCCTAAATATAAGGCAAATCCAAGATGTATTATTTTTCCCTGAAAAATAGTGTAAATACTCAGTAATTGATCACTATAATAAATAAAAATAACAAAAAATAACAATTTGATAAAAATAATAATAATAATATTCAATCAACATACAAGCCTTAAACTACTTCATTGGCCTCCCGATAAAACGCGGGCTCTACTATAACGTGAATTTATTCATGATCGCGCACGGAATTTACTGAAACAAACAATGTCACCCATGCTTCATGAACGCTTTGCCCGCATCCCTGCGCCCGCGCTGACGCCGTGCAATACCCCTTTTCACGTTAAAACATACCTTCATATGAGTACATTAATGGACCGAATGGATGCCAATGGCTGTAAGAACACCCTGTGGATCTGTGATGGCATTCGTATTATTAGCAGATGTGCGGGCCGGGCTCGTAAAACAAAACTAGGAATTTTTGAATTTTTTTTCTAATAGATTAAGAGCGACAAGTTTTATTAGCGCAAGGCGGGGACTAAGACAAATGAAGTCTTGGGTAGGCCGTAAATTACGCTCAACTGTCAGACAAACTATTCAAACTGGTGAATGATGGACAATTTTAGTTTAAATGCACAGATTTCTAAGAGTTTGGTAGATATTAAATGTGTTGCAGATGGGTGAAGTAGACGAAGGAAGGAAAAGACTTGAGTTCTCTGAATTGTTAGGGCGGATCGTGAGAAGTTGTGCGTAGGCGTCACCATGGAGATTGCAAGCATCAAGCTGACCAATGAGGGATCGAGATGGGCGTAGAGCGGGAGGAGATAACTTCAGTAGAGATGGAAGATAGAAAACGGGGATGCAACTGGCATTGGGGAGACGTTTTTTGATATTTTAGGACAGTGATAGATTGGGAGTTTGGTGACTCCATTGTAACTAACTGTGTGAGAAATAAAGATTAAAGAGTTAACTATTAATTAAATACTAACTTTGTTAAGTAAATTGTAGATTTGAATATTAAAACAAGTGTAACTATTTTACAAAGTGAATTTAAACAACGTCGAGAGGGGTATGTAATTGTGTACATTGTGGCTTATTCCGTGTGTCAATAAAGGTACAATCTCTAGAATAACGAGCGGTATATCACATACAACGTAGAAATGTATCAATACGAAGAACAACACCATTCTGGGGGTTTCGCTTTAATAACCGAATGGAACCCGATAGAACATCTCATTTTTGTGTTGGCTTTAATATGCGCAATAGTCGTGTTAGGGTGTTGTGGATATAAGATATTCAGTTATTGCAATCGTCGAATATTAAATAGACGGAGGTATTTGCAAGATGGTCTACCGAATGAGATAGAAATGCAAAGAGCCGGGTTAGACCTCAATCGAGGCTGAATTGGATTGCGTCTTTTCTCGATGCATAGTTAATCTCAGAGATAGGGATGGTTAAACGTATATATATATAGTCCTACAATCCTGTCTGATCCGGTGACATCCGTGACAGAGGAACCACTTGCAATAGGAAATTAGCTGTCAAAATAGACTGTCGTTTGAAAACTGTTTTAGTTCCAAAGATTATCACCGGAACAGAAAACTTTGTCGCACTGTCCAAGCCGCGCGTTATCAAAAACGGTTTTGCACGTCAACTGCACTTCAACTGCACGTACAGTGCCACAAGCTTTTCTGTTCCGGTGACAGTCGTGACAGAGGAGCCACTTGCAATACGAAATTAGCTGTCAAAATGGACTGTCGTATGAAAACTGTTTAAGTTCCAAAGATAATCACCGAAACAGAAAAGATTGGCGCACTATACACTTGACTAATGCGTCATAGAATTACCGCGATCGAGGCCCAGCACGAAGACTCTGCCGACGACTACACAGTCATACCACGTCATTACGAAACAAACGAGTTTGTACTTACGTCAAGTTCTTTTGTTTGTTCATACGTCAAGACGACTCCACCGATAGTCGACAGATGGCGCTACCTACAGATGACGCAACGAATGACTATGGGTGCAACCGCTTTTATACGGAGAACCACATTGCGCCCGCGAAGTTCATTCACCAAGTTAGCAATATGGAACTTCAGACTAACTTCTATCGGACACTTGTCCCCGGGCTAACAACACCTAGCCCGGAAGGAAGGAATACCATCAGTTTTCCTTTAACCGTTGTGCCATTCTCCTACAGCCTGAACAAATTGATCGCTTTGGCCGAGTCATTGCTAATGACCATTTTGGATGTTTCCAAGTAAGTATTTGGTGATTTCGACTGCTACCCTCTATATGACGCTGATTGTATATAAGTGATCTGTCGTATGCTTTCGCGCGTGTACCCCTCGGGGCCCGCGTGACGCAGTGTGGCTAGTAACGCAGTGTGGCTAATAACGCAGTTTGGCTAGTAACGCAGTGTGGCTAATAACGCAGTGTGGCTAGTAACGTAGTGTGGCTAGTAACGCAGTTTAATGGCTACGCGCGTGGACATGCGGCGGGTCCTCGCGCTAGCGTCCTCGTAAAGTTTTCGACCTGCTTATCCGGCGCTGGTTTGGCACAAACTATACATAGAGACTGCCTCCGCCCACTACCTGCGCACCTGCGCAGATCAGCGCTGACAAGCGCTGGTAGCGCTATCTACGTTTATTTATACACCCTGACGCAGCGTTGGCTCTTTTTTTTTATAAACCGACTATGGCTAGTTTAAAACTTTGAGCACCTTTTCATGGTCACAGTATGACGTAGATATTTAAGAAAGGGAAAGTAAGGGTTTACTTATAATGTAGCTAGCTTTCTGCCCGCGGCTTTGCCCGCGTGGATCACACGACTTTATCCCGCGGGAACGTGATATTTTGCCGGGTTAAAAAGTAGCCTATATGCTCCTAAACTATCCCCGTACCAAAAATCAAGTCAATTTGTTGCTCCGTTTTGTCGTGGAAGACGGAAGAACATACATACCTACCTACAAGTTTACCGATTTTAGACCAAGAGGTCCCGGGTTCAATTCCCAGTAGGGGTACATATTGTATTCGGTTTGGTTGGTGGTAGGACTTGCTCTTAGTCCGCCTGGCTAGCTACCACCATCTTATCTAAGCCTGGCGCCATAACAATGATGTTTTCAGCATTATTGTGTTCCGGCAGTTAGAGATAAGATAGCCAATTCCTTATTGATAGAGAATTCCGGGAGTAGTGCGCTTCCACCTTCAGCCTTATCACCACTTAACATCAGGTGTGATGAAGGCTAAGTGCTGGGTACCCCGTTGTGGATAAAAAAAAAGTAAACACAAGTAAACATGATATCACATTTATAATATTAGGTTAAATAAAAAAAAATGTAGGTAATCTCTCAAGTAGGTTTATTGTATCGAACGGAAGGGCACTGAACTTTTGCGAAAAATTCGAGCCTAATAATCATCTCCATGAGCGCAAAATAATAATTATACCTACCGGAAATACGTATAAAGATAATTCAGAACAGTATATTTATTCAATATTGAATAATTAAAAAATATTCGACATTAAGCTTAACAATTCGTCAACGAAATCACTGATACTTACTGGTGATAATGGTGCACTAGGTCTACGACATGGCGTCCATATTTAGCCAAGTAATTGTCAATCGATAAGTCATGATAATTTATAATTTTAAAGCAATCGATCGAATATACAGGGTGACATTGAAGTCGTTAGCATCCTTTTAAAATAAGAACATACTTATGATATAGAGTCCTTTCCCTAAATATAAGGCAAATCCAAGATGTATTATTTTTCCCTGAAAAATAGTGTAAATACTCAGTAATTGATCACTATAATAAATAAAAATAACAAAAAATAACAATTTGATAAAAATAATAATAATAATATTCAATCAACATACAAGCCTTAAACTACTTCATTGGCCTCCCGATAAAACGCGGGCTCTACTATAACGTGAATTTATTCATGATCGCGCACGGAATTTACTGAAACAAACAATGTCACCCATGCTTCATGAACGCTTTGCCCGCATCCCTGCGCCCGCGCTGACGCCGTGCAATACCCCTTTTCACGTTAAAACATACCTTCATATGAGTACATTAATGGACCGAATGGATGCCAATGGCTGTAAGAACACCCTGTGGATCTGTGATGGCATTCGTATTATTAGCAGATGTGCGGGCCGGGCTCGTAAAACAAAACTAGGAATTTTTGAATTTTTTTTCTAATAGATTAAGAGCGACAAGTTTTATTAGCGCAAGGCGGGGACTAAGACAAATGAAGTCTTGGGTAGGCCGTAAATTACGCTCAACTGTCAGACAAACTATTCAAACTGGTGAATGATGGACAATTTTAGTTTAAATGCACAGATTTCTAAGAGTTTGGTAGATATTAAATGTGTTGCAGATGGGTGAAGTAGACGAAGGAAGGAAAAGACTTGAGTTCTCTGAATTGTTAGGGCGGATCGTGAGAAGTTGTGCGTAGGCGTCACCATGGAGATTGCAAGCATCAAGCTGACCAATGAGGGATCGAGATGGGCGTAGAGCGGGAGGAGATAACTTCAGTAGAGATGGAAGATAGAAAACGGGGATGCAACTGGCATTGGGGAGACGTTTTTTGATATTTTAGGACAGTGATAGATTGGGAGTTTGGTGACTCCATTGTAACTAACTGTGTGAGAAATAAAGATTAAAGAGTTAACTATTAATTAAATACTAACTTTGTTAAGTAAATTGTAGATTTGAATATTAAAACAAGTGTAACTATTTTACAAAGTGAATTTAAACAACGTCGAGAGGGGTATGTAATTGTGTACATTGTGGCTTATTCCGTGTGTCAATAAAGGTACAATCTCTAGAATAACGAGCGGTATATCACATACAACGTAGAAATGTATCAATACGAAGAACAACACCATTCTGGGGGTTTCGCTTTAATAACCGAATGGAACCCGATAGAACATCTCATTTTTGTGTTGGCTTTAATATGCGCAATAGTCGTGTTAGGGTGTTGTGGATATAAGATATTCAGTTATTGCAATCGTCGAATATTAAATAGACGGAGGTATTTGCAAGATGGTCTACCGAATGAGATAGAAATGCAAAGAGCCGGGTTAGACCTCAATCGAGGCTGAATTGGATTGCGTCTTTTCTCGATGCATAGTTAATCTCAGAGATAGGGATGGTTAACGTGAAAGTATTAATTAAAGCTCTAGAGACTGTAACTTTATGTAGCCTGGTGGAATACGAAACACTAATATCTACCATGAATGTTAATAATCAAGTCTAAATTAGACTAATATGTGAAATAGTTTTCCTTTCCATTTTTCAATCAATGGAACAGGTTTGTTCTATAAATGTGTTCGTATCTCACTTTAGACTTAAGTTGTAAAATAACTATTGAAACTTTAGTGTGTGTTTAATTAAATTTAAGTGTGAATCTAGATGACCTCAGAGAGTTTTTTCTTTGGATTTTCGCTTTCTCTCTATGTAGTATGGTCTTAAGATAGGAGCTGAAAATCTAGCTGTCATTATATAGCAACCTATAGGTGACAGCTTAAATAATCAAACCAGTTTCTTTTTGCTATTTCGAAGATAAACAAAACACATTTAAGTTAAATAAATAATATTTTTTTTCCATAATTATATGTTTTACTGCTTAGATATAAGATTCCTAAGAGGAAGCACAGTGTGAGGCATAGTCAAATCCGTGTTAAATACTAAGAAATACTTAGAAGAACCATTGAGCTAGTTTGTTTGACTTCACTTAACACCTTGCGTTCTCACATGTACACCTTTCAGTTGAATCACGATTTCTATGAGCTAAATTCGTTAGATTTCAGTCTAGGTCTAGGTAGATTTCTATACATATACCTAAATAAATAAACATGGGATAGTAGGGAGTGATTAAAGACTTTAAGGGAGAGACTACATTCAAACCGTTGAGGTTACCTGTGTATAGGTAGTTTATTTAAACGTGTTAGTAAAGGGGTCTAGCTGCTGAATTTGGACGAGAGAGACAACAGGAGCAGAGCAGAAGGAAGTATAATGTATTAGTGTTGAATAGGTATAATGTGTAAGTTCATTTTGCCTCTACACAGGACATAGACGCTGTTAGGTGCACTTATAGACTTGTATTTAGGATAGGAAATAGAGATAGGTATACTAGGTGATCTGTGATGAAATAGGACTTGCACAGGGTGTTTAAATCCTGGGGTGTTTGACCGCTTGAGGCTGCGAGCTAGTCATTCCACCCACTGACTTTAATCGAATGAGGGCCCTTGACTATAAGAGATTATTCTCTTAGACTACTGAACGGGATGCTCTGGCCGGCACTCGCGAGCTCAGCCTTATTGAGCCTAAAGGCTATCTGCGTGTGGGTTTCAGTGAACGGGTAGCAGCATTTCTGGGTCGTCGTCACACTTGCACTTCCATAGCGTTCAGCCATCGCCCGATTTGGCCAAATCGAACTTTCTCAATTAATACAAATATGAATAAATAAAGTATACCATGGTATTATGGGGAAGGTGTCTAGCGAACACCTTATAAAATAAAGTAAATAAATGTCCACATCCTGGAGATGTCTGACATACGCTTCGCAGCGTAACAAAGATGGCTGACGTTCCCCAAATAATAAACCTCAGAAGGGTTTTTCCTAGAAGGTTTTGTAGGCGCTACTAAACGACCAGAGTGTAATCCACTACGTGAGCAGACATCTATTGGTTATAGCTTAGGAATTAGAGTAGAAGAGAGGTGAAGGTCGCGATCAGATTAAAACAATTTGCATTTTAATATTAACAAGCTTCGCAATGTTATTTAAAACCATAGGCCTGCGGAATGATGGATTTATCTCGATGAGCTTCCGTTCTATTCACACGCAGCTACTAAATAGTACAAACATAAACACGATTCGCAGATCACTTAGATGCCAGTAACATCGACTTTCACCTAGACCACCAAATACATAGAAAAACATTATAACTAGACGATCACATATACAAATCAGGGTTAGAGCCACTACAGATCGAACGTGTCGGCTGCAACAACACAAAACTTGAAACTACTAGAAATTCGGCACATTTATTATTTCTTTGCAGTACGTCCGCAAACTTAAGTTGCAACAAACAGATTCTAGACAATAATAAAAAGTAATGCGTAGAAGGTTATTCAAGCACTCAATTTGCATTTTGAAATAACTTATACCTACAGTAAAGGTTTTTTCCGGATTTTTATGACGCATCGGATACAAAGAATAATTTAAAATGCAAATTTCCGGGTTATCATTGCGGAATAATTACCTGTGGTTAAACTTTACGGGCCGCATTCGTGCTCCCACACTGCAGTCAGCAAATGTTTACAAACTTAAGGTTACAAAACAAACCTAAAAACGTAATATTAAACAACTATCGCAATGGCCGGTCACGTTATGGGCAAACCGAAATATATTGAACTAGCGGATAATCGCGGTTTTACCCGCGTGGTACCCGTTCCCGTGGGAATATCGGGATAAAATATAGCCTATGTCACTCGGGAAGAATGTAGCTTTCTAACGGTGAAAGAATTTCCTTAATCGGTCCAGTGGATTCGGAGCCTATTCAATGCAAACAAACAAACGAACCTAACATAACCTTACCTAACATCAAAATCATGGGACTTTCCATACTTACAAACCTTCAACCCTCATTTTACCACCTTAATCCATCTCTGTCTCAAAAATCATTTTACAGTACCTAATCATTTTGGTTCATTAGCCCACAAATTTCATCATCCTAACATTAAAATCCAACGATATGCATACAATTGTTTCCCCCCTTTTCACCCACTTAATTCGACCCTTTCGCAAAATGCGTTCTTAGTGCTTACCTACACCATAAAAGGTATCTACCCACCAAAAATGGTGTCTCTATCTTCAGATGTCTGGGCTATGCCCAAATCGTATGCCAGTCAGTGAACCAGTGAATCAATTTGGAGTTTTATATGTTAAACATGTCGCAGTAAGATAGATAGTGCCGTATTATAGCTACATCCCTAGGGATATAATTATATACCGTAAGATAACTAACTACTATCATCATTATCATCATGTCAGCCGAACGACGCCCACTGCTGGGCATAGGCCTCCCCCAAGGATCTCGACAACGATCGGTACTGCGCTGCCCGCATCCAGCGGCTTCCCGCGATCTTGACCAGATCGTCGGTCCACCTTGTAGGGGGCCTGCCCACGGAACGTCGTCCGGTACGCGGTCGCCATTCGAGAACCTTTCCGCCCCAACGGCCATCGGCTCTCCGCGCTATGTGTCCCGCCCACTGCCACTTCAATGATGCAATCCTTCGAGCGATGTCGGTTGTTTTAGTTCTCCTGCGGATCTCATCATTTCAGATTCGATCGAGCAGGGAAATACCAACTAACAACTAACTACTATACAAAAGCGATTTATTACCATCTTACTAGTAATATAATTATAATATATTACTAGATTTGTTTAATGAAATAATTGTAGGAGTGTAGTCCTGTAGAACACGTGGTAGGATAGAATTTTGTGGTTATTTTTTTTCACACCACAATACTCTTGTTGCTTAATTATGGACACTTTATTTATTCCAAAAATGTAAATGGATTTTCAGCCGTATAAAACTTCTTTGTTGTTACAAAAAGAACTGTACCTATTACCCGGTGAAATTGAAAATGCTCTGTTTACTCGCATATAACTTGCAGTCAGATACTAACTTAACTTTGTAGGGATACTGTTACTTATTACTTGGTTAAATTGAAAAGTCTCTGTTTACTCGCATATAATTTGCAGTTAGGTACTTACTTAACTTTGTAGGGATAATTCTATTACACACTAGTGTCTAATATTATTACACACGTGTGTCTTATACTTCGGTTTATGGCCCTAAGAACGATGTAATATGGCTCACTTTATGAGCAAGTGTGTTGAAAAGATACTTTTTAATACAGTTGCTCAAAAATTGGCGTATTGCAGGGACGTATAGCGTTCGGGATGTGGGCTATTACACACTCGAACTTTTTCTTTACCTTTCCCGAACTCGTGCCTTTTCTTTCCAACTGTCAAAATATTGTCTATTAAAAAGAAAAAACCAACCACGAAATTTTTACTAAAAAAAATCATAGAAGTTTTTATGATTCATGCAATTTCTAAAAAGAAGCTACTAATTTGTTTCAATATCAGATTTAAAAGTAATTTTAATTATACATTAAATTAATATTAGTATCGGCCAAATTAAATTTATGAATATAAAAAATACATAAAATTGGCTGTATGACCACAGATACTAAATATGGTATGACGTGCACTATTTACCATAGTATCTGCTTATAGGAGTTTGAGTGAAAAGAAAATGAGGGTCCTATTTCTTAATTTTCTAAATTAGTTTTTTCTGGTTTTTATTGTGGTAGGTACTTAGTATGGTGGAATTAGTGCAATAATGTGGCTTTAATGGAAAACGATGTGGTAAAAGAGAGAAATAAGGAAAGGCGCTCCTGTAGGATTGGGATTGCTTTTGTTAGGTTTCATTTCATTTCATCTAATTTAATTTAATTTTCATTTCATATCAATAAAAAAATTCTACTGAAGCCTTGGCTGTATGATCATAGTTTCCTTTGCCAACCCAGAATGGGTGAAGAAAACAAAAAAAAGTCTCTGCTTATATTCTTTTACGATTAGTTAGTTGAGTTTATTGTGTTTTATTATTTTATTAAATTGCTTAATTTTTTCGCAACTGTATTAAAAATAGTTGTTCAGTACACGTGCGGAACCGTCATTGCAACTTGTTCCGACTGTCAACCCTCACCTTCGGCTGCGCCTCGGCTCGGGTAGACATTTGTCGGAACTCTTTGCAATGACGGCTTTCCGCACTTGTAATGAAATCTACTATACTATGGTTTCTGGTAGGTATATGGTTACCACCATCTCTATTGCTTATCGTTCATATTTTGACAATAGTTATTTGTTATACAAGAGAGCAAAATCATTTTTCGCTGTGAGTGCTGAATTTAAATCACGAACTAGCGAAGTAGTCTAAAATTGAATCACGAGCGTAGCGAGTGATTCAAATATAGACTACTGAGCACAGTGAGTGATTTAAAGGCTCGAGACATCAGAAAATTTTGCTCTCGTGTTAAACATACAACTTTTCACCTCTACCAGCGAGAAAAGTGTTACAGGTCAGAAAAACAACATTGAAGGCAACATTTATTAAGAGTAAAATTGTTATTGTTATAATAATTAAGAGTAAAATTGGTGCAATTATGCAAGTTGAAGGTAACTGTTTGCATTGCGTTCAAAAACTGCACTGCATGTAATTTTTATGAAAACCAAACATGATATTAGATATATAGCGATATAATGTTCACTTCATATTATTTATTTTAAATATTGCGTGTTTAATAAAAAGCAATAGTAGTACAATCGTATTTATATAATTTGTTAATAGAATTCATTAATTTTATATTTATATCATGCATGCGACCTCATTTCGTCCATACTCTTTATTTCGAACCTTTGGTATCCGCGTATTTATTTTTTAAGCTTTATATTTCATGTCCATCGACATAAAGCTATCTATCTATCCTTTTTGCTCATATTAATTTTAAACATATTTTAAAAGTCGCATCCTTGTCACTCTATTTCTTTTTTCTTATTATTTCAAAAGTTGGTGTAAGAAATTAAAAAAGCACTTTGCCTCACGCTCGCAGCAAAAACTCGATCGCTCGATTTTGCTGCGAGTATTTAGGCGCCAAAAGCACCCTTTTCGTGCTGGAGAGGTGAAAATTAACATTTATTATTTGATTGAATCAGGCGTCACTTGGAGGTAGTTTTTGCGGAAGTAAGCTAACATATATTTAGTTTTTCACAAAAAATGTTTTTCTAACCAATTTCTTCATGTAGGATTGAAATTTTTGTTATTTTCAGTTTTTTAAATGTAATTATTACCCAATAATTAGATGCACCGGTGGAGTGATTGAGAAAAAAATTATTGGATAAACCGGGGGATTTAAGAGACACTGTGGATCCACTGTTGGATTCAAGAAGATAGAGACACCATTTTTGGAGGGTAGATACCTTTTATGGTGTAGGTGAGCACTAAGAAAGGATTTTGCGAAAGGGTCGAATTAAGAGGGTGAAAAGGGGGGAACACGATTATATGCATATCCTTGGATTTTGATGTTAGGACGATGAAATTTGTGGGCTAATGAAGCAAAATGATTAAGTACTGTTAAATGATTTTTGAGACAGAGCGATGGATTAAGAACACATAAACACATAGGTTGTGTTACTGACGACCGATTTGGCGCAGGGGTACGATACCTGCCTTCTGCGCCAGAGGTCTCGGGTTCGATTCCCGAACAAGACAAATATTTGTGTGCATGAACATGTCTATTTGTCTTGGTCTGGGTGTTTTCTGAAGTGTGAAGGATTTTCCAGATACAACATTTAATCCCCCTTTTCACCCCTTCGGGGGTGGAATTGTCAAAAACGCTGACACAGGTAAATATTAATTTTCAATTGCCAGCCTAAATACAATATTTGAAGATCCTATCTTCAAAACTGACGGACTTTTATACACATATTCATCCCCTATTTTACCCCCTGAGTTTGATTATGGATACGAAATGGGTTGGCTATTTGTTTTAAGAAGTAAGCCAACAAAGTTTCAAGTTGAAATGTCTATTTTACCCCTGATTTTTCATTCAAAAGTTCACCCCTATTGCAACCTTTTAGGAGTTGAATCATGTTCAGCTTGGTAAACATCGAAATAAGTGCCATTTTTGCAATCGTCATCCCATAAAACCTCAATAACGACATCCATATCGATTTTTAGGTTTATTTATCCCATTTAACCTCTAAGGGGTTGATTTTCGAAAAAATACGAAACATGTTTTTGCTTATTTGTTTTACTTTCCGACCATAAGCCTAAATAAGAAATTAAATGAAGGACTTTCCAGATACAACACTTAATCCCCCTTTTCACCCCATCTGGGGTGGAATTGTCAAAAACGCTGACACAGGTAAATATTAATTTTTAATTGCCAGCCTAAATACAATATTTAAAGATCCTAACTTCAAAACTGACGGACTTTCATACAAACATTCATCCTCTATTTCACCCCCTTAGGGGTGGAATTTCCAAAAATCCTTTCTTAGTGGATGCCTACACTGTATAACGTATCTATGTGCAAAATTTGAAGTCTCTAGGTTCAGCGGTTTGGGCTGTGCGTTGATATCTCAGTCAGTCAGTCAGTCAGTCAGTCAGTCAGTCAGGACTTTGAATTTTATATATACAGGGCGTCCCAAAATTAACTCACATGGAGGGAAAGTACCTTAAATACTGAAGATATAAAATTTTACTGAAAGGAGACTTCATTTTTATTTTCAAAAGAAAACGAACTGCATACAAAGAATTTTAAGTAATCAACTGTCTGAACTGGGAATCGAACCCGCCGAATGTAAAAAAAAATATTTCTCTAATTTAATTGAACCGATCGAAAGGCTCGATCATACCTTATCATTTTTTCTTAATAACTTAGCATCTTAAATAAAAGGAAGACTACGAAATTTGACATTTAATGTTGAAAACCAATTTTGTGCAGCGTTATGGATAGCCTTTCCTGTGACTGCCGTGCTCAAAACTTTAACATTTCAATGTATTACTAATGAGTGAAGATTGGAGCAATTATCATAAAGTGTTTGATAAAGTTATAATGTGTTAAGTAACACCAGCTCGATTGGTTTTAAAATGTTTGAATAGTTACTTTGGTGCGGTCTATTCCAACATATGGCATAGTCGTGGGACGCCCCCAGGGCTTCCAATGACTATGTCACATGGTGGCATAGACCACACCAAATACGGAAGATACAAAGTTTTATTGAAATAGGACTTTATTTTTATTTAAATAACAATAGAACTGCATTCAATTTTTTTTTAATAATAGCATGTCCAAACTGAGAATCGAACCCGCACGAAATTATTCAAACTTTTTAAAACCAATCGAGGTGGTGTTACTTATCACATTATCAAACACTTATGATAGGGAATTAGGTTTAATTGCTCCAATCTTCACTCATTAGTAATACCTACATTGAAATGTTAAAGTCTGTATTGAGCACGACAGTCACAGAAAAGGCTATTCATAACGCTGCACAAACTTGTTATTCAACATTAAATGTTAAATTTCGTAGTCTTCCTTTTATTTAAGATGCTATGTTATTTAGAAGAAATGCTTAGGTATAATCGAGTCTTTCGATCGGTACAATTAAATTAGAGAAATATTTTTTTACATTCAGCGGGTTCGATTCCCAGTTCAGACAAGTGATTATTCAAAATTCGGTGAATGCAGTTCGTTTTCTTTTTAAAATAAAAATGAAGTCTCCTTTCAGTAAAATTTTATATCTTCAGTATTTAAGGTACTTTCCCTCCATGTGAGTTAATTTTGGGACGCCCTGTATAGATACTAGCTTCCGCCCGCGACTTCGTCCGCGTGGACATTCGAGAAAATACTTAGGGGACCAATAACCAGGATAAAAAGTATTCTATGTTTTAATTTCATAAAAATCCGATCAGCCGTTTTTACGTGAGTAGGCGGGTCCTCCCTCACCAAGTGAGCAGCCTCGTGCGAGGCCCGCCGCACGTGGCAAACGTTCTGCCACGCACGAGACTGCTCGCTTGGTGAGGGAGGACCCGCCTAATCACGTAAAAACGGCTAATAAAATAATAAGTGTCTGTTTCACAATCAAAAAGTTAGTTCTGAGTAG
Organism: Crambus lathoniellus; assembly: GCA_949710035.1. Taxonomy (NCBI): domain Eukaryota; kingdom Metazoa; phylum Arthropoda; class Insecta; order Lepidoptera; family Crambidae; genus Crambus; species Crambus lathoniellus. The sequence goes on from OX453306.1 coordinate 24,853,631, forward strand.
CTTAGGTACCAAGAACTTTTAGGGTATTTAACCCTTAACCACCTAGTATCAGTTATCGTCACACTACCACCTAGCATACGTCTGTGAGACTTCGGAGCTAAATGATTCTCGTTTGTAAAACTGTGTGAGGTAAGTTTAAGTGTTTAATAAAAAAATCTGTTAGGAACATATTAAACTATTTGTTAAAATAAGAAAAGCACATGAAAAGCCACATTTAAAAGAAAATCTCAATTAAGTCATCAACACTATACTTATAAACTGACATAGTAGGAAAATGAGGTCCATTATAATAACCACGTAAGTAGGTACTTCTTTGTACTTTTTTTTATTACTCTGTAATCAAAAAACAAAAAAAATATAAAACATCTCCAAAAAAGTAAAAGTTAAACGAAATACCAGGACTTAAACTCACAGATTTTCCGAAAATTTTTCACCCGGCGACAGTTTTTTACTTACCTGATACAAACACGCAAGCATCCGACTGCAAGAAGCGGTTGTGCGGCACTGGGGGGCGCGAGGAAAAGGTACATGGACGAACAAGTTTATACGAAGCTCGGGCTCAACAATATTCACGATTATAAATTCGTCGGGGTCTGTCAGACCTATGCTAGGTGGTTAAGGGTTAAGATGATTTAAGTTTCTATACCCTATTTACCCCCTGGGTTTGATTTTCGGAAAACTACGAAATGGGTTGCCGTTTTGTTTTAATAAGTTAGCCTAAGTTTCAAGTTGAAATGTCTGTTTTACCCCCTGATTTTTCATTCCAAGCTTCACCCCTTTTTCAACCTTTTAGGGGTTGAATCATGTTCAGTTTGTTAAAAATCTAAATAAATGCCATTTTTGCAATCGTCATCCCATAAAACTTCAATAACGACATCCATATCGATTTTTAGGTTTATTTATCCCATTTAACCTCTAAGGGGTTGATTTTCGAAAAAATACGAAATATGTGTTTGCTTATTTGTTTTACTTTCCGACCACAATCCTAAATAATAAATTAAATGAAGGACTTTCCAGATACAACATTTAATCCCCCTCTTCACCCCTTCGGGGGTGGAATTGTCAAAAACGCTGACACAGGGAAATATTAGTTTTTAATTGCCAGCCTAAATACAAGATTTGAAGATCCTAATTTCAAAACTGATGGACTTTTATACACATATTCATCCCCTATTTTACCCCCTGAGTTTGATTATGGGAAAATTACGAAATGGGTTGGCTATTTGTTTTAAGAAGTAAGCCTACAAAGTTTCAAGTTGAAATGTCTATTTTACCCTTGATTTTTCATTCAAAATTTCACCCATATTGCAACCTTTTAAGGGTTGAATCATGTTCAGCGTAATAAACATCAAAATAAATGCCATTTTTGCAATCGTCATCCCACAAAACCTCAATAACGACATCCATATCGATTTTTAGTTTTATTTATCCCATTTAACCTCTAAGGGGTTGATTTTAGAAAAAATACGAAATATGTTTTTGCTTATTTGTTTTTCTTTCCGACCATAAGCCTAAATAATAAATTAAATGAAGGACTTTCCAGATACAACATTTCATCCCCTTTTTCACCCCTTCGGGGGTGGAATTGTCAAAAACGCTGACACAGGTAAATATTAATTTTCAATTGCCAGCCTAAATACAAAATTTGAAGATCCTAACTTCAAAACTGACGGACTTTCATACAAACATTCATCCCCTATTTCAGCCCCTTAGAGGTGGAATTTCCAAAAATCCTTTCTTAATGGATGTATAACATACTACACTGTATAACGTATCTATGTGCAAAATTTGAAGTCTCTAGGTTCAGCGGTTTGGGCTGTGCGTTGATATCTCAGTCAGTCAGTCAGTCAGTCAGTCAGTCAGGACTTTGAATTTTATATATATAGATAGATGTACGTATGTATGTTTGTCCGCGATTATCTTGCGTTTGGCTGAACCGATTTTGATGCAGTTTTCAGGAAAGTATTTTGTTATTAACCGACTTCTAAATCAAAAAGGAGGAGGTTCTCTATTCGTCGGTATGTATGTTTTTTTTTTTGTGTATGTCCACCGATTACTCGAAGACGGCTGAACCGATTGAAATGGTTCAAACGTTATTACATCAGGTTGGTTTCCAAGTTGGTCCCATTTTTAGAAATTTTGAAATCGGTTCAGTAGTTTTCAGGAAATCTTGAAAATACTGTCGTTTTCGTTACCACTTTACGTGAATTTAATACGTATCTTTAGGCATAACTCCTTTGTTTATAAACCGATTTAGATGATTCTTGTTTTGTTAAAAAGGGGATACCTCAAGGTATTTTAACCGACTTCGAAAAAGGAGGTTTTGAGTTTGATCACATACCTATTTACCAGAAAACACGCAAATTGCCTGCACGATGCACTAAAAAGAGTGAAATAAAAATTATTTTTATAAAGTCGGGCGGGTTTTAACAAAAACAACAAAAAATTGTACATGTTTCACGCCCGACTTCAAAGTACTTACGTTATTTATTTGGTGAGGAATTATTTCTTACTTTTTTGATGTGGTTTTTTAGAAGGCGGTTTTTATTTAGGAGAGGGTTTTGGTATTTTAGCCGACTTCAAAAAAGGAGGTTCTCGGTTTGACTCAACCCCATGGATTTTGACATTGAAAATGGCTATTAATCTATTTATAGATAAGTATGAAATTGTTGACACACATAAAAGGTCTGTTGGAGTGGGGACGGGTCCCATACGAATTCGCCCATCATCCTTTACTATTATAATAGTTATATTGTTTAAAATATTTAAGACAATCTTTATGCTTACAGATCATTTGGTTCAAGACTTATGGCACAGATTACGAAAGCAGTTCACGCTCTCTTTAAGAAAGAACAGAAAGTTTGATTTGGATGAACATATGGAATTCTTGCGCCCGCATTTGGAAATTGAAGCGAAAGCGGCTGCACAAGAGGTTGCTTCAAGTACTCTTAGGCCTGGCCCATATGTCGAGGTAGATGATACGGAGCATATAGATTTGGTAGACGATAATGATTGGAACAACTACAATGGCCAAGTAAGCAATAGTATGCCGACGAAAAGAAAATCTAATGATCTGCAATGCGCTGACATTGGAGCACAGTACTTCGCAAATGCTGTTCTTGATGATGCGGGCTCCACAAAAGGGCCGCAAAAAGATTTCATGTTCATGCTATCTTCGACCCTGGATGACTTGACCGAAGAACAAAGGAAGAAATTTAAACGAAAAATGTTTGCAACGATCACTGAGATTTCGGATGAAAGTTAGGGAATAATGATTTTTTTTATCGTCTTAAACCTAATTTGTATATTTAGACATTGTGAAAGCGTTTGTCTATTTCGCGATAATAAAATGTATTAACTGAAAAATACCTTAATAAATCAATCAAAAACTCGTCATATTGTTAAAGAAATGCATTTATCCAAAAACTCACTAAGTACCTACATAAAAACAATTGTAAGCGAAAAATAAATGAAACTAATTATTTAATACGTAGGATAAAAATGCGCTATTTCTAGGGTTTCAAATCAAAATGGTAAAAAGGAACCCTTATGGTGCGACTCATGCCCGAATACTCGTACGCTACTTATCTTTGGGAACGTCTCACACATCGCCCTGTCACTTTAAATGCCAAACGTATGAAAGAGATGCCATGATGTTTGAGACGCTCCCAAAGATAATTTGCGTTCGAGAATTCGGGCGTCAGCCTGTCTGTCTGTCACAGCTGGATATCTCGAGAACTACTATCTTATCTTTATCTTTATCCTTATCTCTTTACAATGCTATCAACTTGAAATTTGGAATAGTTTTAGATGACGTTTGCCGAACTATTTTGCAATAAATCCATTTATATTTTTTTTGCAACAGGGACTGAAAGGTGGTCTTAAAAATTTAAAGTAAAGCAACTATATCATATGAGAGAGCGCTGCTTGCATATTCTCAAACATATAATTACTAACAGATACTTACTAAAACAGTCATGGAAGAGCCCTATGTCACAGCCATCTTTACTACAAGCCATGCTATTGCGGTTTGGCAACGTCGCTTGTGAACCTAAGCGTAGACCGAACATTTGGTTAGAGGTAACCCGACCTAGTTAAAAATAAGCAGATACTATGGAAACCTATGGGGCAACTTGACCAACCATAACTAGTGGTTAATATTATGCGTCCTATTTGCGTTCGCGTTAAGGATGTATTTATGCTCGTCACAACTTCCTACAAAGCAAACTTAGTCGGATAATAGACAAGTGTCATTTTAAAATAAACGGTTGTTTTGGTGCGTGGTTTGTTGTGATTCCAGTGGATTTTAAAGTAAATTTGAAGAAATTATATGCTTTTCCTTATGAAAACATCATTAAGCATTATATTGATAGCGTATACTATTAAACAAGGTAAGGATTCATAAAATTTTCCCAATTTTCTGTTAAAACTTCAACTTAGGGCTAGCGCGCACACTTATTTACACGGCAATTTATTTGTCTCTGTCACCGCACTTATTTACACGGCAATTTATTTGCCTCTATGGGCGTTTGTGCACTACAACTGAATTTTAATTTTACTGATCCGGCGGTCCGTGTTTTTACGGACCGGCGTGGCATGAAAAACACGGATAATAGGCTTGTGCACTTGTCCGGTTTTTTACTGGCCGGGGCAGCGCAGTGATCTCATTGAAACTACACTCTACGGACGCGTTTTAAACGAGAGGAATAATGAGTTCCTTGGAACGTCAGTAATTACTTACTTTATTGCTTTATGTACGAAGGCGTAGAAGACAGAAAGAATTTTGGGTTCATCCTCTTATCAGTGAAAGGTACCTGACAGGGTCATTTTACCGAAATCACAATTAATTGAGGCTTGATGAAAAATTATTTTTTAACTACTATCGAATGTCTACAGCTAGCTATATAACATAAAAAGTTTCATCAAAATCCGCTTAGTAGTTTTTGCGTGAAACACGGACAACAGACAGACAGACAGATAAATAAATTCTTACATTCACACCAATTATCTAAGCCCATTTTAATTTCATTAAGAAACTGTATCATGGAAAACTTGATAACGGATAAATATATACTTAAATACTTTTTGTTTGTAAATACATACATATTATACATAGTTAACACCCAGACCAAGACAAATAGACATGTTCATGCAGACAAATATTTGTCTTGTTCGGGAATCGAACCCGAGACCACTGGCGCAGAAGGTGGGTAGCCTACTCCTGCGCCAAATCGGTCGTCAATCGAGAAAGGCGCTTGAATTTATTTTGGCGTGCGTTAATTTATTTGCGATAACTCTTAAGATATTCATTTAAATTATATGGTGTAAAAGAGTAAAATAATGTGCATGAAATGCTTAAAGCAACTAACGTATTTAGATTGATAAGGGTTAATACTGTATCCGTTTAAATAGCTTTCCAAATTACCGCATTGTTCGTAACCATTTTTTAAGAGATAATATGGCTATAATATGCTATCCTTAAAAGATAGACATATGCTATCGCGGACTTTTTTGTAGATCTATAGAAGAGGAATGTCCCAACATGCATTATTTTTTTAAACCTTGAAAGGATTAGGCAGCGTTTTTGCAGAAAACTCCCGGGCGGCTTGCCGTTTGCCGGCACTTTCGACAATTATCGTTATATTTCTACCAATTTACACAAAACTTTCATAAATTATATATTAAAATCTTTCTGAAGAACCACGCTACCTGTTAGTGAAAACCGCATAAAAATCTGTTTCGTAGTTTTAAAGATTTAAGCATATATATGGACAGACAGACGGGAAGCGACTTTGTTTTATACTATGTAGTGATTTATGATTAAAATACAACCATCCGTTTTTTTCCGGACGGTAAAATTCAGTGTAGTGCACAAGCGTACATATGTTTTTCATTGCCGTCATCTCGGAACGGAAAAAAACGGTCCGGAATGGGGAAAAGTAAAATGACGGACGGTAAAATTCAGTGTGGTGCACAAGCGTCCATATGTTTTTCATTGCTGCCATATCGGTCCGGAAAAAACCGGATCGCCGGATCGGTAAAATTCAGTGTAGTGCACAAACGCCCTTTCGCCTTCTCCTCGCCGCGATTAAAAAGATGCGCACACGAGAGCACACACGGGAGCGACAGCGACACAACTTTTTCGCAGTCAAGTCAGTCATCAACATGGATTTCGAAGAGGCGGTTGTGTTGTGGTATGTGCTCTTGTCTTTAGAATCCAAAGACGACAGCGAAAAAAGCAATATTGGGTGCATCCATCCACTGTGGAGTGTACATAAAAACAGGAAAACATAGATAGGATGACAGTAGGAAAATTACATACATAAGTACAATGTTTATGAAATTGAGAGCATATCCAAAAAAAAATTTCGCTACTTCAGAATGAGTGTCGAAAACTTCGTCAATCAGCCTATTATCCCTAGTTAAAATTATAAATGCGAAAGAAACTCTGTCTGTGTGTTACGCAATCACGCCTAAACTATAACCAAAAAAGGGCTGTAAGGGGTTAAAATAGGGGATGATAGTTATCACGCCTAAACTACTGAACCAAGTTCAATGAAATTTCGTAGAGGCAGAGGTATTCTTTTTAAATGACACACGCAAAAATGAGAAACTTTCCAGATAAGTATTTCTTTTTATTGTATCGAATGTCAGTCAGATCGTTTGATGAACTTATTGTCTTGCCGTACAAAGTGCACACCTGCCGTCCGATCGTTTGCATCCGAGACTCATTAGAAGCGGACGTCAGACACGTCAGAATTCTGATAGTATGCGGAGTCTACAACAAAACTTTCTTACAGAAAAAATCGTATAATATGCGACAGGCCTTAAATCGGTTCACACCCAACGAAAAATGCGACGTTGTCAAACCTAATAGCATGGCTTGTAGAAGAACAATAGAGAAGGCTGTGCCTATGTTCATGTCTAGTTTCTAGTCTACCAGCAAGCCAAATTTTCGGAAGAATACAGTAAGAACTTTGGCTTTAGAGCTTGCGAAGTCTATAATATATAATTCGTATATGAAAACTAGCCAAGTCAGACCTTAGGCTTCAATATATTATCCTAAGTTATAAAAAGAAATTATATTTTAAGTTGTTATAAAACATTTTATGTTATAAATTTTCAGGACTGACCGTTAAACTTGGCACCCATTTAGATCTCACATCTTTTGTCGTTGAAGTCAACAACCATGGCATATTTCCTAATATTGAAGTTGACTCTCACTTCACATATTTTATGTTTTTGATGGGATAGTTATATCCCTAGGGATATAGATATGTACCGTAAAATAGTTATACGAAAACAACAAGAGTTCTGTGGTGTGAAAAAAAATTACCACGAAATTTAAGTTAAATCTCTAACCTATCACGTGTTCTACAGGACTACAAATCTAGTAATATAACTATATCACTAAACTTGAAGCGTATTATAATTATATTCCAAGTAAGATAGTTATAAGAAAGCGATTCATTACTATCTTACGTTACATAATTACATCCCTAGGGATATAACTATATCACGGCCATATATCTTACTGCGACATATATATAACGAAAACAGAAATAATGGAACACTCTGTTATACTTTTGCCCGTTTCCGTATAACGGACCAAATGTCGTGCAACTGACAGTCCATATTTCTAACAGACTTTGAAAAACGCAAAAATTAACTTCGTACAGTTAGCATTTTTGCTTGCACTATGTAACTGAACAAATCGCCTCGAAACGTTTTATCATCTGAAAAGGAGTTCTAGGTGGAGGAAATTAAACTTCTTTTTGTACAACTTGGAAAAGAAATACAGTTATATGAAGAAAACGCAGACTCCAGATAACACTCATATAATTATTGATCCAACTTACAGGTACAGGCATAGTACAGGTATAACAATATAGATACAGTCGACGTCTTAGTGAACTTATCCCCTCGAGGCTAGTTTGAAGAATGACCTCTCTATGCTCGTTAATCGGGCTCAAGCCTAGCTACCCCCACCGATTTTACCACAGATTAGCCTATTAAATTTAACAAAATGGCGGCAAGAGACGGCATTACCAGTGTTGCTATTAAAAAATAATAAAAACCTTCTAAAATCATGACATTCGGCCATCTGATAACGTGCTGTCTCCCGACGCACATATAAAAATTATTTAGAATCAATTAATTAGGTAAGTATACAGCTAATATACTGATACACAACTATTCTCAATAGTTAAGTCTTACAACTATGTACCTATTTAGGTTAATCTTATAGTGATAAAAACCTTAAGTTAAAACTTAAAACATAATTGAAACAAATACATTATATTACACAATGCTCAACAATAAACTTTTAAGGAAGCCGATGACTTGTTTAGAATATAGATATTATCGTGAAAATATTGTTTTAGTAAATCGTTAAGTAATACATAATCAAATAAAATAAATTATCAATAACAAACTAATCTAAAACTATTTGAATCAATGTATAAATTAACATAATCATGACATTCGTTAACAAGCGACTATTATTACTTAGAAAACTTATTTTGAAACTATACTTGTTATAATAATCATGTGTAAGTAAGTATATGGAATGATTAAAGTAAAGTCTGGTTATAATCTATAAGCATTAGTTATGGGTCATAAAAGAAAAATGGATTAGCTTGGTACTAGTTTACATCAATGCATTGTCAGGAGCTACATTCAAGAATATTAGATGGTGTCAGAAGCAAAATCCCTAAGAATGTTACATTAGGAATAGGTAGGAACAGAATTTAACTTTAACCTGATAACTAGACACCCTTATCACTTCACTCAAATAGTGGAAAAAGCAACTACGAGTCATGAAAGGATTAAAGACCTAATATTAGATGAATTTAACTATCGCTAAGTTTGACCTAGTTTAGTCCTTACAAAAACAACTGTAGGCCTCTGCACAGTTACCAATTTTTACCCAGATATGATTAACAAACCAAGTTATAGATACGTATTTACCATAGTGCACAATTTGTATTAAATCAAGATATGAATTAGGACAACTAAAGGAATTATTTAAAGGCATGTTCGTAATAGGCATTATTACCGATTAATTTAAATATTCTTACAAGGAAGTTACACTAATAATGAAGATGGCGCAGATACAATTTGAACCGTCACAGCAACAATTTGCTTTTCCAACTTGTCAACCAGTTGTCCAAGGTTTCCAGAGCATTCTTCTCCAGCACCAAATCTTAAATGCATCTATTCTCTGCCTCTGTTAGAATAGTACAATACATGGTTCCACTCCGTACATGAAAATCAAAAGATCATATTATTATCATTTCTAATGAATAAGTTAATGATTTTAAACAAGTTCGCAATTTAATATCAAAACTTAAAAATGTCTACAAGGTATCCTCATACGAGCATGACCCGCATTCTTATCAACAAATATTCATATTACTATGAATAATATTAGTGTAAATAGATTTAATAATTATAATTGGGATATGAAGAAGTATATTACCATGGATAGAAATAGGACAAGTAAAATCATGAACAGCTTTTCGCCCAAATGAATTAACAACACGATGATTTCCCGTGGGAATAAAATATCCTCCCGGGGTCAAAAGAAGCCGATATGTTATTCCACAGACAAAAGAGTCCCGCCGATAGCCGTGATTGGGGAACAAACATACAAGCTTTTGCAATCATAATATTAGTAAAATGAGTTAAGATACATGACATGATAATATATACTTCAATATAATTCAACTTCAGTATCAGCGATCCACTCGTCTCAATATCCGACTTACAACCACAGCCCACGATGATCACCATCATCACAACAACGATCACCCTGTGATCTGCACCTTCAGTATCATATTATCTCCTCTCATTACCACAGCACGTACACTCTGCTGCCTCCAGTTTGTATGCTGTGTTGGTTCGTACGTTCAAGGGTAGCGGGATCCTCATTATTATATTAACTCGATGCTAGCTCATGATAAGTACCTTCTGGATGCTACAATTGTCATCTGAAAGCAGTAAACTCACAACACACATAGTAACCAAATCAATTTTATTAGTCATTCAAAAGAAATAGATGTATCTGATAATGAATCAATAGAAATAAATGTAACTATATGAATTCTCATATTCTTTTATAAACATTAGTAGGTAAGGTACTTAGTACCTTCAACCATAGTAGAAACAAATGTTCAACTGACCAGATCTAAAAAAATATGGAAATGATTACTACAGAATATGTGAAGGAACTTCAAAGGTCCTCACGGACCTTTGAAGAAGATGGTAAACTGCTAAGAATTTTAGTATCACGAGCCTACCAAATGAGACGGTAAATTTGACAGATCTACTTGATTTTTGGTTTAATAAAGATATTAATGCTCATTAAGATAACAATAAATTAGATTCACATAATTTGAAATCATATTTTGTCAATACGTACACTAGGACGGTAGAATTAAAATCCTCAAAAACTAATTTTAAATCATACCGCCAATAACAACAAAAACACGGCAAAACTAACTTGGTATGCTACAGCAGTGGTTACTTGTGGCTTTATTTGTTAGAACAAGTTTAAAACATGAATTAAAATGTTTGCATGAAGATGTATAGAACATTTTAATAAATTGAGAGGTGTGATTGAGCAATAATCGTTTTACTTTATTTTGCTTAATTAGGAAAACATCAGTTACAACTTGACAGTGTAATAAACACGATCTACTTAAATGCACTATGGACTGTGTACATGTTTTTGCATTAGAAACATCATTTCATCACTATGTTAATGAAAACAACTAGAATAGATATCAGTGAATGCTTCTTGCAGTGCTGTCTAAGCAACTAAGTATCTCTGCTTTTGACTTGCATCTAAATCATTATGAGAGATCTAGAACACTACGCAGTACGCACAAATAGCAAAATAGCTTCTAGTGATTTTGGCTGTAAGATTTTCCATCTGTCTAAACCAAAACTGAGTTGCCGGAAGAAACCGCAGTAAGACGATAAGGCCACCATTTGGTTTACAATTTGTTATCTTTGTATTATTATTATTATTTCGTGTGTGATTGTTCCGTTCGTAATATTGTGTACAAATAAAGAATAAATCTATGTATCTATCAAACTAGGTACTTAGATAAAGAATCTTCGACGTTCCCGGAAAAATGTAAAGAATGATGATTTCTACTCAGTCTTATGGCTTTATTGTCTAATTATGTAGAAGACTCAGAAAAGTATGTTCCTGATAAACTTTCTCTAGCACTCATCCACAATTTAGTTTGAATTTAAATTAAATTTGAGATTTAAGTTTGCCACTAAACTCAAATTAAAAAAGTCAAGCATAGTGAATTCTTTTAAATTAAGCTACATGTAACAAAAATAATAGACGAAATGTCCACTTGAACAAAGCTACAAAAATAAAATAAGTAATAGGAAATAGTAAACTTTGGATATCTTTGCATACCTACATTGCTTCCATCCCGAACTAAGTAACTCAAGCACTTGTGTTATGGCATTTGGGAACAACGACGGGGATTACCACATACAATCGGGCAGAATGTTGAAAAGTCCGCTTTAAACATACACCCGACAGGGAATCGAACCCGGTAGGTACCTCAGAGACAGCGGCACCCCGAAAACCTATGCGTACGTACACCGTATCTACAACACTGCTATGGAGGTTGTTAAGCTTATACCAGAAACTAATATTGTTTCCATAGTTAAAAGGTCTATAACAATCTAAGTGACACAGATCACAGTTTATAAAAGTATTACCCAATCGCAATCTTGGAATACTAAATTCGCGACTTTAATAGTGTGCTCTTATTCAAAAGTGAATCGTCATCATGTCCAATCTTATCAAGATCAGAAATACATCCAGTCCTGCGTAAAGGTCACCTGGGCATAGACCTAGGCATAGAAAAACAAACCTAGCTCATGGATATTGACCACTCATGAGAATCAAGATATGGTATGGATTTCGTATAAATGGAAACTAAGGTAATTATAAAAATCTTAACTAGGTAAGACAATAACCCCTACTCAAATTGTGGAGCATGTGGATACTTATTATGCAAGGAAAAAGAAATGATGCAAACATAATTTTGTATATAAATATCCTTATAAGTAAGTAGGTACTATGTTGCGATAATTAGAGCGCATATTGACAATAATACTTTAAAGGTATCTACTGCTACAGCTGTGGTACCTACTAGATACTCAATGTCAAGCACGTAGGCAACTGTAGATTTAAAAGGCTTTTCATTCTTCCCTAAGGGTATTTTGATAACATCTAAATGATTCTATGAAAAGATAAGTTTTTATAGTTTTGTTTTGTTTTAGACAAAACCTTTACAAACTTTATTTCAGGGGGTGTTACAATCAATTTAGTCGGTTATGCGAGATGAAAATTAAATCTTAAATAGCTTTATTCGATATGCAAATAAATAAACATGAAACATTTTAATCAAAACAACTTCAATACTTTCCCATAAACAAAATGCTCTGCATCATCTCAAATCCTCTTTGACCAGATTCAGCTACGAAGAAGGGTATTCCTCCTTCGCTCAAGACTCCCCTGGGTCGGCCACGTCACCCTGGAGGCCTACCAAGCGGCGCACCAGGTGGCGCGGGCCGTATTCGTCCTCAGATGCTATTTACCTTGGAATGTATACATTATTCATCGGCAAAAGATCGTTCCGTGTCATTCTATAATAAAATCATTAGGTTATCAACACAATATGCCCTTCAGGAAAATTCATGATTTATACTGTTCACTAGCTACAGTAGCTACCTACATCCTTTATTATTTACAAAAACCATTTCGTTTATTAAGAGCTACTTATCTAGTGCAAAAATGTAAAATGAGTATTGTAAAAACAAGAATAAAACGTTTGAAATTATCTTTGTTCTGTTGTAGTTTCATTTAAATCTAATAATCTTAAAAGTGGCCATACGGGTAGTAAACCAGTATGAAATATAAGTAGGTACTCATTTAACCAGCCTGTGAGAAACGTACTCACTTAACATTTGAACATATTCAGACGAATGTATGCCACCAACATACATCGTTCGTACTCTAAAATCCGGCGAGTGTATGCCACAAACATATACCGCCCCCTTAATTCCGACGAGTGCATGCCACAAACATACATCGTCCCCTAATATCCGACGAGTGTATGCAACATACATACATCGCCCTCTAATATCCGACGAATGTATGCAACATACATACATCGCCCCCTAATATCAAATTCAATTTAATGCATTTCAACAAACTAATTCAATGTATCTCTTGTAACCAGTGAGCATGCATAGCTTGCTCACTCAACCCAGTGAACACCTTATATTTGTTCGCTCATCATTAAAAATTAAAAATATTCACATTAGAGATATCCAAATTCACATAAAGACTTTCATATTTAAATATTTAAAGATACCATATTAAAATATTCGTATTTAAACTCATATTCATAGTTCAAGCAATTTATATTGCTATTCACGGTGTTCATATTAATTAAATCCACAAAATTTGTACCTATTAATTAATATATCAATAAATAGAAAGCCAGAATTCAATTGTAAGCAAGTAATACGTACCTATTAAACCAATCTTACCAGGTAACGTAGGTAACCAGTAAGCATACATGACTCACTCAACCCAGAGAACAACACGTTCGCTCAATACATTAAAAAACAAAGGAAAATTTGTAATAATTAATTTTAATAATATTAAGATAAATGAAATGTAAGCAACCAATCATAAATTATTCTTACTCTTTACTACTTCTTACTAGCTTCATAACTTATAGTTTTCTTTTATTCACTGTTAGTATTAGATACCACGTTAAAACATGGATTGTATGCAAAATTTAGTAGCCATAAGTGATTTTACTCTGTGCAACAGTAAAGGCTATCAAAACTTAGCACTAATTACTTAAAACATTACATGTAGGTACACAGCCAAAACTGCCAGTCCTAGCTCCATGTGTAAGATTATAAACAACATAAACAGCAAGTACTCTAATAATATAATAATGCCAATCATCTCCATTAATTCTGTACAATCCACATTTAATACATGTAAATTAAACAACAGCAATCAAGATATTATGCCAGATTCATGGTACGCTATGATCGTGCCATACGAAAATATCGACTACATACCCGCGTTTAAAATTATGTAAGTATAATCGGAGGGTAGCCCCGACCGTACACGAACACAATTAATCAATTCAAATAAAAGTGTGATCTAGTTTATGTCCGTTCCGTCGGAGAGTAGCCCCGACCATGTACGGAACACAATCCGCCACACAAATATTCCAATTTTAACGCTTTAGATTTAACTAACACGATCGGAGAGTAGCCCCGAACACGAATTAGTAAAATCTTAGTACTAAGCTACGCATGTAGACTTTTTAAATTATGTTAGTATAGTCGGAGGGTAGCCCCGACCGTATACGAACACAATCAATTAAAACACAAATGCTATTTAGTTTATGTCCGTTCCGTCGGAGAGTAGCCCCGACCATGTACGAAACACAATCCACCGCAAAGGTATTTAAAATGTCATTTAGATAAAAAAATACGCATTAACATGGAATCTGGAATATTTATCCTTTCTCTGCGTGAAGAGAATAAAATAACTCGTTTGGCATTACTATAGCACAGAATAAGCAAATTATTCTTATTATCAGGTTTAGAAATAAACTTACGTGGGTACTTTACCGCTTCTGAAATATGAAGAAAACGCAGACTCCAGATAACACTCATATAATTATTGATCCAACTTACAGGTACAGGCATAGTACAGGTATAACAATATAGATACAGTCGACGTCTTAGTGAACTTATCCCCTCGAGGCTAGTTTGAAGAATGACCTCTCTATGCTCGTTAATCGGGCTCAAGCCTAGCTACCCCCACCGATTTTACCACAGATTAGCCTATTAAATTTAACAAAATGGCGGCAAGAGACGGCATTACCAGTGTTGCTATTAAAAAATAATAAAAACCTTCTAAAATCATGACAGTTAAGTCTTGAATTGGATTATCATCGTCATCAGCCTATGGCTAGGATTGCAGATTGGTGAGTAAGAGAATAGCGACTGAAAATGCAATGGTCGCTCGAGTATATTTTGTACTTTAAGCATTCGAAATATTTATTTAGATGTTGGGTTCAAATTACATATTAAGTTTTTAATTAGTACCTTGTTCGTTCCCTATAGGTATTGCATTCTTAAAGCTGCGTCCAGACTTGTAACATTTCGCCGAACATTACCCCGTACCGTGTCAGACACGCGTGTCAGAACGGATAATGTGGACGTCTTTTGACACGCGAACAAGTTCGCGTACATGTTACAAGCTTCAAATCCATTCCGAACACTCGAAGAAACTGCTTGACACAGATAAATGTACGGACAATGTACGGAGTTACGAAGGTGCAGTGTGGACGCTGGTCTGTGTGCTGTTACGCATCGATGTTACGTGTTACGAGCCGATCCATCGAGAGTCGGTTTTTATCAAAGGATTTCGCAATTGTCCGCGTGTCAAGGAGACGTCCACACTTGTGTTTATGACACGCGTCGAAGTACGCCAGATGACACAGATACAGACACGGGATAGGAATGGATCAGTAGCCCGATTCTCGTAATAAAAACCGTGACGATATCGTAGCGATTTAGTCGTTGAAACCATTTTCGTATTCACGACTGTCGATAGAACTTGAGCGGCAGCGATTCTATCGAAGTGTCGTCGAAGTGTATTCTGGTACATTAATCGTCCTTCAATCGTTTCAAAACGATAACTCGAAGGTATTCTACTATTTAGATGACCTTTGTTTCGATCGGATTTCAACGACTAAACGTTAAAATAAGCGATCCAAGTGTCGTTGGACAAAAGTTCAATTAGCTGGACCTTTTGTATGTGAAAAATAAGCTTGGGGCTAGCATATTTGTTATTATTTATTTTTTATTTTATTTAATAAACTTTTGTACATAATACATAGGTAATGTAATATACAAGGCGGACTTAATACTAAAAGTATTCTGTGCCAGTCAACCGTTGGGAAACAGAAAACAATTAAAGCGGTACAAATTATTTATTATTTATTATTTATTATTTATTATTTATTATTTATTATTTATTATTTATTATTTATTATTTATTATTTATTATTTATTATTTATTATTTATTATTTATTATTTATTATTTATTATTTATTATTTATTATTTATTATTTATCATTTATCATTTATCATTTATCATTTATCATTTATCATTTATCATTTATCATTTATCATTTATCATTTATCATTTATCATTTATCATTTATCATTTATCATTTATCATTTATCATTTATCATTTATCATTTATCATTTATCATTTATCATTTATCATTTATCATTTATCATTTATCATTTATCATTTATCATTTATCATTTATTATTTATTATTTATTATTTATTATTTATTATTTATTATTTATTATTTATTATTTATTATTTATTATTTATTATTTATTATTTATTATTTATTATTTATTATTTATTATTTATTATTTATTATTTATTATTTATTTATTATTTATTATTTATTATTTATTATTTATTATTTATTATTTATTATTTATTATTTATTATTTATTATTTATTATTTATTATTTATTATTTATTATTTATTATTTATTATTTATTATTTATTATTTATTATTTATTATTTATTATTTATTATTTATTATTTATTATTTATTATTTATTATTTATTATTTATTATTTATTATTTATTATTTATTATTTATTATTTATTATTTATTATTTATTATTTATTATTTATTATTTATTATTTATTATTTATTATTTATTATTTATTATTTATTATTTACTTATTATATCATATGAAAGAGCGCTGCTTGCACATTCTGAAACATGTTTTTTTTTTCCCCTAAACCACGTTGTTTTCGACTTTTGATGAAAAATGTACAAAAAATACCTCTCGATTGAAAAGTCGCTGAGTTTCGATCCTATTGAGTTGAAGTCCTATCTAAACTCGTCCAAGCAACACGAGAATACCGATTTTGGATAGGACTTCGATCGAACGACTTCTGAACTACAACGATATTTAGATTGTTTGTATTTACGAGAATCGGGCTACAGGTCGTGACATGTGCCGGCATCACAGAATAAATACAAGTACAGAAGATGATTATTTTATAAAAATGTCAATATCTCGAAAACGGTGCGTCGTAGCCAAAATCTATCGAAATTTTTAATACCCTTTTAATAACCCCGGAGGTATTTGAGAGACATCGAATGGTAAAAAAAAAAAATTTTTTTTGAGATCTGTTAACTCAATTTTTTTTTTACTTTATAAGTTCTGAATTCAGTCCCCGAAGGTATTTGAGAGACATCCAATGGTAAACAAAAATTTTTTTTTAGGATCTGTTGACTCAAAAAAAAATTTTTTAGGATCTGTTGACTCAAAAAAAAATTTTTTTACTTTATAAGTTCTGAATTCAGTTCAAATGGATGAAAACAGAGGAGCAGGGGGACAGGGCCGCAGCCCCCTCACCAAGAGGGCTCGGGGGGCTAAGCCCCCCGCCGCCGCCCCCCGAGCCCAAGAGATCCTAACAGTCGTTTTAGGTTAGGTTAAGTTAGAACTGTGACCAAAACGCAGCGCGAGTCGAGCGAGCGAAGGCAGCGGCCGGCGAAGCGGCAGAAAAAACTTTACTTTTTTTCAAAAAAAAACATAACTTTTTGTTTTTTCGTCTTAGATCTTTTTTCGAAAGCTATGATTTTTTTCACTTTTTGAAAAAAAAAGTTAGTGCTATTTTTATGCACCCCCTTTGCGACACCCGGACGGCCTAAAGTGTATATAAATAACTAATAAATAAATAAATAACTTCTTACATTCACACCAATTATAATATCTAAGCCCATTTTAATTTCATTACGAAACTGTATCATGGAAAACTTGATAACGGATAAATATATACTTAAATACTTTTTGTTTGTAAATACATACTTAATATACATAGAAAACACCCAGACCAAGACAAATAGACATGTTCATGCACACAAATATTTGTCTTGTTCGGGAATCGAACCCGAGACCACTGGCGCAGACCCCTGCGCCAAATCGGTCGTCAAAAGTATATGCAAAAGAATTAGCCTTAAAAATTTAAAATGCTGCTGAAAGTCACAATTCCACGCGGACGAAGTCGGGGGCACAGCTAGTAGGTATTAAATACTTATAATCTTTATTTTTTATTCCATCTTTGAACTCAGCAGTTCTGGTGCCTTGCCACGCAGTCTTGTTCGATTGACAACATGCGTCTACACTTGTAACATTTTGGCGTGTCTGAACACCGTGTCTTTATAATACATTGTCTCTTTGATACAGTATTACCACAGCGCATGCCCAACAAAACTAGCGATGCATGATAAAGACACGGTGTTCTGGTTCTGACACGCCAAAATGTTACGGCAGCACAACCTAGACCGTCCACATTGAGCGTAACAAGTCTTGTACGATGACACGGAGTCTGGTCCGATGTGATGACACAAGTCTGGACGCAGCTTAATAGTGTTACAATACAAGTAGTGGAACAAGCATAAATATAATTATGTCGGTCGATGTGACTGTGCTCTGAAGGACTTATTCGTCAACTCGCGAGTGTAAAACCCGTATTTATGTAGTCATGTATATAGTATGTACAGTCAGCTACAACAACCTTAAGATAAATTTAATATGGGTACTTGGTATTCTAGTAGTAGTAGTAGTTCTAGTTTAAAATACAAGGACAATGTAGCTTTGCGAATTATCGTTTGAGTTCTAAAGAACCAGGATAACATAGCTATGGAGGAGGTAGTTATAGTTGCGACTGGTTAGAAAAATCTTTACCTGTGTACTATAACTACTGCCTCCTTATCTATGTTATCCTGGTACTTCGGAATCCAAACGAATGATTTGGACCAATATTGCATCGAATTAGATCGAAATGTTAGTAGGTTGATACTTATCAGAATCGTTCAGTACGGGCCAAACTGCGGGGAATAGCTAGTTATTTATAGTTTTTGTTCCAATCCGTTTTTACTTAACTGTACTTTATATGTGCGCGTGAGTTGACGACAGCAAAAATAATTAAAATTGGAAGGTATCAACTCGCGCGCGCTCGCGAGTTTCACACTCGCGAGTTGACGAATAAGTCCTCTGAAGTGGTATGGTAAAGTTCCACTTCTGACTACCTTTATCTTTATGCTGGCTCAAAAAATAATCATTTGTAACGTCAACTTGAGGAGCCCGTGGCGCATTGATTAGCATGCTCGGCTTACGCGGTTAAGCAACTTTCTTAATGGTCAGTCACGGGATGTGTGACCGAAAACTTTTCATCTCGAGGCCCTCCATGGTTCGGAAGGCACGTTAAGCCGTTGGTTCCGACTGCATTTGCAGTCGTTAATACCCACCAGGAGAACTAAAACGACCGACATCGCTCGAAGGATTGCTCAGTTGAAGTGGCAGTGGGCGGGACACATAGTGCGGAGAACCGATGGCCGTTGGGGCGGAAAGGTTCTCGAATGGCGACCGCGAACCGGACGATGTTCCGTGGGCAGGCCCCCTACAAGGTGGACCGACGATCTGGTCAAGGTCAATGAAAATGTAGCCCAATGTAGCCTTTTAATAAGATAAGAGATAACAAAAAGAAGACAATACAAAAAAAACACACACACACACACACAAAAGGCAGCTTTATTGCTAAGTAGCAATTTCTTCCAGGCAACTACAAGCTATATTTGTCCTTTAGGTACTTCTTTTTGAGACGTTTATGATACCAGAACCAGAATTCTAGGATTCGATCAACAATAACACCTCGGTCCAGATACATAGTTGGACTGACAAACATGGCCGAGCGATATACGCCCACTTAAGCGTATACTTATAAGTAATTCCTGTCATTTTTGACATAAGATCGTATGCCTTTTTTTCTCCGTTTAAAGGTGCCACAAAAAGTTTTGATTTCTTCGTGAGCCTTCATCTAGTACTATTTTTTGATCGAAGAAAATTTGAACGCTTCCCAAAAGAAATAAATAAACATTTGTTAGGTTGTTTCGCGAAATTAGTCGCGTCTCCAATAATAGCGACGACAGTACATAGCGATAGTTTCAACCCGCCTTCCAATAAAATGTTTTGTTTACGCCTAGCGCCATCTGGTGATGGCGGCAGCTTCAATTACGGTTTGCACTTATAGATCCTACGCGGAAATTGGATTAGGAGATAGTCTTGCTGTTCCAGGAATTTGTATGGGATAGCTTTCTTATTAACTTTGGCTAAGTTTCTTTTGCTTCTTTGTAGCATAACAAAATTAAAAAAAGCAAACGTTTTTTAAAATTTTCCTTTTTCTGCATTCACAATGCAATTTTTGTTATTGAAAAATTAAAAAGGGAGTAAGTATTTATTTTATAAAAAAATCGATCCGTCTCACATCCCGTCCCATCGGAGCTGGTTGTAAGACTTGTGAGACGGGACGATTTTTTCTAAATACTTCATTTTCAATTTACAAAAGCAAACTATTAACGGTAGGTATTAAAGAATTTTGTAAAAGTTAAGGCTTATTTTATCACTAAATAAAAATCATTACTTATCAGTTTTCATGTAGGGGACCGATTTATTTCTCGGTACTTATATTATCTTAACGTCTGCTAAAAAGATCAACGACTCCCATATTTTACAAAAGATTTTAAAATGTACAAAACTTAATAAATGAACTGTCAACGTTAAAAATTTAAAGCGACAATATTTATGATGTTTAATTAAAAGTGAAAGGGTAACACGACGCAATAATAGAGACGATATATCTTTATGCTGGTGCCGCTTCGTATCAACTCGTGAAGAATGGCCTGAAAGTGCCCGTATTTCTTGAGAAAATGAAGAAAACCTCGAACACTGATTCTTTGTGACAAAAAAATATTTGCACAGAAAAAATATTAGCTAACGGAGTGCGTACTCTTGTGAATAATTATAAAATGTTGCAAGCTCGCTATTTTACTTTTTTTCTTTTGGGTTTTTTCGCCGGCTTCGCGCTAACATATTTTATGGATACTTCTAAGGGCTGTGACAAGATGTTGAAAAATAAACGCTTGTGTAGGTACTGAATGCGATGTTTGCGTTGTTTTCATAAATTACTGGTTAGATTATGCTGGCTGTATACTCGTTAATATTGAAACAAGTTTGTTATTTAAACGCTATTCAAAGTTCACTTTATAAAATGTCATTACTTTCACTTCACAACAAAAGTAAATAATTACTTAAATATTTGGCTTCTTACCCGTCCAGGAATTGAACGCGCAATAGCGGCATCTTGAAAACCAGTGCGTACAATCACGAGCAAAAATATGTACGTAATCAAAATAGGACTACTTATGTCATATTACAGTATTGAATGACTTCTGTGACACTGATAGTTTTCTTTCGAAAAGCTTCAATGTGACAAAGTTCTATGTTGTATATGTCGCAGCCAACTTGTTGAATCCGCCATTCAATTAAACGCCTAGGCCGATCATTTTCCCGTAAGCTATTTTATCTTCCAATAAGTTGACGAAGTCACAAAAAAAATAAAAACGAAATTTAAGATGATTGCTTCGCTGCGCTTCGCGATCGCCTTAAATTTCTAACCTATCACGTGTTCTACAGGACTTCCGAGGGGTACATGCTGCCATACTTAACCATCCGCCGGATTCAACCATCCGCCTGCGACATATACATGTTGCTCGTGACTGTATACCAAATGTGATTAATAGCATATTTGGTTGAAGTTTTGGTTCTAGACTTACTTACCTAATCAATCATTTTTAGCAAAGAATTTTATGATTCTTTTTCACATTAATAAAATAATATTACTTTAATTTACTGGAAGTACATATCAGGAAACAGTAAAACGATGGAAAGACATGATAATACAATAGTTTCAAGCACAAGCATCTCCAAATGCTCACACATGAATTAAGATTACATGGAACGTTATGCCTGAACAAAGAAGAAATATTATAGAAAGGCAAATTACTCCAAAGGGTAGCCGAGGACCTCATATGCGAGTAAATAAAGATAAGACTTGGGGAACAATACCGCGGTGCTCCTATTAATGGCTTAAGTACAATGCCTCGAAACCGGGATAATCTGTTTGACTAATAAAGGAACCTCCGTTGTTTAAATAAAGTTTAAGTACTTCCAACATGTAAAAGTACCATCTCCCTTCCCAAGATATGACTTTATGGCGACGCCTTAAGATTTAAATTTGGCCCTTGCGTGGTGAATCTAAGCGCTTACCTGCGTCAGTGTATGTTATCTCTCTTAGGCTCCTTTTAAGAGCAATTTAATATTTATCGTTCTTAGTAGTGTGTTTATTTATTCACCAGAGGGATGTCTCCCTGCGCGCAATAAACTCGGTAGATAACCTTTATGTTTGTGTATTGTCCCCTTTTCGCGAATGTGGTTGGAGACGCGAAGGTTCTTTGAATATTCTGTGTTTTCTGCGTTTTTTCCCTTCTTTAAGTCATCTGTGGAAGTATGCTGTCAGGTCAAAGGTCTACAAAAAGCTGAGTTAAACGCTTTGCTAAGACACTCTTTCCTAGCGTTGTTTTTTTATACATAAACTAGCGGCCGCCCGCGGTTTCACCCGCGTGGTTCCCGTTCCCGTGGGAATATCGGGATAAAAAGTACATATAAACCTTCCTCTTGAATCACTCTATCTATTAAAAAAAACGCATCAAAATCCGTTGCGTAGTTTCAAAGATTTAAGCATACAAAGGGACATAGGGACAGAGAAAGCGACTTTGTTTTATACTATGTAGTGATAGCGACCCGTTCTGGCTTTGCCGAATGAAATTCTATAGCCAAAATGTATGACAATGTATTAGATATTTATACATTCTATTTGATTTTAACTTTATTGCACAAAAAGGTACAAATGGCGGACTTAATGCCATAAGGCATTGTCTACCAGTCAACCAAAGAGCTGGGTGCTGAGATCATTAGAGGCGGTGCAAAAATCTGAAAAGAGAATAATGTCAAATTAAAATATTCATAATAACAACATGATAATAACAACATGTTCTGAATACTGAATAAGTCACAAATATACATACATAAATAAATACATTATTCTTTTTAGATGATTTCCGTGGCCGTGTGGTGTATGCAATGGTTTTCAAGGTGCCAATATCTCTAGAGGTCCCGGGTTCGATTCCCGGTCCGGTAAATATGGAAAAAGAACTTTTTAATATTTCCTCGGGTCTGGGTGTATGTAGTAATTAATACCCGTCGTTGTTTCCAATTTCTATAATACTAGTGCTTAAGCTACTAAAGTACTACTTAGTTTGGTAGATATTCGAACAATGTACCTATGTGATGGTGTCCAATATTTTTCGGTCAAGGGATGGGTGACCAAAAACTACTCATCTCAAGCTCCTTTGCTTCGTGTTTCGTTTTCGACGTGTTTGCAGTCGTTACTTCCCACCAATGCGCATTCAATAATAAGTTTCTATTTTACCTTGACAATTTAGAGCGTTACTATTTAGTATGACCAATCTGAAGATGGTATTGGTAATGTGATAAATATAAATAAATAATTTTTTTTTACAATCACACCAATTATCTAAACCCGTCGTTAATTTCTTAAGAAACTGTGTCTACGTGAACTTGATAACGGATAAATATATACTTATTTATTTATTTATTTATTTATTTTTATTTTTATTACCTACTGCACTTACAGTTTTGCACCAAAGCGTGCAGTAGGTCAACCAATACATTGATACAGACTTACAGTTAACTTAATTCTATAAAACGAATAACACATCTAACAAATTTATGAACCGACATGCAAAATATGTCAGTTTCAGGATACTGAGCAACCAGAGCGTTAAGTAGATCTAAGGCTTGAGTAGTGGGGGCATATTTAGCTGTTTGTGTGCGAACTGGCGGGCTCGCAAACAAGCGCCGCGTGCGCAGTCGCACCAAATTCTGAGGAACGAATAGAGAACATTTCGACAAGGCTTCAGGATTGTTTATTTTATTATTAAACAGAAGATAGTAATGCAAAAGGATATCGCACTTTCGCCTTAATTCCAATGTATTAATACCCACCATACCAGCAATGAAAAGGGATGGATATAGATATGGGTAATACCCATAAACTTTTTGGTACATATAACGTGCAAACTTTTTTTGTACTTTTTCCACCATGAGCTTATATTTTTCTTCATGGGGAGCCCAAACTAATGAGTTATATTCTAATCTGCTTCTAACATATGCGTAATAAAGAATTAGAACCGTGTTTCTGTTTTTAAAGCGAGCAGTTTGTCGCATCACAAAACCTAAGGATTTGCACTAGAACAAATCTGGATTATATGGACATTGAATGTCAATTCAGGGTCTAATGTCAAACCTAAGTCCTTTATAAGTGGTACGCGCTCTAATGGCACATCCCTGATATTGTAGTCATAGCTGATTGGAGTGCGAGATCGAGTAAACGTCATGCTTTTACACTTGTTCGTGTTGAATTGGAGTTGGTTAAGGTTAGTGTAAGTTCACTCCACTCTACAACAGCATCAATGTCGCTCTGAAGAGACTCACAATCACTGAAACTATCGACAGCTAAAAACAGCTTTAAATCGTCGGCAAACATGAGACACTTAGCTGATCTGACAACATTCGGCAAGTCATTGATCATATCATATAATGAGGAACTGGGTGGGCCCAAGTGTGCTACCCTGACTTACTCCAGAGCGTGTGACGTACGGGTCTGATTTATGCCCTAATAGTTGTACATATTGTGTGCGGTCACGAAAGTAGCTACAGAATAATTTTAATAATTTAGGAGTAAACCCTATTGCCGATAATTTAGTTAACAAAATGTCATTGTTAACACGGTCAAAGGCCTTTTGAAAATCTAAGTAAGTAACATCTACTTGCTTATAAAGGTCCATTTGCTTAACCGCATAGTCTACAAAGTTAACATGATTAGTAGAAGTGGACCTGCCAGTCCTGAATCCGTGTTGGGTGTCTGACAAGAGTGTACTTACATTCTGGGTAATGTAGCGGTTGAGTATGAACGCAAAGACCTTGCCGAAAGCCGACAGAACAGCTATTGGTCGAAAATCCTCAACCTTGGATGACAAATTTGGGAACGGGAGTAGCTCTCGAGACTTTCCATCTTGACGGGTAAGTATCAGTATTAATTGCTAGATTAAATATATGCAGAAGGGGCAGCTTTAAAATTTCTTGGCAGTCTTTCAAAATAAAAGACGGTATGCCGTCAGGCCCTACAGCTGAGTGGACTTTCAGGCGACGAACTGCCAATTGTATGTCCTGCAAACTGATTTTGTCTATTGCTATACGAACGGAGCACAAACTACTTGCCGCCTTCCGCTGAGCATCCTCGGCTGACAGGACAGGTTCATCAGCCAGGAACACAGATTGGAAATACTCTGCAAATGCATTAACTGCATCGCGACCTATCACCGGATTTCCATCGTATTCAAAGGCGTCAGAAGACTGCCGCGACGACCGTTGCTCTTTTACAAATTTCCAAAATCTACGAGGATTTTTTTTATATCTGATTCGGTTTGCTTAATATAATCGCTATATGTTTTATCTATTAGTATTTTTACTATTTCTCTATAAAATTTAAACATTTCTTTGTTAAAGTCTTTCTGATGCTGTTTGAATTTAATCAAATGAAAATATTTCATTTTAATAGTATTAATTAATTCGGATGTAAACCAAACTGGATATTGATAACGTGAGTTCTGAGAAAATTTACGTTTTATAGGTACGCATTTTTCAAAACACGATTCTAATATCCTATACAGAATATCAACAGCCATATTGACGTCCGCACCAGAGTACAGCTCATCCCATTCCATAGACGATAGGGTATCGTATAATACATGATAATCGGCCTTGCGAAAGTTCCATTCACGTGGCGCATCAGCAATCTGTTGGGACGACTGCGCACGCGCCGCCCGAGAATGTAGTCGGGCAGGGCGCGAACACCGCAACGTCACTGAAAGGGGTGGATGGTATTTATCAGCTGGAACTAAAGGTTCTACGTCGCCACTTACCTCAATTAACTTCTCGCTCAGACTGCTCAGCACCAAATCCAACATTCCTCCAAATGTATTAAACACTACATTGTACTGTTTTAATTTACAAAAACTCAACAAACCATCAAACTGTAGCTGTACATTTTGACTACAGGAGTTCAAATTAAAATCGCCAACAAATAAAATATCAAGTTATATATTTATATATATTTTGTTTGTAAATACATACTTAATATACATAGAAAACACCCAGACCAAGACAAATAGACATGTTCATGCACACAAATATTTGTCTTGTTCGGGAATCGAACCCGAGACCTCTGGCGCAGAAGGCAGGTAGTTTACCCCTGCGCCAAATCGGTCGTCAAAAGTTGTGATGATATTTTATATGAAATTTCTAGTTACAGATATCTAAAAAGAAACAGTTTTATAGAAAATATACAAGTAAATAGGAGCAAGTTAATAGTGAGGCACTTGACGAGCACTTGTCACATTTTGGTCCCGTTAATTAGAGTTTGGACTTTTATTTGACCGTTAAACGGGCCATTTTCAGTGTGGGAAAGGGCATAAGGCTGTAAAAAAGCCTAATTAAGTTTTGTTACTCCATTTTGCGTACCGCCAGCCAGTAAAGAGAATAGCTGTCGCCATAAAAGGATTTCGGGTGTGATGTCTCAATTTAAAACTTTTTGAAGCGTGTGGGGCATGAAATGATTTTGTATGCGGAAAAAACACTGACGAAGTGTGTCGACGCGACCTGTAGGTTATATTGAACATTTTAATAAAATAGGAATGTATTTTTTTGCATTGTTCTCTTAAACTTCATGCGTAATATTAAAAAAAAAAACTTTAAGTAAATCACACCAATTACCTACCTAGCTTCAGTAATTTTAATTAAGAATCTGAAACTGAAACTACATAGCAGATAAATATATACTTATGTACTTTTTTGTGGAGATCCTTGGGGGAGGCCTATGCCCAGCAGTGGGCGTCGTTCGGCTGACATGATGATGATGATGATGATATTTTTTTGTAAATACATAGGTACTTATTAGGTATACATAGAAAACACCCAGATCAGGACAAAAAGTTCATGCAAATAAATATTTGTCTTGTTTCGGGAATCGCACCCGAGAACTCTGGCGCAGAAGGCAGATATCCTACCTACCCCAGTGCATTATTTTGACCGATTTGGCGCTGGGGCCTACCCTAACCTAACCTACCCTAATCCTATACCTGCCTTCTGCGCCAGAGTTCTCGGTTTCGATTTCCGAACAAGACAAATATTTATGTGCATCGACATGTCTATTTGTCTTAGTCTGGGTATTTTCGATGTATATTAAGGGGAAAACATGCAAAATCACTAAGATAATGAATTGAACTATTGCTAAATTAATCTTTTGATCCTTAATAAAAGTTACGTTAAATGAAAAATTTATTCATTTATAAAGAAAATATAATTATCTACTTTGGGCGTATAGTACAAAAAAATATTTTTATTACATAAATTAATGAGTTAGTGGAAAAAGACTGAACAAAGTCAGAAAATACAGGCAAAAGATATGCAATGTCCATTGTGAACATGTGTGGACATTGCATGTTTTTTGCCAGTATTTTCATTTCATCAAATAGTTAATATAGGATTCAAATTTTAAAATATCTTATTAATATTAATTTTATTAAGCATAGTTAATAATAAAACACCAAGACTATTTAACCAAACGTCAAGCTGGTAAACCACGGAAAATGATTATTTTTCATGTACGACTTGGACATTGCACCTTATCAATATTTTTCAATGACGATTGCTCCGTGACTATGCAATGTTACTGCAAAGTTTGTTTTAGCGTTTCTACTACATTTATACTATGAAATTTAATTGTCAGCTCAAATTATAAAAAAATGACAATTCGAAGTCTATACAGGGTGTTTTGGAAGTCATTGGCATCCATTCGGCCTATTAATGTACTCATATGAAGCTATGTTTTTACGTGAAAAGGGGTGGTACCCCGGCGGCAGTGTGGGCGCAGGGACGCGGATAAAGCAGGCATGAAGCATGAGTGACATTGTTTGTTTCGGTGCATTCTTGAATAAATTATAGTAGAGCCCGCATTTTGTCGAGAGGCTAATGAAGTAGTTTAAGGCTTGTGTGTTATTTGAATTTTAAATAACCAATGTTTCTTTTTGTCAAATTGGTATTTTTAGTTATTTAATTTTTATTTGCTACAGTGATCAATTACTGAGTATTTTTTTTACACGACTTTTCAAATCAAATCAAATCAAATCAAATCGATTTATTTGCAAATACAGGTAGTACAGAGGTATTTAATATATTATTGTATGTAGCTTAATCCGTATTTCACCATGTGGCATGCAAATTAACAAATAAATATAAAAGTTACAAATGTTTATCCTCTAAATATTCTTCAACACTATAATAGGCTTTGTCAACTAATATGTCTTTCAATTTACATCGAAATCTGTTGAGGTTATCGATTTCCCTAATTTTGGATGGTATTTTATTAAACACTTTAGGTGCCATACACAGGACACTTTTATTCATAAGTGCTGTCTTATTACGTGGCATACAAAGTCCATCACGAAGCCTAGCACTATTAAAATTCGCATATAAATTTAAATTTCCTTTTACAAATACAGCTATCTCATAAATGTACATACAAGGCAATGTCAAAAGTTTAAGGGATATAAAATGCGGTTTACAACTGTCAGTTTGTTTTAAATTACAAATAGCCCTTACACATTTCTTTTGAGCTTTGAACTTTTCAGGGTTTAAAAAAATAATAATTTTACATCTTGGATTTGCCTCATATTTGGGGAAAGACTCTTTATCGTGAGTATGTTTTTATTTTAAAAGGATGCTAACGACTTCGATGTCACCCTGTAGTTGTTGAAAATGTTATGATTTTATTTTATTTGCCTGTCCGCTTTCGAGGAAAAACTAATGATAAAATATCAAAAAAATATTGAGTGGAGATAGCTTTGACCAGAGTTTTTAGTGTAGGGATAGTTTTTTTTTCAGCGGAAACCCTTTCCTTTCAATGGAAAATGACTGAATATTATTCTTTGAGTATTTATAATTTAAGCATACCATTTTGGATTCACAAACAGAATTAAGTGTTGGTCTCTTTCTTTTTATTTATTTTTTTATTACTTTCTTTTTAATGGTAACTACTTATGTGCTTTATTTTGTTATGTGCCTGATGTGTGTCGCTTATTAATGTTTTTATATAAAATAAAACTTATGTAGATCTAATGAGAATCATTAATTATTAGTAACTTCTAACAGTAGTGTTACACTCCTTAGCCTTTTAAGCTAATTGATTTTCCCTAATGGGAAGGTAATAATTATTGTTCTCTACAGTAAAATATAATATCTTTGACAATACCAGTCTCAGAAAATATGCTAAGCTGTTATAAATCCTGAGCATTGGCAATTAATTTGGTGGGCAAATTCGTAATAATTCAAAAAAGTCGTATCTTTAAGGCAACGAAAGGAATTTTAATTTCTGGATAACTGGTGGGAAGAACGGTAAAATTATGAATTTGGGCGGAAATCGGGTCATTAGGGATTCGTTGGTTCAGGTAATGTTCATTATTTGTCAGTTGAAATTTTGGTACACATTCCTATTTGTAATATTGAACTTAATAAAACTGACTTCTTTGATCATTTCTCGTAAATTATGTATTATAGTAAATAATAAGTTTTATTCCTGAATTTGTGTTCCAAGCAAATACATATTTGCTAATGTGCGCAATTATGGTTATAATGTTTTTTATTGTTATTTTTTGTTGCCTAATTTTAAAACGACATTTATGATTAATTTCCAATGAATCATCCGCGCATTTCCTACTGATCAACCACATTCTGTCGTTTGTAGTTACTACATTAAAAATATTATGTCAAACAGATTTTTTTTCATTGTGATATTTTTACAAAACGTACTTAAACCTCCACAACAGACGTTATTGTTAACAAACGGTTAAGACCGGAACGTTTTCGTAAGCGAAATATCTCCTCTGTTTCGTTGCTTTTGCATAAATTTGAATATATGGCAGTGAGAACGTGGATAACGCCGTATGTTTTCAAATTATATCGATGTATGTTGTTAAAGTTCTCGCTGCAATTGGATTCCCGGAGCATTGAGAATGTGATTAACAATTGCTGAAGAATCATACAATCAATTTAGCAAAGGGATTTCAGTTAAAGATAAAAAATAAAAGTTTAATCTATTACGAAAATAAACAGAGTTTACATGAGTTGATTCATTTTTAAACACAACCGAAATGTCTTTCAAAATTTTCGGTAAGGTAAGTAACATTGTTGTTTCTGTTTGTGTTATATTATAATGATGATCATTAATACAGATATGACAAATTTTTTTCTTACTTAACCAAATAACGGGTGTCCCAAAAGTAGGTATAGGATGATATGTCTCAATAAAGCGCGAATGGATTGGAATTTCTTCGTAGTTTTTTATTTTATTTTAAAGAAGAGACTTGTACAATTTTATCTGAATAGAATATCTGCTAAATGGCCGCCACGGGCATTTTTGCTGTGTGCAAGTTTTTCATGACACTTTCACACATTTCGCTGTTAATTTCACACATTTCGCTACTTATTTCACCAATAACTCGGCGAATATTTTGTCTATATTGTCTATGTTTTGTAGATAGTTGGCGTAGACTTTACCTTTCACGTAGCCCCAAAGAAAGAAATCCAGTGGCATCAGATGGCAAGATCTCGGGGGCCATTTTGACATCACCTCTTCTTGAAATTACGAGATTTTTCGACCTTTCGACGAGTGTTTGTAATTGATCGTGAATTTTCGTTAAATATTTGTATAATTTCTATACGCTGTTCTATTGTGAAACGCTCCACGATTAATTTTACATGTGTCAAGATGACGTATGTCAAATTTCAACCCGCTATCTTGAATATTTCGGAAATAGCGCTAAATTCAAATCCTATACCTACTTTTGAGACACCCTTTATAAGAGAAAGCGTTTCAATAGTGTACTCTACAGGCTATCAGTCCACTTCAGTCCTTTTTGACTTTTTTCCTGTCAGCAATATTCGAAAACCGGCTTTGAGCCCACACACTAGCAGTTGATAGTCGTCAGTTTTAGTTTTAGTCGGTAGTTTCTGTCCGGCCGATAGCTGTCGACATTGGTTCGCGCCACCCAGCGGCCACGCACAATGCCTGCGCATTAGCTCTCAGTCCTAACACTTAAAGGAACTGTGAGTGTGTGGTCCTTTGCGGCTAACTGACAGGCCTTTGCCAACGGGCGAACAGGCGAAGTGGGGCCCTTTAGTGAAGTTATAGTGAAAGACAAATGCCCGAAAGTGTACGCTACTTATCTTTGGGAGCGTCCCAAACATCGCCCTGTCACTTTAAATGTCAAACGTATAAAAGAGATGCCATGATGTTTGAGATGCTCCATGGCCCGCTATTATTTCTCGGCTGCTTGCGCTCCTACGCAACGAGTAAGATAGAAGATGGCTTTGGATGCTCCCAAAGATGATTTGCGTTCGAGAATCGGGCGTTATTTATTATGGTTCTGGTATATTGATAACAGATGCGATTCTTACGCCCGTTCTTCTCGTCAGTAAAAAATGACCGAAATGGGTGGTAGGGCAAAACTGACGGTTTAAAAATGTTTATTTCAATAAAGAATATTTCTATTTCTATCGTTTGAAGCGACTTAAAAAGGAGCACGGAACAAAAACATAGCCTTCGAGCAACGCGGGCCTTCCGTTCCGGGACGGAAGACCCGCGTTGCTCGAAGAACATAGCTGACGATCAAACTAGACGCGGGTAAAACTACATGTACGTGTCTCTCATAATCAAGTTAAAAAAAACTATTGCTTTTAAAAATGTGAAGGTAGCGAATGCCCCTGTCTACTTTTAAATATTCTATGTAACGAGTTTTTATAGCCAATCGTTTATTATAGTTTTTAATCCTCATAATAAACAATTTGCTTAAAGTAACCCATTTTATTGTTGTTATCTGTTTGGATGTGTCCAATCACATACAAAAGTAATTGTAGGCATGAATTTCAGATAGGAAACGTAACTGTGGGGATAAAATACGAAAAACAGTAATCCCAGTGGCAACAAATCTTGCACAAATAAGGGTTGAAGTAGAAAAACTCATTTGAAAAGATATAAAAGTATTTCATGAAAAAGCAATAAAACTTTTCCGGGCGGAAATGTTATTACAGAAATGCGTCGATTGACACGATTCCTGTTATTAAATCATTAATTATTCAACGACTCATTTTCGCGTTATTCATTAAATTTTCATTTTTAATTATTGAATGTAAATCATGAAGGAGATTTACGTGTGCAAAACTGGTTAAGTGCGTTCCAAATCATTTTTAACCGACTTCAAAAAAGGAGGAGGTTATCAATTCGACTGTATATTTTTTTTTTTATTTTTTTTTTATTTTTTATGTGTGTTACCTCAGAACTTTTTAGTTAATGAACCGATTTGGATAATTCTTTTTTTATTTAAAAGGTGACGCTTCTCGTGTGGTCCCATTCAAATTTTATCAAGAACTGGCAAGAAGTTCAGGAGTTATCCTGAATAGTGTGTATTCAGACTTTATTTGGGTATATGGACGATTTCATAGTTTCATCAAATTGGGGATCATTTTCAAAAAAAAAATTTTTTCGAAAGTTGGTACTTCTGACCTGATCTTACTTTAACCAAGTAAGGACCAGGGGATCAAATCCCAGGAAAATCGAGAGAAATTCTCAAATATAGGCAAGCCTTATGCGTTCCATTTATTTTTGAAGTTAGTCAAGTATTTGCATCTGGTAGTCATCATCTCATAGTGATGAGCTGGTGATGGAAGCTACAACTCCTTAACGGTTAGGAGCTGGAGAATATTGCTTTAAGTATTAATCGTACGTATGGGCCAATAGTTATATTCTTTCAGGTTATTAGGGTGAGCTGCTGATGAGAGGTGAAACTCCTCAACAGTTAGGAGTTATATTATGATGTTTTATAAATACCATATGCACGAATGGACCTTCAGTTGTATTCCTTCAAGTTATCTAAGTAGCTAAAGATGGGAAGCTGAATTCCGTAACGGATAGGATATTTACAACAATTTATCATAATCACCATGTAGTTTCTTAAGCTACTTCACTAAAAATCGAAAAATAAAACGTTTTTGAAAAAAAAATGTAACCGCCTTCAAAACGGATCTTCAAACAAAAATTAACAAACACTAAAAAACGAAAAAAATAATAAGATTTTTTAATTTAAAGGACGATGATACATGACTTTTTCTAATTTATCTTGGTACTTACTGAACTGTTTGAAGTCGGTGCCAAGCCAAAAAGAATAAGAACGAAAGATACTGAGTGAAATAACTAACAGATAAAAAAAAACCGGTCCCAAGCGTGAGGTGTAGGACGTAATTACCTCAATACGTATAAGACGGCACCGACTTCAAACAGTTCAGTAAGTACCAAGATAAATTAGAAAAAGTCATGTATCATCGTCCTTTAAATTAAAAAATCTTATTATTTTTTTCGTTTTTTAGTGTTTGTTAATTTTTGTTTGAAGATCCGTTTTGAAGGCGGTTACATTTTTTTTTTCAAAAACGTTTTATTTTGTCGTTATGAAGTTTTTATTGGTTGGCGTGTATATTTTTATTTTCTTTTGTTTTTTTCATTCAACAAATTCTTCATTGAAATACAGCGTGATGGGTTTTGTTTTACGTACTTGTTACCTTATCTTCGAATTTCGTTCATATGGCGGTACCCTGTCCGAAAGTGGCGCCGCGAATTTTATTTAATACTAGCTATCCGCCCAAGGCTTCGCCCGCGTGGACTACACGACGTTATCCCGCGGGATTTTTCCGGGATAATAAGTAGCCTATGTTCCTCTCCAGGCTTCAAAGTATCTGTGTCCCAAATTTCAGCCAAATTTGTTCAGCCGTTTTAGCGTGGTTGAGTAACAAACATACAAACATCCAAACATCTAAACTTTCACATTTATAATATTAGTAGGATTTTAATTCTAATCTAATACACAATTTAAATTAAACTTCACGAGGAATTTTAAGGGCCTAAAGTCTAGTATTTTTAGACGGTATCATTACATTCCCTCGTAGTCACTGCTATGAAGCTGCTGCTGCTAGATAGCAAAACTGCTAAAAATGGCCGTTTTTGACACATTTGCTATCTACTTCTACGAATGACTGTGAGGGAATGTAGCGATACCTTAAAAAAATACTGGGCTTTGGCACACAATAAATAATAGTGCTAAGGACTATGGGCCCTAAAAATTCGCCGTAAAGTCTTATAAGAATCCTTTTCTATTAGCAACTAATTAAATAAAACCTCTGACGGCGCCACTTTCGGTCAGGGTACCAATACAAATTAGAAAGAAAGAAAGAAAATACATTTATTTGGAACATTCACAAAAAAGGAAAAAAACAATACATTTATTACACACAAAAAGTTAAAATGTCCCAAAACGGTCCCGGCTCAGCATAATGCTAGGTAAGTAGGTAGGTACTTACCAAGCGCTGGTCTTCCGTCGGGACCGTAGTGGTAGTGCTGCGAGTCTGATTAACCCGCGGTGCGGCAGCCAAAGCCACACAATCACACAAGAAATATTTAATAATAACCATTTTTATTATTTTTTAATAAGTATTTATTAAGAGGGCCGCGGCCGTGAATAGCACAGAAAAAAAAACAAAACTATAACCTAGTCTGTGAAAATAAAAAATACATTGCGCAAACCAATCTGGGAAGCGTCTTTTTAAACCAAAACTTTTTCTACAAACAAAATGGACACCACTTTTAGAACTTAAAATTTAGCGAACATGTACAAACAGCATGAAAATATAATTTTTTTTTAGACAGATGAAAAAAAAAAACTTTTTGCTATTGGGTAATGCAATTGCTATTACCCAATAGCAATTGCATTAGCAATTAACAGCCTTTTCGAGGATCTTAGACATACACGGGAGTATACTGATCGGCCTTAGGTCCTTGAGATCAACAACAACAACTTGAGAGAACACTGACAGATCCACGATCGAGCGATGATCTATGAGCTACTTATAAGTACACAGGGAAAAAAGTGGTATTTCTAAGCAACGAAAGGAACTCCTTATAAAGCTAGCAGCAACACAATCACAAGCACTTTATCAACACGAACACTGTCGTAGGTGCGCGGCGTCTAATAGTAAATATTTATACTAGTTACTTTGGCAACGAAGTAAGCGAAAAAACTATTTTTTCTACAAAGAAATATACAACGTCGACCGACCGTGCTAACGCTCGCAGCGCCGCCTACAATTAGATAAGGTAAGGTAAATTAGATAAGTACTTACCTTAGAAAAGGGTTTTTAACCCATATAGACCTTGGGTTAACCCAGATTTTAGATAAATAAAATGTACCATATGTAGTATTTAAACTCATTTCATTAGCATGAAATTAGTAATTTATATTTGATATATTTCGTATGCCTTTTTTCACGTTACGTACGGCAGCCACTGCGCCAAAAGTTTAACGAAACGAATAATGGAAAATAAGGACAACATTAGGTGAAATTGTGATTACCTTTGGTTGTCTGTTAACGGGAGGTTTTACCCCTCTTTTCCCATTACTGAGGACTGGCAGGCGTCGATTGCACGCTATTCACGCTCCTCCCCTGATAGGAGATTTTCCACGTGAACAGATCTTCATTTGTTTCGGGATTATCCTTAATATTTATATTTTTATTACAGCCAGGGCCCTGATCGCGGTAATTCTATGACGCATTAGTCAAGTATACGTGCAGTTGACGTGCTTAACCGTTTTTGATAACGCGCGGCTTTGACAGTGCGACAACGTTTTCTGTTCCGGTGATAATCTTTGGAACTAAAACAGTTTTCATACGACAGTCTATTTTGACAGCTAATTTCGTATTGCAAGTGGTTCCTCTGTCACGGATGTCCTCGGATCAGACATGATTGTGGGACTATAGGTTTGCGTGACGTGTGCGTCGTTATGTCATTACGGCAATACAAAGTCAAACGTCAAGACGCAAACGTGATCAAGACGCGCTGCATAGAATTACGGCGATCGGCCCGCTGTTCGGTACAATACGAATATGTTGGCCTGCCTCATTGATATGAATCATTTACGTTTTACAAACACTTTTTCGAATATCGGAATTTTTAGGATTTCTTTTTTTTATAATTTATTTTATTTATTTATTTCCAAAATATAACTGTTTGTTACACTTTCGTTGTATCTGCCAAACTGATGCACAGCAGTTTGTCGGCAGTAGTTCTCGTCTAGTTTTACATTTCTTAATTAATTTTACACTTCTTAAAACGCAGTTTTGTTTTATAACGTGTGAGGACCCCTAAAAATGTTTTATTTAAATCTAAGATGTCTTCATCAGCCATTTAATGTCCCCACTGCTGGGGCACTGGCCTTCCTTATGGGCGAATAAGGAAAATGGGCCATGACCCACCAGTCAGATCTCTTTGAAAATTATGTCCTATGATCTAACTAAACATTTAAATAATGATGCTACTGAAATGCCTTGACATTAATAGCAATACAATTCAAAACATAAAAAAAATATCTTTCCCATAGGTATTTTTTTCGCGTCTGGGTGTATGAGGTGATAATTCCTATCGTCGTCACACACTTGCTTAAATATATAAGCTTAGCTAACATAGCTAGCTACTTAAGTATATGACGGTATACAATATTTATTATCTATTAAAAACATACTTAAATTTTTGTAATGTTGTTAACAATACACTTCTAAGTACTTAACTAGTTTTAATTTAAATGTTTGATACACTTAAAATCTGAAACCTGAGCGGCTTAATTTGCATTTCAACGGTTTTGCTTCAAAATTCTCACACGTGGACCTTTCAGCGATTATGGCAGGAATATGTTACGATTATCCTTCTATTTGCATACGGTCTTCATTTCGGTTGGCTGGGACAGGTATAATGCTAAAAGGATTAAGTGGTTCGCCAGGGGTAGTAGCAGTCAATTAGATGCTGTTTAACCCTGGGTAATGGCTGTGGGACTGGCAAAGAGCACTTTTGAACCAGCCAGATCTGTGAGCCGATCCTTAATTATTTATGATCGTGAGAATATGTTTACGATAGAGTGGGATGGTAGCGAAAAGTGAGAAATGGTTATCGGAAGATCAATGATATTAGTCGGCAACTTAATGTCATAGAAAATTTAGATTTGCCTTATTTTTATCTAAGCGTACAGAAGGTCCTAAGTAGGGCAGGCGTACCGGTTTTGGCCACTTTAAGGATTTTTTCATTTTTAACCGCTTAGTGCTTAATGATCTTAAGTATTTTAGAGAAAATTTATAATGTAGAGTTATAGATAATTTATCGACCTTTAAGGGTACAATATAAAGTAAAAAAAACAATAGTTTTTTTATTTAGAACAAATTCTGTGGAGGGGGCCAAATACACCGTTTGCATTGGTTTTGGCCACTTTCATAAAATTACTATATTTATAAGTTGAGTTTATGAATGATTGATTGTGAAAAAAATGATTTTACAAAACCTTTACCCTTAACATTTTGCTTAAGAATTTTACAAAATTGAAAAACTTACTTAACGTTACGTTAACTTTGAAACAAAACACGTGTTTATTTCTAAAATATCGTACTACATAAAAAAGCTAAGTGCTGTAATTATTAACTAAAAGTCCAATCTTTTATTCGCCATTAATAAATATAAGCAATAATTATTTAATTCCTATTTATATAACTTTAAAGTGAAAAGTGACCAAAACCGGTACAGTGGCCAAAACCGGTACGCCTGCCCTACTATAATTACTATAAATGCGAAAATTTCTGAGTATGGATGTATGGATGTATGGATGTATGTCTGGATGTATGGATGTTTGTTACTCTTTCACGCAGAAACTACAGAACGGATCTGGATGAAATTTGCAACAGAGATAGATTATAGGCTGGAATAACACATAGAATATTTTTTATCCCAATATTCCCACGGGAACGGAAACCATGCGGGTAAAAACTATGAATTCAAGCTCTTTTATACAATACATAATACATCAGCTACCTGCCAGTGAAAGTCCTGTCAAAATCGGTCCAGCCGTTTCAGAGATTAGCCGGAACAAACAGACAGACAAACAGACAAAAAGGAGAGTGGGCAAAAAACTATGGAGCTTGGACCAAGAAAAAAAACTGGCGGCCACTTCTAGAAGTAGCCTCTATTTAAAGGTAGTGATATGTGCTTACATTTTTTAAAAACCTTACTTCGCTGCCATGGATAGTTTCAGAGTTACGACTTTTTTAAATATTTTAAGTTTCACTATAAATACGTCAAAAATGATAGAAATACATAGTTTTAACAATTTTTTTTGTGTTTTTATGTGGACTTATGTAACTCTTAAGGTGCGATCACATTCGTGTGACGTCACGTGTTCGGTTTTCATAGTAAATGTATGCATCAGAAGCACACTTATCTTATAACACGTCCATATAGATACGGCGTGTTATCACGTGGCATTAGACAGATGTGACCGCACCCTTAAGATTTCTTATAAGTTCACTCATCCAAGTTCACATAATACAGGCTTCTGCCATTTTTTTGTTCTTTGTAATAGATCACGGTTTTCCTGTTTTTAAGCGTCTGTACACATTCACCTTATCAATTTTATCATCATCATCAGCATTTTAGCCGTACGATGCCCAGCAGTGGGCGGAGGATTTCCACAACTATCACCAAGGATTTCCACAACGATCGGCCCTGCGCTACCCGCATCCAGCGGCTTCCCGCGACCTTGACGAGATCGTCGGTCCACCTTGTAGGGGGCCTGCCCACGGAACGTCGTCCAGTTCGCGGTCGCCATTCGAGAACCTTTCCACCCCAACGGCCATCGGTTCTCCGCGCTATGTGTCCCGCCCACTGCCACTTCAACTGAGCAATCCTTCGAGCGATGTCGGTTGTTTTAGTTCTCCTGCGGATCTCATCATTCCTGATTCGATCGAGCAGGGAAATACCAAGCATCGCTCTCTCCATTGCTCGCTGGGTGACCTTGAGCCTTCTTATGAGACCCATAGTAAAAGACCACGTCTCGCTTCCAAAGTCATAATTGGCAACACACACTGGTCAAAGACCTTAGACTTGAGACATTGAGATATTTTGGACGCGAATATATGCCGGAGCTTCCCAAATGCTGCCCATCCAAGCTGGATTCGACGAGAGATCTCTTTCTCAAAGTTGGACTTACCTAATTGGATTGTCTGTCCCAGGTCGACATAGTGGTCAACAACTTCGAGTGTAATGTTCTCAAAATTAACTAGAGCGGATGCAACATGGGCATTGGACATGATTTTCGTCTTATCCATGTTCATCTTTAGACCCACTCTTTGGGAAGCATTGCTGAGATCTTCGAGCATTGTGTTCAGGTCTTCCAAGGTCTCAGACATGAGAACTAAATCATCGGAAAACCGCAGGTGTGTTAGGTACTCGCCATTGATGTTGATGCCGAATCCTTTCCATCCAGTAGTTTAAAAATATCCTCCAACGCAGCTGTGAAAAGTTTCGGAGAAATGACGCCTCCCTGTTTCACACCTCGCTGTAGTTGGATAGGATTAGAGCTCTGGTTCTGTAATCGGACCGACATGGTGGGGTTTTGGTATAAGTACCTCAGCACCTCGATGTACCTGTAGTCTATTTGGCACCTCTGGAGAGACTGCAGCACGGCCCAGGTCTCGTTCGAATCAAAGGCTTTCTCATAGTCCACGAATACCAAACAAAGTGGCAAGTCATATTCTTCGGTCTTCTGTATAACTTGTAGCAGCGTATGAATGTGTTCTATGATACTATAGCCTTTTCGGAACCCGGCTTGTTCGGGAGGTTGGAAGTCGTCGAACCTGCGAGCGAGACGATTCGTAATGACTCTCGAAAACAGCTTGTAGATATGGCTCAGAAGCGAGATGGGTCGGTAGTTCTTCAAGAGAGTCTTATCACCCTTCTTGAAGAACAGCATCACATCGCTTTTGCCCCATGCCTTTGGCGTTTGGCCCTCGAGGATGACAGAGTTGAAGAGCTTCTGGAGGACCTTAAGTATCGGCTTACCACCCGCTCTCAGAAGTTCTGTTGTGATTTCGACATAATCCGCCGCCTTGTTGTTTTGAGCTGCTTGAGAGCCATTCTAATCTCGTACAGGCTGACGTCCGGGTTATCTTCGGTATAGTGTCGGGTAAGCTTGGCTCTAGGTTCTGTAGCCTTACTTTCAACAGGTGTTTGCGTGGAGTACAACTGTCCATAGAAACTCTTAATCTCCCTCAGGATTTTATATCATGAACAAAATAAAAATATTTTTAATAAAAAAATGAACACTATCTTCTTAACTATCCACATCTGAGAGTTATGGCCATAAGAAAAAATGAAGCACATATTCATAACTTTCATTTAGAATTAAATTCTTAAGTGGCCGCACACTTTTATTTTTTTATCCTTTGGTCCAGAGGTGCCCAGTCTCCTTTAAAAAAATGTTATTTTGGTATATGTATGTACCCTATAAATAATCATATGCATGTAGTAAAAAGCGGTTATTTTAATATTACAAACAGACACTCCAATTTTATTTATTTGTATAAGAAATTCTCATAAATTGATATTTTTCTAGCATCTACAAACTCAGATGAATTTTAGTCAAACTAATGACACTGAGAATGCAATTTCGAAATATAAACTTTTATGAACTCCACAAAAATTATGACGTGCAACTAACTGGAATAGGTATTTAAGTAAGCGAAACTAACAGGAGTTTAGCATAATTTTACACTTTGCGAGAGAGAATAAAATAATAATGATGGAGGTAAATAGCCATAAAACGGCAATAGTGCCGCATAAAGGAGTTAAGGAAGCTTATGAATAGGAAATTTTCACATTATAAGAGGAACGCTTACAAAGCATATTGCTGGTCGTAGAACAAGAAAATTCACTTTTCGCCGTCATTTGTCTGAGTGTAGATCTTTTGTCGCCGTTCCGGAGGTTGGCTTATTTCATTCACCTTTATGGTAGCGAGGTTTTCCCTTAGAATTCTTTCTACTGGATGGGAACAAAAGACCATCTGTATAGGTAGTAACATTGTATAAAAAGTCTGCTTTTAATGTTAGGTGTGTGTTTTGTATTTTAAAATAATGGAAAACATTGCCCTTAATTAGCATGAAAAACTATCATTATGGTAATCGAATAGTAAACTTTTTTTTTGTAATGGCTTCTTCCGTTTTTCACAGAAATTTCGCCAACGTCCCGTAATGAAAGAAACACGGTATTTGAAAATAGTAAACTATACCGTCCTTTAAAAACTGTCAAAGTCATACTGCTGTCAATTTTAGCATTGAATTTCAGTTCCTTATACCACTTATACATCCCCACAGTTTCAGGTCTCACATTTTAGAAGATTCCTTAGCTATTACGATCGCATATTGAACTTATCTAGACCACCAAGCTTAAAATACAGGCACATAATTATGCAAAAACAAAGAACGCTTTTAGTTACCTACTCGTGGGAAAAGATAACGTTTCAGCTCTTAAGTAAATGAGTACTAGACGGTACGGAACCAGGCGGTGAGACAAAATTACCGTATTACAGGGTACAAGGGTAGAGTATGTAGCGACGCAATCACATTGCTACTTATGCAAGACGCCGAGCATCGAAGACATGCAGGATTAGAGAAAACTACGAACGTAAAACATCGACGCACAAGCCTGACGTCACACACTACGTCAATACAGAACTGAAGATTTGTTATGGAACTTCGAGCAACGCGGGCCTTCCGTTCCGGGACGGAAGACCCGCGTTGCTCGAAGTTATGGAAACATGAATCGCACATACAGAATATCTCAGATGCAGTGTATAAATACAATTTCCAACTATTAACAGTTGGGCCGCGGTCCCCGAACACAGACACCTAGCTCGGAGGAAATTACTTCCCTTTTCGCTGAATATGTGATGAAGCATCCTGCCTCTACAAGTAAATGATATATAAGCCTGACGTCACACACTACGTTAGAACAGAACTGAAGAATTGTATGGAAACCTAAATCGCGCATACAGAGTTTCTCAGATGCACTGCTTAATTACAATTTCCAACTGCTAACAGTTATAGGGCCGCGGTACCCGAGCACAGACACCTAGCTCGGAGGCAGTAGGTAAATCCCTTTTCGCTGAATATATAAATGTCAGTTTACTGCCCCATACGCGGAATTAAAGTTCCATCACAATATTATGCTTTTAAAAACAAGCTGGTGGAAATGGAATTTTCAATGAAATAAATATTTTTGGCGGTTCACACTCAATGAAACGGCCGTTAATCTGATGTAATCCGTATTTTTGTAGCGGTTTGTTTTTTTTACTCATTACTTTTGAAGCACATTTTCTGAAGGTTTTTTGTATAAGTAATTTTAACTTTTTCAGGCGCTCGGTAGCTAACAAATTATGTTCAGCACTCGTCGATAAATGTGTTTTTGATTAAGGAACAAAATTTTCATTACGAGTATATAACGAATATCTTCTGATGCCGATAGCTAACAGACGTTCAAAGCAAAGCGAGATTTGAAGATTCAAAAAAATAAACATAGTTAAGGGTTCCACTAACATCAAGGTTGCAGGCAATGATGAAAGATGCAAGGATAAGATGCGAAGATGTTGCACCGTGGCTATAGAGGTTCGCAGTGGAGAAATCAAAAAGACTTGTAAAGACCGGAAAAATATCTTTCCGTGTTCTGTGCCGCAGAATTACAAAACACATTGTTCACCAAATTAGATGGTTGGTCGTTCGTGGGATATTAATGTGAATGTTCAAAGGTATGATTGGGTATCAAAATCATTACCCATCTTTATTATTATCACGATAATATATACGAGTTTCGACATTGATCTGTTATATTGTGATCTCAGGCTGTAAGAGTCCGCTCGGTAGAAGTACTTCTATTTTATTCGAATGGAATAGATCAAATATAATCCTGTCGTTCCTCCCTAAAAGTTCAAGAACTATTGTACGGATATATATAAATCATGTCAAAGGATCAAGAATTGAGACATCTGAATGGTACTCTGCTCGAATCAAAAGGCATATTCGTCATGTTACAATTACGTAATAGGCCAGAAATAGGCCATTAAATTTATGACCTATAGCGTCTGAACTAATCTATATTATCGTAAATCTCCGTAACTATTTATCGACTGTCTCTGGGCTGAGTTAATACCGATAGTGGTGTCACGAACATGTGTGAACGACTTTATGTTTGATTATTTGATTTGATGTATGGTAGGGCAGAGGTACCCTTTGTGGCCACTTTAAGGAATTTCTTACTTTTAAGCACTAAGTACTAAATGGTCTTAGGTATTTAAGACACAATTTATATCTTAAATTATAGATAATTTATCTAGCTTTAAAGGTACATTTTTAACTTAAGTTAAATAGTTTTTTGTATATAATACAAAATGTGTGAGAGGTGCCAAATGTACCGGTTTTGGCCACTTACTGATAGTTAAACTTTTGTAATTATTGCGAAAAATCAAAAACAAACCCAGGTAAAATCAATATATTCTAATGCGCTAGAAACCAGTCGATTGCAAAACAACAATTTAATTGTAAAAAACAAAGGTTTATAAAGTATTTCATCCAAAACAAATTTCTTAAAATTTTCATACAAAACATTTTTTCAAACAGAAAATGGAATTTATTGAAAAAAAAAATCTTATGACATTAGGAATTCTAACGGTTATTATTATTACACCTTAAAATACCTAATTTAAATTGCCTTTATCAGAAATGGCTAAAAGTTGTTTAGAAAACTTTTAGAGCAAAAAGTGGCCAAAGCCGGTACAGTGGCCAAAACCGGTACGCCTGCCCTACATTACATTAAATTTATTTGCACATTTTTAATTGAATCGCAGTTTTGACTTTAATCAGTTTTCGTTGGTTAGTCCAAGTTCAAGTCAAAAACCATTTTAGCGCTAGTTTATCGTTTTGATATGAAACAATACGTATTGGCTGTTCCATTTCTAGCAGATGGCCACAAATAGTAGATTGTACAACAAGTGCATAAAACGTACCA
Source organism: Crambus lathoniellus (assembly GCA_949710035.1). Taxonomy (NCBI): domain Eukaryota; kingdom Metazoa; phylum Arthropoda; class Insecta; order Lepidoptera; family Crambidae; genus Crambus; species Crambus lathoniellus. The sequence continues at coordinate 24,897,831 of OX453306.1, forward strand.
TTTTACCCGACACGTATATGTATATATCCATCCGAGCCGTAGGCGAGGGTGGATAGTCAATTCGAGGGTAAAATGGGTTTTATCTACGAGTTATACACTCTGCTTTTCACTTCGAGTGTGAGGAAAATAAATAACAATATTGCAAAAAAGAAAAAATAAAGACCGCCATATTGGCGGGACTTTCTTTTTCTTTTTTTTTATATGTGGCAGTGGCAGCACAGTGTTTTACAAAAGTCATAAATTTTGCCTAGTTTTATTAATTTAGTAAGTAATTTAACATGGATTGTGTACAAAATCAAAGAAACAGAATGAAATAACAAGTTTATTTAACGAAGTTTAATTGCGTGTGTGACTGTTTACCTGACGACCTTTGTCTTAGAGTCTAAGACTTAGACGAATATTTTACTTTATGCACTAGAGCATAAACAGAGATTTTATGCAGCCTATACCCAACATAAACACGAACTTTACGAGCATGAGAAGTGAAAATGTAAATTATATTATTAAACTAGCTGTTGCCCGCGACTTCGTACGCGCGGTGTAGTGACTTTTGTGTTAGTTTAGTTTATGTGTGTTTGTTGCCTAGATTTCATAACGCTCTTCTTGAAGTCCTACTATCTCTACTAAAAGGGTCTAAAGAATATCGAATACGCAGGCTAGGGTATGAACATGGTATGTTGTTATGATATGCTGCATGAACATAGTTGAGCCCTCATTCATAGAATAATACATAATGTATGTAGGTATGTAGGTTGGCAATGTATTGTTAAAAGGCTCTCTTTAACATAACAAATCACGCGGACCAAATGCGAGTAGGTGGATGTTACCAACTGATATTGAAGTCAGTTTCCTCCTAATGGCGGTATTACACGGTTCTCTTTTGCCTTTCAATTTGGATGAAGCAACCAAATTGAACAATGTAAACGTAAAAGTGAATCATTCAAATACAGATACTATGATACAATAAAGATTATTATGATTATGATTATGATTCAATGTCAATGAGCCCCTGTATTTCTGCGCATTTCAACCAAAGTGAATAAATTTGGTTGAACCATGTAATATTAGCATAAAGCGCAGAAGATCTCTAAATAAATCTTTGGTCTCCCTTCGTGTGACCGACCGTAGCTCAAGTTGTTAAATTGCAGGCAAAACGCATAAAATGTTGTCGTTCGCTTTTCAAAGTATTAAAGTTGACGTAAAGTCATAGCAGCTTTCATATCTTGCATGTACATAAGAAACAGCTCATGCCGATCCAACCGCCGTGTGATAAAGTGATCTGTTAGAGAAGCGCAATATCGTTTTAGAATTTAAGAAGGTAACATCTGCTCCGATATTGTATCGAATATTAAATGAAACTCGATGCACGAGAGCAGCGAAAGGCGTTTAAAATGTATGCCTTGAAAAGCCATCGCTCTAAGGCTGGTATAACAACAAAGATTTTTTCATTAGATTATTAATTTACTGGATTAATTTTATTTGAAGGCTTATGATTGGTATTTGAAATTTAAAGAACATTGTTTTATTTGTAAAGTTGTGTTGTACCGCTGCTTTTTCAAAAGCTGATAAAAATTTTACTCCGATCATCTTCTCCGATAAAAGATAATTATGCTAAGGAGGTGGTGGCAAAAATATTAGACGACTGATAAATACTACAATGTTAAACGCCTATATGAAGTCTAAGAGACTAAAAATAGTTTTTACATTTACGTCTACTTTCCAACAATTTACAAAATGAGCAAAAATAATATAGGTAGTTTAATTAGGCAGGAAATTACCCAGTACTACTGCGCCACTCCTCCTCCTCAAAACATTATTGCAGAAATGCGCTTCACAATCACTAAACGTACTAGCTGCCATAAAGTTTTACAGGCGATATCTGTTACAGTCATTTAAATGGGCGGCTGTAAAAGAGCAATATAAATTTCCAGATCAAATAAACACGCCAAAGAGAGCAGGTGTCAGGGCTCTATAAAATAATCCGAGAACTTTCGTGACGACATCTAAAGAAAGATAAATTGCGTCTTCATTTTAGTCCACTCCGAAATCACCCCGTTGATAATCAAATCTGGCGGGGGTGAGACTATTCGCGCCCCTTTGAGATGCCAAATGAGATTTTTGATTTGTAAATTCCATTAACTTCCGCTTGATAGCGCAACTGGAGTGCTGGTACTTTTATTTTTTTTTTAATCGCACTAACGTTTTAGTTATGAAAAAAGAACTTCATTTATTTTTTTAAGTTAGGTCGGTTAGGTACGTAAAGAACACTGTAGAACTTATTAAGATTGCCATTAAAAAATAATATAGATAGACAGATGGCTACCATGGTAACATGAGAAGATGAAAATTATATTGCTTGTAAATATCGATCGCTATCGCGGCCTGTGTAGCCCTAGCACAAAAAACTGTCGTCATGGTAACCGTGATCGTATTATTTTGTATGGAAACCAGAGCAGCGCCTCTTTCGGTCGTTTAAGAAACTGATAGTTTATTAATATTAGACAGCAGCATTTTGACAGCATTTGAAGGACGGTAGTTTAGTATGATCACTTACCATAACGATAGTTTTTCGTGCTATGTGTAGGTACTAGTAATCTTGCGTTTAACTTTAACAAAAAATGTCGTAAAAGATATAATGTGTGTAAAATAAATTCTAAGGATTTTTTACACATAACAGATATTTTTAGAGATTAGCCAATAAAATGTTCTATTAAATTAGTTTATATATAGTATTGTGTCAGCAAATAGCTAACAAATCCTGTAAACAATACTTAAAGTGGAAATATATTCACGAATATATTAAATAAAAGTTTTTTTTCACATACTAATTATCAGATAGTTTCAGAGATTAGCCAACAAAATGTTCTATTACATTAGTTTACATAATATTGTGTAAGCAAATAGCTAACAAATCCTGTAAACAATACCTAAAGTGGAAATATAAACACGAAGGTATTCACTAACTGAATAACATGATTGTAACACTGGAATCTATGTTGTTCTTACAATTATTATCTTAGCGTTTGGTACCGGCGGATCATCAGTAACCCACGGACGGTTTCAGCAACAACATGAATTATAATTCCAAATTTTGAATTATTCATAACTCATTTTACCGATTCCGCTGTCTTATTCTGGTATTATCGATTGGTAACATTTGAATTACATTACCGTGTTACTTTCACATCGAAGAATCGAATGTTTTGTTTTCATACGTCTTTTTTGAATTTCGCCACTCGGCTCGGGTCGAGCGCTCGCTTAGTACCTACTCATATGTGACATATTTTACTCAGATTTGACATGAAAATCAGTACCAAGGTCCAAGAGAGCACTCGACGCGAGTGGCGAAATTCAAAAATAAGTCCCGGATTTTTTGTACTGTGTCGTGTAGTTAAAGTTTTTTCTTTGAATATTTTTTTTGCCACTAGTTTTCCGCCAGCGGCTTAGCTTGCGTGTGATAGACGACGTTTCCCCGTAGGAGTAAGATGTTGCCTGGGATAAAAAGTAGCCTTTATGTTTTTAGACCATTTGTGTGCGTAATGATGTGAATGAAAAGGGAGTGAATAAGGGGATGACGGGTAACAAAGTGGAGTGGATGAGAATGAAGTACTGCACCGACCTCAAATAGAATTGGGATAAGGAGAGGATGATGATGATGATGAATCTATCGATGTGCAAAATTTCATCAGGACCCATTCAGTCGTTTCGTTGTTATTGAACAGACGTCCAACGAAACATACCTCCAATATTTTTCGTAGATGAAATGGTTTTATGGCATGCTTAAATATAAGTAAATTTTGACGAACTTTCTTCATAACGAACACCATTTCTTGTACTCAAAATTATTGCAAATAAATATATCATTCATACATTCATTCATCCATTCATCATTCATTCATTCATATACTTAGAAACCTGAACAGCATTTAAGTAATGTAATATTATAGTTATTGAGAACTTGATTGAAACTTTGTGGAAATCAGTTAAATAATTTTTTTAACCAATTTCAAGAGTGGAATCATAAAACACATGCGTATTTTGTCATAAAAGCGTATTATGGTGTCAATTAAAAAGTCTTTGCTCCAATGTAAATGCGAGGCAATGAATCAGAATAGGGCCCTCGATCCGCAATCATAACTCCCACACAGTATACTCAGAGATACGGCAAACATGACTAATCGCAATGTCCAGATATCTTCATCCATCACAACCAACGTGATATGTCATATTCAGAACCCCATCTAGCATTTGTTATTGAACTGGTATGAATCTTTGATTGTGCTCTGAAAGGAAGATAAGCTTTGTTGTAATGTCTGGCTAAAAAATAAGCTTGCGTAAGCAATGGTTTTATCATCTTTACATTAACAAAACTTTAGTATGTTTACAAAAAAAGCATTTTTTATTACAATATGCTTTTTTTAATTGTAAGAAAGCTTGTTTTGTCATTTAAACCAAATCTGCATGCACAATTTCTGCTCAAACGGACGGAAGTGGAGTGGGTACAATTTAGCTTGCAAGATTTGACCCACACTAACACGGCAAGTAGTTTAAAAGCTCGTAAGAACACCTCGTAAGAACAAAAATACATAGGTACAAACACTGCATGTCTGTCTGTCTATATACAAACTGAGAATGTCTTTTTTTAAGTCGCTTAAAAATTAGGAACGGTTTGTTGAACTGAACACTTTGATCGACTCGCTTCATGTACTAAAACATAGTAGATTGTACAACAAGTGCATAAAACGTACCATTTTACCCGAGACGTAATATCCATCCGAGCCGTAGGCGAGGTTGGATAGTCAATTCGAGGGTAAAATGGGTTTTATGAACGAGTTATACACTCTGCTTTTCACTTCGAGTGCGAGGAAAATAATTAACAATATTGCAAAAAAGAAAAAATAAAGACTTCGCCATATTGGCGGGAAGGCTTTCTTTTTTTTATACGTGGCAGTGGCAGCACATTGACTTTAGCGTATATCGTACTCGTAAGTCCATAATGCTCTTGAAATACTTATTTCTAAGAAAACTCATTAATTTTGCCTATTTTCATTAATTTAGTAATTTAACATGGATTATGAACAAATTTTAAGAAACAGAATGAAATAACAGGTTTATTTAACGAAGTTTAATTGCGTGTGTGACTGTTTACCTGACGACCTTTGTCTTAGAATCTGAGACTTAGAAGAAGATTTTACTTTATGCACTAGTGCATAAAAACCGATTTTATCCAGCCTATACCCAACATAAACACGAACTTTACGAGCATGAGAAGTGAAATAACTTTAATATGGCACAGTCTAATTATTTTTTAAACGTAGAAAAATGTGAGTGTAAAGTGCCCCGGTAAAGTGCCCCGGTAACGATCAATCGCAATTGACAATGTTTACGTCATTGACGGACCAAATGATCGTCTACAGAGGCAATTGAAGCGATTGTCATTCGAAACTACGTGATTGATGCGAATGATGGAAAGCCCATTGACAATCGCGATTGACGCTACCAATTGATCGTATCGCTGTGCGATTGACAGGTTTTTCGATGAGAAACATGGCGCGAGCAATTGACGCATCGATTGAAGCTCCATCATTCGCACCTTCAATTGAAACGGTCAATCACGTAACAATTGACGAATGACGATTGATCGTTACCGGGGCACTTTACGAGTGTTACGAGATCTTACGTCAAAAATTACAGGAAGCGATAAGAAATAAAAGCGCACATTTGAAGTGCACTTTTATTTTCTCGGCCGTTTTTGACACTCCATCTGGCTATGTAGAGGTATTGTTGATCGAAGACTAAACACGCAAAGTTTTGAAATTGCTAATTACATTAATTGAATTAAAAAGTATTTGACTACTCTTGATTTAAGTTATTTGACAGCTCGTTTTCTTTATTATTTTGAATTTAGATCCTAGCTTTATTATTTTGAAATATAAAAGATAATTAACTTTACTATTTTAATATTTCTACTGATGCAGTCCCTATGCATAACGAGAATAGGCCATGCAAATGACTATTCACACACTTTAAAATCTATACACCACTAATTTTTAATAAAAAAAATCAGCTGTTCCATACATTTCAGTCGACTCGATGTTGTACTTTTGTATAATAATAATAATGCAGAAGGCAGTACTTCTGGACACGGCCCGTATAGTGAGAAGGTTCCTGTCTCTGGATCCTTAACCATCGGTAGCCGGGACCTTGATCTTGCTGCCGTTGGGGAACTGCATTTTTGTATTTTTAAATGTTATATTTTTTAGTGTTATACATTGTAAAAATTTAATGTTTAGAAATATAATTTTGTAAGTATTTAAAATGTAATAAAGGGAATAATAATAATAATAAGTCGATATGGGGTCTCATAGAGATGTAGTTGCTGTTGACAATGGACTGACTCCTCTATTTTTAGCAAAAGAAAACTGGCGCAAACCTGTAGTACTTAGTACTTCCGACCGCAGCACTGTGTGGCAAAGCAAGGAGTTACATGGCAGATTCTACCGGGCTCTCCATGGGCCCGACGTAGATTTATTAGCCTCAGTATCCTGGCTCCGTTTCGGTGATCTTTTTGGTGAAACCGAAGGTTTTGTCTGTGCAATTATGGATGAGGTTGTGATGACGAATAACTACCGAAAGTATATCCTAAGGGATGGCACAGTGGATATTTGCCGAGCGTGTCATCGTCCGGGTGAATCCCTTAGGCATATAATCTCCGGTTGTTCTCGTCTCGCAAACGGCGAGTATTTGCATAGACATAACCAAGTGGCCAGGATAATACACCAACAACTTGCTCTGAAACATAGTCTTGTGGCATCCGAGGTGCCGTACTACAGGTATGCACCAGAACAGGTCCTTGAAAATAGCCATGCCACATTGTATTGGGATCGATCTATCATTACAGACAGGACTATTGTAGCTAATAAGCCTGATATTGTATTGATAGATCGACACGAACGCCGCGCGATAATTGTTGATGTCACTGTTCCCCATGACGACAACCTTGTGAAAGCTGAAAAAGATAAAGAAAACAAATATCTTGATTTAGCTCACGAGATTGTTGACATGTGGGACATTGATTCAGCAATTATTGTTCCGATAGTCATATCTGCCCATGGTCTGATAGCCAAGAGCCTCGATAAACACCTTAAGAGGCTTGCGTTAGGTGGATGGATCGGGAGTCAGATGCAGAAGGCAGTACTTCTGGACACGGCCCGTATAGTGAGAAGGTTCCTGTCTCTGGATCCTTAACCATCGGTAGCCGGGACCTTGATCTTGCTGCCGTTGGGGAACTGCATTTTTGTATTTTTAAATGTTATATTTTTTAATGTTATACATTGTAAAAATTTAATGTTTGGAAATATAATTTTGTAAGTATTTAAAATGTAATAAAGGGAATAAAAATATGTATGGAACAGCTGTTTTTTTTTTCGCGATTCCATGGTTGGCCCCATAGTGAAAGTTGTTCATATTGATGGGCACTAACATCCCCTAAAATATTTATGCTAATTAAAATTTTGTGGTGTATATCACGACTTCCTTTTTATTGAGTTTGTTGAGGGGTATGTTGATATAGCAGTTTCCGACAATTATTATCCGAATGAAACCGTTTGCAGTAAAAACATCTTACTGGATATTTTTTTTGTAATATCCTGAAATTATAAATAAATAACTTTTCACAATACTTTTTGTTTATTACATACTTAATATACATAGAAAACACCCAGACCAAGACAAATAGACATGTTCATGCACAAAAATATTTGTCTTGTTCGGGGATCGAACCCGAGACCTCTGGCGCAGAAATATACTTGAGATCATTTATTTACATTATGTTGTATTAGTTTTAACTGAACTGAACAGGTTAAAGTTTGTGTTAAAAGACCTACACACAGAAAGTTTGTATAATAAGAGTTGCAGGAACAGGCCACTTTGAAAAAAAAAATACAAAAAAAGAAAAACATCAGACGAGTGTTTGAATTTTCATGCGGCACCGTACGTGTGAATTATTCCACGAACAGTGAATTACATAAGTTATTCAGGGTGTGTTTCTTTGTCTCAATGGCCCGATATTCTAGGCGACGTGTGCGGAACCCTTCACTTCACCTGGATTTTCTTACGTGTGGGTTAAGAATAGATGATCTTTATGATCGCATACTTGAAAACAACGATACAATCTTCTTGTTGGTCTAGGTTTGTTGGTAATACAAGTTCATACTATTTTCAATTTTATTTATTAAACAAGAATAGGCGGCCGCCTTATTATAAACTACTAAAAACAATTTTGTTTTTCATGTTTTTTTGCTTCAATTTAATTAAACACAATTAAAAGTAGCTACTTATTTACTATGTGAATGTACATTTTTAGTAGGTACTTAAATTATTATTAAAACATATTCACTTTCTTTCAAAAGATTATTATTATTTTTCACGTGCTATTATTTTTGATTAATACCCAAAAACCACATGCAAAGAGTGCAAGTGTAATTATTGCAAGTTTATGCTCGCGTTAGGACGGCAAAAGGTACCACAGAAAGTCGACTTCTCGATGCCAATATTATGGTGCGTCCAGTTAGGTGAAAACTCTATATGCATAATATAGATCGATCGTATTTAATAATGTTGTTAATTTACAACGTAATTACCTAACACGCAAAAATATATAAAATAAAAAATATCATGATCGTTGTCACGATGTTAATCTCGGAGGGGTAGTCCAGTAACTTCACGCGTGTTGGCCAAATCTGATTACACCATAATATAATATGTTGGTAATTTTACGTTGAAAATTATTTATGAGTCGTGTCGTGTTTGTGTTGTAAGGATTGTAACGAGTTTTGCTGAGATTAAAATACTATAGAAAGTTTTGATATGTTTATCCACATTTATAATATTATGTTTCAACGTGGAGTTCGGGATATTGTCGTATGTTCTTTAGGAATAGCTCATACAATGTCTAATAGCTTATTGATTCATTATTATAAAAACTTTATTTACGAAAAACGTTAATCTATATATATAAAAATGAATCCCTATTTCCCTTGGTCACGGCATCACGCGTGAACGGCTGGACCGATTTGGCTAATTTTGGTCTTGAATTGTTCGTGGAAGTCCAAGGAAGGTTTTAGCGGTGAGAAAATAGGGGAAGGAAGGGTAAGTAGGGGTAGAGTAGAAGTAGGGTAGGAGTAGAGTAGGGGTAGGGTAAGGTAGGGGTAGGGGTAGGGTAGGGGTAGGATAGGGGTAGGGTAGGGGTAGGGTAGGGGTAGGGTAGGGTAGGGGTAGGGTAGGGTAGGGTAGGGGTAGGGTAGGGTAGGGTAGGGGTAGGTAGGGGTAGGGTAGGGTAGGGGTGGGGTAGGGTAGGGTGGAGTAGGGGGTAGGGCCACGGGAACGATGTCGCGCTGGGTCAGCTAGTTAAAAATAAAAGTGGAAAAATTTAAGTAGAACTGAAAATATTGAAGATGAAGTACTTATTAGAAAAAATCTACCCGTCTAATTTTTTTTCTAATACTTTATTTTCAATATTATAAATAATAAAAATTGCATTGTGAATGCAAAAAAGTAAAAATATTTTAAAGCTACATATTGTATAATAATTTAATCTTAATCTCTGAATGGCCATTCGATTCTCACGAAATTAAGATTTCTTCTAAGATATTAAGAGGTCCACTTATCTTAATGATGTCCAAATTACATTATTACCACAGAATAAATAATAGTGCTAAGTTATTACTAAGAATTTGATACATTCTCTAAAAGTTAATGAAAGAGATTTTATGATTTAATGCAACTCTGTAGTTTTGTATGACAAATTATAAAATAAATCATCATATTTTCAATATTGATATGTAATAACTTTTTAACTTAGTTTGATGATCAGTAACATTCGACCACTTAAACTAACTAGGTATGTCGAATTCTTCTTTAGATTTAAAAAAAACGTTTTTCTTATGTTTGTTAGCAATCAATATTATCTCTTAATAAACTAAGCACATGTAAAATTCGAACAAATAGTACCTATTAAGTATTTACTTATAACATAGGTATATTGTTATTGTTATAATAATATTCTGTACCTATATGTATAGATGAACATAAATAATTAGTGCACATTACATACCTCAATTACATTATTAAGAAATTAAGGAAAGTGTTTATTTTTGGCGACATAATATTTGTAACAAAAAAGTACAAAGAAAGAAATTGTCAAAAATAACATTATTGGGTTTTTCAATACACTCATTCCCTTTATGTGAAATAACGTAACGAATGAACTTGTTCATTTTGTTCATTCCCGCAAACACGTAAAAGTAATCAAAACAACATCATAATTTGAAATGCGCTATATAATTATATTATAACGAGATTGGTTTACGCGTGCCGGGGTTAAATTTAATTACTTATGTGAAAATGTCTGCCAAAGGTTGTCTTTTATGACACATACTTAGTTATTTTATATAACTCATAATTATTATACTAGAGACTGCTATAATAAAGGCATCAGATATTAGCTGAACTAAAGTATTAATTTTTTGTAGCGATTATACGAGGAGCCCGTGGCGTAGTGATTAGCGCGCGACTTGCTATCGTTGAAGTTAGGCAACTTTTTCATTGGTCTTTCGCAGGATGGATGGCTAAAAATGTTATTAGCTTGAGCTCCTTCGTACTTCGGAAGGCACGTTAACTCTTTGGTCCCGGCAGCGTCTGCAGTCGTTAATACCCACCAACTCGCAATGGTGGTATGTGGTGGTAGTACTCTCCTTATCCATCCATAAGGAAGGCCAGTGTCCCAGCAGCGGGTACTTATAATGGCCGATGATGATGAACGATGTTACATGCTAATTATTATTTAAAGTTTAATAAAAACTACGGGCGTTCGCCCCGTTCTTTCTTACGGAGCCGAAACCTGGGTAACCACCCAGGAAACATGAAATAAACTCAGGGTGGCGCAAAAGGTAATGGAGAGGAAGTTGGTAAGTGTTGTTCTGAGGGACCGTAAGGGCGTTTGTGCACTACACTGAATTTTACCGATCCGGCGATCCGGTTTTTTCCGGACCGATATGGCAGCAATGAAAAACATATGGGCGCTTGTGCACCACACTGAATTTTACCGTCCGTCATTTTACTTTTCCCCATTCCGGACCGTTTTTTTCCGTTCCCTCCCAGATGACGGCAATGAAAAACATATGTACGCTTGTGCACTACACTGAATTTTACCGTCAGAAAAAAAAACGGATGGTTTTTAATCATAAATCACTACATAGTATAAAACAAAGTCGCTTCCCGTCTGTCTGTCCCTATATATGCTTAAATCTTTAAAACTACGAAACAGATTTTCATGCGGTTTTCACTAATAGGTAGCGTGGTTCTTCAGGAAGGTTTTAATATATAATTTATGAAAGTTTTGTGTAAATTGGTAGAAATATAACGATAATTGTCGAAAGTGCCGGCAAACGGCAAGCCGCCCGGGAACTTTCAGCAAAAACGCTGCCTAATCCTTTCGAGGTTTAAAAAAACAATGCATATTGGGATATTTCTCTTCTATAGATCTACAAAAAAGTCCGCGATAGCATATGTCTATCTTTTAAGGATAGCATATTATAGCCATATTATCTCTTAAAAAATGGTTACGAACAATGCGGTAATTTGGAAAGCTATTTAAACAGATACAGTATTAACCCTTATCAATCTAAATACGTTAGTTGCTTTAAGCATTTTATGCACATTATTTTACTCTTTTACACCATATAATTTAAATGAATATCTTAGGAGTTATCGCAAATAAATTAACGCACGCCAAAATGAATTTAAGCGCCTTTCTCACCAATAACACGTAATATATCTAGCACCAAAAATATGGTGTTTGAAATTTTTGTTTGTCTGTCTGTCTGTTGTCCGTGTTTCACGCAAAAACTACTAAGCGGATTTTGATGAAATTTTTTTGTTATATAGCTAGCCGTAGACATTCGATAGTAGTTAAAAAATAATTTTTCATCCTGCCTCAATTTATTGTGATTTCGGTAAAATGACCCCGCAGGTACCTTTCACTGATAAGAGGATGAACCCAAAATTCTTTCTGTCTTCTACGTCTTCGTACATAAAGCAATAAAGCAAGTAATTGCCGACGTTCCAAGGAACTCATTATTCCTCTCGTTTAAAACGCGTCCGTAGAGTGTAGTTTCAAAGAGATCACTGTGCTGCCCCGGCCAGTAAAAAACCGGACAAGTGCACAAGCTAACCATCCGTGTTTTTCATGCCACGCCGGTCCGTAAAAACACGGACCGCCGGATCGGTAAAATTCAGTGTAGTGCACAAACGCCCTAAGTCACTGACATCGGCCAAAGAGTAGGAAGACTTAGGGCGTGTTCAGACGACACGCGCACGCTAAGCGCACGCCACGCGTTAAGCACCCGCGTCTAACCCGCTTTGAAATTTATTGTATGTATTTTAAGTCTTATGACACATCAATAGATCTCATATTGCATTTATCGAAGTCCACCCGCACACGCCACGCGCCCGCCTCGCGCCCGCCTCGCGTACGCCTCGCGCCCGCCTCGCGCCCGCCTCGCATCTGCCCTGCACCCGCCTCGCGTCTGCCCTGCACCCACCCAGCACACGCCTTGTGCCCGCGCTACATCTATGTCTACTGAACGAAGTAGTCCAGTCACTAGTGTACACTTAGCGGGTGCGTGTCGTCTGAACGTAGCCGTATTATAAGCGGCGCGCGGCGTGCGCGTGGCGTGCGCGAGGCGTGCGCGTGGCGTTCGCGGGTGTAAGGCGAGCACAACGCGTGTGCGGGTCCTGTGCGTGTTCGACGCGTGTCGTCCGAACACGCCCTTAAGTGGGAATGGGCCGCCGGGCGCATTCTGGAAAGCAATAATCTTGGTGCAAACGACTCCTAGTGACCATGGGACCAAAAAAGACCACGGGGAGCCCACAAATACGATGGAAGGATGACATCAAGAAGGTAGTGGGCAGCAACTGGACTCCAACTGCCCAAAACAGAGAGAGGTGGAAACACTTGAAGGAGACCTACACCAAGTTATTGGTTGACGAAGGCTAAAGAAAAGAGAGAAAGAGAAAAAAAAACTTTAAATAAAAACAATTCTCAATTTCTGCAGGTGCGCTGCTGTCGCGCGACTAACGCCTAAACGTAAAGGGCTCTTAATACTTACATATTTATTGGTAAGCTACCTTTTAGTAACTCCCAGTCCCAACACCCCGTGCCATCAATTCTTTCCCCTTCTCAAAATGACAAAAATTAGAGCAACAATGCTAATCAGCTTCTATCTCAGGGAGTAGATAGCTTTATCCCCCTTTATCTCAGCGAAAACGTTGCTGGAGTATAAATAATATTTTAACAAAAATTCTGGAGTGCACGCCCGGAATAACAACTATGGGAAAGGGAAAGGTGTGGTTGGGCTTTAAATAAAATGTCGCTACTCTTTCGAAATAAGAAGTAGGGCTTTAAAACGAAATGGCGACATTTTCGTGACGTTCGTCCTTGAAAACTATTTTATTTTTATCTACAACGGGGTAGCACTTGGCCTTCATCACACCTGATATTAAGTGGTGGTAAGGCTGAAGGTGGAAGCGCACTACTCCCGGAATCCTGAATCACCGAGGAACTGGCTATCTTATCTCTAACTTTTTTTACCTACCACCTGTTACGGACATCTTTTAACTGACAAGAAAAACAGGCAAAAAAACTCATCATCTTTAACAGAAGCAACGCAACTTATTTTAATTTTTAGTTTTTTGCATTCACAATGCAATTTTTATTACTGAAAAATGGAAAATGAAATATTTAGATTAACACTGACTATACAGTGCGTAAGAAGTATTAGATAAATTCGACGCTTCTCGTAACGACTCCGTAGCTCAGTGGTTAGAGCAGTCGCCCGGAAAGCGAAAGGTCGTGGGTTCGAGTCCCATCGGAGCTAGTTGTGAGACGGGTCGATTTTTTATAAATATTTCATTTTCCATTTTTCAGAAGCAACGCATTTACAAAATATTTTTTTTCGTTGGTAGACAGAATGGTACAATAATAAAAATTATACAAAAAACTAATGCTGAAGGAAAGTTTTCTCATACTTATGTATAGGAATATTTTCCTTTTATACATTGATAGTGTTGTGGTGTTACTATAATTATGACAACCATGCGTTGCGATCATTTAAATAATCTTCTACTTTGTAATAGCCTTTGCTTAAGAGCCATTTGGCACTTTGCAATTAACTCGCTCGCACAATAAACATTTTTAAAGATTGTGGAAAACACATTGTTTTTTAGAAAAGTGTTTCATTACGTCCCTACAACGCAATTAGTTATACATTATGAAACATATTTTAATATTGTCAATACTGCAATAATACTAGATCTACGAGCTTAAAGTTTTCGAAAATTTTCTTCCTAATTCTAACCAATACTAAATCGATTTTAAATTAAAATATCATTGAAATTGAATGAATATAATAACTTATACAAAATATCCGTAACATTGCGTTGTAGTGACATAATGAAACACTTAAAAAAAAACACAATGAGTTTTCCACAATCTATGAATATGTTGCATTGTGCGAACGAGACAACTGCCAAATGGCTCTAATTGCGATATGGCTCTTAAGAGTGACTTTTTATCATGTCTTTTAAAATGTATTGTCTTAGTGGACTGGCTCAATGGATTGTCACAAGTATTGGCTCCGTGTTAATGCTTCATAAGGTTGTGCAAAACATGTTAGTTTGCAGTCTCACAGAAACTGCAACACTAACTGTAATTTAAATGACATACTCGTTTTTGTTTGTAAACTTTGAAAATATTGAAAATGAAGTATTAAAAAAAGTCAACACGACTTACAAATAGCTCCGATGGGTCCCACGACCTTTCACTGTCCGGGCGAATGCTCTAACCAAACGGAAACTAAATGCATCGGAGCTAGTTGTGAGACGGGTCGACTTTTTCTAATAATTCAATTTCAATATTTTCAATACTGAAAAAATTGCACTCTGAAGGCAAAAAACTAAAAAATATAAATAAAACGTTGAATTTACCTTGCATTCAGATTTATTAACAAACACAAATCATAAGACAAATCCTATATGTATCACCAACATTTACATGTAGTCTCCGATCTCAACTCCGAAACGTAATTTAATAAATCTCTTCATTGTATGCGTAAAACGAAACGCTTAATAAAATAGCAGTGCCACAATTAGTTTTTATCTCAAAGTGGGGAGTTTTAATTAAAGCAAAATTAATCTCTTATCTAAGGTTTTCTAACGAGCATTCCGGGTAAAATATTCTTTAACAGTAACACCAGGTGGACACAATTCCGTCTAGCTATCACGTTTTGCATTAAATTCCTTGAGCAGCCAAAAACTTTATTGCTCCAACAGAGTGCCGGGGAAACTTGTTCATTTTGGGGTGCCGCAGAGTAAAGTTGTCGGGGATATTGTATTTCGAAGTTGCGACAACTCCCCGCAAGTTGGTGACGTGAAAATGTTGTAACTTACTTTTTTTTTATTTATTGAGGGTTCCCCCGAAATCGCGGTCTTGCTGTGTGAACGTGTTGCGGGATAATTCTGTAAGGTATAAAGAGGATTTTTATTCGTGAGACGTAATTATTAATTAATATAGGGATTTTTTATCCACAACAGGGTAGCACTTAGCCTTCATCACACCTGATGTTAAGTGGTGATAAGGCTGAAGGTGGAAGCGCACTACTCCCGGAATCCTCAATCACTGAGGAACTGGCTATCTTACCTAATCTAACTGCCGGAACACAATAATGCTGAAAACATCATTGTTATGGCGTCAGACTTAGATAATATGGTGGTAGCTAGCCAGGCGGACTTAGAGCAAGACCTACCACCAACCAAACCGAATACAATATGTACCCCCACTGGAAATCGAATCCGGGGCCTCTTGGTCTGAAATTGGTGTGGCGTGAACGGCGGTTAAACTTAACTTAGATAGGGTTGACTTGTATTAGCCTGATGATCAAAGTAACGTATTTAAGTACTAATAATAACGGTATCTAAAAAAAATATTTTTATAAAAAAATAAAACCGCCTTCAAAAAAACCACATCAAAAAAGTAAGAAATAATTCCTCACCAAATAAATAACGTAAGTACTTTGAAGTCGGGCGTGAAACATGTACAATTTTTTGTTGTTTTTGTTAAAACCCGCCCGACTTCAAAGTACTTACGTTATTTATTTGGTGAGGAATTATTTCTTACTTTTTTGATGTGGTTTTTTTGAAGGCGGTTTTATTTTTTTATAAAAATAATTTTTATTTCACTCTTTTTAGTGCATCGTGCAGGCAATTTACGTGTTTTCTGGTAAATAGGTTTTCTGGTAAATAGGATCAAACTGAAAACCTCCTTTTTCGAAGTCGGTTAAAATACCTTGAGGTATCCCCTTTTTAACAAAACAAGAATCATCTAAATCGGTTTATAAACAAAGGAGTTATGCCTAAAGATACAACGTATTAAATTCACATAAAGTGGTAACGAAAACGACGGTATTTTCAAGATTTCCTGAAAACTACTGAACCGATTTCAAAATTTCAAAAAATAGGACCAACTTGGAAACCAACCTGATGTAATAACGTTTGAACCATTTCAATCGGTTCAGCTGTCTTCGAGTAATCGGTGGACATACACAAAAAAAAACATACATACAGGCGAATAGAGAACCTCCTCCTTTTTGACTTAGAAGTCCGTTAAAAATAGTCAAATCTGCACAAATCAGCCATTTATTGTGTATTGTACTAAAAGTATTTTAGTATTGCTCTATAGATAAAATTACTTTGACTTTTATTAAAATTTATTTATTAGGTACCTATTGGTTTACCAACATTGTTACAATAGTAAGGACAACTTAAGCTAATATCTAATTGTAAAATCAATCAATGCTTTAAATTATACTATTACAACTAACACTGCCTAAAATGAATATCGACAGTCATCATCATCATTTCAACCGTACGACGCCCACTGCTGGGCATAGGCCTCCCCCAAGGATCAACACAACGATCGGTCCTGCGCTGCCCGCATCCAGCGGCTTCCCGCGACCTTGACCAGATTGTCGGTCCACCTTGTAAGGGGCCTGCCCACGGAACGTTGTCCGGTTCGCGGTCGCCATTCGAGAACCTTTCCGCCCCAACGGCCATCGGTTCTCCGCGCTATGTGTCACTGCCACTTCAACTGAGCAATCCTTCGAGCGATGTCGGTCGTTTTAGTTCTCCTGCGGATCTCATCATTTCTGATTCGATCGAGCAGGGAAATACCAAGCATCGCTCTCTCCATTGCTCGCTGGGTAACCTTGAGCCTTCTTATGAGACCTATAGTAAAAGACCACGTCTCGACCACTCTCGAATATGATATTTGTTTAAATTGTCTTTTTAAAAGAAGTCACTCATCATCATGTCAGCCGAACGACGCCCACTGCTGGGCATAGGCCTCCCCCAAGGATCTCCACAACGATCGGTCCTGCGCTGCCCGCATCCAGCGGCTTCCCGCGACCTTGACCAGATCGTCGGTCCACCTTGTAGGGGGCCTGCCCACGGAACGTCGTCCGGCGCGCGGTCGCCATTCAAGAACCTTTCCGCCCCAACGGCCATCGGTTCTCCGCGCTATGTGTCCCGCCCACTGCCACTTCAATGATGCAATCCTTCGAGCTACGTCGGTTGTTTTAGTTCTCCTGCGGATTTCATCATTTCTGATTCGATCGAGCAGGGAAATACCAAGCATCGCTCTCTCCATTGCTCGCTGGGTGACTTTGAGCCTTCTTATGAGACCCATAGTAAAAGACCACGTCTCACTTCCATAGGTCATTACTGGCAACACACACTGGTCAAAGACTTTCGTCTTGAGACATTGAGGTATTTCGGACGCGAATATATGTCGGAGCTTCCCAAACGCTGCCCATCCGAGCTGGATTCGACGAGAGATCTCTTTCTCAAAGTTGGACTTATCTAACTGGACCGTTTGTCCTAGGTAAACATAGTGGTCAACAACTTCGAGTGTAATGTTCCCAACATTAACTGGAGCGGGTGCAACATGGGCATTGAACATGATTTTCGTCTTGTCCATGTTCATCTTAAGACCCACTCTTTGCGAAGCATTACCGAGATCTTCGAGCATTGTGTTTAGGTCTTCCAAGTCACTCATGTCTCTCCCTATTTTGTACGGAATCATCACCTCAGGCTACCGATGGGGATCAAAGTAACTTTAATGAGTTTAAAAAGGAGCTTATGTCGATGCTTAGCACATGGAAAGATGAGCAATCCGCCACCCTCTCAAAATTAGTCTCTGACGTCGCCGCTCTCAAATCTCAGTGCTCAGAGATTCAGAAATCAAACTCTGAAATTGAGGCATCCATGACTTTCATGAATACACAATTCGAAGAGATGAAAGACAAAATCGGCAGATTGGAAATTGAAAAAAATGAAAACAGAGACTACATGATAAATCTGGAAAAACAGTTAGAAGAATTAAAACAGCTTTCTAGGCCATCCTCTATCGAAGTTCGCAGTGTTCCTGAAAAAGACAAGGAGACAGAAAATGACTTAGTCAACATCATTCAAACTCTTGGCACCACCTTGGACGTTAGTTTTCAGGAACACAACATTCGTGACATATATAGGCGCCCTGGTAAGCCTGGATCAACAAAAGCCATCGTTGTCGAGTTTAACTCAGTCCAGCTTAAAATCAACTTTCTTGCCTCCGCACGACGCTTTAATAGAAGCCGACAGGGTCCCGAAAAACTCAACTATGAGCACATCGGTCTGGTTGGTGAGAAACGCCCAATCTATGTGGACGAGCACTTGCCCTATTCCACGCTTAAGTTGCTTTTTCAAACTCGTGAATTTGCCAAAAAACACGAATTCAAATTCTGTTGGACTTCTAATGGTCGAGTGCTTCTCCGCAAAGATTCTAACTCGAGATTTATTCATGTTAAAACAGACTCATGCCTTAATAATTTACTTAAGTAATAATTTGTTAATCTTTATTTACAATTTTCTAAAATTACTCTCACATTCTCAAACAATCGGTCAAATAATACCAATACTATTATACACACAATTATACTACACACTTAATAAAAACCTAATTAGTATTTTTTACACACAACTACACAACACACTTTACAAAAGCCTAAGTACTAATAAAAGCGGTTTTGGTCACAAACTTGACAGTTGTATTTTATCGATCCTTTTATTCTTAAATGAACTCGATTCATCCGAAATATTACGTTTTTACACCAATTACTCTAACCTCACCTCGCATTATTTTACTTTTATGGTCTATCTCATATTGTATTCGTTACCATATTCCACAACATCCTACCAACACAACACTCTTAGTAAAGTAGTCGCTCTCAAAGTATTCGTTATAATTTTGTTATCACAACCTCTGACACACACCTATATCCATTCAGTACGTATGTTTTTAGTAAACGATGCATCGCACTTATCGATTTCCTTTGATACATGTAATATAAATGGCTAATATAAGCAATATATTATCTGAAATTGATTGTATGACTATTGCACAATCACAATACTGTACTCCAGTAAACTGCTCTGAGTATATAGCCAATGATTCGTCTCTTAAAATAATTCACGTTAATATTCGTAGCCTTAATAAAAACTTTGACAGTTTTATAGCTACTGTGGCAATCACCAATATACAATTTGACGTGATTATTTTGACAGAGTGTTGGCTAAAAGACTCCAGTCAACTTCCATGTCTTAACGGGTTCTCTGTGCAGTCAACTTTCAATAACACCCTTCAAAATGACGGTGTGGTGATTATCGTCAGAGAGGACTTAAAATACTCTATTAGTGAGCCTCAATTCCAGGACGCGAATTGCCTATTGTGTTGTATCGGTGATGTTGCCATAGTTGCGATTTATCGTTCCCCATCATATAAAAACCTAGATAGATTTTATAACAGTCTTGATAACACCATCTCTTCTTTAACAGTCCCTAACATAGTCCTTATTGGTGACATAAACATTGATATTAAGGAAAATAACATCAGTCCTCACTCAAATGACTACCTTACCTTGTCATCATCTCTTGGTCTTTTACCGGCTCATCGGCTTCCAACAGGCAAAACAATTGTCTGGATCACATACTTTTAAAAACTAAATATATTGCTACGGTCTCTGTCATACAATCTGAAATAACCGACCATTTTCCTATTGCTTTATCTCTGAAATTAAAAAAAGACTCCAATTCAAAATTAGCTAATATTTATAAGGTGACCTATGATTTCGAAAGCATTAAGAAGGAAATTGATTGCTTAAAGTTTGCCTCTATATACCTTGAAACTAACCCCGACGTGGCCACTGATAACTTGATATCGTACATTAAATCTGTAATAGATAAACATAAAAAGTACGTGAAGGTGACTAGGAAAAATAAAATCATTAAGCCATGGATAACACCCGGATTGCTACGCTGTATACGAAATCGCGATTTAATGCATCTCAAATCAAAACGATCTCCTGACAATTTAATTTTAAAAACTACCTATCTTAGGTACCGCAATTTTTGTAACGCTCTCTTTAAAAAAATAAAGTTGGATTACGAAAGGCGTGAATTGGAAATGGCTAAAAACAATCCTAAAGAACTGTGGAAAGTTATTAATACTATAACTAATTCTAATCGGAATAAAAAGCCTCCCGACGAACTTTTGAGTCTAACGAGTGACCCAAGGTCATCAATAAACTGCGTCAATGAGTTTTTTGCCAACATAGGTAGTGAATTAGCTCAAAACATAACACCTCCAACGACCCATGTTAATTTAATCAGCGCCTATACACGTGCTCCTTGTAACTCTCTTGTTATCCTTCCTGTCTCTGAGACGGAAGTTGCCAAACTATTACAGGATCTCCGAACTGACAGCTCAACTGGTTGGGATGAAATCTCACCACGTGTACTTAAGCAATCCTCATCCGCTTTAGCCCCACCTCTGACATATATTATCAATCTCTGTATCGAAAGTGGAATTTTCCCTCAGTCATTCAAAAAAGCCGTTGTCCATCCAATTCATAAGGCGGGGAACAGAAACTGTGTCTCCAACTACAGGCCCATTTCGGTACTCTCTGCCCTCTCTAAGATCTTCGAGAGATACCTTAACGTCTCTTTAATGAAGTATCTTAAAAGATATCACCTTTTATCAGATAACCAGTACGGCTTTCGTAGTGGTATCTCTACAGAGGATGCAGTCTCTAACTTCACTGAAGCACTGGTCCCGTTGGTTGATAGTAAGATGAGGTGTTATGGTGTCTTTCTGGACCTTACCAAGGCCTTCGACACGGTTTCTGTTCCCATCCTCCTATCAAAACTTGAGGCAATCCGAGTTTGAGGCTCTAGTTTGGATATTTTTCACAGCTATCTTTCTGGTCGTACACAATGTGTGAAGATTGGTAAACTGTTAAGTGATGAGGTTCCCATCTGTCACGGCGTACCCCAGGGCAGTATTCTTGGCCCAACGCTCTTTCTCGTTTATATTGACCAGCTATGCCGCCTACCGCTTGAAAATTGTCACATTGTTGCTTACGCTGACGATACAGCGCTTCTGGTCCACGTTGAAAACTGGGACTCTGCCAAGTACTACGCTGAACGAGCCCTGACTAAGGTCAATGAATGGTTATCAATCAACTTACTTACTCTGAACATGAATAAAACTCAAGTTCTCAAATTTTAAATTGACAAGTCACCCAAGGCTGAATTGCCACCGGATATTAAAATTCATCACTGTATGGGCGCTGATCTTAACACCTGTCTTTGTAAGCCATTGACATCAGTTGGAACCTTAAAGTATCTCGGTGTTCATCTTGACAATCGGCTCGACTGGCATATGCAAATTGAAATGCTCACCACCCGAGTACGTAAGCTTATGTATATTTTCAAAAATCTTCGCCACTCGGCCGATAAACAAACCCTCTTTATGGTTTACTTTGGGTTATGCCAGTCTGTTATATCATACTGCATCTCTCTGTGGGGTGGAACCGACAAAACTTCCCTCTTAAAGTTAGAACGTGCCCAACGTGCTATCCTCAAGGTTATGCTATGCCAACCTCTAAGGTATCCCACTGCTAAGCTTTACACAGAATGCAAGGTACTTACGGTTAGGCAACTATCTATCCTCCATATGCTCCAGCGGAAACACTCCACTTTGCCCTTTGACCACGTCATATCAGCCAGACGTCACGGCACTCTTGTCTGCCCTCAAATCAAATGCCGCACAACCTGGGCTAAAAACCAGTTTTCAGCACTCAGCTCTAAATTATATAATAGGATTCATAAAATAAAACCAATTTATACACTAACCAAATTCAAATTAAAAACCATAGTTCATGAGTTACTCCTATCCTTCAATTACGATGAGACCGAAAAATTAATTTTATAACCTCTCTGTAAATCGTTATGACAAATACAGCCGCCTACACACATTACACACACACCCACACACACACACACACACACACTCACACACACGCACATATACACACTCTCACACTCACTTACACATAATAATATACATAACACACACTTTCATCAATACAACCAAATCACATGCACATACTAGACCAGGCATGTTATTGAAAATTCAAAATAAAATGTCTAATTGGAGGTATCACCAGCTCCTAGGATACAGGATACGTCCTAGTTTGGGAGTTGGGGGATGATTTGTAAACGCAAATGTATCTAATATTGTACACTTAAGTTTTTGCCTGTAATGTTATCGTTTTTGTTGAAATAAATTTTTATTTATTATTTATTATTTATTTATTTTGATGGAACAATAAGTTTATTGTTCAACACATTCAAAGTTGTAACTTTTCACTCGTATCTAAGGTTAGGTTGATCGCTTTGAAGTTGAGCCGTAGAATACGTTAGAACAGTATTGGCAAGAAAGAGCTTTAGATTGAGACGACAGTTCAAAAGTTTGGTTTACCATGAGACATTATCATAAGAGATACTATACAATGGCATACAGAGGAAGACATAACAACGCAGTCAATAATTGAGAAGCATCAATTCTTCTTTTAGTTGCAAAAATTCATCCAAGGAGATTATTTCGCATAGTCGCCAATATAATGAGGTATTTCGCTGAATTTGACTATGAGCTTAGTAAATATATTTATTACTCAGTATATCACTATGTTCGGCATACATATTGCAATTTTGATTTTACATAGCTGTTTTTTTTAATAAAAAAACATAATCAATTTGACGCGTAGGTACTGTGATGATAATCAGAGCAGTGATATAAATAAATAATTTGTACATTTTCAGATCACGGATTTTGTTCTATGTTATTTATAGTTTAAGTAAGTATACAAAAAACTTATAAAAGATGGTTATCACCTCATATTGATTTTATTGATGTTTTTATCTAATTACATTAAATTTAATTAAAGTGCAAGCGTACTAGGACATATTAAATAATTTAAATTTTTACTTATCCAATATTGTTTTCTGTATTTTTGACCGAAAAAAGAAGGAGGTTCTCACCCCTCGCTTTGTTAATGCCCCCGTATAATATAAAAGTAAGCCATGTAATAACTTTCAACTCCTAATTCCTAATCTCATTACTAATTTGTCAATCAGTTTCCCGTTCTAAATGCCGGTCTATCCATCAAAATATATCTCATGGAGAAGTTTCTTACTGCTGTAAAATCAACTTTAAAATACGTAATGCAGTTGAACGTTCTACCTACCGACGACGGTGGCATGTTTATTCAAAGCGAGGTACTGTTTAGCCTTTTATCAACGTGAGAAAGCGCAAAGTTTGAAGCCTTTATCTTTCCAAATCGTTGTCGATGTTCCAACTCGTTTTGAGGACAATGCTTCGGAGTTGAAGGTTGCTTAAGTTGTTGTTTATTTGCATCGTAACAGACGTCGTCTGCTCCCAAAGCTTAGACAAGTGTAAGCAGATTCTGTTTGAAAACAACCTACTTTGTTCGCACCCGAATTTATTTTTAAGTAAAAGAGACATTTTGCAATTTTGTGAACCTCTGCATACTGTTGTGGAGAATGACAGCTTTGGGTAAATCGTGAATGTGAATATTATTAGGCGATATTTTTGTAGAAGAAGGAGAACTTTCAACAAGTTACTTTGGGTAAATTGTAAATGAGAATATCATGAGGCGATATTTTTGTGTTAGGAAGAGAACTTTCAATAAGTTACTTTGGGTAAATCGTGAATGTGAATATCATAAGGTGATATTTTTGTAGAAGAAGGAGAACTTTCAACAAGTTACTTTGGGTAAATCGTGAATGTGAATATCAAGAGACGATATTTTTGTAGAAGAAGAACTTTCAATAAAGCAACTTTACAGTGGGCTGATCAATAATTATTGACTTGTTTTGTAAATCACGTCAAGTCGTGAAAAAGCGTGAAAAAGAAGGATCATTTGTATCATACAACTTATAATTGGTCCAATTTTTAGAGCGGAGAAATTAAAAATGATTGAATATTAAGCTTTTTTATCAAATTATTTTTATGCATTCACAATGCTATTCTGTAAGTGAAATAAAGATTGTGATAGTAAAAGCACAGTGTAAAAAGTACTAAGGCTGTGGTAAAAGCCACCAGCCCTGCAAGTAGCTTAGTTGGTCAGAGCATCGGGCCGGATTCCCGGGGGCGCAGGTTCGAATCCCGCCTGAAAGTTACTTTGCAGGGTTGGTATTTTTACCACCACAATATTCCCTTTATGATTGATTAATTTAAAAGACACTATTGGCATCATTTTAGTAGTTCGAGATAATAATATTCAATAAGTTTAAATCTCTATAATATTGTAACATTTATTTTCACAAAATATTACATTCACACTGAAGATAAAGTTTGCAGCAGACATATCGACATTTCGGTCTTAAAAAGGTTTCCAAATAGAGTACCAGTCTGTATGTTTGAACAAAATTGAGTTGGTTGGTGAAATATAAGTCGCGGTATGTATCCGTTTGAATCGACTCAAGTTAGCCAGCATATGCAAAGTTATAAAGTTTCTCGCTTCTCTTTCGCAGAACGGCTCTCAATGTGTCTTGAATATCCGTGTGATTGAAATTGTATCTGCGTCGAAGAAAGTTAGAAGAGTTTTAAAAGTTGGACTGTGTATCAATGAACCGAATAAATATCAGATAAAAAAGATTTAACAAATTTTAGTCATGCTGAGGCAAAAGTTATATAACTTAACAATTGTATTGAATTAAAAATAAAAACTTTAAAAGTATTTTCAGGAAAAGCATATTTTCAAGCGAGGGTATAACAGCATTCATCAAGGTAGTTTATAGCAAAGTGCTTAGATATGTAGTATAATTTAGGTCTTTTTAAAGTTTTGCTTTTTCACTATAGTAGGTATGCGGTTTCTACACAAAAAGTATCCTGTTTCAGTCCCAATGAACCATTTACCGTGCATTTTCCCATTTAAGCCAAACTTTGAGGTAGGTTAGGTGTTTTATTTGAAAAACTCTTGCTGAAGCAATCGTGCCGTTAAAATCTCATAAAAGTTTCACTAGGGTTGGACGCGAGAGAAAATATCCAGCCCACATTTTTCGTGCAAATGTCCGGGTAGCTTGAAAAGCTTGCGGCGAACTGCAATCATAATAAGCGTTAAATCTGTTTATTAATTAGTATGGAAAATTTTACTTTTACAACCTTAACTGTATTCCGTGATAACAAAGCAACGAAAGGACGGGTAGCGTGTAATAGATGGTTGCTCTATGCACGAAATACCATTAGATTGGAGTTTCAGTTTTGATGTGCAGGTAGGTACGCGAGAATAAAATTATAATAATAATAATGACGAGGAGGAAGAAGAAAATCTCTTACATATCTGTTTTGTACAAAAAAAATGTATAATGTAATACAAGTATCAATAGTATATTGAAGGAAACATGAAATTTCCCATTTCTTAAAATTCCTTATAAATTCGTGCCTAAGAAAAATTTACTGCTCTCTGTACAAAAATGTGCAAGATAGGTTTAAGCGCTGCGGGTTCGAGCATAAATAAAAGATTTTATCGTACCGTTAAGAACCGTTTTGCTGGCCAGTGCGCGCGTAACTATGAATAACTTACGATTATATTTGATTTAGCAGGAGGACGGGCATTATTTCGAGTTGATACGAAATTGGTATTATCTCAGTGAACTTAAGAGGCTTTCGAAATATTGTTGTTATTATAAGGGATGATGCAAGATTTTATACGTGTCTGATAGGTCAATAAACAGATTATTAATTTGTTTCAGTGTGCGCTAAACTACGATTAACTTACGTATACATATTTTGATTTTTCAGGAGGATGGGCATTATTTCGAGTTGGTACGTAATTATTTATAAGTATCTTAGTGAGCTTAAGCGATGAAGTAACATATTATAGGTATTTTTAGGACATTTAAAAGATTATTAATTTGTTTTGTAGACATCGTTAAATGTGACGTAAGCTCTTTATTATGTTTGTTGGCATTGAGGCGATATCTTAAAAAAAATAGTTTTTGAAACTACTTAAGTACTTTCGAATGATTCTAAGTTTTGTTCTGTATTCATGATGAACTGTGAACCTTTTTGAAGCTGTGCGAAGTTTGCTTGAACTTTGCTCTCTGCCAGTTTAAGGTCACAGCATATATATCAACTCGGAAACGGAACGTAAACGTATCACCTCGAGCGGTTCAGTATTCTTTGTTTGAAACTCCCTACTGCAAAGCACACTAATCGGAATCGTAACGTAATCACCTCGCCTTGGGACCAGCGAGCGGTAAGCGCGGCGTCGCACAGTGGTCTGAAATTCGAGCTCCATACTCATAGAATTGTTTTGCAAGGAATTCAAAATTAAAAAATTGTAATGTGTTGAACACAACTCCCTCTATTTCTCATTAAAACTTGGAAGGTATGAAACGCTCCACGAGTGAGAAAAAAAATAATCGGTATTTTATTGTATGGGAGAAAACACTTAAAGTCACTTTTCTCGAAACTAAATGGAACTGAGACCTTGGTATTTATACCAGTTATTAGTCCGTCCATGGCGGTCAAGATGGCATACCATTCATGTGCCGTTCGGTACCGCTTTGCGCGCAGCAGACTTCTGAAATTTTGAACTTTTCGTATCCGATTTTTGAAATTTTTGACAGAATAAAACGACGATACGCGTAATTAATAATGTAATATTAACAGTATTATTGGTTAATTATTTATAAATAATGAAGTAGATGCTTAAAAAGAGTTATAGTGAAAATTTTCAATGAAGAGTACTAATTATAATATGAACCCCTCAATATTATTAATAACGTAAGTATAGTAAGACCATTAGCTGGTGCACTGTCTGTACTAATACACTACAACCAACTAAACATAACGCTCGAAAATAAGGGCTACTTAAATGATCATTACTTAAAAGAATATGGATGTTTAATGTTGAGATGTTTTAAATAATCTTGGTCTTAGAATACGCGCTCATTTATTAATAAATAAATTAACTTCTTACTACCACACCAATTATCTAGCTTATCAGTAGTTTTCATTAAGAAACAGTGTTACGGAAACTAGATAATGGATAAATATATACTTTATACTTTTTTGTAAATTTACATACTTAATATACATAGAAAGCACCCAGACCAAGACAAGTAGACATGTTCAAGCACACAAATATTTGTCTTGTTCGGGAATCCAACCCGAGACCTCTGGCGTAGAAGGCAGGCATCCTACCCCTGCGCCAAATAGTTCGTCAATCAAAACTTCAAGCAATCTTAGATAAAACTGTGTCAAGACTTGGAAATTTTTTATGTTTAGAAGATTCATCGGGTGGTTTAGAGATTTCACACTTTTGTGCAAATGGAGCATTGATGGGTCTTCTGGGCAAAGTTTTTACAAACAAAATATGGCAGGAGAAGATAACTTAAGTATTTTAGTGTGTTTATTTATGCCTTTGCGCTTAGATTGTAGAGATGAAACGTTCTGGGAGAATCCAAAACCTACATCAACGATGTTCTGCAGACCCATTTATTTCAAATGAAAATAAATTAAATATTCAAGAAGAAAAAGCTGTGATTAAAGCAGAGATTGGAGCCATCTATTAAGGGAATTTATGCTGTCTAAGCCTAAAGACCATGATAGATGGCAAAATCATATGACCGTTGTCACACACATCCACTCAAACATGTGACATCTGTAAAGCGACACCTTTCGAGATGAATGAACTAGTGACATGAATGAACTAGTGACTTTATCACAGTAAGTTTAGGATCATTAACCTTTTTGGTAACTCACCGAAGTATTGTAGTGTAGTGTGCGACCTTACATAATCATATTATTTTTTCAGAAAACCTATTTAAACAGAAATATCTAGTATGGTTTGTTTACGCTTCATGCTTGGATCAGGTGTATCCATACTACTCCATATTTCATTCAGACTCAACTTCAAAATATGGCAAGCTAGAGTACACAAACAGCAAAGAAGCATTGAAGAGTAGAAAACAAGCCATACCTACAACAGACGTTCCGTGATGAAATGGGTCTTTTAGTAGATATTGTGAAACAAGGTGAATCCAAATACCGAAATATTTGAAATGTTTCAATATTTTACCTGAAATGTTACGTACGTATAGCTAGGCTAGGAATTTCCTTTACCAAATTGTGTTTTTTTTTATTTTGTTATAGGATCCAGAACCACAAATGATGGTAATACAGCAAGAATTTTTAGTGAACCTGTGAAAACGGCTGCCATCACTGGATTAGATTCTTGTTTGATCTATAGATTTGGAACAATGTTGGTGTGATAACGTCTGAGGAGCCTATAAATATTTAAGCATTTTAAAATTGTACGCACCTTAGGTACTGCAGAAATCTATGCGAAACTATATATTTGGTATCACATGCCTGAAAATGTTCACAAACTTTTACTGCACGGTGCTGAAATTTTCAGGCACTTCAACATCATATCAATAGGCAAGTTATCAGAAGAGGCATCAGAAGCTAGAAATAAGGACTTTACGAAAATCCGGGAACATCATACACGCAAATTTTGTCGTAAAGCGACAAATGAAGACATCTTCAATGGTCGCTTTGTATCATCCGATTTCTAGCTATATGTCCAGTATAAGACCCGTGCTGAGAAAATCTACGAAAACATCTGTCTCCGATAATATAATCTCTGCTCATTGGTGACGATGACACGGGTGTAGACAAGGAGAACATCGAATTTGTCGACATTAGTCCGTCAATGATGCACTCGGACTTAGAAGACTCGACTAGGCGAAGATACTTTTTGCTAGTTTGTATCAATGTGTCAATGTTAGTCGTTGTAAATAGTAGTCATTTATTAGTGTCTGTCTCTGGTTTTGTTACAGGTAAGTAGGAAATGTCAGTATTGGTATTTCTCGTAAAATATGGAATGTATTAATTAAATACCTTCTTTGGTTTTTATAGTCAAACATTATTTACCAGTTTGTTGTTATTTCATACGTATAACTAAAATTTTTAAAGATAAGTAATGTTAGTTTATGTTTTTCTTGTAAAATAAGCAATTTATTAATTTAAGTACCTTCTGTGGTTTTTGTATGTAGTCAATCAATCATATTTTATTGTTATTTCGTATGCAACTATAGTCTTTTATACGTTTTTTTGTACTTATTAGAAAAAAAGATTTTGATTTATGAGTACCTACCAATTTTTTTGTTGATCAAACTACTTATTCAAATATATCATTTTCTGCATTGTACTAAGTTGTATTATTTCGATTTGGCGCAGGTCTAGGATGCCTGCCTTCTACGCCAGAGGTCTCGGGTTCGATTCCCGAACAAGACAAATATTTGTGTGCTTGAACATGTCTATTTGTCTTGGTCTGGGTGCTTTCTATGTATATTAAGTATGTAAATTTACAAAAAAGTATAAAGTATATATTTATCCATTATCTAGTTTCCGTAACACTGTTTCTTAATGAAAACTGCTGATAAGCTAGATAATTGGTGTGGTAGTAAGAAGTTAATTTATTTATTAATAAATGAGCGCGTATTCTAAGACCAAGATTATTTAAAACATCTCAACATTAAACATCCATATTCTTTTAAGTAATGATCATTTAAGTAGCCCTTATTTTCGAGCGTTACCTTTAGTTGGTTGTAGTGTATTAGAACAGACAGTGCACCACCTAATAGTCTTACTCTACTTACGTCATTAATAAGATTGAGGGGTTCAAATTATAATTAGTACTATTCATTGAAAATTTTCACTATAACTTTTTTTAAGCACCTACTTCGTTATTTATAAATAATTAACCAATAATACTGTTAATTTTACATTATTAATTACACGTATCTTCGTTTTATTCTGTCAAAAATTTCAAAAATCAGATACGAAAAGTTCAAAATATCAGAAGTCTGCTGCGTGCAAAGCGGTACCGAACGGCACATGTATGGTATGCCATCTTGACCGCCATGGATGGGATAATAACTGGTATTAATACCAAGGTCTCAGTTTCATTTAGTTTCGAGAAAAGGGACTTTAAGTGTTTTCTCCCATACAATAAAATATCGATTATTTTTTTTCTCACTCGTGGATCGTTTCATACCTTCCAAGTTTTAATGAGAAATAGAGGGAGTTGTGTTCAACACATTACATTTTTTTAATTTTGAATTCCTTGCAAAAATATTCTATGAGTATGGAGCTCGAATTTCAGACCACTGTGCGTCGCCTAGCCGTAGCCGAGTCGACGTACCGACGACGCTGATCTGTCTTTAACTGTCAACGTTTACGAAAACTATCGGATGAACTGCTCATGTCGGTAAAGCAGGCAAAGGACATGAAAGAGATAGAGCGATAATTTTCGATTACGAATACAGTTTGCCAAACTCATACTAGGGGTACCGGTTTGGTTACGTCATACGTGCTTTGTGCTTACGTTAGGTTGACGCCTGGTTGACCGCGAGGCGAAGACGATACGGTGTCGATCCCTTTCCGAGTTGATGCACGACAACTGTCAGTGGTTGCCATTATCAGAACAGCTGAAATAAAACTTAACCGTCTCGCCGCACACGAGCCACAAACGCCGCCACAAACGCCGTCACTTGAAGCTAGAATAAGAAACAAGTGATGACTCTGTATGAAAACTACAGGAAAGTGGTCAGTGCCTGCGTTTTTTAGTGTGCGGCGACGCCAAAACATGCATTTAATTTAAATCTAGACTTGGTATAACTTTCAGCATTCTAAAAAGGTCAGACGTTTCTTGAAAACAGTTTAAAATCTCCTTGAATAGAATAAGAAAGCGCACAGATAGAAAATCCTTGAGTTTAAACTTTTTAGCTGTCCAGTTTCTTTTAGTACTTTTTATTTGCAAAGGGTTTGAGGTAGAAGCTACTAAGAAATCTAAGATTGTTTTATCTATTACTTAAGTACATAGTTTTGAGCTAACTGTTGCATCGCTAAATACTAACAAGGAATACATGTTTTTTGTACGTTAAATAGATTTTTAATACACGTGTCAATACTGTCAATGTTATCCCTCTATTAGATTTAATAGATGACCACCATGGTCGAGTTTTGTGCGCACCTGTTTTCTAGGCACCGCTATCACTGAGGTGCCGGATTCGATTCTGGGTCTGGTGTAGTGAGGTAATACCCCTCGTTGTTTCCAATTGCAAGTACATAGGAGCTTAAGATTCAAGATTCAAGATTCAAATTTGTTTATTCAATTTAGATTGTTATTTACAATACTTGTGAACGTCATAGAAGCTACGCCATCGGTTCGCAAACCCTACAGCGGGAGGCCTTGGAGAAGAACCGGCAAGAAACTCCAAGGGTTGTTTTTTTCTCCCTGTTTCATTTCATACAGAGTCGTCAAATTGAAAAATGACCTTAACATGGTATGACTAAGGTCAGTTTCCATCACAATTACACAATGGGTTATGATAAATACAGTTAAGTATAGGCGACTTAGCCTAGGATTGAAACGATAAAAAGTTTGACTTGCTATAAAAATTACTTTAAATTTTTTGCCAAGTGTATTTTCGTTGAAGTATATACAGGGTGTTAGGGGCACCTTTGCAAAAACTTTAACCATGGCTTCAGACCATAATGCTGAACAACGTACAGCAAGAATTTTTTGTCGGAAATGAAAAAAATATTTCGACTCTCCATACAAAAAGTCCCGATTAGTTGCTAAATTTGTATGAAAAGTCGATTTTTTTTTCATTTGCGATAAAATATCTTGCTGTGCGTTGTTCAGCATGATGGTCTGAAGCCATGGTTGAAGTTTTTGCAAAGGTGCCCCTAACACCCTGTATATAAGTGTATTTTGAGCGCCAAAAGAGTCTATCTCGGTCAAACAATTGGCCGAAGCCCGGTCGGACGCCCCCGCTACCGATAGCGGATCTACACCCGGGAGAGACGTGGTGGAGGCCGATCTACGTGAGCTCGATGCTGGGGACTGGCGCGAAACAGCAAAAGATCGAGATAGATGGCGAGCTCTAGTATAAGAGGCCAAGACACACTTTGGGTCGCTGAGCCACCGGAGTAAGTAAGTAAGTATTTTAGTTGCTTCAACTATGTACCTTGATACTATCGAATACGTTGCTTGTTAGGTTCATTCCGAAATACCTATTCGAGTTGTGTTCTGGAATGAGCACGGTTCCACGGCAACATTAGCATACGCTTACACCCGAACGCTTGTGGCAATGATTATTTACATAATTAGGGCCCGAAACTAACTGTGCGTCGGGTTTTACTATTGAATTTCTGAACGTTGAACAGTGTGAACACCCAAGGCCTTAGGAAGAGGATAAAATGTATTGTTACCTTTTACATTTGCAATTTTGTGTCAGAATATGAGAAAACCAGATGTGATTTCTTTTTACCCTAAAATATTTTCCTTCTTTCTTAACGATGATATTGGTTATCTGTAAAGAAAAAATATTCTTCGGAGATAATTAGTCATCTCAGAAAAACAATATTCTTTACAGATAACCAGCCATGGTTATCTCCAAGGAATAAGAGAAATATTTTAATTTACACTGATAGGATAACTGACGCTTTAGGTTAAGGCGATAATTCCCGACCGAAATAGGCACACTAAGGGCGTTTGTGCACTACACTGAATTTTACCGATCCGGAAAAAACGGATGCTTGTATTTTAATAATTTAATCATTTATAATAGTAAGAATTTATTTATTTCGTGTACTTTCGATGTTTCGATCCCTAAACTACACGAAATAAATAAATTCTATTATTTATAATAATTAATTATTAAAATACAAGCATCCGTTTTTTTCCGAATCGGTAAAATTCAGTGTAGTGCACAAACGTCCTATCGCTTGCTCGGCCGCGCACGCGCGATACACTTCACGCGGACGCAGCGGCAGCCGACAGTGAACTCTGAACTCGCAAGCGCCCCGCGAATCGAAAATCACTTAAAATTCAATTAAAAAAAAATAAACTTATGACGGCCGGAATCCCTCGGCTATTCAAAGAAAATTATTTTCGTATACACAGTCTGTTCAAAAATAAGGTGACTTTTGTATTTTTTCGAAAACCATTTATTTATTCATCAATTTGTATTTTGTCCCCTTTAACGTAATCACCCTCTGATAAAATACACTTATGCCAACGCTTTTTCCAATCCGCGAAGCACTTAAAAATATCGTTTTTCGGGATCTTGTTCAGCTCCTCCAGCGATAGTGTCTTAATTTCCTCAATCGTGTCAAATCGTCGTCCTTTCATGAGCCTCTCCAGTTTGGGGAATAGGAAGAAGTCGCAGTGGGCCAGGTCCAGCTAATACGGTGGCTGAGGCAGCACTACGGTGTTGTTATTGGCCAAAACATTGCGCACAATTAACGATATGTAGCAGGTGCATTGTCGTGGTGCAATAGCCACTTTTGATCCTTCCACAAGTCTGGTCGTTTTTTGCGAATTGCTTCGCGCAAACTGCGCATTTCTTTGAGGTAGTACTCTTTATTAACCGTACGACCCTGTGGTAGGAACTTGTAATGCACCACGCGTCTGCAATCAAAGAAAACGGTGAGGGAAACGGTGCTGGGCCGTCCAGGACGCTCCTTATCATTGACATCTTCTCGACCTTCCGCGAACAACTTGTACGACTTATAAATTCTTTTTTTGCTCAACATAGAATCGCCAGAGGCTACGCGCAACATTTCCATAGTATTAACGTACTTTATTTTCTATTTCACGCAAAATTTGATGCATATTCTTTGATCAAATTTTTTGGAATAGGCAAAAATCGCCGCAGAGGGAAAACACCTTCGCGCTCTTATAGCTGTCAAAAACTAATTAAACTTCCAAAATGGCCGACCTTCTCAGCATAAGCGACGGACAGGTGTACCAACATAACGCAACAAAAAAATCTAAAATGTTATTTACGTTATCCGTGAAAATTTAAAAGTCACCTTATTTTTTGAACAGCCCTCGTATATTCGTATATCAATCTAAAACCAAGTATACTGCAAGTAAAAGGATATTTGAATTACGATTAGACGCATGTTTGGGATTTTATTTGACACAGTTAAATATCACCAATCGAAAAGAAACGACCGTAAGCACTTGATAAATAACTGTAAAATAACATATATTTTTTCCAAATTTTGAGTAAATACTTGTGGTTTGCGAGTATTCCATAATTTAAAATACCCTATCTTCGGGAATCGGCGCCTTAAATGGAGTTAAGCAAACTCGGCGAGTGCCGTTGAAGCAAACCAAGGGACTACATTTTTTTTCATATAATGACAGGAATAAAATTTACGCATATAAGCACGGTTATGTTGAACTCTTGGATTGGACGTTCGATATTTATGTGTAATATCACAAATATCATCTAATATCACAATAGTGATCTAATATCACAATAGTGACGTTTTAATAAAAACGTCTGCTTGGCAAACGTGACTAAACCTTATTTCGGGAAAGTTTCAGTGGCAGTGAAACTATAAAAATCAGCCAAGTGCGAGTTGTACTCGCTCATGAAGTGTGCAATACCCACTTAACGTACCGATTACGTACATCTAGCAAAATACCACTGTCATTTTTTGCCAGAAAAAAATAACTTTGTTTTTCATAGTATTCGTATGAATGACAAAGTTATATTTGCGGTTTTCGAAAATATGTTATATCTCAAAAACTTGTAAAGCCTACTTAGCTGTGATAGTTTTCCTTTTAACTTCGTCATATGTACTACTATCGTGAATTTTTTCACGTATCCAAGACCGACCATTTGGCTGGCAGGGGGGGTGGGGGGGGGGACACATGACTCAAACAAAATTTTGCACTTTAAAGCTTAATAATTCACAAACAGATGCCTCAATCAAAAAACTGTCTTCACAAAGCCACAATATTTTTAAAATTGCTAATTACAACTTTCTAGTACAAAGAGTCTATGAGCTAGACTGGGGTCACACGGACGAACGGACGCACGGACGGACAGACGGACATGGCGAAACTATAAGGGTTCCTTGTTGACAACGGAACCCTAAAAAGGACAATAAATTTTAAACAAATTTTGATATTAAATATACATACTAATATTTTAAATGTGTAAGTGTG
This sequence comes from Crambus lathoniellus, assembly GCA_949710035.1. Taxonomy (NCBI): domain Eukaryota; kingdom Metazoa; phylum Arthropoda; class Insecta; order Lepidoptera; family Crambidae; genus Crambus; species Crambus lathoniellus. Next base: position 24,933,392 of record OX453306.1, read on the forward strand.
TTGGTTTGTTTGTTTGTCCGTCTTTCACGTCAAAACGGAGCAATGGATCGACGTGATTTTTGGCATGAGGATAGTTTGGAAGCTGGAGAGTTACATAGGCTACTTTTTCCCGGATAAATATCACATTCCTGCGAGATAACGTTCTTTAGTAGTAGTAAGGAGGGCTAGTAGTAAATAATTGAAAGCACTTGTAAGTAAAATGCATTTTTCTTACTTTATTATCTCAACGAAGCCTATGAACAGAAAAGAATTTCTTTTTATTTCAACACTTTGTTGAAAACTAGTAGAACAGAATAATCCGCGGAGCACTAAAGAAACCGTTTTCAGTATAATCTTGCAATATTTTCTACAAACTGACACTAAGCTTAAGCAGCATCATCTTGCTATTTGCAATATTTTTATATTTTACAATATTCGAAGTAAGAAAAATTGTTTTTGACTTTACAAAACTTGTAAAACGAACTAACCATGAGGCTGGTTCGGTGACAAAGTATCTCATCTTTTATATTTGTAAAATTTTGTTTTGTTTTCTCATATTTTATTTGCTTCTTTTTAAATTTTTTGTCTGCCTGTTTGTATTTTTTAAAATAATTATTTTATATTTCTTTATCTACCTACTTTGCGGTTTCTATTTTGAACGTCTCATTGTTGGTCATCCATTTACTGGTACCGATGACGAATATCCTGTAAAAATGCTATCAACTTACGAAAGCAAAACTTATCCAATAGGAATAGGACTGGATATAAACTATTTAACTAATTAAATATAAAATTAACAATACAGCACAGCATTACCCAGTTATATATTATGAAAATAACGTTTTGTTGAAAACTTAATTAATTATAAATGAAGTGCCTCTAAGCTATTTAGAGATATATTTGTTAAAACTGTTTTGTAGCAGGTTCACCTCAAGATTTCATTATGAATGCCAATTAAAAGATAACTGAGAAATGTTGCTTTAACAATACAGGCTCAACCACTGAACTCCGTATTCTTTATTGTGGAAAGGTATTCTAATGAAGACAATGGATATTTGCTTGTTTTCACTGAAAATAGGGTACCTCCTGACCATGACGCTTGAAATGTAAGGTTTTATACTACTCGCCAAAGGTAAAAAATAAACTTCTCTCTCGGTCTGGGGACCCCAATATATACAATATGGCAGCCACTAGTTCAATATTAAATAAATAAAATAAATATAAATCTCATTTCCATATATTCCTCTAAAATTCTCGGCATAACTCTTGAATAGTGGCTGATTCTATGAACATGAAAAAAATACTCAAGTTGTGGCGATCGTCAAATCTTTCAGCTGTATTTTAATATATTTACATCAGCGGAATATTAGCATAATTTCTGCATAAAGTGAAGTAATTACATCGTTAAACGCTTTTGAAATTTCTTCTCCAAAATCTTAACGTTCTTTTCAGCGACATTATGCCTAAAATAACTATAGAGAGAATGATTATTACTTATTTATTCATAATAGGGTTTTCGACTGTTGTTTAAATGTAGATATATTTATAAATAAGGAAAATAAAAAAATGACATTTAAGAATACCAAATGTGAAAAGATATATTGAATCTGTTTTACGACAAGCGACTTATGAGTTTGAGACTTCTAGCCTTCTCATTCTAAAACGTTGTTTTATGGCGCTACAAGCAAGTGACGTCACATGCCTGTAGCGCTCTCCTTGTCTAATTAGAGGGTTAGATGCTCTATTATCTCCGAAAATATTCAAGATGTTTGAAAATAATTAAGTGTATTATGTTGGCAATACTACGAATAAGTTTTTATTAATATTCACACTAATAAAGTAAATGTGAAAGTGTGTTTGTTTGTCCGTCTTTCCCCTCAAAACAGAGCAACGAATCGACGTGATTGTTGGTCCAAGGATAGTTCGGGAGCTGTAGAGTGACATAAGGCTACTTTTTATCCCGGAAAAACATCACTTTTTCGCAGGATAACATCGGGTAGCCCACGCGGGCGAAGCCGCGGGCGGAAGGCTAATTTATTATAAGGAGGAGTACATACTCATATTGCAGTAAAAGTTTATAGCTAAGCGGCGCGGTTTTAATTTTCTTCGCTTGAAAATTTACGTTCACCGTAACCCACTGTATTTATAACAGTAACTTTTAATTGAATAACAGGAAAATTCATAACAACTTCGAGCTTAAGTATTTTTGGTAACAGCTCATATGAGGAGATATGGAGCAATTTTGTGAGTAAACTTGGTGTTTTTTTTGGGTTCAAACGATATTCATAAAGCAAGAAAGTTATTGCGGGCCCACTGAAACCGAAAAGGGGTCTTACCACGTGCTGTAAAACAATGTAAAACTAATTTTGTAAGCGAGATAGCTAGCGCTATACGCAGTGTATCTATTATAGCTCTTTATTCTTGTCAGTTAAAAAAGTCTTAATGGGCGGTAGGAAAATGTTGACGATTCAAAAGTACATGTGTAGTATCATGTTTATTTGAATAATTTTTTTTTTACCTTATCCTATCTTTATCCTTCCTTTATTAAACATGGAGCGGGCTCCATTATGGGATGGTTTCCTAATTTGGGATAGCAAAGTATTTCTGCCTACAAGCATCGCCATCTCACGGAAACGCTGTGAAATACTGCCACTTGTAGTGCGGATGCCATATTGGAACGCTCACGCGTCAGTCGCCATTCGGCTAGACAGGAGGTGTGTTGACATAAAAATTTTGTCAAACAGTTTTTGTGATATGCCTGTTAGAAGTTTACTTTAAGGTAAGTTTGATTTTATGTTTTTGTTAGTTTTTCTGCATCATCTAATAACGTTTGTGTTGAGGTGCAAGTGTTGTTTCTTGCTGTATTTCAATTAGTTTTCGGTTAACGACCATGTGTTGGCAGAAGACGTAATCGTCCTAATATGGGATACTAGGGTGTGCCTAATACGGGATATCTAATATTGAGGTACATGTATCCTATTATGGGATGTGTAATACTAAGTTCATTTTCTTAATAAATATTCTTGCATTACCTTAAGTACTTGTAATTAAAATTTTTACTTTTTTGCATTCACAATACAATTTATTATTGAAAAATTGAAAATGAAGTATTTAGAAAAAATCAACCCGTCTCACAACCAGCTCCGATGGGACTCGAACCCACGACCTTTCGCTGTTAAATTCTTTCGGTATAGTCCTTCCCGCCCTTGTATAGGATATCCCTTAAGCATTGCCAAAAAATAAAGTGTATCCTAATATGGGATATCCCATATTAGGGAATGAACCTAATATGGGATATCCCATGATGGGGATGTATGGTATCCCATATTGCGATACACTTTTTTTTTTGGCAATTTTTTTCATTTGCAACATTTTTGTCTGTAGTTACAAAAGTATGAATGGTAGAAGAATACAACTTCATAGCAATGTAAAATATAACATTTCGAATGAATTATTCTTAGTTTGTTCAGTATATTGTTATAAAAGTTTATAGAAATAGATGTTATCATTATTATCATTATCATTTATTTATTGCATCTTGTTGTTTACAATGGTGTTACATAAATTGTTTAGTCACAAACAAGAGCCCTGTAAGGGCATGGCAAAACACTTAATTTTTATTATTATATACTTAACATTATGCATACTTATACAAAAAACTACATTTTAATTAATAATTAACCATTATTTACTTAATACATTTAAATTAATAATTACATTACAAAATAATTAATAAATAATACCTTAGTATATAATTATATAATATTTATAATTATATATAAATAATTTAAATTTTTATAAATTTTAATAATTTTAAATTGAAATTTTAATAATTTTGATTAATAAATAACTAGGCAATATGTCAAAAAACTTATTTACTCATTCAAATTTATCATTAAAAAAATCTTCCAAACAATAATAACATTTTTTAATTAAAAGTGACCTTAGTTTTGTGCAGAACAGTTTAGTATCTTTAATTTCAGTTATGGACGTGGGTAATTTATTATATACTTGGATGGATTTATAATAAGGGCTATTTTTAAATAATTCTAGTTTTGGTTCTGGTGCTATAAGTTTATTTTTCCTACGTACATTTTTGACGTGCTGGTAAAGTGTTTTATTTTTATGGACAAAGGTTGCTATTTCTAATATATATATCGATGTAAGGGTAAGGATGTTGTACTTGATGAAAAAAGACCTACAACTCACTCTTTGTCGAATATTTGCAATGATGCGGAGACATTTTTTCTGCATGATGAAAAGGTCTTTTGTTTCAGAGCAATGCCCCCACAGTGACACGCCGTATTTTAGCCATGCATAGGCATAGGCATAATATGCGGATAGAGCACATTTAGTGTTTGTGTTTGATTTTAGAACGCTTAAACCGTAGATGAATTGAGACAGTTTGGTTTTTATTTTGGCTGCATGATTTTTCCAATTTAGGTTTGAGTCAATTGTCAGTCCAAGCAAATTAAATTCAGCTATTTCGTTTATATTTAGTGTTTTTGTAATTTCATTGAGATTAAGCGGACTTCGTTGGTACGGTCTAAATTGTATCAATTTGGTTTTATTGCGGTTTAATTCAAGATTATTTTCAGTTAGCCAGGAGTTTATAATTTTGAATGTTTCAACAATTTGTTGCGAATCTGGTTTGTTGTAGGGACATTCGAATAATACGGACACATCATCGGCAAAAAGTACGCACAGCTTATCACATATTTTAGGCAGGTCATTTATGAAAACCAGGAAAAGAATGCAGCCGATCACGCTGCCTTGGGGAATAGACCAGTTAATTGTTGTTATATTAGAATCTATGTTTCGCAATTCGCCGCTCTCTTCGTCATGATGTTCAATTTGTACCAGCTGTTGCCTGTTGGTTAGGTAAGATTTTAACCATTCATAAGCTTTTCCGCGGATGCCTAATCGAGAAAGCTTTGTGAGTAGTATAGAATGGGACACCCTATCATAAGCCTTTGACATGTCCAGGAGAAGGCCAACCGCGTAACTTTGGTTTTTTATATAGTTGAATGCCTCTTGCATGTACTTATAAACTGCGTGTGTTGTTGATCGACGTTTGCGGAAACCGTATTGGTTATCATCCAGTAAGTGGAATTTATTAAAATAGTTATTTAATCTAAATACCATAGCCTTTTCAAATATTTTAGATATTGTGGATAAAAGGGCGATGGGTCGGTAGTTATTTGGGTCTTCAGGTTTGTTACCCTTTTTTAAAAGTGGTTTTATTTTCGCTATTTTTAGTATTTCAGGAAAGGTCGCCTCTGAAAAAGATTGGTTAATGAGAAAAGTCAATATTGGAGATAATTCTTTACTACATAATTTTATCAATGCCGGTGGAATTTCATCTATTCCACAGCTATACTTATTTGGAAGAGCTCGGATAATTTTTGAAACTTCGCTTTCAGTTACGGGACTCAAAAACATGGTGTTAAGAGCGGTATTTAGAGGGGGTTGTTGTAGGGGATTTGTATTTATATTTTGTTTCGTAGTTCCAACGGAAGAAAAATGCATATTGAAGTGGTTTGCTACGTCACACGGTGATTTTACGCATATGTTATTAATTTTTAAATTTATTTGGCTTTGTTTTTTAGTACTGTTATATTTAGTTATTCTATTTATTATATTCCACATGGTCTTAGTTTTATTTGTAGATTTAGTAATTTGTTGAGAATAATAAAGTTTTTTTGAAATTTTTACACTGGCTTTAAGGTGTTTTGTGTATTTTTTATAATAGTTTTTTAAAACAAGATTTTTTGATTGGTTTACTAATATTTTAAGAAGACGTTTGTGTGTGCTTGATATTTTTAAGCCTTTAGTTAGCCATGCAGATGATCGGTTTTGTCTAAGTTTTACTTTTTGTTTAGGTATTGTACTATCAAGAATTTCTTTAATTTTTTTATCAAATATTATATAGTTATCATTGATATCGTTTTTGCTCGACATTAATTGGCTCCAATCTGTCTGTTGCAGTTGTAATTTAAATGATGAAATATTATTTTCGTTTTTATAATTTCGTAATGTTTTCGTAGTTATTTTATTAATTTTATTGTAAGTTTTAAGTTGATCATATGAATAAACTACAGCTCTATGGTCTGAGAAACCCATATCTTCAACAGTAAAATGGGCTTTCTTGTTATTCGTAAATACCAAATCTATACCTGAGGTGCTTGTTGGAGTTATTCTTGTAGGTTTATCGACTATTTGATGTAAATTATATTCTAGCATTAGATTTGTTAATCTTTGATATTGGGGAGTGTTTCCCATGTGGTTTATATTAAAGTCACCTACTATACATACATGTTTCTTACTAGATTTTAATTTAGGTAATAGCGCATTTAAAAAATCATAGAACTGTTCGATTTCACGGTCTTTTCTGTACAAAGAGACTAGTAATAAATTGGAAAATAACTCAACGGCACAGCACTCAACTATGTACTCCCTGGAAAGTGACGTGATGTCTGGTCTATCTTTGTATTTTATGCCTTTCTTCAAAAGAATCGCCGCACCACCTCCTCGTTTCTTTTGGCGACAGAATGCAGCTGCGGTGTCATATCCTTCAATATCAATAAATTGACGCTGATTTTCCTTGATCCAGGTTTCTGATAAACAAAGTATAGGGTACCTTTTTTCATTTGTTATGTTTTCCAGTAGATGTATTTTGTTTTTTATACTCTGAGCATTTTGAATAAATATGTTAATAGTTTCGAAATGTACGGGTTTGGTTTTCTTTTTCTTGCGCCTGCTTATTATTCTCCGGGATTTCTTTTGAGTAATTTATGGGCGTTGCCCTCTCCACTGCTTCAGTTTGATGTATATACTCTTTACCTTCTATTATGAGTTTGTTGTCGCGTATGACTGCGTGTTTCCCCTTCTTTCTTTCTTCTATTTGTATTCGTCTTAGATATTGGCGTTTTTGCATTTCTTTTTCATCTAAGAGTGGCGCTACAGCTAGTCCACTTTGGAAGAAATAACTTTTGTTCTTTAGGATATAGTTTGTTGTCCTTTTGCTTAGCAGTTCAATGAGTAATGGTCTGCAGTTTCCTCTTTTTCCCAGTCTTGTAAAGTCTTCAACGTTTCCTTCTAAGTCTAAGTTAAGTATGTCTCTAAAAACGTTTATAATGCGTTCATGGACTTCATATTCGTTTTCCTTTCCACTTTCAACGAGTCCATAAAGTACAAACTTTTTGTTTTTATTATATTTTGACTCGTTCTGGACATTCTGGTATGGTGTATGATTGTTGTTTTCTTCCTTTATATTATTTTGTTGTATTAATAATAACTCATGTTTTATTTGATTGTTTTCATTTTTCAAAGATTCTATGTGTTTCAACAATTTATTCATTTCTTCTTGAATTTTATCTTGTTTCTCTGTGAGTTTGCTAGAGTTTATGTATGTATCTGTTCGTTGATTTAATTCAGATTTAAAGTTAGCAATAGCATTTGTTATTTCTTGTTTGACTATAGTTTTCATTTCCTGTATTATAGTTTGTTTATGATTTTCCATTTTCTGTAGTAGCCGTTCGCATAATTGATCATAATTCATAGGGTTTTGGGGTCTTTCTGTAATAGAATTGGTTATATAGACTGTTTCGCCCAAGACACTTATGTCATTTTGTACTTTGTCATCTATTGACATATCAAAACTTAACGAGGTATTCTTGTTTTGTACTGGTGCTTTATTTCGTAAGGTGATATTTTCTGTACCTGTTCGAACTGGAGTATTTGTATTATCTTGTTTGGGAGCCTTACATCGGCACGCTTGACATTGCCAGTTGCGTTTGTGTTCAGCTGTCATTGTGTTGTAGAATCTTTGTTCTGAGACATTGGCACAAATCAAATCGTAATTCTCATTGCAATACACGCAGGTAAGGAATCGCCTATCAGGAATAACATTTTTACATCCTGCGCACTCCATCTTGCGGTGTTCAATTTATTTATTTATTAATTAGACAGGAAGTAGATAAGTTCTACAACTCAAAAAGTTGAACCTCTTCCGTGGGCTTGAAGTCGGGCCGGTTCTACGTGTATGCCGCAGTGGTAACCGATGCGCCACGCTAACATTAGAAGACTCGACAAATCTAGCGTAGATATCCTTGCGATCGAGAGCGGGCAATCGGTCGGCGGCGGGGCGGCTGGTCACGTGCTAGTAGGGTCAATGACCGCTCGCACAGTTATCACGTGGTTATCACTGCCTTTGTGCACTCGCAAATGTTTTTTTCGACTGACCGTTTTTTTTTATATTTTCACTATATTATTACTATTGCACAAATAGCGAAAGTAGCGCCATCTAACGAGCCTTCAGCTTTTTGTGACTTAATCGTTTGACCTTAAATCACTTTTTTAATCACGTTTTTATAAATGTTATAGTATAAAATATCACTTTATTAACACTGGGTTTAAGTTTTTTGTAAATTTTGGTTCGATTTTTTCACAACAGTTTTTTTCCCATGATTTGTTATTAAATAGCTGGGATAACGATAGATGATGATATTTAGGCAATTCTTAACACTTTTTGATAGCTTAAAGTAGTAATCTTGCACTTTGATAATATTTTGTTATTTTTTTACACGGAGCGGTTGTTTACGTTCCAGCGCGCGCGCTGTCCTCTTCCACGGTTGTTTATGTTCAAACAAAACTATCCCATAATGGGGCCCGCTCCCCTACTTTAACAGCATTAGCTTTTTATAATTGAAAAATTGCGTTGTAAATGCAAAAAGTAGAATTTAAATATTTTTTTTATAATTTTTATTATTGTACCATTTTGTCTAGCAAAGACATAATTATTTTGTAAGTAAATGCGTTGCTTCTGTTAAAGCTGATGAGCTTTCAGTTTTCAGGAAAAATGTCCATAACGGTTAAAAATTTTGGACGATTTATATGCATTAATTTTATTTTATCCATCTGAACAAACATTTTTCACATTGATTTTGAATATTGAGATTGTAGCTGATGGTAGGCTCCCTGATCTTAAAAGAATCAAAGGAGTTCCGGTTTCTAATATTAAATTTTCATTCCGCTCAAGTTATTTTTAGGTTTTATGTAAGATTCAAGGTAAAGTAATTGGATATCTGTTGTGTGCATCACTAATTTCTTTTATCGTCCGTTATTTTGTAAATGCGGATCGATTTGTTTTAAGTACCTTCTTTGAAATCGTTTATTGATCGAAAATTTAAATTCGATTTTTAACTTTAAAATTTGAGAATTTTGTAACTGATTGGAATGGAACTTTACAATTTACTAAGAAAATATAAAAGTTAAACTAAAAATGAGGTAGGGTTGATTGAGGGTAAGCGAAGGAATTTCCCCCGGCCAAAAAAGGGGGCTAACCGACTTCCCCTACGCCAGATTGTATCAAAAACTTTAAAATGTACGTTTTCTTTGTAAGTTCATCATTGTATAGATACTTATGCTCGTCATTTTATAAAACAATTGATATTTTTTTGTTTGCGTGGACAAATTTGTGCATATATCGAAATAATTGACATAGCGTTAGTTAATTTCAAATTAGAATGCGATCCCGTATTTGGGAATAATCTGGAGCGTTATTAATATAAATGCAAACACCGAGACTGTGCAGCGGAAATAACCGTACCTAGTTATGCAAATAAAACGTGTGGCCGAAACCGGCGGATTCACTAATGCTATGCTAATATGAGCTGTGACTTGGTGGCACGCTCACTGGCAATGTAAACTATGCATGGGTATGTGGATTTATATACTATCATTTCATTAATGCATTCATTTGATTCTCTGTGATGCAGTTATTAGCGATTAGGATTTTTGAGCAACTTTCGCAATGGTTGACCATTGGATTGATGACTACAATGTACTATTTCGAGCTCCTCCTTGCATTCGTCGCGGCTGCATTTCCACATTGTTGAAGTCCACATTGCACCCATTTGGTTAATTCTTCCCATCCATCCATAATTTTTTTTATGGATGAATCAGAAGATAGCTGATGTGAACCGTCTGTTAAAGGCCTAAAGGTCACAGCACAGCAGACTTGTCAACTCGTAAACGGATCGTAAACGTATCAACTCGAGCGGTTCAGTATTATTTGTATGATACCTCCTACTGCAACGCACACTAATCGGAATCGTAACGTTATCGCCTCACCTCGGGACCAGCTCACGAACTGCTTTGCGGGTCGCTCAACTTGCTATCCCCGCGCTTACCGCTAGTCGTCCACGCGCTCACGTCTCTCCGTACCCGAGCTTAAGGCTCTACGCAGAGCGGTCTGAAAATGAAAATGAACTAACCACATTTCAAAAAATCAGACTGAAATTCCGAGTTTTGATCCCATGTCCACCTTATTTCGATATGGAACCACTGTGCGGTGAGGCGTAAGCGCGGCGCCGTCGTCGCCTAGCCGTAGCCGAGCGGACGCGCGACGTACCGACGCTGATCCGGTTTGGTTACGTGCTTGCGTTAGGTTGACGCCTGGTTGACGGCGAGGCGAAAGGCGATACGGTGTCGATCCCTTTCCGAGTTGATGTATCTGCTGTGACCTTTAAACGTAATTTAACAAACACTTTCAAAACATGAAACATTTTTATAGTGTGTATTTTGTTAGTCCTGTTTTGTAGCAGATAATTTATTTGCTATCATACGTATAGCGAATAAACAATAGTTCGTGAAGATTTGGTGTAAATACCTTAGTTGCGTGAAGCCTCTAGAAACAAACATAAACTTACTGTAAATAAGATTCGCCAGTTCAGCACCTTATAGTGTAAGTAGTAAAGGTCATTTCAGCTCAACACAAGTTTCTATTTAACACTTGATATGAGGGATGTAACCCGAGTTTTATATAAGACTTGTCCTGAATAATAAAGGGGTGAGTTTACACCCCAAACCATTCTAGTAACCGAAGTATAATCTAGTTAGGGGCAGGTTGGGTTTACGCTGTTTAAGAGGCTTATTATTTAGTTGTTTGAGTTTTGACGACCGTTTAATTGCTTACCTTCGGTTAAGTCTCTTTAACGTTTATGAGTCATTATAACTCATTCCACGTTTATGCCGGGATCTGCCGCGGCGGGTCAGAAAGTAAAACTTGGCGAAACTTGGTTTATATCTGTATTGCGTTAGCATAGAGTAATATAATATTAAACTGAAGTGACTGAAGCTAGCTTTGCATAAAAAGCTGCTGGGATATTTTATTATATTCGGTTATTCAGATGTTTGTTGTTAGTAGGTAGATTTAGCTAGCACTTTGAGGGTCATTTGAAATTCATGAGATCGCGGTTCGATTTGTGAGAAATATTTTCGTGCTCGCACAATCGTTAGTCGTAGCCTATTTAATGAATGCTTTAACGTCGATTCATAAATGACTTGTTACTGTCTAAGGGTCAGTTCAAAAACAGGTTGAATACGCGCCGCGGATAACTGTGTGGTTTTAGTTTCTATTACCGTCTATCATTCGCTTACGCCTGACCGCGTTTTATATCGTGGTTTTTATGCATGCGTGAAAAGAACCTCACGGTCGCTTACCCACGCGGTTTACGCTAATCTAACTGGTTATAAGACATCGATTCCCTGATACATTTTCTTATCTACCTAAGTATGTAGGTAATACAATATTTATCCCGATTATAGACGATCCATTATTAAGGCCCAAATACTCCAACGCTTCTCAACTTTAAGAGCATCTTAAACATCACCATGTCGCTTGAAATGACAATGATATGAAGGAGTTGCTTTGATAATTAATAAGTAAGCACTCGAATATTCGGGTGTTTTCGTTGATAATTATTATTTTGTCTAAAATAAAATTATGTATGTTACTGTTAAAGTCCAAACTACGATGAATCCTAGGTTTGACCAGTAAATCTTTTGACCTAATAATCCTGTGAGCATCGTTTAATTCGGACTTTTACCGCTATACATGTACTTGGTAAATCTCAGGATTTACCAAATAAAAATGTACCTGTAGAACACGTGATAGGTTAGAAATTTAAGGCAATCGCGAGCCTTCCGAGGCAAACTCGGTGTTGCATACTGTCGCGAGACGCTCGTATTTAATTGTATTTTTAAATTGAAATAAATGTTTAAGTACTTACTTACCTACAAACAGATTTTTATTTCAAAACCCACATTTACCAACTGCACTCGGTAAATCTTAGAATTTACCATATTCTTAGGGAAAACCCTCAAATAAATATTCTTCTTTTAGTATTTCTAACATTTACCAACTTGTATGGGTAAATCCTAGGTTGTACCGGTAAATACCAGGATTTACCATAATTCTGGCTTTTACGATAAAAATATATACAGCTTATTCAGTGATATTAGTTTAATACGTACGTTAACTTTACTTTTCCTGTGTCGCTACAGTAAAACAGTGTCAATAAATTAATAAAAACAGTGCGTAATATTTTTATTGGTCGCCCATTTAGTGGAAGTAATTGCCTTAAATAACGTATTAACACGTAATGGGCTTAATGAGCGCGGCTGTGAGAGCTCATTAAGCACATATTAAAGTTTGATACGGGCTCACCGCTTAAGCCTCGCTATAAATCAATTACACAACCTACTTAATTTCATTCACACCTTCTAACCTGATGCTTTAGACGTGTTTGTATGAGTAGACGTATTTGAATTGGGAATGTATTGAATGCTTTTCCGGCAGCGGCTTTGCCCGTTTGAACTTCACAATGTTTTCCCGTGGGAATGAAATAATTTCACGGAATAAAATAAATAATATAAGATATAAATATAAATAAAAGAAAACAAATATATTGATTTAGCTCACGAGATTGTTGACATGTGGGACATTGATTCAGCAATTATTGTTCCGATAGTCATATCCGCCCATGGTCTGATAGCCAAGAGCCTCGATAAACACCTTAAGAGGCTTGCGTTAGGTGGATGGATCGGGAGTCAGATGCAGAAGGCAGTACTTCTGGACACGGCCCGTATAGTGAGAAGGTTCCTGTCTCTGGATCCTTAACCATCGGTAGCCGGGACCCTGATCTTGCTGCCGTTGGGGAACTGCATTTTTGTATTTTTAAATGTTATATTTTTTAGTGTTATACATTGTAAAAATTTAATGTTTAGAAATATAATTTTGTAAGTATTTAAAATGTAATAAAGGAAATAAAATAAAATAAATAATAATAATAAATAAATATTTTCTTACAATCACATCAATTATCTAAGCAATAGTTAATTTCTTAAGAAACTGTGTCTACGTGAACTTAATAACGGATAAATATACATACTTAAAAACTTTTTTGTTTGTAAATACATACTAATCATACATAGAAAACACCCAGACCAAGACAAATAGACATGTTCATGCACACAAATATTTGTCTTGTTCGGGAATCGAACCCGAGACCTTTGGCGCAGAAGGTAGACAGTTTACCCCAGCGCCAAATCGGTCGCCATATAAGATATTCTAGAGCTAGACTTTAATCTCTCTCTGTGCCGAATATCATCTGAATCTGTTCATGTGCTTGAACCTGACCGAATTAAAAATAAATCTTTCACCAGTAGAAAGATATATTCTCCCAAAGTGTTATACTTATTTTATTTTCCCACGGCATTTGGTACCACGCGGGTAGAACCGCGAAGAGCCACTAGTAATTTATAAGTTGGCTATTTGAAGCTTTGTGTAATTATAGTAAGGAATTCCTAAGCATGGAATTTAATAGTTTCCTTATTGACGAGGAGGGCTGCTGGCTTCGAGGGAGCGGGAAGGCAAGGGGGGGTATTTACCCTATTGACATAATTATGTACTAGCTTCTAGCTTCCACCCGCGACTGCGTCCGCGTAAACATTTATTGTTATACCTACAAAGACAGACCAGTACCCCTAGCATGAAAAACTATCGTTATGGTAATAAGATAAGATAAAGATAAAAATATTCTTTATTCACTTAGACATAATAAATATGTACTTATGAATCAATATTATGTACGTCAATATTTTCCTACCACCCATTCAAGACTTTTTTAACTGACAAGAAGAATGGGCGCAAGAAACTTGCCAGCGTTTCTTAGTTAGGTAACGACATTTACAAAAAAAAACATATCGTTACTAATACAACAATTGCTTAGTATAAAAATACATCATATTAAACAGTGATTATGTTATGTGTTACATCATGACCATGCGTTGCGGTCATTCAAATAATCGTCTACTTTATAGTATCCTTTGCTCATCAGCGACTCTTTAATGCAACATTTAAATTTATGCAATGGTAATTCAATTATATGCTGTGGAACTTTATTAAAAAAAGCTATGCTTTTCCCCAGAAATGAGGCTCTCGATTTTTCTAGCCTAAACTTGGGAACGACAAGTTTATCTTTATTTCTTGTGTTAAAGCGATGAATATCGCTCTGCTTTACAAATGTATTATAATACTTTTTCACATAAATTATATTTTCATAGATGTAATGTCCTGCAACAGTTAAAATGTTTATTTCTTTAAATAGATCTCTTAAAGAATCTCTCGATCGGAGGTTGTAAATGGCGCGAATAGCCCTTTTTTGGAGCACGAATATACTTTGGATGTTAGCGGCTGAGCCCCACAACAAAAGGCCGTAGGACATAACACTATGAAAATAACTAAAATAGACTATTCTAGCCGTTTCAATATCGGTTAAGAGCCTTATTTTCTTAACTGCGAATGCAGCCGAACTGAGTCTACTCGCCAAGGCTTCGATATGAGGATCCCATTGTAGTCGCGAGTCTAATATAATACCTAGAAATTTTGTATTGTTAATGAATTCGACCGTATCGCCGTCTAGTCTAATATGAAAATCAACTTGTCTTACATTAGGTAACGAAAATTTTAAACACTTAGTTTTCTTTGAGTTTAATGATAAATTATTACCTACTATTAAACCAATGTGACACTTTTGAAAGAGCACTATTTACTTCGTCAGAACAGTCATCACCTCTATCTACTTTAAAGACTAGAGATGTATCATCGGCAAATAGCACCGTCTCACATAAATTCTTCGCGTAGTAAGGAAGGTCATTTATGTATATTAAAAACAACAGCGGGCCCAATATTGATCCTTGGGGTAATCGAATAGTTATACCGCCCTTCAAAAGCTGTCAAAGTATACTGCTGTCAAACATTTACAGTGCCACAAACTTTGCTGTGCCGGTGGCCAAAATGTGAAACTAGCGTGTTTATTAATGACATTTTGCTGTCAAGTTGATGACCAACCATAGCGCTGCTAGCGGCTGAAGTTCTTAGAAGTCAGGGCCGGTTAAATTGTAAAAAAAAAGAAAACCGTACGTAGCGCCGCAGTCACCGGAACAGGAGGGCTACCGGCTAAGAAATATGGATATGGGTATGGGCTTCAACTGTCATTAGAATTTCCTTATCTTGATAGATTTTTGCTGCTTTGTTCTGTTGAACGTTGCTAGCTAGTTATCGTTATACCCGACGTCACAAAACAAGGAACTGATAGCGGCTATTTTCTTTATAAAATTTACTTAAAGTTCCCAAAAACGTATGAAGTTCAAACCCATAAAGTTACGCCGTAGCCCCCCAGAAAAGGTTGTGGCACTGTATTGAATTTTAGTTCCCCGTGACATCATACCCACTTTTGATAGCGCCATCTTGTGAGGAAAATGGAACTATTTTTTTTCTTATAAAAGCGCTCATTCTGAAATGAAAACAGTCTCTACACACGTTCCTATCTGACCTCCAATTGACATCTGGGACCGTACTCAACGCAAATCCGAAACTTCGGTTAGCCCCGCTCCTTTCACACGATTCTGTCATAACTGGAGAGTGGTGATTCTCACACTGCACCGCACACCGCTCCGGTTTGCGGTATTGCGCTTCTTAACTTTGGCTGTACAATCTTGATTTGCATACAAAATCCGCAGTGTATAATACACTCACGCCGCATCGCCGTCTACCCGGAAACCGGCAGAACTGTGTTAACCGTCCGAGAGGGACGGGTGTACGAAGTTTCCGGTTTTCAGAGTAGGCCCTCTGGCCAGGGGGTGTTAACTTACGTAAGTTAATTATATAATTTTGTAGTGTACTCTGTAAACTAAATGTATAATGTAATTTTGTGCTTCTGCTTATTCGATTATGTATAGGTACGTTTGAGATATACAGGACTGTTTCTTTTATTCATACATCATTATTATACGTGTGTATCCTATTGTAATATAGTGGATATAGCGCTACTAAAGCCCTAGCACGAAAAACTGTCATTAATTACTGTTATCGTGATCTTATTATTTTGTATGCAAACCAGAGAAGCGCTTCTTTCTGTCGCATACGAAACTGGCATGTTTGACAGCAGCACTTTGACAGCTCTTGAAAGACGATATACTTATAGTTTACTATTCGATTATCATAACAATAGTTTTTCATGCTTTGGGGACAGATTTACTACTAGTATCATCATACGCCAGTCGCGAAGGCGTATAAATGCTTATCACTAAAGAGGTTTTATTACATTGACTTAGAGGAGATACCTATGCGGAATCACGGATGGGTACGAAATGACAAGTAAATTATCGTCATAATAAAATCGATACTTTTCAAACTCACACGTAGATTTTGTATTGTTTCAAAAAGATTTCAAATCCAAGGGCGTAGAGTTCAGGCGTTTTTTTTCAATAAGAACTTCAACATGACCCTCTCACCTTTTTACGCTAGCGAGTCTATTTGCCGAATTTATACATTTCAATTTATCGGATGCCGACAAAAGATCAGCATGACAATAAAGAGCTCCGGGCGGCGTGAAGTAGGAGCTTGTAAAGTGGGGGGCGTCTCTAGGCTCCTAAGGACGGGGATACATCAGAGGTAAGACTTTATATTATACTAGTGGCACATGACACACGGGAGCGAGTACTCCGCGGTTTCACCCGCGTGGTACCCGTTCCCGTGGGAATGTCGGGATGAAATATAGCCTTTGCCACTCAGGCAGAATGTAGCTTTCTAAATGGTGAAAGAATGATTAAAATCGGTCAAGTAGTTTTTGTGTTTATGTCCATAAATACAAACAAATAAAAACTCAAATCTTTCAGTATAGATAACTTCACTAGTGACAATCCGCTACTTCATCCTTGTGAAACATTACGCTACTTTCGAAAAATATCAGCATGACAATAAGCTCCGGGTGACGTAAATAAATACAAACAAATAAAAACTCAAATCTTTCAGTATAGATAACTTCACTAGTGACAATCCGCTACTTCATCCTTGTGAAACATTACGCTACTTTCGAAAAATATCAGCATGACAATAAGCTCCGGGTGACGTAAAGTAGGAGCTTGTAAAGCGAGGGCGTCTCTAGGCTCCTAAAGGCGGGCGGGACACATCGGAGGTAAGTTTAGATTATAACCTCATGCATGATAGCTTCAAAAAAATAGGTAAGAATTTCTTTTTTGCGATACCTACTTTTAAAGACACTTAACTTTTGATAAACTCTTTTAAACGGTAATTTGCTTACCGTACAAGGCTTGTATAGTGCTTTTCTCAAGAAATGCGAGGAAATAAAAAAAAACTGTTTAACTAAATAATATTTATTAAAAATATCACACATGTTCGGGCAATTATTAAATGTAAATGTTATTGTCACTTTTCCAAATCAGATCGTAGGTTTTCATAATTATATCTTTCTTTTGATTTTGCTGGCAGTAGGTACCTAAAAAAAAAACCGTATTGATTGATATCAAATCAACCGCTGAAAATCATTCCCGCCGTTTTTTTTATATTGGTTTGTGAGGCCATGTGGAACGGTCATACAGCCTATTGTTGATACTTACTACTTGCTACTAAAATGCGCAACTTCAATACCCGCTTCTGGGCGGTAGATGGCGCTGTACATATTTCCCATACAAAATTACTCGTAAACATGCAAGCATTATTTAGGTAATACTTCCATGCTCGTAAAGGATATTTTGTCTATGATAAATCTTAACTTAACATCTTCTTAACAATACGGGCGGTTTCCGCAACTCGACGTCTATTGCGCCTATTTTGCGTCCGGAGGGTGCGCGGCCAGATCACTCCAGCCAGCCCAGCTCAGCCAGGAACGCTCCAAGAGCTTTCACATTAGTGATCGCTTCCTGGACGCTGCCCGGCGAGCCGAGGTACCTCGCCCGGTAGGGGGCCACCCCCCTGCATTCCAGCAGTACGTGGGCAGCTGTTTCTTCTTCCTCCATGCATCCTCTGCATAGGGGACTGTCGGTGACACCTAAATTAAAAAGATGTCTGTTAAATTGTCCATGACCAGTAATGGCACCTGTTGCCAGGCGAAGTTGCGGTCTGCACAGTTGTATCAGGGCCCTGGATAAACGCGCGTCCACGCGCGGCAGTGGGAGCTTCGCCTGTCTGCACGAATCCAGCGAGCTCCAGTTCTGTTGGTGTAATTCTGTAGTGCGTTCACGGATCTTATTTGCATACCAGCTCGTCGGGATGGGCGCGATCGGTTCTGGGCCAACAGGCGTGGAGCCGGATGCGCGTCTGGCCAGTTCGTCGGCTGCATCGTTTCCACGTGATCCGCTGTGACCTTTGATCCATTGGATAGTAATAGTATTAAGTGCACCTACTATATTTAAGGCGTGGTGACACTCAAGTAAAAGGCTCGAAGTGATGCGACTTCCCTGGAGAGCTTGTAGGACGGATTTACTGTCGGAGAGAATTAAGATGTCGCGGTCTTTTACCTCTCTTGTTTCGATTGCCCGAGCCGCCATTATTATGCCCATGCACTCGGCCTGAAAGACCGTGTTGTATGAGCCTAAGGGGGATGCAATTTGTATGTTGAGGTCCTCTGAGAAGACACCCGACCCTTATGATGATGATAAATCTTATTTTGTTTTTCGATTGATGTTCGTGCTAAGGGTACATAGCGCTTGTGGTACAATACGAAGTAATATACTCTGTGCGCTCCGTATTTAAAAAAAGTTAACCTAATTATGATATAATAATTACCTATATAACAATAATAATGTGGCTGTATGGTGCAAATGTCCCTTTGCTTTTTTTGTTTTTATACACAGGAATAACGAAAGAAAAAAAAAAGAAAAAAAGTTGGTAATAATATCTTTGGGTAGTACCTTTTCCGAGGTAAACATTCTAAATTTGAAAATCACTGCAGTGATGAATTTCAGTACTTACTTACTGCACTAAAATCAGTGCAGTAAGTAAGTACTGAAATTCATTACTGCAGTGATTTTCAAATTTAGAATGTTTACCTCGGAAAAGTGCCACGTACTGCATTCTTTTCTCAAAGATAATATTAACATTTCAGAGCATAAGTGTGAAAAATTAATTGAACGATATCTATATCTCCCAGGCTCTCTTTTCGAAGTGGAAGTTAATATTATGTTTTAAGAATACGTAAGTGATTAGGTACTTTTCATGTTACTTACATCATAGTGGAGTTTTAACGACCGCGTGAGACTTTTAATTAAATAAAAGTTCGAAGAAATAAAAAAGCGCTCGTAGCATGTGTCCTAAGCTCAACTATATTCAAAAAGCGAATGCTTTTCAAGTTCACATTCCTGAGCGTTCCGCCGAAGGCATTTATCGAAATTCAACGTTTTCATCGCATTAGTCGTGTACAAACCGAACTTATGAGACGAAATACTTGTCAATCTTGTTGTTGTTCTTAAGTTACGAATGTATTTTGATGGGTTGCTTAAATCTGACATGCTTGCTTCAGCTGATGTAGACTCTGCAGTTCGGTTATTCTACGATTAACTAAATGACTGTATAAGACTCTTTGTACCTGTTAAAAGTATGACTAAACGTGGTCACGGGTATGTCTACCCTACATGGTACACTGCTAATATAATAAAAAATATTGAGAATAAATACTCTCACCTAAAGAGATTTAAGCAAGAAGGTAAGGAATTTAATAAAGAAATGTTTATGTACTATATAGAATTAGTGAAAAAATTAATAGATAAGGCATATCGGCAATACATTAATTCTATAAAAAGCAAAATAATTGATGATCCAACGCAGTTCTGGGAATTCCTTCACGATAAAAGAACAGATAGGAGGCATGTTACACATAATAGCTACACAGCTGATAATAATGAAGTAAAAGAACAGGCAGCGGCTGATGCCTCTGCCAAATATTTTGCGTCCGTGTTCCGTAATGACAAACCGATGTAGGACCCTATAGTGGCTGCCAAAGCTTCGCACGATTCCCAAGACGCAACGTTGATTTCTATAGGGGAATTAGTCGTGAAAGATTTGAAATGTGCTGCAAGGCGTCTTAAGTCGCGAACCTCCGGTGGACCTGATGGCATCCCAATGTTTTTGGCAAAGGATTGCATTACAGCTTTACTCACGCCTCTCCTACATATTTTTAATATATCTCTGGCGCAATCGAAATATCCCACAAGCTGGAAAATATCAAGGGTTACTCCCATACCCAAACCCAAAAGGACAGGTGATAAAGATGTTTCATCTCATAGACCTATCGCGATCCTGTCAGTCTTTGCCAAAATGTTTGAGGCAATTTTAAACGCCTATATTAGTAACCAAGTTGACCATCTATTGCACCAAGGGCAACATGGATTTCGGCGATCTCGTTCTACCACAACCAATCTAGTTGCGCATGTAGACTATGCCCACTCCCAAATGGATATTGGTAAACAGTTTGACGCAGCCTATTTTGATTTTAAAAAGGCTTTCGATCTGGTCGATAACGACAAACTACTACAAACATTATCAATAATTGGATTTACACAGGCACTTCTTAAATTTTTTTCATCGTACCTCAGTAATCGTAGTCAACACATCCGTATAAATAATTATATTTCCGGCGAATACTTTACTAGATCAGGAGTAAGTCAAGTACATTGGGCCCTACGCTTTTCTTGATATTTATCAATGACTTACCGCAAGTAGTTTCTGCTTCGGAATGTTTTTTATTTGCTGATGATTTAAAGTTATGTTTAGGCATAAACAGCGAAGCTGATGCAGCTCTGCTGCAGAAGGATATCGACGCAGTGCTTCAGTGGAGCCTAGACAATTGATTGATTGATTGAAAACTCTTTATTGCACACACAAATAAACATTACAAAAAGAGGAAAAAGATGACACATAGGTATGTGGGCAAAGGCGGTCTTATCGCTGAAAGCGATCTCTTCCAGACAACCTTTGAGGCACAGGAAAAATAAACAGAGCGAAAGGTAGTGCACCAGCAAATCTACGTAAATTACTAGATGAAGAAAATTAAACTAAATTAAGTACCTAACATAAATATACCTAAATGAGAAATAATATATGCATTATATTAATATATATAAATATGCTTATAATAAATATAATTGTATCTATATAAATAAATTATAATAAACCTAATAAATACTATACAATATAGGTAGTTGCAAACTAGGACTTAGTGAGAAGATGCGAATGCAGTTCGGTCTTGAAAACGGCAAGTGACTTTGCATGACGGATCTCATACGGAAGGCTGTTCCAGAGGCTGATAGACTTCACTGCGAAAGATTCCTTGAAGTATCCTGAACGTGTAAAGGTAGACATAAGGAGGTTGTCAGTCTTGGACCTAAGAGGACGACTGTGATCAGTACCAAGGTATTGGAAACGTTCTTTGAGGTAAGGAGGGGTACGAGGGTCATACAACACATTCGACAAAAGAGTAAGGACATGCCCCTCACGACGTAGTCTTATTGGCAGCCACCCAAGTTCAGTCCTGAACTCAGACACATGATCGAACTTGCGCAAGCCATATATAAAACGTATGCAGAGGTTCTGCAGTCGCTGAAGCTTGTCCAATAGAACCTCATTGAGGTCAATGGTACAAACATCAGCATAATCCATAATGGGCAGGAGAAGCGACTGCGCAAGTACGACCTTGGTACTCAAAGGGAGCAGGTTTTTCCACCTCCGCAAAGCACCGGCGGCAGCATAAACCTTCCTGCTGACCTCCGCAATATGAGGAGACCAACAAAGTGTGGAGTCAAATAGGAAACCCAGGTTTTTAACAACATCACTAAGAGGAAGTGGAACGGAGTTAAACATGAGTGGAGGCACAGAGATGGACTTGAGCTTAGCAATCTGCTTAGACCCGCCAATAATGATCGCTTGCGACTTGTTAGGATTCACCGTTAGGCCATGTGTTCGACTCCATTCGTAAATAGTCGCAAGGTAAACATTTAGCGAAGATATCAGGATGTTTATATCTTCGATGGGGGCCTGAGAGTATATTTGCAGGTCGTCAGCATACAAGTGATATTGGCAGGATAGGAGGGGAGTAAGGAAGTTGATAAAGATAGAAAAAAGGAGGGGGGAAAGGACACCGCCCTGAGGTACGCCCGCAGTGATGTCGCAAGAGGCGGACAATTTGTCATCGACACGAACACACTGCCTTCGGCCGATGAGATAACTGCGAAACCACTCAACCACAGCATCTGATCCAAAAACTGACCTCAGCATCGCCAAGAGTACGTCATAATCAACAGTATTAAAGGCGTTGCTGAAGTCTAAAAGAACCAGAGTAGTGAGCTGCTGATTTGCCATACGCCATGCCATGACGCGCCATTGGCAAGAGTTACCCCCGAATTCTCAAACGCTAATCATCTTTGGGAGCGTCTCAAACATCATGGCATCTCTTTCATACGTTTGACATTTAAAGTGACAGGGCGATGTGTAAGACGCTCCGAAAGATAAGTAGCGTACGAGTATTCGGGCATTAGTGACGGGATTATTAGACTCAAAATTAGATTTTCATCTTCATATAATTAGTGTTTGCAAAGCAGCAAGCAAGTTGCTGCAGGATTTGTTTTGCGAACTGCATCTCAGTTCGACAATGCGGCGGTGGCGAAAGTTCTGTATTATGCATTCGTTCGCAGTAAAGTCGAATATGGCGCGATTGTTTGGCAACCATATGAGGAAAAATACACTCTTATGGTTGAAAAAAATACAACGAAAATTCGCACGATGGTTATACAGAAAACTTTATGGATACTATCCGTATCTATATCCCTCTCTTTTCGTGACCGGTATGGTCGATATGGAGACGTTAGAACTAAGGCGAAATATGCTTCTAACATCGCATTATCTGTCAATTCTGCATCAGGGATACCCTGATGCAGAATTGACAGATAATGCGATACAGACCACTAATAGTTGAGAGATTTCGGATTTTAGTACCTAACATTACATGGGATGAGGCTGGGCTAGTGGCGCCGCGTCGCCGCCCTCGCCTGCTAGCGCTGCCGGCCGCGCGGACGGAGCGTGGTAGACATGCACCAACCAATCGGGCACTGCGCATGATCGGTGACATACTTGCTCAGCACAATGACATTGACCAGGGTGCTTACCATCAACTCTTATTGCGGTTTTGTTTAGGACCTAAACTGATCTGCTTCGCTTATTCGTACCACGACAGCTTAATATCAATGACAGCGATTCAGTGATCGATCAATGACGTTTCACAGCCGCTAAGCTGTCAGGAACTCTTATTTGACTTATAACCCGGTCGATTTAACATGACACCTGCAGGCTATACCCGTCCCTCTCACTCTCCGGGCATGACAGAATCGAGTGAAAGAGACGGGTAGAAGAAAAAGGACACAAATCGTTCGGTCATTAACATTTAGCAATTCATTTGCGATCCAGTTTTTAGAAGGTCATAGTACGAAAGAAAGCAATTCATTTTAGGAACCTATTCTGCATCGCGCTATTTTTGAATTGCTGTCTTAAAGTTGATGGGGCACCCTGTTCGTTGACAGTTTGCAGAAGCTTTGTAACATATTTCAGTGGGCTTTGAATGACATGTTTTAGCCACCTTTAGCTGTTACCTAAGTTAAATTAACTGTGTTATCAATTTATTTAATACTCTGACTGAAATTATCAATTTGACATTTTTTTATAACATCCAAACTATAGTAATATTATTAGTTAGTAAGTTTCTTGACATTTATTTTTGTTATTTTATTTGGATTTAACATTGTGTAAGACTGGCTAAACTTATAAGCGCTTTGGATGGCAACATCTGTCAGCTTGTAAGAATACTGTTTTAAATAAATCAAATCAAATAAATCAAATGCTTTCTTGCTTATAGGTAATAAATCTGGCCATACAAAGTGTATGCTTTGCTAATAACTCATTAAGTGATCAAGGAAAACATTTTCAGCTGAAACTAGCATTAGCTACTGTGTTACTTGTAGAGTAGTATGGCCTTGCAGATTAGATTCCCACTCTAGGCGAATATTTGTGTGATTGTTTATATACTTACTTATTTCATTTGTTCTCTTTGTCTATCTGGGTCAAGTCTGGGTGTTTTTCGGTGGAACATATTATGTAAAATTAACTTATAGTCACTTTATTCTTAAAGGAATCTGAAATCAGTTCTAACACAAAAAGTAGGTACCTAAGGGCAGAGGTACCGTTTGTGGACACTAAGGATTTTTTGACATTTTAACACTAAGTACTAAAATGGTCTTAGGTATTTAAGACACAAATAATATCTTAAATTAAAGATAATTTATCTACCTTTTAAAGTATTTAAGTACATTTTTCAAATTTAAAAAAATTTACTATTTTTTTGTATATAACACAAAATGTGTGAGAGGTGCCAAATGTATCGGTTTTGGCCACTCATTGATAGTTAAACTTTTTTAAGTAGGTATAGCGAATAATCAAAACCAAACCCAGTATATTTTAATGCGCTAGAAACCAATCAATTGCAAAACAACAATTTAATTGTAAAAAACAAAGGTTTATAAAGTATTTCACAAAAAACAAATTTCTTAAAATTTTCATACAAAACTTTTTTTATAACAGAAAATGGAATTTATTAAAAAAAATATGACTTATGGAGTTCTAACGATTGTTATAATTACCTTAAAATACCCTATTTTAATTGTCTTTAGCAAAAAATACAAAAAGTTGTTTAGAAAAGTTTTAGAGCAAAAAGTGGCTAAAACCGGTACAGTGGCCAAAACCGGGGCTACTGCCCTACACTACAGAGCACACAGTTGCACAAGTTATTTGTTTGATTTCCAATAATGCTATTTATAAGTATTTGAAGATGTCCATTTACCGAAATAATAGTTCCTATAGGTACCAAATGAAAATATTGAAAATTAAGTATTTAAAAAAATCGACCCGTCTCACAACTAGTTCCACCTCATACGACTTTTCACTGTCCGGGCGAATGCAAGAGCATTGAAAGGTAGTGGATTCGAGTCTCATCGGAGCTAGTTATGAGACAGGTCTATTTTTTTTAATACATCATTTTCAATATTTTCATTAATAAATATTGCATTGTGAATGCAAAAAAGTAAAAAATAATTTACCTAAGTATAGGTACTTAATTACATTATTATTTGTAAAAAGTGAACAATAAAATAAACACATTGATAGATAAGGTTAGCATGCAAAGGCACCCGGATTCGCTCAACAATTTTTCATTAAGCAGTCCCAGCTAACTGCGGCTGACCGCCACCGCTTAATCCCAGCTTATTTATGTGCATAAAACATGCGGGACAAATGCAGGTTTACGTTAATTCTCAACTCCTTAATTAATGAAAATTTGTTTCCTCAGTGATTTTGCTGTGTATTTTTTATTATTAAGTATATGCAAAGCATACAAATGGCTAGACTCTAGATAAATGGCTAGACTCTTGTCTAGAAATTTGTCTATACTAACATTGTAAAGACGAAGAGTTGGATTTCTTGTTTGTTTGTTTGTATATTTGTAAAGAATTAACTCAAAAAGTACTGAACCGATTTCAAAAATTCTTTCACAATTAGGAAGCTAAATTCTACCTGAGTTTTGAGACATAGTGACATAGGCTATATTTTATCCCGATATTCCCACGGGAGCAGGTAACACATGGGTAAACACTGCGGGGAGCCATTAGTATTAAAAAAAAATCAGAAAGAACTACTGGTTTGCAAACTTTTCACTATCGAATCACTACGCTCATTTGATTGGCGAAAAAATATTTTATGCAGCTAGTTGCATATTAAAAAAAACAGCTACTGTAATCAATATTTAGATAAATATGTGTATGCGCTCGGGTTTGCTCAACAATTTTTCATTAGGCATTGACATCCCAGCTAACTGCGGGTCAGCCAACGCTTAATCCCAGCTTATTTATGTGCATAAAACATGCGGGACAAATGCAGGTTAACGTTAAATTGCTTCCCTTACTCTTATTCATTAATGACGACCTATTTCCGAAATTACTATGCTTTGATAAAATAAAAGCTGTCTTCTGTAGGTAGCTATATACACAGACAAAATTGTTAATACTTGAAAGTATGTTTAATACTTTCACGTCTGACAAATTGATTATCATATCATATCGTGATCATCGTCAGAGTACAGTTTTTTTCTGATAGGGTTATGTGTTAAGTTAATACTTAGTTTTTTATCACTTCACTCACACACACTTGATAAAAAATAAATATATATCCGTTGAAAAATTGAAAACGAGGTAAGTAAGTATTTAGAAGAAATCGACCAGTCACACAACCAGCTCCGATGTGACGATGGTTGTGGGATGGGTCGAATTTTTCAAAATTCTTCAATAATAACAATTCCATTATGAAGTCAAAAAAGTAAAAATTTAAATAGCTTATAAATCTGTTTTTAGTTTTCAGTAACAACTCAATTTTAAACAGACTTTTTTTAGTTTCGTTATTTTATTTTTGCCCACAACACGTGGAGACATTATTAATTTTAATGTAAAAACTAAACTTTGTCTCTATTTTAATTATGTATGTATGAAAATTTGTCGTTAATCTAATAAAGAATCCTTACATCACAATGTTCAAAGCTTTCCTTAAATAACAACGAACTGAAACTCCCAAGGGCAGTGACATACCTTCGACGCCGCATTCTAAACCACAATAGCATTAGAGCAATGTCATTTCCCTTGGAAATCCAACGATCCACCAGGTAAGTCGAACCACATGTCATTTGAAAGTTCCTGGCTCCAGAAAGGTTCACCTCAAACGACCAAAGTTTACCCTTCTCTTGGAAACACTTCATTTTATTACACTTTTAGATGACAACTTGCGTAGTTCTGAGCTCAACAAAGACCCTTACACACACATAGACTGTTAAATCAATGACTCGTAAAGGGACTTTGAACTTAAAATTATATCAGACAAGCGGCCGCCCGCGGTTTGACCCTCCTGGTCACTGTTCCCATTGGAATATCGGGATAAAATATAGCCTATGTCACTCGGGAAGAATGTAGCTTTCTAATGGTGAAAGAATTTTCTAAATCGGTTCAGTAGTTTCGGAGCCTATTCGATGCAAACAAACAAACAAACATACAAACAGTCAATTCTTTCCTCTTTATAATATTAGTATAGACAAGCGGCCGCCCGCGGTTTGACCCTCGTGGTCACCGATCCCATGGGAATATTGGGGTAAAAGTATTCTATGTGTTATTGCGGCCTATAATCTATCTCTGTTGCTCATTTAGATCCGTTCAGGGAGTTTTTGCGTGAAAGAGTAACAAACACACATCCATACATCCATTCTCACAAACTTTCACATTTAAGTAGCACTTTGCATAGTTTTCCTGGAGTGGTGACCATTCAATCCATACTAATATTATAAATGTGAAAGTGTGTTTGTTTGTTTGTCCGTCTTTCACACCGAAACGGATGGATCGACCTGATTTTTGATATGGGGATAGTTTGCGAGGAGAGAGATATAGGCTACTTTTTATCTCGAGCAAATACGAGCGGGCCAATCGCCGTAATTCTATGCAGCGCGTCTTCATCGCGTTTGGGTCTTGACGTTTGACTTCGTATAAATTGCCGTAATGACATAACGACGCACACGTCACGCAAACCTATATAGAGTGTGTGTCAGATAACTCTGCACGTGCCTGGCGCGTTTTTGGCGCTAGTCACAGTGCATTTTTTTGTTCTAATGTTATAGAAAAGATTAGTATTCGATTTTTACCGCGCGCAGACTTATCTGACGAGCACTCTAGTCCTACAATCCTGTCTGATCCGGTGACATCCGTGACAGAGGAACCACTTGCAATACGAAATTAGCTGTCAAAATAGACTGTCGTATGAAAACTGTTTTAGTTCCAAAGATTATCACCGGAACAGAAAGCGTTGTTGCACTGTCAAAGCCACGCGTTATCAAAAACGGTTTTGCACGTCAACTGCATTTCAACTGCACGTATACTTGACTAATGCGTCATAGAATTACCGCCATCGGGCCCCAGGTTCCCGCGCGATAATTTCGTGTAGTTCACGCGGGCGAAACCGCAGGCAGCAGGCTAGTATTATTGTAATACGACATTGTCCTAAGGTGTTTACAAATTATTGCTCGTGACTGTACGTAGTACCTACATAGGCTCTCGGGTCAAAGAGAAATCTTAGTAAAAAATATCTGCAACGCGGTATTTTAAGTCCGAGTCTAAAGTCATGAAAGGTCCTTTTCAGCTATATTAAGGTTATCTTGAGAGGAGGTCAAACATAATTTCGAATTCATGGTGACTCTCCTGCATAATACATTTCCGTTTCCAGGGGAATTTCGTACAATCGCTTCTTAGACTGAAATTAGATGACATTAATTTGTATGTCTTATTAGGTAGTCTGCAAAATTTCGTGTTCAGTTAGTTACTGACAAATTTAAAGAGTTTAATAAAAAAAATATTTAAATATAAATTATTTTCGAATTAAAAAGAGTTAATTAATGAAAAAAGTTTAGAAAAGGGGGAGGTTATTCGCCGTATCCTACTAAATAAAAAAGTTTGGATGATTGACTGAATCACAGTCATACAGCGGATCTCGATGAAATTCGGCACAGAGATTGATTGTCTCTAGAAAAACATATTATATGCCCAGGGAAAATGTATCATTCCCACGGGAAAACATATTGTTTGCCCGCGGGATGGCAAGCTACTCTATTCATAAAAAGGTAACACAGACAGACAAATACAGTCACTTTCGCAGTCACTATAACATTGTCGTCGCCCGCGTGGACAACACGACGTTATCACACTGGAATGTGATATTTTTCCGGGATAAAAAGTAGCCTATGTTCTTCTCCAGGCTACAAAGTATCCATGTCCTAAATTTCAGTCAAATCCGTTCAGCAGTTTTGCCGTGATTGAGTAACAAACATCCAAAGATCTAAATTTTCACATTTATAATATTAACTAGCTTTCCGCCCGCGGCTTCGCCCGCGTGGACTACACGACGTTATCCCGGGGGAACGTGATTTTTTCCGGGATAAAAAGTAGCCTATGTTCTTCTCCAGGCTACAAAGAGCTAGGCTAGATACTTTTATCTATGTCCCAAATTTCAGCCAAATCTCCGCCGTTTTGGCGTGATTGAGTAACAAACATTCAAACATCCAAAGATCCAAATATCTAAACTTTCACAGTTATAATATTAGTATGATAGTAGGATAAGTAGGATAGTAGGATAGTAGGGATAGTAGGAAGTAGGATTATGGATAGTATATCTATGGTACCAATGCGATGTAGTAATAATTTTTCTAACGATATTACTTGTTGTACACACATCAAAACAAGTTTGTGATCACAAAGTTTTTTTCATATATTCGGATCTATTTTGAAACCATGTAGGTACCTCCCACAGGGGGTGCTTTTGGGGAGATCTGATGATAGGTATCTAGAGCATGAATGGAGGAGGTCTAGAGATCCAAAGATGACCAACTGATCGAATCGATGGTTGACACTAGAATTGAACGCACAGATATATGTCTGTGATTGAACGTGTACAAAAAATAAAAAACTAAACCGTTAAAAATGTATGGAAATCCAAATATCGACACAAACTCTCCTGTTAGTGTGTAAAATTGTGTAGGAGGTCTAGAGTTCTAAGGAGCTCTAGCTAGACCTTCATTCATGCTCTAAATACCTACCTATCATCAGATATCTCCCAAAGCACCCCCTGCGGGAGATACATGGTTTCAAAATAGAGCCGAATGTATGAAAAAGCCTTTGTGATCATAATTTTTTTTTTATATGTTTATGTAGTAAGTACCTAACAAAGTAATAGCAAACTCGCAGTATTACCTTAATAGCCATCTTGAAATCCATGAAATACAATAGTGAAGTCACTTGCAACCAGTTTTATTATCTTTATTGAAACTACTGCTAATGCTATGTACACACAGACATTGACAATATTCTTACTACTCTTAATAAGTATTCTTTTAAGTAGTTACCTACTTACTACTAAAATGCAAAGTAAACAGGTAAAAATGAATTTTTATTATTAAACTATCAAGAAATTAGGGGTTGGTTAAGAGAAAATATGAGCTTAAGCGATTGCTAATTTGGCCGAAACCACGTGACCTTACTTCAGTTTTATAATATTTAGTCGTTTTATTTTATCGAACTCCACTTTGCTCTAACCACTGAGCTATGGAGTCGTTAGAAGAAGCGTCGAATTTACCCAATACCTCTTACGCGCTGTTAAGCCAGCGTTTAATTTTATCAATGTGAAAATATTACTATCCTCAGACTCGAAAGAAATACCTTCCCAGACAACATAAAAAAAAAGTATATTGTTTATTGAAGTCATCAAATGTACATTAAGCAGATAAAGAACTAAATGTTAATACTGACAATATAGCTTAAGCACACCGAATTAAAAACGCGCGACTTTTAGTCTCACGATTGTATTATTCTTTTTTGCGGTTATACTTCACTTTGAGCGCGTTTTTTTATCGCGAATTCAAAAATATTTTTGACTATATTCCAAGCGGTGTATATTGTGTCTTCACCTTTATACAACAAGCGTCGAACGCAGTTGCTTCAAATGGCAAAATGCTCTTTGAGATTATCTCAATACCTTCTTCATTGGAATATCAGAGGCTTTCATTTGCTACTACTTTTTATTTGAATGCATGGCACACAATCAGCAGGCACTTTGAAACGAAATATTTTTGAAGACAGAATTGCATTAGTATTGCTAGAACAGGGTGCCTACCATCAACTTTAAGACAGCGATTCAAATAGCGCGATGCAGAATAGGTTCCTAAAATGAATTGCTTTCTTTCGTACTATGACCTACTAAAAACTGGATCGCAAATGAATTGCTAAATGTGAATGACCGAACGATTTGTGTCCTTATTTCTTCTACCTGTCTCTTTCACTCGAGTCTGTCAAGCCCGGAGAGTGAGAGGGACGGGTATAACCTGCAGGTGTCATGTTAGCTTGGCCGAGTTATAAGTCAAATAAGAGTTGATGACAGCTCAGCGGCTGTGAAATGTCATTGAATGATCACTGAATCGCTGTCATTGATATTAAGCTGTCGTGGTACAAATAAGCGAAGCAGATCAGTTTAGGTCCTAAACAAAACCGCAATAAGAGTTGATGGTAGGCACCCTGTACTCCAAGACAGTATGAAAAACTATCGTTTAGGTAGGTAATCAAAGTGATTGACTGATTCATTCATTGTTGGCATAGGCTTAGAGCCCTAACGGCTGACGGTAGATACACCATTTTTAGAGGGTAGATACCTTTCATGGTGTAGATGGGCACTAAGAAAGGATTTTGGAAAATTCCCGTTATACAGGATGCTACAGGATGTTCCACTTTGTATGGGGATTTGTATAGGGCTGACGGTAGAGACACCATTTCAGGAGGGTAGTTACCTTCCATGGTGTAGGTGAGCACTAAGAAAGCATTTTGGAAAATTATCATTATAAATAAATATACAATACAGGGTGCTACAGGGTGTTTCAGTTTGTATGGGAATTTGTATAGGGCTGCAGGTAGATGCACCATTTTTGGAGAGTAGATAGCTTTCATTCATAGTGCATGTTGATAGTAAAAAGCAAGCGAACAGACTCTGACCCACTACGTCAGAAGATAAGTGAGCATGGAACAAAAAGTAAGGTCTACTGATAAATAAATACCTTGACACTTATATTAGTAATCCGTGACTTTCAAAATAAACGCACAACTATCTTAATCACGCGAACGAAGTCACGGGCAAAAGCTAGTCGAATTATAAACTGATATAGTGCGCCAATCTTTTCTGTTCCGGTGATTATCTTTGGAACTAAAACAGTTTTCATACGACAGTCCATTTTGACAGCTAATTTTGTATTGCAAGTGGCTCCTCTGTCACGACTGTCACCGGAACAGAAATGCTTGTGGCACTGTACCATCCTTCAAAAGCTGCCAAAGTGCTGCTGTCAAATATAGCAGGCCACTCAGAAAGTTTTTTTCTATAAGGCACTGGTCACTTGTTTTTTATATTTAATTAAATTATTTTATCTATAGAAGTTAGTTTTTTAGTTTCTCGAAACTTTCTGAGTGTCCCACGTATATTGAATATCATTTCCTTATATGACCGAAAGTGGCGCTGCTCAGGTTTTCATGCAAAATAATACGATCACGATAACGGTTTTCGTGCTAGGTCTAAAGAAATCAAATCAACTTATTTTAATTTTTAGTTTTTTGCATTCACAATGCAATTTTTATTACAGAAAAATGGAAAATGAAGTATTTAGAAAAAATCGACCCGTCTCACAACTATGTGTCCCATCGGAGCTACGGGAGCTTGTGAGACGGGTCGATTTTTTCTAAATACTTCATTTTCCATTTTTCTGAAATCAAATCAAATCAAATAAACTTTTTACACCAATAAATAAAAGCTGAAAACCAGTGTTTTGTTCTTTCGGGGCAAAATATACGCTGAGCTTTTGCCTCTTTGCGTCGCTGTGACAAACATGCACACATATAAGTACCTGCTTAAATATTTGCCTAGTTATTTTTGTTAGTCAGTAAGTAGTTGGTTTGTTTCTCCTTCCTTTTTTTCTTTTGTTCATGTGCATGTTATGTTTATGATGCAAATAAATGATTTTATCTATCTATCTTAATACACGAACAAGTACAAAAAAGACAAGAAAAATACACAATAGGCGGCCTTATTGCTACATAGCAATTTCTTTCAGGCAACCTTGGGTAAAAGAAATAAATCAATTCATGAACAAAATATTTTGACACCGGACAATACATGATTCTCGATAATAATTTGAAAAATACTAAACATCTTTTGACAACCTTCGATGAAAAAAGAACCATTGATCTGATAGTCACAGCTATTTTTTAACCGACTTCAAAAAAAGGAGGAGGATATCAATTCGACTGTATATTTTTTTTTATTTTTTATGTGTGTTACCTCAGAACTTTTTAGTTTATGAACCGATTTGGATAATTCTTTTTTTATTTGAAAGGTGACGCTTCTCGTGTGGTCTCATTCAAATTTCATCAAGAACTGACGAGAAGTTCTAGAGTTATCCTGAATAATGCGTATTTAAACTTTAGTTTGGTTATTTAGACGACTTCCTAATTCATCAAAGTGGGGATCATTTTCAAATTATTATTTTTTCGAAAGTTTGTACTTCTGATGTGATCTTATTAACACCAAGTCAGGAACAGGAGATAAAATCCCCAGGAAAATTGAGAGAAATTCTCTAATATAGGCAAGCCTTATGCGTTCCATTTATTTTTGAAGTTAGTCAAGTATTTGCATCTGGTAGTCATCGTCTCATACTTATGAGCTGGTGATGAAGGCTACAACTCCTTAACGGTTAGGAGCTGGAGAATAATTCATTAAGTATTAATCGTACGTATGAACTAATAGTTATATTCTTCAGGTTATTAGGGTGAGCTGATGATGAGAGGTGAAACTCCTCAACAGGTAGGAGTTATTATGATGTTTTATAAATAATAGGTCTTTACCTATGAAATTGCCGTTTTGTATGGAGATTTCTGTAATTATTTTTTTTCCATACTAACGTTTTTGTTATTATTTAACGACTAATATTATGTAAATTTACAAAATTTTACACACGTATTTATGGACATTTTAACTACTAAATGACACATTCGTTAAGAGAAAAAAATTATTTTTCACTAAGTTACAACTAATAAAGTACGAAATTCTGGAAACAAAAATAGTCGTAACTTTCGGAATAAGTTTTTTCTATGTAAATAATCAAATATCGTGGTTATTAAATTATCAAAAGTTGCTCGATACGATCTTAATGTAACGCAATATTAAAGAAATTATATATTTCTAATATTATAAAAGTTGTTAAGTTATATGTACAAAAGAAAAAAACGGCAATTTCATATGTAAAGACCTACTTCTTCTTCTTCTTCTTAACAATACGGGCGGTTTCCGCAACTCGACGTCTATTGCGCCTATTTTGCGTCCGGAGGGTGCGCGGCCAGATCACTCCAGCCAGCCCAGCTCAGCCAGGAACGCTCCAAGAGCTTTCACATTAGTGATCGCTTCCTGGACGCTGCCCGGCGAGCCGAGGTACCTCGCCCGGTAGGGGGCCACCCCCCTGCATTCCAGCAGTACGTGGGCAGCTGTTTCTTCTTCCTCCATGCATCCTCTGCATAGGGGACTGTCGGTGACACCTAAATTAAAAAGATGTCTGTTAAATTGTCCATGACCAGTAATGGCACCTGTTACCAGGCGAAGTTGCGGTCTGCACAGTTGTATCAGGGCCCTGGATAAACGCGCGTCCACGCGCGGCAGTGCGAGCTTCGCCTGTCTGCACGAATCCAGCGAGCTCCAGTTCTGTTGGTGTAATTCTGTAGTGCGTTCACGGATCTTATTTGCATACCAGCTCGTCGGGATGGGCGCGATCGGCTCTGGGCCAACAGGCGTCGAGCCGGATGCGCGTCTGGCCAGTTCGTCGGCTGCATCGTTTCCACGTGATCCGCTGTGACCTTTGATCCATTGGATAGTAATAGTATTAAGTGCACCTACTATATTTAAGGCGTGGTGACACTCAAGTAAAAGGCTCGAAGTGATGCGACTTCCCTGGAGAGCTTGTAGGACGGATTTACTGTCGGAGAGAATTAAGATGTCGCGGTCTTTTACCTCTCTTGTTTCGATTGCCCGAGCCGCCATTATTATGCCCATGCACTCGGCCTGAAAGACCGTGTTGTATGAGCCTAAGGGGGATGCAATTTGTATAATAGTAGTGGTACCACTTTTTAATAATCTATATAAATAATAATAATAATAAAATAAAATTTATTTGTCTCCCAAACAAAGGTCATTAAGTACATTACAGTAATATAATATAGGTAGTAAGTAACTTATTCTAAATAATACATTACAGGATGTAGATGACCCTTGGCGGAGAGACTGGCGCCTGAAATAGGTTCTCCGAGAACCCGTTAAATACAGGTCACCAATGCCCCACACCGCAGATTAAAACTACTGTATGTTTTTTTTTTTTTTTTTTTTTTTTTTTTTTCCCACAACGGGCCAGCACCCAGCCCTCATCACACCTGATGTTACTGTGTGAATGAGTGTGTATGTATGTTAGGTTTATCTCTGAGTGAAAGTGAGTAAGTGTATGTACATGATTTCTTTTTATGTAATTGCATGTTTATTATTGTAATTATGTGATTGGGTGGATGAAAGTTTCAGTGTCTTCGTAGTTTTTGGTTTTTAACCATTTAACAATGGTGGTTTTACAGCTTGCTCTGTGCAGAGGATATATATTTAAAATCTTATTTAGG
This sequence comes from Crambus lathoniellus, assembly GCA_949710035.1. Lineage (NCBI taxonomy): Eukaryota > Metazoa > Arthropoda > Insecta > Lepidoptera > Crambidae > Crambus > Crambus lathoniellus. The sequence goes on from OX453306.1 coordinate 24,968,876, forward strand.
CCATTATAAATAAATGGACCGAGAAAAATGAAAAATTTTTGGGAGTGGCTCGATTTGAATATCTGAGTGCTACAGACCTGGTGCTTCCTGCGTTTTTCCTTGTTAACTTCTAGACTGTAGGTCAGTTGGGAATGTTGTTTGAGTGCAGTACTAAGTATAAATGTTTGCCGTATGGTAAGGACATCCCACAATTTATACAGCTCAGTTGAAGGGAAACGATAGGGGAGGCCGGCACTAACCTTTAGGATGGCTCTCTGCGCTCTCTCAAGCTGGATGAGATGCGTTTTTGATGCTCCACCCCAAGAGGTGATACAATATTCGATTAATGAATGGCAAATAGCAAAATATACCATTTTTATTATTTTTTTATTGGAAATATGTTTTAAATTTTTAAATACATATATTAGTTTTCTAAGTCGTGTTACTAGAATTTCTATGTGAGGCTTGAAAGTTAAGGTTTCGTCCAATGTGACACCAAGGTATTTAATCGAATCTGTTCTTAGAAGGGAAGGACAGAGGCAATCAATAGAATCCGGAATACATGAATGAAGACGTATTGTAGAATCTGGTGGAGGAAGTAGGTCCGATCTATGGGCAAAGGCCATATATTTAGTTTTTGTTATATTGAGTGCTAGAACGTTGTCTCGAAGCCACGCGCTTATCTCTTTAAGGCCTTTTCGTGCGTAATCAAAAACTTCATCCCAGCTTTCACCACTAAAGAATACGGCAGTGTCATCCGCGAATGAGGTTATGGTTCCATTAGAAAGCTTCAAGTTACAGAGGCCATTCACGTAAACTAGGAATAGCGTTGGGCCATTAATACTACCTTGAGGTAGGCCACAAGTAACGGTTTGTTCGTCACTGATCCAACCATCGATTTTAACTCTTTGCTTTCTATTGCTGAGGTAGTCCTCATATAATTTAAGTGGTAGGCCTCTTACTCCTAGCAATTCCAGTTTATGCAACAGGCGAGGGATTGAGACAGTGTCAAAGGCTTTGGCTATATCGAGGAAGACGGTTAATCATTTTTTCTTTCGATCAAGATTACTTATGATTAGTTCAGTAAGGTTATGCACTGCGTCGTTCGTAGATTTACCTCTACGAAAGCCGTATTGGGAACTAGAAAGGAGATTATTGGCCTCCAAGAAATTTATTAACTGAGTGTTGATAATGCGTTCAAGAATTTTAGAGAGAGCTGGAAGTATTGATATCGGCCTGAAGTTGTTCACAAAGTCCCGCGCTCCCGCCTTGTGGATTGGCTTAATTAATGACGTTTTAAATGGTGATGGGAAAACCCCAGTAGAAATTGCGAGATTGCATATGTGAGTAACAGGTGCAACCAATAAGCAACTATATCTCTTAATGAACCTAGTAGAAATTTGATCGAAGCCTACTGCGCAGTTGTCTTTTAGTCCGGAGATTACTGAATGAACTTCGGTTTCATCCGTGGGAAGCAAAGCGAAAGAGTTTATTGGCGTCACTATTGTTTCACTACTAGACAGATTGAAATTAGGATGCGATGAGGTGTTTGTGAATTGTTTTGCTAATTTACTACCAACATTAGAAAAGAACTTATTTACTTCATTAACACTACCCACGGGATCGTCTAATGATACGAGACATGAGGAGTGGTCATTCTTTTTCCTTGTGTTACTTATATTTGATATAACTTCCCACAATTTCTTCTTATCCGACATAGATGACTCAATAATACGCTTTTCGTAATGTTGTTTAGCTTGTTTTAAAATGTTTTTACAGAAATTCCTATAACGTTTATAAGTAATCATTAAAACTGAATTGTTTGGGTCATTCTTTAATTTTTTGTGTAATGAATCTCTATTTCTTAGACATCGCAGCATACCCTCTGTTACCCATGGTTTCCTTGCAGTATGTCTTTTAGAGGAAATAAAGATTTTTGAATTCTGTTTTATAGCTGCACTTAGAAGATCAATCAATAAATTGGTAGCAACATTTACATCGTTACAATTTGTTATTTGGCTAAAGTCAATCAAAGACATATTTTTGTCAAGGTTATCATAATCGATGATTAACTTTGGGATACCCGTTTTGCTTACTGTTGGAATAAAATTTATTTTTAAAGCTACACCATCATGATCAGTGATGGTTGATTCTATGACACAACAAGTAGACTCTAGTTTGGATTTAAGCATCATATGGTCAAGGCACGTCTTACCGTGGGTAACCAAGGTGTGAGCAGGCAGAATACCGTGACTGGCCAGAACATTCAGATATTCATATGAGCGAGAATCGTTAGTGTTAGGCAAGATGTCAATATTGATATCACCACACACTATTATGTCTTTAAAATCCCTAAGGTCCGATAACAATGATTCAATGGAATTAACAAAACCTGTTGTATTTGTTTGACTAGGTGGGCGATAAATACATAGAATACTGGTAATTCTGTCTAATTTTATTAAAATACAATTGGCGTCAATGATTTGTGGTTCATCTACAACAATGTTTAGGTCATTTTTATAATAAATCACGACACCTTCATTTTGTGATTTGTGGTTTGTGGATGAAACATGACTATATCCACCAAGACTAGGAATAGGTTTAGATAATGTAAGCCAGCATTCAGTTAAAACTATAATGTCCCAATTTATATTCGATCTCTGAAGTAATATACAAAGAGAAAATTTTCAATGAATTCGGTGTATGTTTATTATGAAAATGTAAATTTAAACTTTCAATCTTGCATTTAAGTGATTTCGCAACTGAGATTGAATCTAAGCCTGTTACAATATTTTATGTTGTATGTTGAGGTCCTCTGAGAAGACACCCGACCCTGTGCCCGATGAGGTCTTGGAGCCGTCAGTGTAAATGAGGAGAGCCTTGTGTGTTTTCCCTGAGCTGATGTCGTCTATCAGGTGTATTCTGTATTTTTTGTCGAAAATGAAGGTTGGCTTGACCTTGTCGCATACTGCTTCGATAAGAGGGTCGTTTAGCCAGTCCTTCAGTAATACACTGAGATGTTTTACCCTTTCGAATTTTAGAGATCCCAGTTGTTTTAGTCTTAGTGCTGTTTTGGCTGCCTCCTGTTGAATGTGGAGATGCAGTGGTGTTAGGTTCAGCATTACCTCTAGAGCCGCTGTGGGGGCTGTGCTCATGCAACCTGTGAGAGCGCAGCAGGCCTGCCGTTGTAGTCCCTGTAGTTTTTTTGCGCCAGTGGTTTGAGCGGCCTTTGGCCACCATACTACAGATCCATAGCTTACCAGGGGTTTTATGATCGTGTTGTATAGCCAGAGGAATAGTTTGGGTGCTAGACCCCAGCGTTTGCCAATCATCTTCCGGCACTGCCATAGTATGACGCTGGCCGACTGCGTTTTATACTCCAAGTGGCTGTTCCAGTTTAGTTTGCTGTCTAGGATTATGCCTAGGTACTTTACCTCGTTAGATAGTTGTAGTGTAGTTCCAAACAGCTTCGGCAGACGGAAATCGCCTACCAGGCGCTTGTTCGTGAACATTACCATTTCCGTCTTCGTGGGGTTGACGGTCAGGTCTTGTCGTTGGCACCATTCTTCAACCTTTTTCAGGGCTGCTTGCATGGTGTTACAGGTTATGCCGGCCTGGTTACCTATGGTTAATATGGTAATGTCGTCCGCATACCCTATAGTATAGAAGTAGTTAGAGTTTAGATGTGATATCAGGTCGTCTACCACCAGGTTCCACAGAAGTGGAGAGAGCACACCTCCTTGGGGGCATCCCCTCGCCACCAGAGCTCTTTGGGTGACGTCTCCTGACACCTGTACCGTTCTATTACGTAACATGTTCACGATCCAGTCTATGAGTTGTTTATCAACACCGTGTCTCCTTAGTGCTGCCTCGATGCTGGTGAATGTTGTTTTATCGAAAGCGCCCTCTATGTCAATGAAGGTGCCTAAACAGATAAGTTTATTTTGGAGAGCCTCCTCTATCTTACCGACTAGTTGATGAAGAGCTGATTCTGTCGATTTTCCAGCGCTGTAAGCATGCTGATGTTTATGTAGTGGGAGGTTAGCCAACGCTCCACTTCGTAGGTACCACTCACACACTCTTTCCATTGTCTTCAACAGGAAGGTTGTGAGGCTGATCGGTCTGAAGGCCTTTGGATTAGTGTAGTCGGGTTTACCTGGTTTAGGTATAAACACTACCTTGACTTCTCTCCATAGGTGCGGAGTGTAGCGATGCGCCAAACAGGCTTGTAACAGACGGGTGAGGGCCGGAACTACCTGCTTCTCTCCCCATTGTAGTAATGCCGGAAAGATGTTGTCCGTTCCGGCTGCCTTGAAAGGGGAGAAGCTCTTAATAGCACTTCTTACCTTTTCAGGTGTTATTACCTGTTCGGCATGGTGCCAACAGTTTTCGGTGGGTTGCACAGGTTCGTCTTGCCAGCTTACCTGTTGTACTAGTTGACAGTCCGGAAAATGGGTCTGTATTAGGATAGCGTTTGTCTCCTCCTGGCAGCGAGACATCGTGCCATCGGGTTTCTTCAGGTTGCCTAGCGGGCCAGGACCCTGGTTAGACAAAACTTTCCTTACCCGATTTGCCTGTTTAGTGGAGCTTATCTCATTACTGAAGCTTCTCCAGGATGAGGTCCTCCAATACCTTATCTTGCGTTTATATTCAGCCTTAGCAGCCTTATATAGGTCCCAGTCGTGGTCGTCGCAGGTGTTCATTGCCCTGTTCAGCCTTTTCCTGACCAGTTCGCGTTGCCTTTCAAGCTCCGGACCCCACCATTGGTGTTTGCCGGAGCCTGCCGAGCCGGGAACTCTCAGGGGACAGGCGTCTTCAAAGCATTGTAATAAGGTGTTTGTGAATTTTACTACCTGTTCCTCTAGCTGCGCGGCGGTCGAGAGGTCCCACCTTTCGCAGCCTATGTCAAGTTGCTCTGCTAGGAGTGTTCTGTAACGTTGTCTGTTTGTTTTCCTTGGATACCTTTTAGGGCCAATAGTAACAGTAGGTACCTGTAAGTTGAAGAGTAGCCATCTATGATCTGAGCAAGAGGCTTCATCTGAGACGTGCCAGCCCGTTATCAAAGATGCCGCTAGCGGTGTTGCAAGTGTTAGGTCGACAATCGTCCCTCTACATCTCTTTGCGACGAAAGTCGGTTTGTTTCCTATATTAATTATTTCTAGATTGGTTGTAAGTAGAAATTCTACAAGATCATTACCTCTAGTGTTACTTTTCTCCTCTCCCCACAACGGATGGTGGGCATTGGAGTCTGTTGAGATGATCAGCTCAATGTTGTTTTCCCTGCAGTATCGAGCAAGCAATACGACCTCCTCAGGTGGCGCTCGCTCCCCCTCAGGCATGTATGCTGATGCTAGGACCAACTCCTGGCTGTTATTTCCATTGTTAATTTTCAGCTTAGTAGTGCTTAAATCTCTGGAACAGAAATTTAGTAAAGGCTGTGTTTCGATATCGTTTGATGTGTATATGCACGATCTTACATCACCACTGGCGGCATGTATGAGCTTACCTCCAATACTGGAGAGTCCTCGCACAGTGCCGCCCCTGATCCACGGCTCCTGGATCAGAGCGACCGTCGTTTTGTTAGTCTCCAGCCAGCGTCGGAGTTGAGCCGTTGCGGTTATGCTGTGCTGGAGGTTTGTCTGTATGAGTTGGGCCTTAGAAAGGGACGCCATCTTCGCAGACAACGTCCTCCAAGGCCAACTCGTCGAGCCCCAGCAGGAGTTCCTCGTTCGTCGGCGAAGCCTCTCTGCCGGAGGGGCCGGCAGCAGCAGCGTCGATTTGCATCTCCGCTGCGGCCGGCTCGGCGGTGTCGGTGGTAGCCGCCTGTGCGGCTGGTGTAGTCGTCGTGTCGCCACCGGTAGACTCGTGAGAGTGGTCGGTGGGTGGGGTGTCGACGAACTTGCCCTTGGCGTTCCTGAACTTCAGGTACACCGAGCCGGTTAGGAAACTGACTCGGCGACCCTTAGCTAGGATCACCGGCACGATGTCCACCGGCACCGACACGATGATGAAAGTGCGGTTGGTGGACTCTTGAGCTTGAAGCCCGTTCATGAGCCACCGTTCCACCTGAAGCTCTGGGTTTGAGAAATGCAGGACCTTACCTACCATTCCTTGCTCCCGCTTCCAGAGCTTGGGCAGAGCGAAACCACACTGGACCCTCTTCGGGACCTGCTCAGTTCTCAGAACACTGAGCCGTCCCACGTCCGTTATGTGGTGCCCCTCCGCCCACTCTGTCGCCCACTCCAGGGTTGTGTTGTTGGTGCCTGTCAGGTGTAAGCACCCGTCCTTGTACATGGGCTTCCCACAAAATGCGACTTTACCCGCTTCGTAGGTGCCCAGGAGTATTTGCTGCACCATAGCCTCCTCCATGTCAGCCTCGATCTGTTCGGCCACCGCCTTAGAGATATATCCCGAAGGCGATGTGATCACAAACCTGACCTCGTTGGACTTGGCCGCAACAGCAGCGTAGGATCGCGCCCCAGTCGAGGAACCGCTCGGCAGCTCTGCCTTCAGCTTTTTGGACTCGCCTCGAGGAGAGATCGTCTCATCCAGGCGGGCCCTTTTGGCTTTAGGCTTAGGCCGCGCAGCAGCTCCTGCGACCGGGGTGTTGAGGGGGGCCGTGGTGGCCTTGTGCCCTTGCGGGGGATTGGGAGCACGTCGGGTTGACTTGGGTGGGCGCGGGTTTCCCCGCCTCCCACTTTCCATCCTCCCTGGCGCTCCCAATCCTGTAGTAAGGTTCGGGTCTGTACTGGCAGGAGACGGCGCAGGTCCAGCCGGGTTTCCCCGACCATTCCCAGCGTCATCCCGCGGTCCCGACCCTCCCCCCGAGTGTGCATCGGTACTAGCTGGGAGCGGCAGAGGTTCGGTCAGGTTTCCCCGATCGTCCTGAGCCGCAGCCTGCGGTCCCGACGGCTTACCGGTGTTCGATTTACCGGGTTGGGCACCGATTGGCGTGGAAGGGCTACGATTTTTTGTCCTAGCCCTTCCTCGCCTCTTGCGCTTGCCCCCGGTCCGGTCAGCCGGTGGCTGCCCATCACGTGCCGGAGCAACGCCTACTCTCTTTTCAGAGGATTTGCGCTGCCGGCCGCGATCGCCAACCACCGTCCACCGGTCGTCGATCACCGACTGAATGGTGGCCTGCGGAGCAGGTGTAATTGGTTTAGAGGGCGCCGATTTCTCAGCCTCCCCCTGGTGTGTTCCCTCAGGTTTCCCTTCGGGAGTGGTGATCTCGCGCGGGGCTATCGATTGCTCGACCGTCCCGCGGGAGAGTGACCCAGCATTACCGGGTGATGTGGATTTGAACTGTGTATTATCCATGTCAAATTTAAAGTAAAAGTTCGTCTGGTCGGCTTCCCACCCTCCATGGAGCCCGCACATTTGGGAGTGCCCTGTATTAAAAGATACAGGGTGCACTAGGATTACCGACCAGATATAGGTGCAGAGAGTTAGTACTCAGGCGCGACATCAGAGATTCGAAGCGGGTGGCTGGGTCGCCGTTCAATTAGCTTCCCAGTGGCTCCACCTACTCTTACCCCTTCAGCATGGCCCTAACCATCCAGCAAAGCTGGACCCCCCCACACCTCGCCGCGACCCTCTGACGGGACGCGTGGCCGTTTCCTCCCTGACGCTACCCAGAAAGGCTACCGTTTCGGTTGAAATCCGGACCGAAGAGGGCGTGTTGTGTGACAAAGGTACTACCACCGACCCTGCCACACTCAACCCCCCAGGACTCCTTCATCCCCCCTTACGGCGTTCGACTGCACAGGCCGTAGTGCAGGAGGAGCTGTTACTCCACCGGTTCGCTCCCCTCCCTGCCGGTGGAGAAGGTGGCTGATAAGGAGTCAGCCGACAGGATAGAAAGGATGCTGGGAAAGGTAGGGAAGTGATTTGTAGGAAAGACGGGATAACGCCTGATTGCTTATCAGTTACATCTGTTTCTTAAGGAACCAAATCAATAACAGGCGGCACCGCGGGAAGGTTAGCAATCAGACTTGTCCTAGGGATCTTCACGACCTGCGCTCTCCCCTATGACCAAATGCTACGTTTCTATTTGGATTGAGTGATAGAAACGTAGAAGAGAAGCAAATATTGAGCGACATCCGTCCAATCAACATTGCTGCTCTTCCGCCCTTATTACCACGCCACCTATTACCATATGCACGAATGGACCTTCAGTTGTATTCCTTCAAGTTATCTAAGAAGCTAAAGATGGAAAGCTGAACTCCGTAACGGTTAGGATATTTACAACAATTTATCATAATAACCATGTAGTTTCGCTACGATTAGGTATTTACACTAAAAATCAAAAAATAAAACGTTTTTAAAAAAAATGTAACCGCCTTCAAAAAGAATCTTCAAACAAAATTATTAACAAACACTAAAAAACGAAAGAAATAATTAGAATTTTTAATTAAAAGGATGAAAATGTGTGACTTTTTCTAACTTATCTTGGTACTTAATGAACTGTTTGAAGTCGGTGCCAAGCCAAAAAGAATCAGAACGAATTATACTGAGTGAAATAACAAACATTTAAAAAAAACCCGGTCCCAAGCTTGAGGTGTAGGACGTATTTACCTCAAATACAGACCTATTAGTCGGTGCCAAGTCAAAAAGAATAAAAACGAATTATACTGAGTGAAATAACAAACTTTAAAAAAAAACCGGTCCCAAGCGTGAGGTGTAGGACGTATTTACCTCAAATACCTATTAAACTTGGCAACGACTTCAAACAGTTCATTAAGTACCAAGATAAGTTAGAAAAAGTCACACATTTTCATCCTTTTAATTAAAAATTCTAATTATTTTTTTTTCGTTTTTTAGTGTTTGTTAATAATTTTGTTTGAAGATTCTTTTTGAAGGCGGTTACATTTTTTTTAAAAACGTTTTTTTATGATGTAGCTATAATCTTATTTAAATTTTTACTTTTTTGCATTCACAATGCAATTTTTATGGTTGAAAAATGGAAATAGAAGTATTTAGAAAAAATCGACCCGTCTCACAACCAGCTCCGATGGGACTCGAACCCACGACCTTTCGCTATCCGGGCGACTGCTTTAACCACTGAGCTACGGAGTCGTTACGAGAAGCGTCGAATTTATCAAATACTTCTTACACGCTGTATTTCATCGTTAATTTCATCAATGTGAAGATATAAAAATACACGCGAAAGAAATACCTTTTCAGATATTTGACAACCGCTAAAGAAGAAATTACTATGGCAAGTTATTTAAATATTTACTTTTTTGCATTCACAATGCAATTTTTATGGTTCTCCGATCGGAGCTGGTTGTGAGACGGGTCGATTTTTTCTAAATACTTCATTTTCCATTTTTTGCTATATTCTGTTTACAAATGCATTTAACCTCTCGACTCTCAGGGGTATCAAATTACAGGCTCTTTCTTTACGTAAACAAAGCATCTTAGCGCGCGTTTGGGCTCTCCCAAACATCTGTTTGTGCGCACGACGACGGTAGTTACATTTATGAGCAGCATAAAGTCATAGCAGCGGATAAAACTTATCCGACACTTTAACGAGATGTTTTGTTTTTATAATCGACGTTCAAACTCAACTTTTGTGTAAACAAAAGACAATATCGATATTTTTTTTTCCCCATAGTTATCGATGAAATAACATATAAAAAGTACATAAGTATATTTAGAATGTACATGAAAAAACCTATCGGATAAAATTATAATATATGGAAAACCAATAATATTATATTTTTCGAAAAAAAATAATTCTTTTTTTTTTGTTTCAAATTTTCAAGAATTTTTATTGTTTTTTTTTTGTTACGGATCATATATTATATGGTATTTTTATAGGAAATAGAGTTTATTTCTCTTATAAACACCGAAAACCGCGTTCAAAACACATAAAAATTGAAATAATTGCAAAATAAAGTGCCACTTGAGCATCGGTGGGAGCCATTAAGCCTAATTCCAATGAAACTGAAATAGTCTAAAAGACTACTACTACTTGAAATGAATGTACCTCTTGCTAATATTTCACTTCAAATACAAGCTCCCATAACTTTGTGTCATAAACTGGTCACCCGTTAAATTATGAAGGGCACTTATATGTGTCTGTCATAATTTAATCCAGATATTCTGAACGCTAGGCTGTATTAAATCAATGGCTTTTAAATTAAATAAATTGATGGAGCAGGTACCCTTCATGAGGTGAAAACAGAAATGCTACCACAACAGTAGGTGAAGTTCAAAATTCTAATTATCGATTATTCTACATTTAGTTCTTCGGAAAAGTCACCATATATTTACCGTGATCGAACATAATGGTCAGACTTAGCTATTTTTTTTACTTGTGGCTATTATGTGAACAGCCTAAAGGCAGTGGTGGGCAAATAAATTTTTGAGGAGGGCAAGAAAAAATGCATTTTACGTATCATCTCACTACGTATTAGTTCCCCCTCCCCAGGATAGTAGTGGGCTGTAGTTTGCCCATCACGTGTGTGATATTACACATACAGGGTGTTCACGCGCGCTTGCGAGCGGGCAGTTGTCATTGTCAAGGTCACGAGACAATGCGCTCGGGCCGCGTGTAGGATCAGTTCGCCGTACGCCGCCGTGAGGCAAGGTTGTGTGTTTCTGTAGCGACGTGCCGCGTCAGGAAACCTACCCGTGTTGTGACCGAGATTTAGTTTTTGCACCTACTAGTGCCCGGTCGGGGTACGGACTTGTGACCCGTGTGTGTTCGCTTTGAAAAGCGCCGGGAAAGTTTTAGCTGTCTATTAGGGCATTGTGTAGTTATAAGAGTGTTAGCTATAAGAGTTTCCCATCGGGGGTTGAGTGAAGATCGTTTTGCCAGGCGCGCGCCGGCGAGACAGCGATCAGCCCCCCCTGGATTACGGACAGTATCTTCTACCATAAGGTAGGCCTAGCTTTTAAGTAACTTAATTTTGCATGAGAAACCTCCGTTTCAATAAACTGTGGAACACAGTCGATGGTCACCACAATTGTGCGTGATCATATTTTTGGTAGCAGAGCGTACCTAGAAATACCTAAAAAGCGTACCTAAAAATAAAAATTATTTTTTTTTGTTGAAATCTCGAGGGTATTCCGAGACGATTTGAAGTACTAAGAAATTGTTCTAGTAAATTCTCGAAGCGAATGTTTCTCACTTGGTGGATCCGATAATAGATAGACACTTATATAATTGTGGTCACATACTAGTGATTTGATACGAGTTTACTCGCCTAGATGTGTATATTTTTTTTGTGTGTCCGGATTTATTTGACGAATAGTTTCGTTCGAAAGTGTGTTTATTAGTACCACATACTAGTGATTTGATACGAGTTTACTCGCCTAGATGTGTATATTTTTTTTGTGTGTCCGGATTTATTTGACGAATAGTTTCGTTCGAAAGTGTTGTTTATTAGTACCACATACTAGTGTTTGTTCCGAGTCCGCTTGCCTAGTTAAAAAAGTGGAACTAGTTTTAATTATTAGTAGTATTAAATTACGAGTATTATTATTAAAAATAGTTTTGTTTTTGTTTGTTGATAACGGTTTAGTAGTTGATTTGCGAGGTTGACTTGGCCGTGCCGTGTATGCCATACCGTTAATCCTATACGTTTTGTTTATACCGTTATATTGTTAGCCCTTGAAATTGGTAAGTTGTTAATAATTTATGAAAATAGTAGGGTCCGTGTATGTCGTCCGAATTTTAATTGTGTTTTATATTATCGTGACGCGACCTATTTCTATTGTTTTTTTTTGTTGATGTTTACCACTTTTATAATTCTTTGTTTGCTTTGTTTATTAAACGGAGTATAAATGGCTCCTACGAATCCGCTCGCCGTATCCAGGGCTGGCATCCAAGGAGTTTTGCGTTGGCTTGCTTGTGCGGTCACATTAATAGACCGAGCCGACCGGGTAGGCGCGTTGCTAGCTCGGTATGGCGGGCTGGCAGCTCGGCTGCAAGACCTGGAGCGCCACGCCATGGAGTGTCGCGCGTATTATTTGGAAAACCCCCCAGCTGATGATGCCGTGTCGGAACAGCTGGAGCAGGATGTAGCCCAGGCCTATGAGCTGGCTGACCAGTTCACGGAGGCGGCTGAGAGGGCCCTGGCTGTTCGGAAGGGGGAGCCGGTTTTGAGCGGGGAGGTCAAACCTACCCCGACGGCGTTGCTAGGCCGATTGCCTACGTTGGAGATTCCCACTTTTAATGGGAATCTGTCAGCCTGGATGGGCTTCATTAATTTGTTTGACAGTTTGGTGGATTCACGACGGGACTTATCCCCTAGCGAGAAGTTGGCCTATTTGCGCTCCTCCCTGCGAGGAGAGGCCAGCGCGGTAATCCAGCACCTGCTCATCAGTGACGACAACTACCAGGTGGCTCGCCAGCTTCTGGTTAGCAGGTACCAGAATGTCCGGTTACTGGCGGGCACCCACGTGGCCACGATTTTGGCCCTCCCGCGAATCACGCGGGTACACCTGTTACGGAGGGAGTTGCTGAACCCGCTACTGTCAGCGGTCAACTCCCTAAGGCGATTGGACCTGCCGGTGGATCAGTGGTCCTTTATACTGCTGCACATAGTCCTCGCCAAATTGCCCGCTGAAATGAAGGGGCGTTTCGAGCAGAGGTACGGAGGCGACAGCGCCTCGTATCTCCCGCCCTTCGCGGACCTCCTTCGTTTTTTGGAGGACGAATGTAGGGTGACGGACCACCTGGAGCCCGCCCCGGTTCCAGGTGTTGGTCGTATGGTGGCGGCGAGGGAACAGCCCCGTCGCCCGACCAATCGCTATGTTTGGGGGGACACATGCAGTCGGCATGTCCCCAGACAGAGGATTGTCGTCTTTGCGGAGGGAGGCATCACCCCCTCCTTTGTTTGGACCGCAAGGACGCCGGGAGCGACCGGGGTTCGAATTCCTCGCGCACGGGCGGGGGCCCGGCAGCCCGGAACCGGTCCCCTAGAGATTCGGCGGGGCTTAGCCCCCCCGTTCAGTCCCCCCCGGAGAGGGGGAACTATAGGAGAGACCCCCCCGCCACGGGCGGGGGTAGGGGGGTACCACAAGAGTACGCCACGGTGGCGATGGGCACGGGCCCTATTTGCTACTCCCCCCCCCCCTAATGGAGAGGCCTCGATTGGGGTACTATGTACCGAGGCACGCCCCACACGGGTATTACCCTGCACCTAGGAGTGCTGTTGGTCGGGGCCAGTATGTACCCGATTGGGACCCGCTCGCCCGGTACGAGCGTCCCACATTTGGCGCGCCGACTCAGGCGCGAGGGGGACAAGTACCCCCCCAAAATTTTTAATGGCGCCCCTGTCGGACCCAACCACCCCTCCGGAGCTTGTGCTGTTGCCAACAGCCTCCGTGAATGTTTGGGGACCTAAGGGCAATGTTGTCACGGTGCGTGCCCTTTTGGACTCAGGTGCCCAGGGGTGCATAATGTCCAGGTGGCTTGTCCGACAGCTGGGTCTTTTGCTTGTGCCGCATCACGAAGCGGTACGGGGGGTGGGAGACTCGCGGATCCCTGATCCGATTGGTCGAGTTGAGTTCTCCTTCTCCCCCCACTTCGCGCCAAGGCCGAAGATCGGTGCTTCGGCGATAGTCTTTGATAAGGTGGTTGGACCACTCCCGCAAGTGCGAGTGCCGCCACCCACGATTGAGCTGACGTCTGGACTGGCTTTGGCTGATCCTTCCTTCCACCGACCGGGCCCAATACACTTGTTGATTGGTGCGGATGTCCTCGGTCGTGTACTGTGTGGAAGCAAGCGAGTTTTGCAGACAGCCGATCTTGTCGCCTTGTCCTCGTCGCTGGGTCATGTGGTGATGGGAAAGGTACCACAGACACCAGAGACCCCGTCGGTAGACCGCCAGACCATTGTCGGTTCTACTTTGTCCGACGTTCTCCAAAAGTTTTGGGAGGTGGAGGAACCTCCCACTGCCAAGCGGTTGGATCCGTTAGCCGAGGAGTGCGAATTGTTCTACCAGAACAACACTGGGCGCCTCCTCTCGGGTCGCTTGATTACCCGCTTGCCCTTCTTGGCGGTTCGCCCTCCTTTAGGGAGCTCCCGACCGATGGCCGAGAAGAGATTGTTGTCCATGGAGCGTAGGATGGCCAGGGATCCCGCATTCAAGGAGAAGTATATAGACTTCATGCGGGAGTATTTGGACCTTGGGCACATGTCCATCTCGCAGTTGGACTGGCGTAATGTGGAACATTACTTCCTGCCACACCACGCTGTTTTGAAGACTTCCACTGGGAAGATCCGCGTGGTCTTTGATGGTTCAGCGCCCACGTCAACCGGAGTGTCGTTGAATCAGTGTCTGCATGCGGGGCCGAAGTTGCATCACGATGTCTGTGATGTTTTGACCAACTTCCGCCGGCACGCTGTCGTCTTTGTGGCCGATATCCGCATGATGTTCAGACAGACCGTGATTCACCCGGAGGATAGACGATACCAGCTCATCCTTTGGCGTGAGGATCCCCAGGATCCGATGTTGGCTTACGAGCTGAACACCAACACTTATGGTTTGCGGTCGAGCCCCTTTGTGGCGATCCGTTCGCTTTTGGAGCTCGCAGAGCGCGAACGGCTACGCTATCCCCGGGCATCTGCTCTTATTGAGGGGGGGGGGGGCCTTATTTGTCGACGATATCTGCACGGGGGCCTCGAGCTTAGATGAGGCTCTCGTCTTACGTGATGAGCTGATTGCGCTCTTGAGGGCTGGTGGCTATGAGTTGCGGAAGTGGCTGTCTAACTCACCGGACCTATTGGCAGATTTGCCTAAGGACCACCAGCAAGAGCCGCTCCTCTTTGAAAATCCGGAGACTCCAGACATGCTGTCTGTTTTGGGAGTCCAGTATCGACCAGTCCCGGATTTGTTCACATATAGATTGGAACTGCCAGACCCAAAGGTCTGGACTAAACGCACGGTGCTGTCCACGGTAGCCCGTACCTTTGATCCGAACGGTTGGCTCAGCCCTGTAGTGTTTTCGATGAAGTGCTTCCTACAGGAGCTCTGGGCTGCGGAATTGTCATGGGATGAGCCCCTCTCTGGTAGCCTCCTACGAGAGTGGGTGGGGTTCGTGTCATCCCTACCCGACGTCAATCGGGTTTGTATACCGAGGCAAATGCTGCCTTCGGGAAAGTTTAAAGCCTCCCTGCACGGCTTTTGTGACGCGTCCGAAAGCGGATACGCGGCAGCCGTTTACATCCGAACGGTGGATGCAGCAGGCGTTGTCGCCGTACACTTAGTTACGGCCAAGAGTAAGGTCGCCCCCCTTCGGACTAGGCTAACCATTCCGAAGTTGGAGTTGTCCGGCGCCACTCTCTTAGTACGGCTACTCAATCATGATGCCGACACCTTGGGAAACGGTGTCGACTTGGAGTCGATATTTGCGTGGTCTGACAGCCAGGTCGTCCTTTGTTGGCTGAAGAGTTCAGTCCACACCCTTGAGGTTTTTGTGGCCAACCGGGTCTCACAAATTCAGACTTCAAAGGCCCCGTTGATTTGGCGCCACGTACCGGGCGAATTGAACCCCGCAGATTGTGCCTCCCGCGGCTGCGAGGCGCCTGAGTTAGTGGACCACCACCTATGGTGGAGTCCATCATGGTTGTTACGGCCTGAGCGCTCATGGCCTGCCACCCCGGCTGTGGCCAGAGTCCCAGACCTAGGCATGCGTGTTCACGCCGTGGAGACGGTGGCGGCTCCGCAGATGGAGTTTTTGTTAGACCGCTACAGTTCTCTTGATAAGTTGCTCGGCGTGACTGCTTGGATGAGGCGCTTTGTGCGAAATTGTCGCCAGCCTCAGGAGAAATCGTTGTCTCCGGTCCTCGCCCCACAAGAGCGGCAAGACGCTCTGTTGCATTGGTTGCGAGTGACGCAACAGCGAGAGTTTGAACCGGAGCTGGAAGCCCTGCGCTCAAGTAAGTCCAAGTTGAAGGGACCCTTGGTGCGGTTGAACCCCTTCTTGGACAGTACCGGATTGCTGCGTGTCGGAGGTAGGCTCAGACATGCCAACCTGCCGTACGGATCACGCCACCCTTTGTTGCTCCCCAAGGATGGACCGTTAGTTAGACTGTTGATTACAGACCGACATGTAAAGAATGCTCATGCCGGTTGTAATGCTTTGACCGCGCTCCTCCAACGAGAGTTCTGGATTTTGTCAGCGCGGAGAATAATCCGATCCGTTATTTTTCGTTGTCTCCCGTGTTATCGTTTGCGCGCCGATACGATGCAGCCCCAGATGGGTGATTTGCCTGCCGATCGAGTGAACGAATCGATGCCCTTCTCAGGAGTTGGAACGGATTTTGCGGGGCCATTTACCGTTAAGACATCGCGGCTTCGTAATGCTAGAACGGAAAAGGCTTACTTGTGTGTATTTGTTTGTTTGGCCACTAAAGCGGTCCACCTGGAGGTGGTTAGTGCCCTCACCACAGAAGCCTTTGTAGCCACGTTGAATCGTTTTGTGTCTCGCCGCGGAATGCCGTCGTTAATCAGGTCCGATTGTGGAACCAATTTCAAGGGCACCGATAGGTATTTAAAGGAAGTTTGTGAATTTTTGGATAGGAATAATTTTGAGATCGGATCCACACTCTCTCGCAGAGGGGTACGATGGCAGTACTCCCCGCCATCCTGCCCCCACTGGGGAGGGATTTTTGAAGCAACTGTAAAGGCCGCTAAAACTCACCTTCGTCGCGTTATTGGGGAGACGGTCCTCACGTTTGAGGAACTCGCGACCGTATTTTGTAAGGTTGAGGCGGTCCTCAACTCGCGTCCGTTGTGTCCGTTGTCTTCGGACGCGAATGATTTAGAGGCCCTTACGCCGGGCCATTTTTTGATTGGCAGACCGCTTAACGCCTTGCCGGAATATCCTTATTCCGAAGTGCCATCCGGACGGCTCTCGCGATTTGAATTGCTCCAGCAGCTTACGCAGAGTTTTTGGCGCCGTTGGCATCTGGAGTATTTGCACATTTTGCAGCAACGCGTTAAGTGGTCGGATAGGACGACCCCACCCAAGACCGGAGACCTCGTGTTGGTAAAGGATCCAAACCTGCCGCCCCTCCGCTGGCGTTTAGGACGCATTGTTCAGCTTCATCCGGGGTCGGATGGTGTGCCCAGGTTTGCCGAGGTCCTGGTGGGGGACTCTGTTTTGAAGCGAGCGATCGCCACCCTCTCTCGCCTACCCTTAGATTGAGTTGGCGGACAGTTTGCTACTGTCCGGGACGGGGGGATGTTCACGCGCACTTGCGAGCGGGCAGTTGTCATTGTCAAGGTCACGAGACAATGCGCTCGGGCCGCGTGTAGGATCAGTTCGCCGTACGCCGCCATGAGGCAAGGTTGTGTGTTTCTGTAGCGACGTGCCGCGTCAGGAAACCTACCCGTGTTGTGACCGAGATTTAGTTTTTGCACCTACTAGTGCCCGGTCGGGGTACGGACTTGTGACCCGTGTGTGTTCGCTTTGAAAAGCGCCGGGAAAGTTTTAGCTGTCTATTAGGGCATTGTGTAGTTATAAGAGTGTTAGCTATAAGAGTTTCCCATCGGGGGTTGAGTGAAGATCGTTTTGCCAGGCGCGCGCCGGCGAGACAGCGATCAGCCCCCCCTGGATTACGGACAGTATCTTCTACCATAAGGTAGGCCTAGCTTTTAAGTAACTTAATTTTGCATGAGAAACCTCCGTTTCAATAAACTGTGGAACACAGTCGATGGTCACCACAATTGTGCGTGATCACAGGGTGTTAGGGGCACCCTTGCAAAAACTTTAACCATGGCTTCAGGCCTTCATGCTGAACAACGCATTCCGACGTTCGACGTCGTTCCGTGGGCAAGCCCCCTACAGGTGGACCGACGATCTGGTCAAGATCGCGGGAAGCCGCTGGATGCGGGCGGCGCAGGACCGATCGTTGTGGAGATCGCTAAGCAGCTAGCCATGGTTAAAGTTTTTGCTAGGGTGCCCCTAACACCCTCTATATACCTACATTTTAAATATTTTTAACCGACTTCTAAATCAAAAAGGAGGAGGTTCTCTATTCGTCTGTATGTATGTTTTTTAACCGACTTCTAAATCAAAAAGGAGGAGGTTCTCTATTCGTCTGTATGTATGTTTTTTTTTTGTGTATGTCCACCGATTACTCGAAGACGGCTGAACCGATTGAAATAGTTCAAACGTTATTACATCAGGTTGGTTTCCAAGTAGGTCCCATTTTTTGAAATTTTGAAATCGGTTTAGTAGTTTTCAGGAAATCTTGAAAATACTGTCGTTTTCGTTACCACTTTATGTGAATTTAATACGTAATTTAATACGGAACTGTAACAACAAGATAAAAAATACATGAATAACAAAAAGTAGGTAGGTAAGTAGGTAGTAGTGGGTATGATGATGAAAACTTACCCCTTTCCAAGGGTCAAGGGTTCCACTTATTTAAAACTATAACAAACAACTCAAACTGGTATAAAAAACTGGTAATGCTCCGAGAGCTCTGTACGGCTTGGTGATTTTAGTAGAACTGAATCAAAAATGATGAACAGGACACGTGAAACGAAGATTTTGAATTTGAATTGAAAGAACAGGATAGGATTCGATAAAATTAATGGCCAGTATGTAGAACAAGATGGAGTTTCCAGCCATCATGGAGTTTTTAAACATCCATAATGACTGGTACGAATCGACATCGTTACATCTTTAGGCATAACTCCTTTGTTTAGAAACCGATTTAGATGATTCTTGTTTTGTTAAAAAGGGGATACCTTAAGGTATTTTAACCGACTTCGAAAAAGGAGGTTTTGAGTTTGATCACATACCTATTTACCAGAAAACACGCAATTTTTTCCACGATGCACTAAAAAGAGTGAAATAAAAATTATTTTTATAAAAAAATAAAACCGCCTTCTAAAAACCACATCAAAAAAGTAAGAAATAATTCCTCACCAAATAAATAACGTAAGTACTTTGAAATCGGGCGGGTTTTAACAAAAACAACAAAAAATTGTACATGTTTCACGCCCGACTTCAAAGTACTTACGTTATTTATTTGGTGAGGAATTATTTCTTACTTTTTTGATGTGGTTTTTAGAAGGCGGTTTTATTTTTTTATAATTTAAAAAATAAATTTAGAAAAAAAACTGCAAAATACACTACAGATTGTGGTTAAGTACTTTGCTTATGTTTTTATAGAAAGCTGAAAAGGTAAATCGAATAAAATAGGTGATTGGTTTTCTTTCGTAATTATTATTATTTAATCAAAAATTTACTCAATTTTACAAAAGCCACTAGATTGGTAACGACTCTAAATTTATTTATTGAAAAAGTTTAAGGCAGTCATCAGTATGTTCTTTTATTCTTGCGCACGGGCCTACCTCGAACCACTGTGTGCAAGTCTGAAAAAAGAAAAAGAAAGAGTTATACATGAAATGGAATAAAAGATTTTTTTTTACAAATCACATTAACAATACAAGAATATACATAGGACATACAGTTTTAGCAAAAACTTAAAGCCTTAAGGCCTATATCCAGCAGTGGGCGTCGTTCGGCTGACATGATGATTATCTATTCTGGCACAACTGACAACACATCCAGCTAGAGTTCCTGTACATGCGACCTGACCTAACTAAGAGAAACTTACCCTGAACAACTGTAATTCTATACAATTTCTCCACATCTTAACTTCGCAAGTTTCATTTTGACCCATTCTTTTGAAGTCCTTTTCAATACATTCTTCTTTTACAGCATTAATAATTTCCTCTGAGTTTTTATATATATTTTCGACTCTTTCTGTTGCTTTATCCATAATTATCTTCCCATCGGCTGTTCCTATACCACTGTTTATAGCAATGCATTTATCGCGGTCACACTGAAATTATTAGAAAATTTAAAAAGTAACACCATCACCTGGATTTACAGCTTAGCTTATGAACTTCTATTTCGA
Organism: Crambus lathoniellus; assembly: GCA_949710035.1. NCBI lineage: Eukaryota > Metazoa > Arthropoda > Insecta > Lepidoptera > Crambidae > Crambus > Crambus lathoniellus. Next base: position 24,988,750 of record OX453306.1, read on the forward strand.
ATAGCAGTATAGACCAACAAAAGGAAATAGGCAGTAAAATATGTGTATGCTATTTAAGATAAAGGTAGCAAAATGCTTAAATTTTTTGTAGTAGTGAAAAATATCGTCCCTTTGCAGGACAGCGCAAACATTGAGCCATACTGCCAATTCTTGAATATTATTATAGTTTCATATGTTTTCATAAGAATGTAGGTGTGTTATGTTACATTTCAATGCTACTTAGAGTATTTGGCATCAAGTATGGCGAGTCAGCCTTCTTAGTAATTCTTGCTGAGGTAGTCACTACTACAATAAAACACTCGGCATCACTTTGCCGAGATAGCGCATAATTTTAATAATTCCACACATCGTCCAGTTGCGTAGACACTTGGGGCCCAAAACCACACCTATCTTGAGTCACAAAGTCCACTATGAAACAATTAGCGATTCATAAAAATATCCACATAACCGAACCCGACAAAATGACGCCAAAAACTCCTTATTTTTTTTAAATTGCCAAGACAATTTCAATTCTTGACAAATTCGTAATCCACACAATGAACCACTAACAATCACATCATTTTAATTTTATTTGCATTTGTAATGCTAATTTTATAAGAAACACAAGAATAAAATAACAGTCCATTATTTATCTAAAATCTAAAATAATAATGTTATCTTAAAGCTAAAGATAATACTCACGGTTGTGCCATTTTGGGTTACTCGACTACAGTCTCTAAAATTATTGATTATATTTGGAGGAGTGCGAGGCAGCGTCTTGCAGCATTTTAAATCCTATAAAAAAGAAATAATTACAAAATTGAAAATGAAGTATTAAAAAGGCGACCCGTCTCACAACTAGCTCCGATGGGACACGAACCCACGACCTTTCATTGTCCGGGCGAATGCTCTAACCACTGAGCTACAGAGTCTCATAGCTAGTTGTGAGACGGGTCGACTTTTTCTAATACTTACTTCATTTTCAATTTTTCAATAATAACAAATTGCATTGTAAATGCAAAAAAATAAAAAATAATTTAAAAATAAATTACTTATCACCAGGGTTGAAGAGTCCAAAACTGTGTCCACGGTGCGGCAGCGTCGCGGCAGCTCTCGTCATACGTTCGTCGTTCATGCGGTGCGCGCGGCTCCGTGGACACAGTTTTGATTGATTCTACGCAAGATGCAAGCATTCGTCATGCAATAGTCAATTGACGAAAGCGTGCACATGACGTGCGGTTACGTGGAGAGTAGGCCTAAGCCTCTTCGCACACGTGCAACCGACCACAACCACAAAACGCCTATATCGACGACCTATACGACCTATATCCTGTAGTTTTCATACATTTTGTATGAACTCAAAGCACACGGTTGACACCCGTCGCCGCCGCCGCTAGTCCTCACTTGTTTTTTTTTAGCTTCAAGTGGCGGTGTGTGTGGCTGTCGCGTGTGGCTCGTATGCGGCGATGGTAAAGCCTTCTGTCCACGTAACCGCATGTCATGCGCACGCTTTCGTCAATTGACGATTGCAAGACGAATGCTTGCATCTTACGTAGAAACAACCAAAACTGTGTCCACGGAGCCGCGCGCACCGGATGACGAACGCATGACGAGAGGCTGCCGCGACGCTGCAATCGTCAATTGACGAAAGCGTGCACATGACGTGCGGTTACGTGGAGAGTAGGCCTAAGCCTCTTCGCACACGTGCAACCGACCACAACCACAAAACGCCGCCACCGACCTATTTCCTGTAGTTTTCATACATTTTGTATGAACTCAAAGCACACGGTTGACACCCGTCGCCGCCGCCGCTAGTCATCACTGGTTTCTTCTTTTACTTTAAGTGGCGGTGTTTGTGGCTGTCGCGTGTGGCTCGTATGCGGCGATGGTAAAGCCTACTGTCCACGTAACCACACGTCATGCGCACGCTTTCGTCAATTGACGATTGCAAGACGAATGCTTGCATCTTACGTAGAAACAATCAAAACTGTGTCCACGGAGCCGCGCGCACCGTATGACGAACGCATGACGAGAGGCTGCCGCGACGCTGCAATCGTCAATTGACGAAAGCGTGCACATGACGTGCGGTTACGTGGAGAGTAGGCATAAGCCTCTTCGCACACGTGCAACCGACTACAACCACAAAACGCCGCCACCGACCTATTTCCTCTAGTTTTCATACATTTTGTATGAACTCAAAGCACACGGTTGACACCCGTCGCCGCCGCCGCTAGTCCTCACTTGTTTTTTTTTAGCTTCAAGTGGCGGTGTGTGTGGCTGTCGCGTGTGGCTCGTATGCGGCGATGGTAAAGCCTACTGTCCACTTAACCACACGTCATGCGCACGCTTTCATCAATTGACGATTGCAAGACGAATGCTTGCATCTTACGTAGAAACAATCAAAACTGTGTACACGGAGCCGCGCGCACCGGATGACGAACGCATGACGAGAGGCTGCCGCGACGCTGCAATCGTCAATTGACGAAAGCGTGCACATGACGTGCGGTTACGTGGAGAGTAGGCCTAAGCCTCTTCGCACACGTGCAACCGACCACAACCACAAAAAGCCGCCACCGACCTATTTCCTGTAGTTTTCATACATTTTGTATGAACTCAAAGCACACGGTTGACACCCGTCGCCGCCGCCGCTAGTCCTCACTTGTTTTTTTTTAGCTTCAAGTGGCGGTGTGTGTGGCTGTCGCGTGTGGCTCGTATGCGGCGATGGTAAAGCCTACTGTCCACTTAACCACACGTCATGCGCACGCTTTCGTCAATTGACGATTGCAAGACGAATGCTTGCATCTTACGTAGAAACAATCAAAACTGTGTCCACGGAGCCGCGCGCATCGGATGACGAACGCATGACGAGAGGCTGCCGAGACGCTGCAATCGTCAATTGACGAAAGCGTGCACATGACGTGCGTTTACGTGGAGAGTAGGCCTAAGCCTCTTCGCACACGTGCAACCGACCACAACCACAAAACGCCGCCACCGACCTATATCCTGTAGTTTTCATACATTTTGTATGAACTCAAAGCACACGGATGACACCCGTCGCCGCCGCCGCTAGTCATCACTTGTTTCTTCTTTTCCTTTAAGTGGTGGTGTTTGTGGCTGTCGCGTGTGGCTCGTATGCGGCGATGGTAAAGCCTACTGTCCACGTAACCGCATGTCATGCGCACGCTTTCGTCAATTGACGATTGCAAGACGAATGCTTGCATCTTACGTAGAAACAACCAAAACTGTGTCCACGGAGCCGCGCGCACCGTATGACGAACGCATGACGAGAGGCTGCCGCGACGCTGCAATCGTGAATTGACGAAAGCGTGCACATGACGTGCGGCTACGTGGACAGTAGGTCTAAGCCTCTCCGCACACGTTCAACCGACCACAACCACAAAACGCCGCCACCGACCTATATCCTGTAGTTTTCATACATTTTGTATGAACTCAAAGCACACGGTTGACACCCGTCGCCGCCGCCGCTAGTCATCACTTGTTTCTTCTTTTACTTTAAGTGGCGGTGTTTGTGGCTGTCGCGTGTGGCTCGTATGCGGCGATGGTAAAGCCTACTGTCCACGTAACCACACGTCATGCGCACGCTTTCATCAATTGACGATTGCAAGACGAATGCTTGCATCTTACGTAGAAACAATCAAAACTGTGTCCACGGAGCCGCGCGCATCGGATGACGAACGCATGACGAGAGGCTGCCGCGACGCTGCAATCGTCAATTGACGAAAGCGTGCACATGACGTGCGTTTACGTGGAGAGTAGGTCTAAGCCTCTCCGCACACGTTCAACCGACCACAACCACAAAAAGCCGCCACCGACCTATTTCCTGTAGTTTTCATACATTTTGTATGAACTCAAAGCACACGGTTGACACCCGTCGCCGCCGCCGCTAGTCATCACTTGTTTCTTCTTTTACTTTAAGTGGCGGTGTTTGTGGCTGTCGCGTGTGGCTCGTATGCGGCGATGGTAAAGCCTACTGTCCACGTAACCACACGTCATGCGCACGCTTTCATCAATTGACGATTGCAAGACGAATGCTTGCATCTTACGTAGAAACAATCAAAACTGTGTCCACGGAGCCGCGCGCATCGGATGACGAACGCATGACGAGAGGCTGCCGCGACGCTGCAATCGTCAATTGACGAAAGCGTGCACATGACGTGCGTTTACGTGGAGAGTAGGTCTAAGCCTCTCCGCACACGTTCAACCGACCACAACCACAAAAAGCCGCCACCGACCTATTTCCTGTAGTTTTCATACATTTTGTATGAACTCAAAGCACACGGTTGACACCCGTCGCCGCCGCCGCTAGTCATCACTTGTTTCTTCTTTTACTTTAAGTGGCGGTGTTTGTGGCTGTCGCGTGTGGCTCGTATGCGGCGATGGTAAAGCCTACTGTCCACTTAACCACACGTCATGCGCACGCTTTCATCAATTGACGATTGCAAGACGAATGCTTGCATCTTACGTAGAAACAACCAAAACTGTGTCCACGGAGCCGCGCGCACCGGATGACGAACGCATGACGAGAGGCTGCCGCAACGCTGCAATCGTCAATTGACGAAAGCGTGCACATGACGTGCGGTTACGTGGAGAGTAGGCCTAAGCCTCTTCGCACACGTGCAACCGACCACAACCACAAAACGCCGCCACCGACCTATATCCTGTAGTTTTCATACATTTTGTATGAACTCAAAGCACACGGTTGACACCCGTCGCCGCCGCCGCTAGTCCTCACTTGTTTTTTTTTAGCTTCAAGTGGCGGTGTGTGTGGCTGTCGCGTGTGGCTCGTATGCGGCGATGGTAAAGCCTTCTGTCCACTTAACCGCACGTCATGCGCACGCTTTCATCAATTGACGATTGCAAGACGAATGCTTGCATCTTACGTAGAAACAATCAAAACTGTGTCCACGGAGCCGCGCGCACCGGATGACGAGCGCATGACGAGAGGCTGCCGCGACGCTGCAATCGTCAATGAGTCACACCAATGATTTTTGTTATCAGCATATCTAAAAAATATGTAACTCGAGAAAAAAGAATCTGTTTTTATTTTTTTCCTATCTTCAAAAATGACTGAGATATTAAACGTTAAAGTACGGCCTCCGAGGAAAATTTGGGCGAACCAATGGCATTAACGTGTGACGTCACGTCGCACTTCCGTATACCTACATAGAATCCTTTGGCTATCTATATAGTTGCTTTATTTTTCTTAAAGTCGATCAATGAAATGTTTAAGTTATTTTGTATTGAGCCCATGTGAAAAAACACCTTCAAATAATGTTTTATTTTCGTGAATAATAAATTAAATCAACTTTCGTAATGGCGGGCGGGATTCTGTCAAAACATATAGCAACCGTCAAAACAAAATGTACTTACAACCTTAACTGACTTGGTAGTTAAATATGCACCCTAAAAACTGACAGCCATTTCGATAATTTTATACTGCTACTGGCGCCTCCACCACTGGGTCAGATAAGTTTGTGGGATAAAATCGACAGTAGGTGACAGTTTTAGAGTGCGCCTGCGCGCGGTCGAAATCGAATACTAATCATTTACCATAACCTTAGAACGAAGAAAATGTACTGTAACTAACGTCAAAAACGCACGAGTTGCGCGAAGATTGCGCACAGACGAACTCTATGTAGGTACAGTTAGACGGAAATCACCCGCAACAACCGCAAACGGAGATGTCAGTGCGACTTGACGTCATCGCAATAGCGCGCAAGGAAAGCAAATTTTCAAAAGCTGGTGAAACTTTGCAACGCTGTATCTTTGGAAATCCTGGCTAGATTTCGATGAAACAAAAACTATTAGTACTTGCACGAGTTCGCGCATTAAATGCAGTAATTTTTATAGTCATATTTTGATGTGTTGGTGTGACTCATTGACGAAAGCATGACGTGCGGTTACGTGGAGAGTATGCCTAAGCCTCTCCGCACACGTGCAACCGACCACAACCACAAATTGCCGCCACCGACCTATGAACTCAAAGCACACGGTTGACTCCCGTCGTCGCCGCCGGTAGTCGTCACTGGTTTCTTTTTTTAGCTTCAAGTGGCGGCGTTTGTGGCTGTCGCGTGTGGCCCGTATACGGTGATGGACGGTAAGTCATAGAATGGAAAATCTACTATGGGACTGTGTTTTTTTTATTAAAATTTTTCCTATTACTGTTATTGCGTTTTACAACGCAAATCTGTAAGTATTGGTTTTTTTTTTAAAATCATACGCATAAAAAATAATTTAAAATCATAAAATATTTGTGCCTTGTATAAATTTTATTAGTGTACTTACCACGGGTCTAAAGCATTTCTTCTTGAATTCCTCCGAAGTATCCTTAAAAAGTTATAATTTTTAAGTTTCATTATCTTAAAAATTGCATAATTAGAGAAGTGTATTATTTATATTTAATCATATTAACCATCATGATATTTTCTTTATTCCATACGAAAAGAGTTTTTTTTAAATATTTTTTTCATATTAATACTGTTTAAGCATTTGACTGCCATCTTGCTTAACAGACAAGATGCAGCCTAGGGTTAGCATGCTTACCCAGTAGGTGCCCATTCACTCTTGCCTTGAAGAGGCCAAGGTTGTAATGATCGGGGAACACATGCGCAGGCAGCGTATTCCAATCTTTAGCAGCTCGCATCAAGAAAGAACTAGCAAAGCGCTTCGTACGGACGGGTGGAATGTCTACTATGAAAGGATGGTAATTTCACCAGTTCTGGGGTGAAATAAAAAAAAACTGATGATAAAAAAGGTCAGTGCACATACAGCCCCTGTAAAAGCTTACCGCTAATATGATTTCGATAGTCACAAGGAAAATAAAAACCCAGTGCATATTGAGAAGCTTGCAACAACACACTAAACTATAATAGAATGAGATTATGTTTTATATAAGTACGTGAAAATCTAAATACCAGAAAATTGACACAACTTATCGTGGAAATGACATAATTATTTTGATATTGTAAGCGATCGTTAACCATGGTGGAAATTTCAAATTATGTACTTTAAAAAGAACATATTATTTTTCGACTAAAAAAAACTAAAATAGGTAACTGATACCAGAATTACCTACTATAATATTAGTGGCAGCCTGTGATTTTTGACGTGGACAATTCCAGACATTCAAAAAAGTTCAATATTTAAATCTCCTTTAAAATGGTTTTAAACGTAGTTGTCATACTTTTAAATTGAAAGTTGTAGGGCTTAGAATATATTTTTCTTTTGATAAAAATACTTCAATATTTTTAATCAAAACGAAGAAATCATACCCCCTTATTACAAACGTGGACTAAAGTTAGACCTGGTTCATGCTAATTCTGTCTTTCATTTGGAAAATGAAAGTGACAGCACCAGTTTAGTACCAGTTATAAACCAGGGTGCCTACCATCAACTCTTATTGCGGTTTTGTTTAGGACCTAAACTGATCTGCTTCGCTTATTCGTACTACGACAGCTTAATATCAATGACAGCGATTCAGTGATCATTCAATGACATTTCACAGCCGCTAAGCTGTCACATACTCTTATTTGACTTATAACTCGGCCAAGCTAACATGACACCTGCAGGTTATACCCGTCCCTCTCACTCTCCGGGCATGACAGAATCGAGTGAAAGAGACGGGTAGAAAAAATAAGGACAGAAATCGTTCGGTCATTCACATTTAGCAATTCATTTGCGATCCAGTTTTTAGAAGGTCGTAGTACGAAAGAAAGCAATTCATTTTAGGAACCTATTCTGCATCGCGCTATTTTTGAATCGCTGTCTTCAAGTTCATGGTATGCACCCTGGACTATTTTAGTCCACGTTTTGTAAGGAGGGGGATACTGTTTCCGTTGGCCTACAATACCAACCATGAAAAATTTACCTACTTCTTCCTTTCCTTACTTAGTTACCTACAGCTCGTTCACAGGAAGAACGTTTGACGGGTATATTACGTCTATTTCACAAATTGTGATACTTTTTCAATGCGCGCGTTCATATGATCACGAATCGTGAAAAATTACGGACACAACTTTTCTAATATAGGGCAGAAAACCGGGGGTTTTGGCCACTATACCGGTTTTGGCCACTTTTTGCTCTAAAATTTTTCTAAACAACTTTTCGCCATTTTTGCTAAAGGCAATTAAAATAAGGTTTTTAAGGTAAAAATAATAACCGTTATAATTCCATAAGTCATACGATTTTTTTTCAATAAATTCCATTTTCTGTTTTAAAAAATGTTTTGTACTTATAAAATTTTTAAGAAATTTGTTTTGCATGAAATACTTTATAAACCTTTGATTTTTACAATTAAATTGTTGTTCTGCAGTTGACTGGTTTCTAGCTAATTAGAATATATTGATTTTATCTGAGTTTTGTTTCGATTTTTCACTATACTTACAAAAGTTTAACTATCATCACTATCAGTGGCCAAAACCGGTACATTTGGCACCTCTCATTTGTGTTATATACAAAAATCTTTTTTATTTTTTTAAATTTGAAAAAAGTACCTTTAAAGGTAGATAAATTATCTTTAATTTAAGATATAATTTGTGTCTTAAATACCTAAGACCATTTAGTATTTAGTGCCTAAAAGTAAAAAAATCCTTAAAGTGGCCACAAAGGGTACTTTACTTACCTCTGCCCTACATTGTGTTTTATGATGAATCGTAATCGTCAATGACGGGTCTCGTGTGAACGAAGTGTTATATAATTTTCCAAATATAGTTTTCTTGTATAAAAAGATCTTTCTCTCTATCTCTACCCACCAACAGACGCATCCACCGCAGGATTGGAGATTACACACAAATCGAAAAACGGGTAATTAGGTACTTAATATAAGTAAGGAGTTGAATTTGCTCACATTAGTAAGTAAAGTACCTATTTATAAATGCTAAGAATGAATTAAATTAAGATGTAAAAAATCTATTGGAGCCTGCTAGAGAGTCAATAAAAAAGATGGTAGACAAAAAAAAATATTTAAAATTAAAAAGATTTTTATTTACTTTTTTTTCTAATTCTGACATCTCTATTAAACTAGGTAACACCTTTTACACAGTCCAAACAATATAATGATACAATACATACTTACAACAAAATTAAATACCAAAGTGTGCAAAATAATCTCCATACTAAGAACCATTTTTAACCCCCGACGACGGACGTTGCATAAAGAGAGGTGTTATAAGTTTGAAGCCTATGTCTGTCTGTCTGTACGTATATTCGTAGTGGCTAAACGGATCAAGCGATTCAAATGCGGTTCACGTTTGATGAAAATCTATACGGCCATTTATCTCATTCGATTTGTGTGAAAAATCCCCAAACCTGCGGTAAATGTCGCCATACTAAAAAATCATTGGTGTACCAAGACGCATAACCTGAAATATGTGTGATTTCTGTTGGTGGGTGGGGACACTAATTTGCGTGGTAAAAACTAAAAATAAATTAATTACTTGACGTTTTACAGTGGCATCAGTATGAGAAAGGAAAGTGGAATTAGCATATAAATAGGCTTCGTGAATGCTATCGTTTGCAATTATACTGTCAGCGCTGTTTAGCTGAACCGACAGCTCGATAACGGTTCAAGCTCTAGCGAAGGAAGCCGTAACTGTATATAACATCCGTGGAAATACGACGATAGTTTTGCTGTATTAGTTTTGTGTGCCTTTTGTTATTTACGTATTTGCTATTTGACGTCACTGTTTTATATGAAACAGGCAGAAAAAGACCATCTTCTCGTACCTAAATAACTTTATCCGGCGTAGCATGTGCGAACTGATGAAATAGCTTCTTTGGCTTTCATAAGCGCTTGTGATAGCTTAAATTGTATACATCAATTTCCTCTTCCATTTTCATTTAAGAGTAAAAAACCGCTTTAAAAAAATACACCAAAAATTAAGAAATAATCCCTCTAATACTGTATGCACACCAAATAACGTAAGTAGGTACTTTGAAGTTGGGCGTGAAACATGTATAATGTTTTGTTGTTTTTTTAAACCCGTCCGACTTCAAAGTACATACGTTATTTGGTGTGAATACAGTATTAGAGGGATTATTTCTTACTTTTTGGTGTAATTTTTTGTGAAGACGGTTTTATTTTATTTATTTCACATTTTTTTAGTGCATCAAAATCGGTTAAGCTAAACGTGTGATAATCGCGGACTAAAATACATACGGATAAAACTGAGAACCTCTTTTTTTTAAGTCGAGTCAAAATACCAAAACCTTAACCCTAAATGTAACAAATACTTTTCTGAAAACTGAATCAGAATCACATCAAACCTTTTAATAGCTATTCGATTATTTTGAAGAAAACCTTATCTACCGCAAAAACAAATCATAGCATACCGAAGAAATTTTGCTAATATATATTTTTCATAATAGGTAGGTATATCTTAGTTTACTTAGATATTTTTCAGTCAAAATTCTTCCTGCGTCGGTATGTTAAATAACAATGTTTTATTATCCTACGTAATGTGGTTCTAACACTTCTAACATAAATTTAATGGTGTTCAAATACAGACATTTCCCTCCATGTAAGAGCAAGTAATAACTTTAAAGAACATTATGGCCCTACATTTCAAAAGGAAAAATCCAATATCGCCAGTGCTGGATGACAGATGGAACACATTAACGACGTCGAGTTACCCGACGATAACTCACTTCTTTCGAGAATTGGACTAAGTTCGTGGGAAATTATACCTTATTACGTGAGACGAGTATGAACCTTAATTACGGGTTTCGCATGTCTATTTTGGGCTGACGTAATTTATTCATAGTGTGTGGAGTAAGCGTTACGGAGGAAATTGAAACTGAAAGTTGGATAGAGTAGTGGTTCTCTAGGCCTGACACCACAGATATAGAATTTACTAGATAACGCAAATGCATGTACTTCGCGTGTCCGAACCCCGACCAAGCGTCAAGGTTTGTCACCGCTAAAAAAAACAAAAAATGCCTCGTTGCGTAATAAATAACATGTAAAAGCCCAAAAATGGTTTCGGTTTTGGATTTCCCGTCACTAAATTTCGGCTGTGACGTCACAGTAGGTGTTAAAAAGTCGTCACGCCTTGTTTTAATACCAATCGCAATACTTTGGTTATCTATAAATAAAAAAATAAATAAGTTCTTGCAATCACACCAATTATCTAAGCCCATTTTAATTTCATTAAGAAACTGTATCATGGAAAACTTGATAACGGATAAATATATATATAGGTACTTAAATACTTTTTGTTTGTAAATACATAGTATATATACATACTTAATATACATAGTAAACACCCAGACCAAGACAAATAGACATGTTCATGCACACAAATATTTGCCTTGTTCGGGAATCGAACCCGAGCCCTCTGGCGCAGAAGGTGGGTAAGCCTACCCCTGCGCCGAATCGGTCGTCAAAAAATTATGTACCTAAATCTTATATCTGTGCCTGACACACCCAGAATTATTATAGAAAAACGCGACACTGAATGCTATTTTACTATAAGCAGGGATGCAGCATTAATACAAACGCGATGCAGCATCGATATAGTCAAAAAACGTCCACCCGCCTTAAGGGCTCCACAGATTATTTATCAGGCAGGCGACAGCTTGTCAGTTGGCTGCAATCTGCCACACACACAGTTTTACATAAAAAACGGAATGTTAGGCGGCCTGTTCGATCAATGACTGCAGGCGGACTAGTAGTCTGTGAGACCCAGCGATGCAACTGTCAAACGCGCATCTTTATCGATGCAAAAAATCGTAATGTAAAAGCGCCACCTGACTACGTGTTAAATGTGGACGGTCTAGGCAAATAATACTATAATATTACTAACGTAGTCTAGGTAGTGCTGACACGGTCACAAACCATGTATACAAGTGTCCGAACACCGTGTCTTTATTATACATCGCTAGCTTTGTTGAGCAAGCACTGTGGTAATACTGTATCAAAGAGGCAATGTATTATAAAGACACGGTGTTCAGACACGCCAAAATGTTACAAGTGTGGGAGCACCTCAAGATCTCAGAAAACGCTTCAGTCAACGCCAAGATTATCGATACCACTAGCGTTATTACAATATCGAAGTAATTTTGAGTAAGATACGGAACACAATGTCTATCGCCTTCTCATTCACATTGTTCATGTAATAGCCGCTACACACGCTCCTATCCGACCGCCGATTTGGTGCGGGCGAACTTCACTGCAGATCTGATCCGCGCCTACACACGTTCAAACCAAATCTGCCAGACCAAATCGGTCGGCGCTACACACGTTCCGATTTGGTCTGGCCGACCTCTAGCCGTTGTTGCAGTGTTGCCAGCCACTGCTAATCTCCCAATATTATTATTATTTATAAATACTGAAAACATCAATTTGCTTGCAATAAATAAATTAAAAAGAAAAATATTATCGGTTTTTAATGTTTTATTACTGTAAAAAATAATTTCATTATTTTTTAATTTTCTGTTATTTTCATTAAAATACTAAACATGCTAAATATTTACTAAAAGCAGCACTTATTGATAAGGTGTCATGCCCTTTTTATATATATTTAGTTTTACGACAAATTGCTAGTTTTTAAACAAAATATTTTAAAAAAACAAATAGATAAATAGAATCTTTTCATAAATGGCCATATTTAAACCTTTCGTTCGTTCAGTCCTACGTAAAACTCATGGACTAGCATTAAATTGAATCCTCTGTAAATCCCTACAACGTAATTTACCTGCTTTAAATATTTCCGCTTTTACATATTTTCTCCCTAAATCTAGGGGAAAACCTCCAAAATTGTCAACACTGCCAAGTTGGTCCGGTCGGAAGCCTACACACGTTCCGATTTGGTAGGAAGTGAAGTTCGTGCGAACCAAATCCGGCCGACCGCGTCAAACATGAATAATAATAATTATGGTCGGACGACTACGCTACACACGTCCAGATTTGGTCTGGAGCAGACCAAATCGGCGGTCGGATTGAAACGTGTGTAGCGGCTATAACAGCTTATTGTGTGGCCACCAGTGGCGGCTGATGGCCTTAGGAACTGATGGTGGCACTTTACTAGCTGACCAAAATATCAGCATACCTACATACTTGCAATGGAATAGTCCAACTTTATTATTTACAAGTTCGAATAATATTGTATTAATATCTATATTAATATCCTTTCAGTATTTGAACCGGTATAAATATATGGATTAAGTGAGGTCGTGTTACTCTAGGTCATCATCATCATCACTGACTGACAAAACACTATAGCAAATAACTATCGCAAAAATATTTTCCAACCATCACTAATATTTTATACTAGCCTTTCGCCCGCGATGACTACACGACTTTATAAAAAGTAGCCTATGTTCTTCTCCAGGCTACAAATATCTGTATCACAAACAGCCAAATCCGTTCAGCCGTTTTGGCGTGATTAAGTAACAAACATTTCACATTTATAATATTGTAGGATAAATCTTTGCAAGCAATTGATTTAGCTCATGGAAAATTGTAATTATGTCTGAAAACTTTGTAAACATCCATTACAGCACGTATTATGTTCAGTCCAAGAGCCTTGTACATACATTTCATATTTGCATAGTCATCGAAACGATTATTACTCGGTAACTAATAACAAGACTGGTGGGTTGTGAAATGAATGTAAAACATTGAATGAAGTAGACATTTCAATGCAAAATTATCGCTTTGATTATTTCTTTCAATATACTTTTCATTAGTTTAGTAGGTAGTCCTAGTTCTATACTGTCTTCGATTTTAACTGGTTATTTCTTTATCAAAAATAAATATTATTTAATGGATGTTTCATCTGAATCGATTGTTAAACATTTATAAAAATGTTTCTTTCGGATGCGAAGGTTTCCTTACCTTGATGAAGCAACGCTGGCCTCGTCGAATTTTGCTTTCACTTTTTACTAGTACTAGTAATACTAGGGCGTAAATAGTGATACCAAAATTCGACGACTCGTGTAAGCCTTTCGGTAGTTTAGTTGGTCGGAGCATCCGGCCGGATTCCCGGAGGCGCGGGTTCAAATCCTGCCTGAAAGCTTCTTGCAGGGCTCGTGGTTTTTTACCATCACACATTTTCCTATACCTACAGAATTGCATTGTGAATGCATAAAAATAATTTAAAAATCTCAAGTTAATATAATTTTTTATAAATAATAGATAGTGATCTTACATTGGATTCCCTATGATATAAGACAGGGGTGTAGGAAAAAGGGAAAATGGTTCTTGTAAGTTCTTTTCGGTACAAGTCCTTACGCAGCCGTAGGGCTTTTTGAACCCAACTCAGTAGCTTCTATAGTTTTTTCATGTTCTTATAACTGCCTTACATATATCGACGACCGATTTGGCGCAGGGGTAGGCTACCCACCTTCTGCGCCAGAAGTCTCGGGCTCGATTCCCGAACAAGACAAATATTTGTGTGCATGAACATGTCTATTTGTCTTGGTCTGGGTGTTTACTATGTATATTAAGTATGTATAATAATAATAATTTATTTCATAATAAGACAACTACAAAAGGTCCAATTTTGGTTAGTAATACTTATGATCTATGTTAGTATTTCTTATTCCTACACACTTAACTATGAAGCAGGCGCAGTTGCTACCTAAAAGAAAGCAGTAGCTTAGCATGGTGGCGCATGATAGGTGAGTCATACCTAGCCGCTACAGTATTCAGGATGGAGTTGGAGCTGGCCCGCACTCTGCAGAGCATCGAAGCGACGCGCTTGCGCATGATGGCGTAAAAATCGTCAGTGCGCGCTTCCGCAAACATAGCAGATGCACTGCAGAATCGGGGCAGCCCCATCAACATCCTGAAACCGTTGTTGTATTGGACCCGTAGGGCGCTTACAGCCTTCTGCGTGTAGTTGGTCCACAGGCTACATGTATAAAAAACCTGGCAATATGCCTTAAAGAGTGTTATCTTCACTTGCATACTAACGCGGCCAAACCTGCGGGCCAACATGTTACATCTGACTGCCAGCGCCCTGCGTTCCCTTTCAACGTCTGCTAGGTCCTTAAGGTCGTCGGTCAGGAGGTGGCCTAAATATTTAAACTCGTATACCCGCTTTAATTGAACGCCGTTTAGGGTGATCGCGGGAATTTTATCAGGGCACTTGCCCCCAACGGCCTTAAAAACCAAAAATTCGCTTTTCTTAGCGTTATAAACTAAGCCATGTTGACGCGCATACTCTTCACATGTTTTGAGCAGCTCCCTGAGGGCACTCACGGTTGGACTCAGCAGCACCATATCATCAGCATAGCTAATGTTATTGATGCTGACATCATCAACGCGACATCCAATTCTTTTGCTGCTGAGCCCAACGATGAGTTCGTCACGTACAAGTTGAAGAGCTTAGGCGAGGTTATTCCCCCCTGCCTCACCCCACACCCCAACCTATACGGTGCCGAAAACTTATTCGCCCACCTGACACTGTTGATCTGATTTAGGTACCAGTATTGAAAAATACGCAACAACTCTGCCGGAATCCGTCTCTCCCTCAATTTATTCCAAAGCATATCGTAAGACACGAGATCAAACGCTTTAGAAAGGTCTAAAAAACTAGCGTAAACAGGCGTCTGTCTCTCGGTGTAATATTGTACGGTATGCTTTAGACTGAGTATTGCACTTTCAGTTGAAAGTTGGGACCGAAATCCAAACTGTGCATCATGCAGGTTGAGATATTTTTCTAAGACAGAGTCCAGCAGGCTGTCGAGTACTTTTGCCGAAATAGTTGCTAGCGAAATTAGGCGATAATTACACTTATCAGACACATTACCAGTTTTGTTTTTAACAATGGGGACAACAATATTTCTAATTAAAGCTTCAGGGAGATGCGAGTGGCCCATACACAACGAGAAAAACATAGCCAATACCCGTGGTAGATGAACGCCGGCGTGCTGCAGGTGCTCGATACTGAGGCTGTCATGACCTGGAGACTTTCCTCTCGTCATGCTCTTTAGTACTTTGTCCACTTGTTTACAAGAGAATCGAACTAAATCAGTCTTACAATTGACAACCCCATCATCGATCACCCGCTGCTGCGGTGAACCTAGTGGAGGCTGTACACTAAACTGTTCCACAAAAAGCTGTGCGATTTCTTCTGGTTGGTTGATATTAGCGATGCTCACAGGCAGTCCAGGTTTCACATCCAACTTGTTTGTGGTTTTCCAGAAATGTTTGAAATCGTTATTACTACGAGACGATGCTATTATGTCCAACTTAATTTGTTCTTGATGCTTTATACACCATCTTAGTTTACTTTTAAAAACTTTACGTGACAAGCACATATCTTCATAAATACCGCCCGAGGTAGGACTATTATGCCATAACCACACCCGATATGCAATCCTAGCCTGCCTGTAAGCTTCCCCTACATGTTTGTTCCAACCAACTACCCGGCCACCTTTCATAAAACATTTAGGACTGGTATGACTCTTAACAGCAGCTTCAGTTAGAATATTGACGATATTAGCATACATCTCATCTAAAATGGTTTTATGTGATGAATTATCACAATGCCTATCACTGCACTCTGATAAAACTTGCGGAAATTCAATAAGCCTCAATCTACTATTACACAGTTCATGAAATGTATCAATCTGATCATTGTCTCTTTCTCCCCAGATAGTTTTATTACAGGTTGGTACATTCATAGGGACTGTAGGAGCAATAAAATCTAATTCACAGGTCACAGTAATAGGCAGATGATCTGAACAGAAAACATCGTACAATATATTTATGTCAGTGACAGTTTGCCAAGCAGTCTGTGTAACAATGCAGTGATCCAGCCACCGCCGACAGCCGTGTGCCTCACCAGGATGTGCGTTGAAATCTCCG
Organism: Crambus lathoniellus; assembly: GCA_949710035.1. Lineage (NCBI taxonomy): Eukaryota > Metazoa > Arthropoda > Insecta > Lepidoptera > Crambidae > Crambus > Crambus lathoniellus. The sequence continues at coordinate 25,005,563 of OX453306.1, forward strand.
AGCATAAATACTGCCGCCACATCATTACTCTCGACGATAGCACTGATTTCACTCAAGCAGTTGGTAAAATCCGCTAAGTTAACACTCGAATCAACCGGCATATAAACACTAAAGACCATAATAGTCTTTTCACCCAAAGACACTTTAATTGCTGCCAATCGAGAACTCACACAGTCTACAATAGACACATTTTGGAACACTTGCTTACGCCACAAGATGGCAACACCACCATATGGCCGACCTCTGATTAAACCAGCCGATGTATCCACCGCCGACTTGCCCATATAGGCAAAATCTTGATGAATGTTGCCTAGGTACGAGATGTCGTGTGGAAACAACCAGGTTTCCTGAAGCGCCACTACATCAGCTGACTCACACAGTAATTTTATATCATCAATTGAACTTTTCACTGATTGGCAGTTATAGCTTACAAACATACTTTTATAACGTGTACTATCCATTTATCGGGTTATATTTTTGCTTCGTTGTGCTGTTCTGAGCTTTATACTTATCATTCATGAAACGCCTAAATGTAATTCCATCTGGCCAGAAATCATGATCCAAAAACATATTCAATTTTTGCTTAACTACGTATAATTTAAAAGAATTATAGTTTTTCTCTGTTTTTCTATTTATTTTAAAAAGAGTAACATTTTCATTGGTCTTTTCCTTAATGTATTCTACTATGTCATTCTCGCTTGTGTCCTTACAAACATTTGAGATGTAAAGAGGAATTTTTATGCTTGTAATTTATATAACTTGCTGTTCGGTCCTGTATCGGCTTTTCCCATACCCGATCTTTTTCTGGGGGCATTTTTCCTTTTAACATCTTTCCACGGTTCATCATGATGATATTTGTCATTGCCATCACTTAAATCATTCCCAAGCATAGGTACAGACGCAGCGGGGCTCGTAGATGCATTCCCTTGTTCGGAGGCGGCACTAGCTTGGACCCGTAGTGGAATTTAAGTTAGCGGCGGAGCTGGCGCAGGCCCCTGCGATGTTATTAGGAACGGCGGCACTAGCCTGGAGTTTAGTTGTGTAAACGCACTCGCGAGCGTCATCGTCGACTGGAGCAACAACGGCGGCACTGTGTTGTTCTTGCGCGGAAGAACTATTTTGCTGCATACCCACATTTTTGCTGGTTGTGTCGTTTACGTTTACAACACTGCTAAAAGATGATATTGACTTATCTGAACTAGCCGAAGAAATTTCCTGCAATGCCATGGGTCCACTGTCATAAGTTTCCATTTCTCTAAAGCGATAACCACGGTTTTTATTTACATAATCAAACAGACTATTGCCACCAGACATACGCTTTAGTTTATCAATCTCTGTTCTGAGTTCAATTAAATCAGCTGACTTAGCACTTTCACTTTTAAGATATTTTATTTCTTGTTGCATAAGTAACATGTCTTTCAGTAGTTTGGTTACATCCAGGTGGTCAAAAGTGACTGGCGGTAATTTATTTAAGTCACGCGCAACAAATGTTGGTATCAGGTCTGGCTCGGTTACCTTAAGAAGACTGACTATGTCTTCGAGATCACGTCCATTTTTTCCCTTGTTTTTTCGAACAATACGCTTTGCATTTGGAATCGAATCAAAAAATAGCTTCTTTGCACTCAAAATTTCTTCGTCACTATAGCTTTCACAACAAATCCGTAAAAGTGTCACCTCATCCATGACATCTGCTTTATTTTGAATAAACGCAATACTATGTATAAATACTATGTATTTACAAACAAAAAGTATTTAAGTATATATCTATCCGTTATTAAGTTTTCCATGATACAGTTTCATAATGAAATTAAAATGGGCTTAGATAACTGGTGTGATTGTAAGAAGTTATTTATTTATTTTATTTATTTATTTATATGTAAATATACGTAAATATATTATTTACGACGGATTCGAATGTATTTTTTTTATTTTACACAGGTTTTTATAATGGCCGTTCACAGAATTTGATGTGTAGCGATAATGAACGTATTACCTTATTTAATACTTCTTATATGACTGTATTCAACCAACTTTGAATAATTAATAAAGAATTTAAGACTAAAGTTCAATTGGCACTTATTTCATAGGTAGGTATATTTTTTGGATTTTACTACATTTTACGTAAATGTTTAACTAAAAATATTTAGTTTAAAAAACTATAAATACACACTTTTATAGGAACAGACTAAAAACTACAAAATAACCGTCTATTCAGTAACTGAAATTAAAAAGCGTGGTGCGCGTTGTCAATATAAGCATGCTTTGCAAAAGGCGCACCACGCTTTTTAATTTCAGTTACTGAATAGACGGATATTTTGTACTTTTTAGTCTGTTCCTATAAAAGTGTGTATTTATAGTTTTTTAAACTAAATATTTATTTTTTAATTTTTAGTTTAACAAATGGCAAGCTATGGATGGGGATGGTAATCGATTTCACAGTCCATTCATGTGTCTGCCCTGCCCACCCAGTAAATATTATAACTCAAAGGCGTGATTGTATGTATTTAAATTAAAATTCAAGTGGAGTCTATTAGTTACCAGATGCGCGGGCCGAACCCTTAATTCCTCCTTGCTCCAACATCAGACCCTCCCCACCAAGTGTAACGAATAGGTCTCATCAGAACCAAACAAATGAGCCCAAACTCGAGGGGTTTCCTAGTGGTCTTAAGGAGTGCCACTGACTTCCTCCCGGCTCCATCATCAGACTCTCACCACCAAATGTAGCGAATAGGTCTCATCAGAACGAAACAAATGAGCCCATCTCGAGGGGTTTCCTAGTGGTCATTAAGAAGTGCCACTGACTTCCTCCTTGCTCCATCATCAGACCCACACCACCAAGTGTAGCGTATAGGTCTCGTCTGAACGAAGCAACTGAGCACAAACTCGAGGGGTTTCCTATTGATCATTAAGGAGTGTCACTGGCTTCCTTCCTGCTCCATCATCAGACCCTCACCACCAAGTGTAGCGAATAGGTCACATCAGAACGAAACAAATAAGCCAGAACTCGAAGGGTTTCCTATTAAGGAGTGCCACTGGCTTCCTCACAGTTTCATCATCAGATCCTTGCCACCAAGTGTAGCGAATACGTCTCGTCTGAACGAAACAAATGAGCCCCATTTCGAGGGGTTTTCTTGATTTCATTAAGGAGTTTCACTGGCTTCCTCCCAGCTCCATCATCAGACCCTCACCATCAAGTGTAACGAATGGGTCTTATCAAAACGAAACAAATGAGCCCAAACTCGAGGGGTTTCCTATTGGTCATTAAGGAGTGTCACTGGCTTCCTTCCTGCTCCATCATCAGAACCTCACCACCAAGTGTAGCGAATAGGTCACATCAGAACGAAACAAATGAGCCAGAACTCGAAGGGTTTCCTATTAAGGAGTGCCACTGGCTTCCTCCCAGTTTCATCATCAGATCCTTGCCACCAAGTGTAGCGAATACGTCTCGTCTGAACGAAACAAATGAGCCCCATTTCGAGGGGTTTTCTTGATTTCATTAAGGAGTTTCACTGGCTTCCTCCCAGCTCCATCATCAGACCCTCACCATCAAGTGTAACGAATGGGTCTTATCAAAACGAAACAAATGAGCCCAAACTCGAGGGGTTTCCTATTGGTCATTAAGGAGTGTCACTGGCTTCCTTCCTGCTCCATCATCAGACCCTCACCACCAAGTGTAGCGAATAGGTCACATCAGAACGAAACAAATGAGCCAGAACTCGAAGGGTTTCCTATTGGCCATTAAGGAGTGCCACTGGCTTCCTCACAGCTTCATCATCAGACCCTTTGCCACCAAGTGTAGCGAATACGTCTCGTCTGAACGAAACAAATGAGCCCAATTTCGAGGGGTTTTCTTGAGTTCATTACGGAGTTTCACTGGGTCCTCCCAGCTCCATCATCAGACCCTCACCATCAAGTGTAACGAATGGGTCTTATCAAAACTAAACAAATGAGCCCAAACTCGAGGGGTTTCCTAGTGGTCATTAAGAAGTGCCACTGGCTGCCTCCCTGCTCCATCATCAGACCCTCACCATCAAGTGTAGCAAATAGGTATCATCAGAACAAAACAAATGAGCCTAAACTCGACGGGTTTCCTAGCAGCCATTGAAGAGTTCTATTGCCCACCTCTTGACTCCATCACCAGATCAGCTCGATGGTAGCAAATTATTGTATTGTCATCGGATTCATATAGACTTGCAAAGTTTTAAATCAATACGTCAGTTAGAAGTAGGTTAAAATTGAATTCCAAGATTTTCTTACATTGTGACTTAGTTACAAGTGAAGCTAATAAAAGTGTGGTAATCCATACTAATATTATCCATCCATACTAATATTATAAATGTGAAAGTGTGTTTGTTTGTTTGTTTGTTTGTTTGTTTGTTTGTTTGTCCGTCTTTCACGTCAAAACGGGGCAACGGATCGACTCGATTTTCGGTACGGGGATAGTTTTGGAGCTGGAGAGTAATATAGGCTACTTTTTATTCCGGAAAATTATAAAATAAAAATTATTATTTTGTATAGAAAATCGATAAACTGTCGTACTATACAAAACTGTCATTTCTTCCATAGCCGCTTTCAAAGAGGTATGTCAAAGAGTATTGTAATCACTGACGTTTTAGCCGCTTTGGATCCTACTTTTTAATAAGTGACATTTGTGGCAGGCAGTGACTGTGTATAATACTTCTTCGCGCTTATTTATTTTCATCTGTCTATATAAAATAGATGTTGGTGATACGAAGTTTACCGGGTCCGCTATAATTAATAATTAATATGGCAAAACAACGTTTGCCGGGTCAGCTAGTATAACATAATTATTTTGTAAATGCGTTGCTTCTGTTAAAGCTGATGAGTTTTTTTCGCCTGTTTTTCTTGTCAGTTAAAAGATGTCCATAACCCTGTTATGGACATCTTTTGGTAGGTAAAAAATGTTGGACGATTCATAAGCATTAATTTTATTTAATCTATATGAATAAAAATTTATTGACTTTGACTTTGACTAGAAGGTAAAAAGTTGTTAGTTCGATAATAGGTATTATAGGTTTAAATTTTTAAGATACTTTTTATTTCTTTAAGATTTTTCCCAGTTTTTTTATTTAAAAAAGACACGGACACAATCACGGAATTACATTTACTTTGCAATTTGTTTGTTTCAAAGGTATAAAAACGAGTTAATGACAAAAAGAAAACATTAACTTGAAAGGGAAATTATATTTCCGTTACTCTCTGGGTCAGCGTTAACCAACATAACGGTGGCGGTGGAGAAGAGATTTTGTTAAACAATTGGGTATTTGACTGTTGTTGAAATGTAGATATTCCATTATGAATTTCAGAAATATAACATTATTGAAAAACGAATGTGAAAAAAGAAATTCAATCTGTATTATAACAAGCGAATTATGAGCTACTTAATTAATTGTGACTCATGCTATCTCTTTCAAAAACGAAATTTTCTTTGGCGAGAGTGTATGGCGCTCCCAGCATGTGACGTCAGGTGACCAGCTGGTAGCGCTCTCCTTGTCTAATTAGAAAGTTTGATGCTCTATATCACTGAAAATATGTAAGATATTTGAAAATAAATACCTATGTTGTGTTGCTAATATTTCAATAAACATTTTAAGTCAATTAAAAAAATCAGTCAAACTATTGTATATTGGACACTAGCGGATCCTCGCGGATTTTACCAGCGTGGTACCCGTTCCCGTGGGAATATCGGGATAAAATATAGCATATGTCACTCGGGAAAAATGTAGCTTTCTAATGGTCAAAGAATGTTCGAAATCGGTCCAGTAGTTTCGGAGCCTATTCGATGCAAACAAACAAACAAACAATCAATCATTCCTCTTTATAATATTAGTATAGAAGTATAGGTTAGTATAGATTTATTTTATTTGCTTTTGTATTACGGTTTTGTAGAAAGTAAGTGCATCCCTTTGTGACCAAAAGTGGTACATCACACAATTCCCCCCTTGCACACTCAAGGCTTGCTAGACAAATATTCGGTTTGGCATGTTCGGTTGGGCAGTTTTTGCATTCATTGCGCGCTTTCGAGTTTCGACAGACGTCTCGATCCACCAGGGGATCGGTTGCAGGGGATCGGATGGGAATAACTCTAATCAAATAAGTCAATGTGATGACGCACCAATTGATGCACAATTCAACACTCAGCGTGTCATACTCACAAACCGAAATGAATATGAATTTAATTTATCAAGAATAATTAGTTACATACCTCAATATGTAACTAATTATTTTTTTACAATTCTGTAATATTGGATGTATTGAATTTTAAGAAAATAAATTAATCCTTTGACGCTAAATTAAGGCGATATTCGGAAAAAATATGCTTAAGCGAGATAGCAATGAGAAAACGACGCGCGCGGGAGCGAGAGCGATTTTGCAGATTACGCAAAAAAACACAAAATCACTTCGTATTAAAAAACTATAGCGATTTTTAAAAAATGCTTCTATACGATCCTAAATATTATTGGTGTCCACTAATTAAACTAATTTTCAATAGTATATGTAACCCCATTTAAGAATAATCTTGATATTTCGTATTTTTAGAGGTATTTTCGAAAATAAAAAGTGTCGAGGCAAAATCATAAAATTGTGTTTCTGAAACTATACGATTCTAGATAAAGGTATGAAGAAATATATATTTTATTACCAGATTTATAACAACTCTAACCGTCCTATAGTTTTATATCAAAAAGTCCATACTTTTTCCGAGTAGCGCCTTAACCGACTTTTTCAAATGGAGAAAACGTTACTAATGTCACGATCTTTAATGACAGAAAGCGATAACAAATAAGAGCGCAATTTTGAAATACGCTCTTTTTTTTTTTTTTTTTTTTTTTATTAAAAACTGGTTAAGCATTTGACCGCCATCTTGCTAAACGCTATTATTCGTTCGGCCGTTTTTGACACTATAATTGGTTATCTAGTAGTATTGTTGATCGAATTGTTTTAAACATTTTAAGACCCTGCGACCGTGCGTCGGCCGTTTTTAACACTCAAACCGATTATCTAGTACCTAGTTATGTTGATAGAAATGTTTTTAACATTTTAAGACCTTGCGACCGACAAAAACAAAACTATAAAACAAACAAAACGTGCCCATTAAACGAAGTAAAACACCAACATTTGCGGCTTACGTTATTTGAAAAAGCCATTCCCAGTGCCCACAAAAAAGGTGGAATACTGCCGTACGGTAATACAGAGGGGCAATACATTTTCCAAACATGAGAAACGGCATCCTAAGACATTCCAATTTGCACAAAGTACCCAATGTCTGCGTACCAGTACTCTTTATTTATCCAACAAAATAAGGAAGGTGAATCTGCTCGCACCTGAACGTTTGTCACAGAACGGCATGTGGAATTATTAATGAAAGAGGAAACAGTACGTCGTCGCATATCATCACATCGCATCCGCACCATATTGACAGCGTTGAAATCTGAATTTTCTCGTAGTAACTTCTACTTTCGAGATTGAAAACGATGGGATATATGAGTGCATGGACTTGCACTACTTTAATAACATCGACATTGGCAATTACAGTTATTGCACGAAAAATGTTCTTTTATCTGTGAATGAATCGGTACAAACGCAAAAATTGGCATCTACGGCGCCGAATACGCGCGTTCCTGAAACGCACGTCACCTGCGCGTTTAAAATTAGGCTCTAAGAGCCTTGTAGACCCACACGAACCACCACCACACCACAACCACATCACATTGCAGCGACAAAAGGTGGTTACGTGTGAATAGTGTTAATGCAGCTTCTTGCAGTTGCGTCGTGGTTGTGCGAGAAAATGTAATTTTCGCTAGTAGTTGTGATGTGGTTACGTCCTATGCGATGTGGCCGGCCGCTAGTTCGCAGCGTTCGACGCTGGTGGTTGCGTTGTCGCCGGTATCACCCACGCGGTCGATAATGACTGCAAAATGTTGTACGTGTGAAATGCACTAATCATTTCCAATACAAAATGGTACGTACGCCCACGTGTTGTGGCTGTGGTTCTTGTAACACTTTAAATAACTCTTCCTGTCTTACAACTTTTCAAGACTAAGGACTAAACCAATTCTGCTATATAGAGATAGTAAAATGACATAGGTAATGATATAAATGTAAATGTATAATAAATATTATTTTTAACGATAATGGAATAGAGAATAGGAATCTGGGTAATTATGTGGAAACACGTGAATTAGCTTTAGCATCTCTGGTACATTTACTTCTAAATCTGAAACATATTGAAATACATTCATGTCAAATGGTAATCAGCTAAAAATGGGACGCTAATAATACCGTATGAATATAAATTCGTACATAAAAGCAACATTAGAGCCGGAAAAAACCCACGCTCCGTCGCCGTTACTAGTTATAATAAAAGTAGGATAAAATTAGACCGAGTTTGTTCAAAAGGATCATATTTATCGTAATTACGTGTGGAAAGCGTGAAATGAAAGAAAAATCATCTGGTAATACTAAAATAGAATCGCGTCAAAACTATATCGCAGCGAAAAACGAAGCGTAGTTATCTATGGTAACATGAATGATTACTCAAGACGTTTTGTACAAAATAAGTGTTTCCGGTTCTGTTGATGTTGTATAGTGTACAAAGTCAACTTTTGTTCTCTCTATAAAAAATATAGTTTCTAGTAAAAAATCAACTAAAACTTTCAAGTTGTGGCTTATTATTTGACTATTTGTATGAGAAGTACTTTTCATACAAGAAGCCATGTTTATTAAATAAAATTTATTTTTTCAATTGAATAATTTATTGATATATAATATACTAGCTTTCTGCCCGCGGCTTCGCCCGCGTGTACTACACGACATTATCCTGGGCCCCAAGTCTGCTAATTTTAATTTAAATAAGATTCTATTGATATTCAATTGAGACTCAATTACGATTCCATTACGATTAAAACAAATTGGGTATTCTATAAAAACTTGTACGTCATCGTAATTGAATCGTAATGGAGTCTCAGTTGGATAGTTACCTTCGGGTATGTATCATAATAACTACGGTCGTTTCGACTATGCTCGAAATAACTACGGTCAAAAGACCTACTGTTCAAAATAACTATTGGTCGTTACACCTATTTTTAAAATAACTAATTTTTAAAATAACGGTTTATTAAGTTTAAAAATAGTGACTCATGTACAGACACGAGCAATAATATTATGTATACAATACAACATAGAACTTTGTCACACTGTAGCGTTCCAAAAGAAAACGATCAGTGTCACAGAAGTCATTCAATATTGTAGTATGATATAGTCCTATGTTGTATACATATTATTGGTCGTGACTGTATTGCTGTTAGGTGCGAGGAGCGAAGCGACGAGCATGTTCGGTTTACATGAACATACCGCGCGAGCCGAGCGAGCGAAGCGAGCGTGCCGCGGCAGCGGCCGGCAAAGCGCCAGAAACGACTATATATATATTCCCATTTCCTATTAAACTGAAGTAGGGGGTAGGGGGGGTGTATACAATCGATTCTGGCGCTTCGCCGGCCGCTCCCGCGGCACGCTCGCTTCGCTCGCTCGGCTCGCGCGGCGTTTTGGTCACTGTTCTAACCTAACCTAACCTAAAACGTCTGTTACATTTTGTTGGGTGGCAGGGGGCTTCGACCCCCGAGCCCCCTTGGCGGGGGGCTTCGCCCCCTGTCCCCCCTTTTGTTTTTCCCAAAAGATATAAAAATTTTGAAATAACAAAAATTTTTTGAGCAAAAAATTAAAAAAAATATTTCTATATGTCCATCGGATGCCTCCTAGGTATCTCCGGAGTACCGTAGGGGATCGAAAATTTTGTTAGATTTCAGCTATGACGGACCGATTTTGAGATATTTGCATTTTTATAAAATTCATTCTTGAAAATTTTGCAAGTCCCCGCTTCATACTAAAACAGTCAAAAATTTTATGTTTGCGACACCCTAACCAAAAAAACAATCCAACGCGCCCAAATCCATTTAATAAACTTTCCAATTCATAAGCTTGTTGTAGGCGAGTCGTTCATAGTCGAAACAACCAGTAGATGAAATGAACATTAGGCCAATCGTCCGTTAGTTGAATCAACTGTAGTTCAATCAACCGTAGGTGAAATTAACAGTAGTTGAGTCGTTCAATAGTCATTACGAAAATATGTGAATCGATCGTAGTTATTTCGACCATATCAAAATCAAAAATCAAAATCAAAAATCATTTATTCATTTTAGGCTGATACAGCACTTGTGAACGTCAATGAAGCTACGCTATCGGTTCGCAAATCCTACGGCGGGAGGCCTTGTAACGAGAAGAACCGGCAAGAAACTCGCCAAGGGCTATTTTTTTCTCCCTGTCATATTTCATACAGAGTCGTCAAATTGAAAAGTGACTTTAACATAATATAATATGTAAAGTCACTTTCCATCACAAATTAATCTTAAGTTTAAAAACAAAATAAAAAAACCCGGTAATCATAGCAGTAAATAATTTTCAATAACTAAGAAATAGACATCCAAAAGGTAGTTTCTTTAAAATACACACCAACCAAAAACGTAGCAAATAAAATAATAAATATAAATGCCAAACAAGGGTAATAAAACTTTGAATAGTTTAAGAACATAAGAGTCAATAATAAACAGTGCCATACAAGCCACGATAAAATAAAACTAATAACAATAAAACATTAAAAATCTGCATATTTTGAGACAAGAAGCCAGGAGCAGACCCATCCCACTGGTAGCACTCGTTCACGAGCATGACGCATGAACCAGCCATCGCTTCGCTTAACCATATTTTAGGGAACGTAACGACCCGCCTCACCCGACACCACCGCAGAAATGTTTACAGAGAGCATGACATACTCAAACTTCTCATCTCAAAACGCAGAAACCAATATAAGAATGTACCCAGTATTAATAATTTTGTTAAACACGACTCACAATTAACTAGAGAAAAAATCCTTCTCAGCTTATGACCAAGTTGCTTTGTCATTTAAGTAATCACTTACAGTATAGTAGCCCTTCTTGAGGAGGCAATTTTTTATATGATTCTTAAACTCTTCAAAGGGTAACTCCAAGATATCACTTGGAATCTTGTTAAAGATGTGTATACCTTGACCCATGAAAGACCCATGTACCTTCTCTAATCGGTACCGAGGCATTGAAAGTTTATCCCTATTTCTTGTATTGTAACCATGCAAAACGCCATGTTTAGTATACAAGTTAATATTACGACGCACAAAAATAATACAATTTAATATAAATTGAGATGCAGCTGTCAGTATACCAATTTCTTTGAACTTCTCCCTAAGAGAAGTTTTAGAGCTTAGTTGATAAATGGCCCTTATTGCTCGTTTTTGCAGAATAAATATAGCATTAATGTCAGCTGCTAATCCCCACAAAAGAATGCCATATGACATGATGCTATGAAAATAACTAAAGTATACAGTCCTAGCAGTTTCTATGTCAGTTAACTGTCTAACTTTTCTAATAGCGTAAGCTGCAGAGCTGAGCTTACCAGCTAATGCAGCAATATGCGAATGCCACTGAAGTTTTCTGTCTATAGTTACACCCAGAAAGACTGTTGATTCAACTAAATCTAATTTTTCATTATTTATTACAATTTCTACGGGTGGAGATTGTACATTTGGTAAAGAGAATAGAATGCATTTCGTTTTCTTTGCATTAAGCTGTAGATTATTAAAACTAAACCAAGTGAGTATTTCCGAGAGTGCTTTGTTTACATCGTCAAAATTAGATTGATTTCTGTCAATGTTAAATATTAAGGAAGTATTTTCAGCAAACAAGACAATCTCACATAAGCTATTTGCAAAGAAAGGTAAATCGTTAATATAAACCAAAAACAAGAAAGGGCCCAAGATAAACCCTTGAGGTACACCTAGCTTTACATCAGAACCCATTGATTTTACCCCATTTATATCAACTGTCTGAGTTCTGGAACTAAGATACGAGTGTAATAGTTTTTGGGCATTATTTTTTACACCGTAATGATTTAGCTTCAACAGCAGCGTCCGATGATCTACACAGTCAAAAGCTTTGGACAAGTCGCAGAATATGCCAAGAGCATTCTGCGACCCCTCCCAGGCCCCAAAGACATGCTTAAGAAGTGCAACCCCGGCATCAGTAGTAGACCTACCCTTCGTAAAACCGAACTGTTTGTTATGCAAGAGGTTATTTAAAGTAAAAATAATGAGTTAATAATTGCTCCAGTATTATTTTTTCAAAGATCTTGCTCAAGGCGGGTAAAATAGATATTGGTCTGTAATTACCTGGGTCTTAGTCGTAATGACCTTAGTTATTATGATACATACCCCATTGAGAGTCCTGTCAAACAAATGTCAAATGAGAGTAGAATACGATTGTAATACGATTGAAGAGCAGACTAGCAAATATTCCGATGGCAGTTCAATGGCAGTTCAGTCGTATACCATTGGTCTTAAGTTAGTAGCAGAATACCAAAAATGTCAAAAACCGCTATTGAGATCCAATTAAGATTCAATTGAACCATTTGTAAATTAGCAGACTTGGGGCCCTGATGGAATGTAATATTTTCCGGGATAAACTATGTCATTTTTCGGCTCCCAATCTACCCCCGTACCAAAAATCTCTTTGATCCGTTACTCCCGTTTGGACGTGAAAGACGGACAAACAAATAATACCCAAGTACCTACTTATTGATTTTCCCGTGGGAATATGATACTATCCTGTGGTAAAAAGTAAAAGTAACCTATTATAATCCTTGCCAGTGTCACAAATTATTTACTTAAATACCAATTTCTGTCCCCAAATTAGCCCGCGTGATTTTTCAATACAATGAGATTTCCCGCGGTAAAAATATGTCCTTTCCAGGGCCTTAAACTGTATCTTTTCTAAATAACATCCTTCCCATGAACTCAAACTATCGCCTTAAATACCAATTCCATTCTACAGCTTTGCCCGAGCTTAAACTTATTTTACCATGGGAATGAGCCTTATTCCAGTTACAATTTGCCTATGTCCTTCCTAATAGGATCTCAAACTATCTCCATTCCAAATTTCATCAAAATTGGTTAAGCCGTTTTAACGTGAGCATATACAATTTCGCATTTATAATAATAGTAGGAATAGTAGAAATAGGAATATAATTGGCCGGCCGCGACTACGTCCGCGAGAAATAAGTGCATCGCAAAATTTTGTGTCAAAAAGTAGGTAGATAGGCATTCTCTAAGGTCTCATCAGTGCCATCATCAATCTATTTTAATGTCCCCGCTGCTGGGGCACAGGCCTCCATATAGAGGATAAGGAGAATGGGCCATGACCTTCCACACGGGCCCATTGAAGTTATGGTGTATTAACCAATCCAAATGCATCCAGAAACATCGGCTTATCGTGTCTTCCGAAGCACGATATATTTTTTAACAGCAATCCCATGATAGACCATTGCTAAAGTCACGTAACCTCAGCGATCGCAGGCCGAGCACGCTACCCACTGCTCTATATACCAAATTTCATGAAAACCAGATCGGTGGTTTAGGCATAAGATGGTAACGATACCTAGACAAACAGAAGCTACTTTCGTATGAATAATATTCGGACATTCTCCTACTCTTGAACTACCAAAATGCAAAAAATCTAGTCAATACTTTGCAAAAAAATGTATAATACTGATTTTCTTGAGTTTTATTCCAATGCATAAAGAATTTGTTGCTTTGCACGAAAATGAGCTGTCATGGGACCCATGCTTCATTGAATAAAGTGAACAAATAAAACTGTATCCCACGGGAACTGTACTTTTTCCCGAGTTTAAAAATACGTATGAAATTTTCCCAGCCAAATTCAATTATCCCGATCGATTTAGTTGTGATTGAGCCATAAACATCCAAACTCCGTATCTTTAATACCCCCACCCACCCTATAAACATTAACCCCCATTTCTACCCTATTAGGGGTCTTTTTTATTTTGCCTACGCAGATCATTTTTAATGATGACCCTTCATACCAATTTCCATACTCCTAAGTCCAGAAATGAGGAAGTTTTCATATAAGCCTTAATCCCCCCTTTCTACCATGTTAGGGGTTTTTATAACTTCGCATACGCAGATCATTTTCAATCGTGACCAGTATCCAACATACCAATTTTCATACTTCTAAGTTTAGAAATGAGGAAGTTCCATATAAGCTTAATCCGCCCGTTTACCCCATTAAGGGGGAGTTTTTTAACATCGCTTACGCAGATAATTTTAAATCGTGATCAGTATTCAACATACCAATTTTCAAACTTCTAAGTTCATAAATGAAGAAGTTCCATATAAACTTTATCTCCCCATTTTGCCCTATTAAGGGGGAGAATTTTTTACTTTCCTTACTCAGGTCATTTTCAGTCGTAACCAGTATCCAACGTACCAATTTTCATGCTTCTAAATCCATTAATGAGGAAGTTCCATATAACCTTAACCCCCCCATTTTACCCCTTTAGGGGGGGTGTTTCCTAAAACCCGTTCTTAGCGGACGTCTCCTAGGCATAATCTACCTTCCTGCCAAATTACATCTTCGTTGGTCCAGTAGTTTTCGAGATTTCGTGATGAGTGAGTTATGTCCCCTCGATTTTATATATATAGATAAGAGCATCTTGTATTTCAATTAAGTATTCTTTATGGTAATGTAAAGTGACCTTACTAATGTGTGAAGACCAGTTGTATTTGACGACTCTGTATAAAATATTACAAGGAGAAAAGATTGCCTTTGATGAGTTTTCGCAAGGTCTCCCGCCGTAAGATTTGCGAACCGATGGCGTAGCTTTTTGAGCTCATAAGTATTGTATCACTCCTGAATAAACAAGTTTGTGTTGAGCTAAGTTCTCAAACTGGGACTAAATGGACTCCCATTTAGTCCCATTTTGTAGTGACTCTTGTATTCTGAGGCCGTCACCACACACACGGCTATAACTTACATTCCATTCTAATTTCTTACAATTAAACTGTGAAAGTTGAAAGCTTTTGATAACATGTGGGTGATAAAAACACTGAAAATACTTCTTTACATGCATTTTTTTAAATCCACAACGGGGTAGCACTTAGTCGTGGGCCACACTGGAGCGGCGCGTCTTGCGTCCGCGTTGAGCGGGAAAAACAAATATATTGAGAGGGACGGGAGGGGCCACACTGGCGCGTCCGGCGGTCGCCGCGACCGGCGGCGGAGGGAATAGTACGTGTTCGCGCGTCCGGCGGATCCGCAGGTCGCCTCCGCGCCCCGCGGTCGCTCCAGTGTGGCCCACGACTTAGCCTTCATCACATCTGATTTTAAGTGGTGAAGGTGGACGCGCACGATTCCCTGAATTATCAACCAATGAGGAACTGGCTATCTTATCTCTAACTGCCGGAACACAATAATACTGAAAACATCATTGTTATGGCGTCAGACTTAGAAAAGATGGTAGTAGCTAGCCAGGTGGAATAAGGACAAGTCCCACGACCAACCAAACCGAATACAAAATTTACCCTTACTGGCAATCGAACCCGAGATCTCTTTGTCTGAAATCGGTGCTGTGAACCACTAGAGATTCTAGAGGCAACAATATATCTATTGTAAAATCAAATTCTCTACTTTTTTGACTTTGACTTTTTTACGTGTAGCATCGTAAATAAGTCACATTCCACAATATTCTGATATTATCAACACCCCATGTTGTTGTCGTATACGAACATTTTACAAGAACATTCTTGTCAAATGCAAAATTATGTAAATTTTTGGATGCTTGTTATTCTTTGGTTCTCATAAACTTTTATCGCTGCTTTGAGTTTAAATAATTTAACGGATCGCAAAAGAATACGTAAACACGTTGAAAACGTTAGCAAAAAAGAGTTTAAACGTTTTTCCAATTTATTGTTTTTTGTATATATATAACACTCCAATTTTATTGGAGTGTCTGTTTATCTATAATCATTTGTATAGATTTGTTTTATTCAAGGCTATGGTATAACACGTTCAAAATTAAATAAGACGTCGTACATACGACAAATTGCTGAGTTGTGTCTTCCTCCACTATGTTATTTTATAATCACCGCCTCTGTGGTCTAGTGGTTCACACCGCGCTTTTCAGACCAAGAGGTCCCGGGTTCGATTCCCAGTGGGGGTACATATTGTATTCGGTTTGGTTGGTGGTAGGACTTATTCTTAGTTCGCCTGGCTAGCTACCACCATCTTATCTAAGTCTGACGCTATAACAATTTTGTTTTCAGCATTATTGTGTTCCGGCAGTTAGAGATTAAGATAGCTAGGTAGTTCCTCAATGATAGAGGATTCCGGGAGTAGTGCGCTTCCACCTTCAGCCTTATCACCACTTAACATGAAGGCTAAGTGCTACCCCGTAGTGGATAAAAAAATAATAATAATGCGGTGTTATAGTATTATGTTTGATAATATACTTTCAACACCGCGCGAGCTTCACGACGGAGCCAAAAGCTGGCTTCATATTTTACGAAGTGAGTATAATGTAAAAATACTGTTTGATGTTGGACTTGCCATGTTTAACCAGAAATTCTTTTGTAAGCACAGTGTTTCTCACTTTTTAAAATTATTTGAAGCCTTGGCTAGCTTTATATTGAGTAAGTCAAACAGGTACATCATATACCTACCTATTTATAAAAGTGCTCAAGTTTGTATAATAACGAGATTACCTACATTCCTATGTAGGATGGACCCTATCCATCCCTTTTTACAAGCTTTTTATGAACTTGCCATCTTAGTAAGTTAGGTAGTATGTTAGTTAGGGGGGACAAACCTTGCAAGCTTATCTCAGTGTCTGATGGAGCTGAAATTCTGTATACAGGTTTGGTTCAGATG
Organism: Crambus lathoniellus; assembly: GCA_949710035.1. Classification (NCBI taxonomy): domain Eukaryota; kingdom Metazoa; phylum Arthropoda; class Insecta; order Lepidoptera; family Crambidae; genus Crambus; species Crambus lathoniellus. The sequence goes on from OX453306.1 coordinate 25,022,392, forward strand.
ACAATACAATAATAAAGTACAGTCAGCAAAAAAGCTTGTCATAAAAATGAAAGTCTTACTAATAACTTATTATTACATTTATGTATAGAATACCCATCCTACCTAAATTACATAAATAGAAAATAAATAGAATAATTAAATGAGTTTTCAACGCCACGATCAGAGGAAAGTACATGACTATTCCGCTTCAGCTAAAGCTATATTTTGAGAAACTAAACTAACTAAACTAATCGCTCGATGGATTGCATCGTTGAAATGGCAGTGGGCGGGACACATAGCGCGGAGAACCGATATGTCCGTTGGGGCAAAAAGGTTCTTGAATGGCGATCGCGTACCGGACGATGTTTCGCGGGCAGGCCCCCTACAAGATGGACCGACGATCTAGTCAAGGTCACGGGAAGCAGCTGGATGTGGGCAGCGCGAAAAAAAAAAAAAAAGGCCCGATTGTTGTGGAGATCCTTGGGGAAGCCCTATGCCCAGCAGTGGGCGTCGTTCGGCTGACATGATGATGATGATAAAACTAACAAAAACTCCTTTGTAATATTAGCGTAGATTGCACCTAAACTAAACAAAAGGCTCATACAAATCGCACGGACACAAGCGTGTCTTAGTAAATTAATCGATCCCATTTCGTGAAATGGGCTATGGAAGTTAATCCGATTGGCACAATTAAGCCGCCGTCAGTCGTGGGCGCACCTGCCTCATTCGCAAACAAATTGGGGGCCACTCGACTGAACTGTGTTAGGCGCCAGTGCTAACGAATGCCTGAACTGGAATAGGTCTCGACTTAACGCCACAATTACGATGGACGTGTGCACGACTGTTCGCGTCAACTTAAGTTATATTTCGAAAAAAGGTTATGTTATCTTTAAGATTGTTTACTAGAAAAAAAAGGAGTCTCTTCCAGTCTAAAATTGTTTTCGTTAAAACTTCATTATTTATTAGATTGACTGACTTAATAGTCCGGGAGGGACTATTGCACACACACACACACAACAAGGGTCAAGTTAACAACGTCAACAAACGCAACATCGACGGTCGCTATTTCGCCAACGTTACACCGAGGGTCACTGCATCGACAGTACATCATATCGACGGTACGCTGCATCGACAGTAGGTAGGCACATAATATCCTTGGTATGTTACATCGCCAATACATCATATCGACGACGGTACACTTCATCGAAAGTACACCATACGGTGCACCATCTAGACTCTTAACTATGGCTTATTTAATCACTATTAAGTATTTTGTATGCAATTAAAAATAATTGCAAACAAACATAATTAAAAATATTTACGATTAAATACGTTTTAGTAATTTTCATAAAATAAGCTATAGGTAATGAGGTGTCTAGAATAGTAGGTTATGTTATTACCGTATGGTATACTTTCTGTGCAGTGACCCTTCGATGTAACGTTGTCGATAATTATATCGACCGTTGATATAGCATTTGTCGATGTTGTAAACTAGACCCTATAAGTCCCTGCGTTAATTAACTTACACAAAATGATTGCGCGAATGTGGGTAAAAGTAATTACTACTCTGTACAACTATTAAAATTGCAAATGAATTTCAACTAATAAGAATTTTAGTTTATTTTTATGTCAAAATAATATGAGTGGCATTCTTTTTCATTCGGTCTGTATAAAACAGGATTGAATAGCCCTCGAGTTAAACTTTTCACTGTCGGTGAAAAAGTGAAATGTTCGCACTCGAACTGCTCTATTAGTTCAGTGCTAGTTGAAAGTGTTAAATGTTGAAACTTTATTATAAGCCATTTTTATAAAATTGATCAGAAAGAAATAATGTTTTAAGTCGTAGAACCTAAACTGCTTTATAATAAAATAAAATACTCTAATGCATTTCATAATAAAATACTCTAAATAATAAATATATATTAAATACATTTGTCGTACTCACTAGATTGGGTGCTGATGCTGATAGAGCTACGGCTCAAACTGAGCAGAGGCCTATTTGGTGTAGCTGCCAAAGTTGGTGTATTTTTTTTAGTTTTATCTTTAGTACATTTCATTGTTTAAGTGTATTTAATTCTTTTTTAATAATTTTGTATATGCTGGTACCTAATAAACGTTTTTCTATTTCTATTCTTATTTTATATTTCTATTTTATATTGCTGTGCTGTGGCCATGCTATATGGATCAAGATACGTATTATGGGGCTGACATGAGCCAACTAGCGCCGCCAATCGATTTTATTTTTTTCTTCTAAATAAGCCTAATTTCTAAAAAAGGTATCAGTCAAGGTTTTGTGAATAACGTCTAATATTTATTGACTAAACATTACACAGTATATGAAAAACCTTCAAATCTGTTTTAAAACTATTGAACGCATTTTATAATGTTACTAAGTTATTCAATAAATGTAGGACGTCACTCACAAGACCTTGACTGTTTCCTTTTTTTAGAGATTTGATTTATTTAAAAGAAATAAAATAAAATCGATTTAGTCTTAGTCGCTTAGTGCGTTGTCCACCGTACAAAGGTATAAAGACATGCGATAGAATAGACCATGCAGCAGTAACAGCGCTACCCGCATACCGGACCCGCCATCAGTTAGCTAGTGCCGCCTAACGCCTGCACCATCCGCCTGGCAACCGTGCAATCTGTTAGCGGTTGGAACGGGTGCGAGGCACTTTATATTCCAGAATTTTCTTAAATAACAGAAAATATATAAGATGTTTTCTTCGTGCAACTGTTTAGCTTAGTGCGTTGTCCACTGTACAAAGACATACGTGATACAGAGCGCAGCAGTGACAGCGCTGCCCGTATACCGGACCCGCCATCAGTTAGCGAGTGATGCCTACCGTCCGTTCGCCTAACGACCGTACAATCTGTTAGCGGTCGAAACAGGTGCAAGACACTTTTTATTCCAGAATTCTGTTGATAATCAAGATGTTTAATCATGACGCCTACCGCCTACACCGTCCGCTTGGCGACCGTGCAATCTGTTGGCGGTTGGAACTAATAATAGTAATAATTAAGACGTCATACGAACCGTGCAGCAGTGACAGCACTACCCGCATACCGAACGCGCCATCAGGTAGTGAGCGAGACGCTTACCGCCCGTCCGCCTGGCGACCGAATAAATTAATGTTAATTAATAGTAATAATTAAGATGTTTTTATCATAAAACGGTTTCGCTTAGTGTATTGTCCATTGTACAAAGACATTTGATAGACCGTGCAGCAGTGACAGGACAGCACTACCCGCATACCGGACCCGCAATCAGTTAGCGAGCGACGCCTACCGCCTGCCACCGTCCGCCTATGGCAACCGTGCAATCTGTTAGCGGTCGGAACAGGTGCGACGTACTGGCGATTGCTTAATTCTGGTGGCGTGTTCATTTATTTTCAATAGATTATGTAAAGTCATTCGTTTTTGTATTCGATGTGTTATTTCTTACAACCACACCAATGTTAATCTAGTTCGTAGTATGTTTCTTACACATATTTGTCTCGTGTAGGAATCGCACACAAACTTATGAATGAACATAGGCAGGTGTTCTAAAATTCCTAAAACCCTGCGCCTTAATACAAACTTCTTCGTGTTGTTAATACTGAATTTGAAACTAATTTCTAATTTCTCTTTGACATTACTCTAATAATAAAATCATTGTTGTACAGACGAAGGAAAACCAATCCATCCTTGTGTGATTATGGCACAAATAATTCACAAACCCAGTATCCATCTGGGTTGATATATGTGTAGTGTACCTAGTATAAGAAATAATAATAATAATATCGGACACCATCACATACATTGTTCCAATACCAAAGTATAGTAGCTAAAGCACTAGTATTGGAAATTGGAAAACAACGACGGGTATACGAAAAGTTTGTTTTCAATATTTACCCGACCGGGGATCGAATCCGGAACCTCTAGAGATAGCGGCACCTTGAAAACCGGTGCGTACAAGCCACAGAGGTCGTCAAAATCAATTTGACAAAGATTCAGTTTTGGGTTTCCTTCAATTTAACACCTCATCTCAGTGGTTCTAATATCTGTAGTAAATATGTCTAACGAATCTAGATCCTTTATGTCATCATCATCATCATCATGTCAGCCGAACGACGCCCACTGCTGGGCATAGGCCTCCCCCAAGGATCTCCACAACGATCGATCCTGCGCTGCCCGCATCCAGCGGCGCACCGCGACCGCGCACCAGATCGTCGGTCCACCTTGTAGGGGGCCTGCCCACGGAACGTCGTCCGGTACGCGGTCGCCATTCGAGAACCTTTCCGCCCCAACGGCCATCGGTTCTCCGCGCTATGTGTCCCGCCCACTGCCACTTCAATGATGCAATCCTTCGAGCTATGTCGGTTGTTTTAGTTCTCCTGCGGATCTCATCATTTCTGATTCGATCGAGCAGGGAAATACCAAGCATCGCTCTCTCCATTGCTCGCTGGGTGACTTTGAGCCTTCTTATGAGACCCATAGTAAAAGACCACGTCTCACTTCCATAGGTCATTACTTTTCCTATTCTTTATGTTATATTATTTATTTAGGAAGTAACTACATACATACATACATAGTTGTTTGTGTTTAAAGGAAAGGTTAAAGCCTATTCTATTCTGGTATACAACAGCTAAAGCTTCCGCATCCGCGGTTATGCGGTTATGACCCCTTCACATGATGAGTTATTGTCCAATCTCAAGAGATGTGTACATGACAACACTAACACTGGACACAGACCAATGGCATTGGGTACAAATCTAAAACTTTGAAGCCAAATGTCAGCACTTCAAATTCCTTTAGTGTAAACATTTTATTAATATATAAAATATAGGGTAAAGAAATGTATATTGATGATAATAAGTAATTTGGTTATATTTTTTTAAACGGATTACCACTAAGTTCTCTATGCGAGCTCATTCATGAGACAGCGCTAGCGAGTTCCTACGAGTGTGAGGAAGATAGACATATTGTCATGATTTTAGAAGGTTTTTCATATTTTTTAATAGCAACACTGGTAATGCCGTCTCTTGCCGCCATTTTGTTAAATTTAATAGGCTAATCTGTGGTAAAATTGGTGGGGGGTAGCTAGACTTGAGCCCGATTAACGAGCAAAGAGAGGTCATTCTTCAAACTAGCCTCGAGGAGATAAGTTCACTAAGACGTCGACTGTATCTATATTGTTATACCTGTACTATGCCTGTACCTGTAAGTTGGATCAATAATTATATGAGTGTTATCTGGAGTCTGCGTTTTCTTCATATTTCAGAAGCGGTAAAATGCCCACGTAAGTTTATTTCTAAACCTGATAATAAGAATAATTTGCTTATTCTGTGCTATAGTAATGCCAAACGAGTTATTTTATTCTCTTCACACAGAGAAAGGATAAATATTCCAGATTCCATGTTAATGCGTATTTTTTTTTTATCTAAATGACATTTTAAATACCTTTGCGGTGGATTGTGTTTTGTACATGGTCGGGGCTACTCTCCGACGGAACGGACATAAACTAAATCGCATTTGTGTTTTAATTGATTGTGTTCGTATACGGTCGGGGCTACCCTCCGACTATACTAACATAATTTAAAAAGTCTATATGCGTAGGATAGTACTAAGATTTTACTAATACGTGTTCGGGGCTACTCTCCGATCGTGTTAGTTAAATCTAAAGCGTTAAAATTGGAATATTTGTGTGGCGGATTGTGGTCCGTACATGGTCGGGGCTACTCTCCGACGGAACGGACATAAACTAGATCACACTTTTATTTGAATTGATTAATTGTGTTCGTGTACGGTCGGGGCTACCCTCCGATTATACTTAAATAATTTTAAACGCGGGTATGTAGTAGATATTTTCGTATGGCACGATCATAGCGTACCATGAATCTGGCATAATATCTTGATTGTTGTTGTTTAATTTACATGATGTATTAAATGTGGATTGTACAGAATTAATGGAGATGATTGGCATTATTATATTATTAGAGTACTTGCTGTTTATGTTGTTTATAATCTTACACATGGAGCTAGGACTGGCAGTTTTGGCTGTGTACCTACATGTAATGTTTTAAGTAATTAGTGCTAGCACTAATTGAAGCTAGTTTTGATAGCCTTTACTGTTGCACAGAGTGAAATCACTTATGGCTACTAAATCTTGCATACAATCCATGTTTTAACGTGGTATCTAATACCAACAGTAAATAAAAGAAAACTATAAGTTATGAAGCTAGTAAGAAGTAGTAAAGAGTAAGAATAATTTATGATTGGTTGCTCACATTTCATTTATCTTAATATTATTAAAATTAATTATTACTAATTTTCCTTTGTTTTTAATGTATTGAGCGAACGTGTTGTTCTCTGGGTTGAGTGAGTCATGTATGCTTACTGGTTACCTACGTTACCTGGTATGATTGGTTTAATAGGTACGTATTACTTACTTACAATTTAATTCTGGCTTTCTATTTATTGATATATTAATTAATAGGTACAAATTTTGTGGATTCAATTAATATGAACACCGTAAATAGCAATATAAATTGCTTGAACTATGAATATGAGTTTAAATACAAATATTTTAATATGGTATCTTTAAATATTTAAATATGAAAGTCTTTATGTGAATTTGGATATCTCTAATGTGAATATTTTTAATTTTTAATGATGAGCGAACAAATATAAGGTGTTCACTGGGTTGAGTGAGCAAGCTATGCATGCTCACTGGTTATAAGAGATACATTGAATTTGTTTGTTGAAATGCATTAAATTGAATTTGATATTAGGGGGCGATGTATGTATGTTGCATACACTCGTCGGATATTAGAGGGCGATGTATGTATGTTGCATACACTCGTCGGATATTAGGGGACGATGTATGTTTGTGGCATACACTCGTCGGAATTAAGGGGGCGGTATATGTTTGTGGCATACACTCGCCGGATTTTAGAGTACGAACGATGTATGTTGGTGGCATACATTCGTCTGAATATGTTTAAATGTTAAGTGAGTACGTTTCTCACAGGCTGGTTAAATGAGTACCTACTTATATTTCATACTGATTTACTACCCGTATGGCCACTTTTAAGATTATTAGATTTAAATGAAACTACAACAGAACAAAGATAATTTCAAACGTTTTATTCTTGTTTTTACAATACTCATTTTACATTTTTGCACTAGATAAGTAGCTCTTAATAAAAGAAATGGTTTTTGTAAATAATAAAGGATGTAGGTAGCTACTGTAGCTAGTGAACAGTATAAATCATGAATTTTCCTGAAAGGCATATTGTGTTGATAACCTAATGATTTTATTATAGAATGACACGGAACGATCTTTTGCCGATGAATAATGTATACATTCCAAGGTAAATAGCATCTGAGGACGAATACGGCCCGCGCCACCTGGTGCGCCGCTTGGTAGGCCTCCAGGGTGACGTGGCCTACCCAGGGGAGTCTTGAGCGAAGGAGGAATACCCTTTCTTCGTAGCTGAATCTGGTCAAAGAGGATTTGAGATGATGCAGAGCATTTTGTTCATGGGAAAGTATTGAAGTTGTTTTGATTAAAATGTTTCATGTTTATTTATTTGCACATCGAATAAAGCTATTTAAGATTTAATTTTCATCTCGCATAACCGACTAAATTGATTGTAACACCCTCTTAAATAAAGTTTGTAAAGGTCTACCTAAAACAAAACAAAACTATAAAAACTTATCTTTTCATAGAATCATTTAGATGTTATCAAAATACTCTTAGGGAAGAATGAAAAGCCTTTTAAATCTACAGTTGCCTACGTGCTTGACATTGAGTATCTAGTAGGTACCACAGCTGTAGCAGTAGATACCTTTAAAGTATTATTGTCAATATGCGCTCTAATTATCGCAACATAGTACCTACTTACTTATAAAGATATTTATATACTAAATTATGTTTGCATCATTTCTTTTTCCTTGCATAATAAGTATCCACATGCTCCACAATTTGAGTAGGGGTTATTGTCTTATCTATTTAAGATTTTTATAATTACCTTAGTTTCCATTTATACGAAATCCATACCATATCTTGATTCTCATGAGTGGTCAATATCCATGAGCTAGGTTTGTTTTTCTATGCCTAGGTCTATGCCCAGGTGACCTTTACGCAGAACTGGATGTATTTCTGATCTTGATAAGATTGGACATGATGACGATTCACTTTTGAATAAGAGCACACTATTAAAGTCGCGAATTTAGTATTCCAAGATTGCGATTGGGTAATACTTTTATAAACTGTGATCTGTGTCACTTAGATTGTTATAGACCTTTTAACTATGGAAACAATATTAGTTTCTGGTATAAGCTTAACAATCTCCATAGCAGTGTTGTAGATACGGTGTACGTACGCATAGTTTTCGGGGTGCCGCTGTCTCTGAGGTACCTACCGGGTTCGATTCCCTGTCGGGTGAATGTTTAAAGCGGACTTTTCAACATTCTGCCCGATTGTATGTGGTAATCCCCGTCGTTGTTCCCAAATGCCATAACACAAGTGCTTGAGTTACTTAGTTCGGGATGGAAGCAATGTAGGTAGGTATGCAAAGATATCCAAAATTTACTATTTCCTATTACTTATTTTATTTTTTGTAACTTTGTTCAAGTGGACATTTCGTCTATTATTTTTGTTACATGTAGCTTAATTTAAAAGAATTTACTATGCTTGACTTTTTAAATTTGAGTTTAGTGGCAAACTTAAATCTCAGATTTAATTTAAACTCAAACTAAATTGTGGATGAGTGCTAGAGAAAGTTTATCAGGAACATACTTTTCCGAGTCTTCTACATAATTAGACAATAAAGCCATAAGACTGATTAGAAATCATCATTCTTTACATTTTTCCGGGAACGTCGAAGATTCTTTATCTAAGTACCTAGTTTGATAGATACATAGATTAATTCTTTATTTGTACACAATATTACGAACGGAACAATCACACACGAAATAATAATAATAATACAAAGATAACAAACTGTTAACCAAATGGTGGCCTTATCGTCTTACTGCGGTTTCCTCCGGGCAACTCAGTTTTGGTTTAGACGGATGGAAAATTTTACAGCCAAAATCACTAGAAGCTATTTTGCTATTTGTGCGTACTGCGTAGTGTTCTAGATCTCTCTTAATGATTTAGATGCAAATCAAAAGCAGAAATACTTAGTTGCTTAGACAGCACTGCAAGAAGCATTCACTGATATCTATTCTAGTTGTTTTCATTAACATAGTGATGAAATTATGTTTTTAATGCAAAAACATGTAAACAGTCCATAGTGCATTTAAGTAGATCGTGTTTATTACACTGTCAAGTTGTAACTGATGTTTTCCTAATTAAGCAAAATAAAGTAAAACGATTATTGCTCAATCACACCTCTCAATTTATTAAAATGTTCTATACAGCTTCATGCAAACATTTTAATTCATGTTTTAAACTTGTTCTAACAAATAAAGCCACAAGTAACCACTGCTGTAGCATACCAAGTTAGTTTTGCCGTGTTTTCGTTGTTATTGGCGGTATGATTTATAATTAGTTTTTGAGGATTTTAATACTACCGTCCTAGTGTACGTATTGACAAAATATGATTTCAAATTATGTGAATCTAATTTATTGTTATTTTAATGAGAATTAACATCTTTATTAAACCAAAAATCAAGTAGATCTGTCAAATTTACCGTCTCATTTGGTAGGCTCGTGATACTAAAATTCTTAGCAGTTTACCATTCTCACGGACCTTTGAAGTTCCTTCACATATTCTGTAGTAATCATTTCCATATTTTTTTAGATCTGGTCAGTTGAACATTTGTTTCTACTATGGTTGAAGTTACTAAGTACCTACCTTACATACTAATGTTTATAAAATAATATGAGAATTCATATACTTACATTTATTTCTATTGATTCATTATCAGATACATCTATTTCTTTTGAATGATTAATAAAATTGATTTGGTTACTATGTGTGTTGTGAGTTTACTGCTTTCAGATGCCAATTGTAGCATCCAGTAGGTACTTATCATGAGCTAGCATCGAGTTAATATAATAATAAGGATCCCGCTACCCTTGAACGTACGAACCAACACAGCATACAAACTGGAGACAGCAGAGTGTACGTGCTGTGGTAATGAGAGGAGATAATATGATACTGAAGGTGCAGATCACAGAGTGATCGTTGTTGTGATGATGATCATCGTGGGCTGTGGTTGTAAGTCGGATATTGAGACGAGTGGATCGCTGATACTGAAGTTGACTTATATTGAAGTATATATTATCATGTCATGTATCTTACCTCATTTTACTAATATTATGATTGCAAAAGCTTGTATGTTTGTTCCCCAATCACGGCTATCGGCTGGACGGATCTTTGAAATCTTTTGTCTGTGGAATAGCATATCGGCTTCTTTTGACCCCGGGAGGATATTTTATTCCCACGGGAAATCATCGTGTAGTTAATTCATTTGGGCGAAAAGCTGTTCATGATTTTACTTGTCCTATTTCTATCCATGGTAATATACTACTTCATATCCCAATTATAATTATTAAATCTATTTACACTGATATTATTCATAGTAATATGAATATTTATTGATAAGGATGCGGGTCATGCTCGTATTTGGATACCTTGTAGACATTTTTAAGTTTTGATATTAAATTGCGAACTTGTTTAAAATCATTAACTTATTCATTAGAAATGATAATAATATGATCTTTTGATTTTCATGTACGGAGTGGAACCATGTATTGTACTATTCTAACAGAGGCAGAGAATAGATGCATTTAAGATTTGGTGCTGGAAAAGAATGCTCTGGAAACCTTGGACAACTGGTTGACAAGTTGAAAAAGCAAATTGTTGCTGTGACGGTTCAAATTGTACCTGCGGCATCTTCATTATCAGTGTAACTTCCTTATAAGAATATTTAAATTAATCGGTAATAATGCCTATTACGAACATGCCTTTAAATAATTCCTTTAGTTGTCCTAATTCATATTTTGATTTAATACAAATTGTGCACTATGGTAAATACGTATCTATAACTTGGTTTGTTACTCATATCTGGGTAAAAATTGGTAACTGTGCAGAGGCCTACAGTTGTTTTTGTAAGGACTAAACTAGGTCAAACTTAGCGATAGTTAAATTCATCTAATATTAGGTCTTTAATCCTTTCATGACTCGTAGTTGCTTTTTCCACTATTTGAGTGAAGTGATAAGGGTGTCTAGTTATCAGGTTAAAGTTAAATTCTGTACCTACCTATTCCTAATGTAACATTCTTAGGGATTTTGCTTCTGACACCATCTAATATTCTTGAATGTAGCTCCTGACAATGCATTGATGTAAACTAGTACCAAGCTAATCCATTTTTCTTTTATGACCCATAACTAATGCTTATAGATTATAACCAGACTTTACTTTAATCATTCCATATACTTACTTACACATGATTATATAACAAGTATAGTTTCAAAATAAGTTTTCTAAGTAATAATAGTCGCTTGTTAACGAATGTCATGATTATGTTAATTTATACATTGATTCAAATAGTTTTAGATTAGATTGTTATTGATAATTTATTTTATTTGATTATGTATTACTTAACGATTTACTAAAACAATATTTTCACGATAATATCTATATTCTAAACAAGTCATCGGCTTCCTTAAGAGATTATTGTTGAGCATTGTGTAATATAATGTATTTGTTTCAATTATGTTTTACGTTTTAACTTAAGGTTTTTATCACTATAAGATTAACCTAAATAGGTACATAGTTGTAAGACTTTACTATTGAGAATAGTTGTGTATCAGTATATTAGCTGTATACTTACCTAATTAATTGATTCTAAATAATTTTTATGTGCGTCGGGAGACAGCACGTTATCAGATGGCCGAATGTCATGATTTTAGAAGGTTTTTCATATTTTTTAATAGCAACACTGGTAATGCCGTCTCTTGCCGCCATTTTGTTAAATTTAATAGGCTAATCTGTGGTAAAATTGGTGGGGGGTAGCTAGACTTGAGCCCGATTAACGAGCAAAGAGAGGTCATTCTTCAAACTAGCCTCGAGGAGATAAGTTCACTAAGACGTCGACTGTATCTATATTGTTATACCTGTACTATGCCTGTACCTGTAAGTTGGATCAATAATTATATGAGTGTTATCTGGAGTCTGCGTTTTCTTCATAATATATCACGCGCTACGCTTCAACGTTCCTGTGTTTAGTAAACAATCTTTATATAAAATATCACCAAATTACTCATATCACCAATATACCTTTCTTTACCCTACATACCTATTATAAATCAAATTAAAAAATCTTTTTGTTTAAAAATCTAACGTTTATAATCCGTTGCGTAGTTTCAAATATCTAAGTGGAAAGTGATTTTGTTTTATACCTTTTTGTATCGATTGTAAAAGACAAATCATACCCTCATTGCTCTTTAATTGAAATATAGCTTAGAACCCGAAAAAAAGCCAAACTTAGCAATTCCTCAACTGTTAGTCTACATTGCCATCAGTTTGAAACCTGTTATTTATAATCACCTGTCTTCGCCAATAATAGCGACATAGAGTTGGAGCAATACTAAAACTTTCCAAGTTAGTACCGTAAATTGTTCACTTCACTCACGCAAACACTCGATATTCTAGAGGTAACGTGTATCCCTAGCTTTACCAAATGTTACCTACAATCATCTACAATCCACACATACATCATTATTATCCATTGAGCAAAAAAATACGAAATTTTAGGATCACCAAGATAAGCGAAATAATAAAATATGAATCTGAATGCCGCTGCCTTTATCGCTGTCGTAACGAGTGTGTCAGAGTGAAATATAAAGTTAATAACCTGACATAATGTTCTGTCGTTATGTTCATACCTACGTAAAAAAAGTAAAGCTGCTTCCTGTCTGAAAATATCAAAAGAGTGAGCAATATTTTTTTAAACAAACGCTCTTGAAATATTTTTAAGCTGTGGTTTTATTATCATAAAACCTTAGTTAACTAGTTACAGTTCAAACGGTATATATATCCTTAGCTAGAACATCAAAAAAACGCGACGAATAGATAACCTCATTCTTTTCAATTTTTGAAGTCGGTTAAAAAGTTACCGTAAACGTTATAGTAATTGTGTCTTGTATTTTCCGCTTTTCTTGCATCTTTCCGGCCGCGGCTTCGCCCGCGTGGACTACACGACGTTATCCCGCGGAAGTGTGATATTTTTCCGAGATGAAAAGTAGCCAATATCACTCTCCAGCCCCCGAACTATCCCCATACCAAAAATCACGTGGATGCCAGCCACAGATGCAAATATCAATATTATTCAAATCTTTTTTCGTTGAAGTATTGTTGTTTTCGACGACCGATTTGGCGCAGGGGTAGGATACCTGCCTTCTGCGCCAGAGGTCTCGGGTTCGATTCCCGAACAAGACAAATATTTGTGTGCATGAACATGTCTATTTGTCTTGGTCTGGGTGATTTCTATGTATATTAAGTATGTATTTACAAACAAAAAGTATTTAAGTATATATTTATCCGTTATCAAGTTTTCCATGACACAGTTTCTCAATGAAATTAACATGGGCTTCGATAAATTGGTGTGATTGTAAAAAGTTATTTTCACTTCTCATGCTCGTAAAGTTCGAGTTTATGTTGGGTACAGGCTGCATAAAATCGCTTTTTATGCTCTAGTGCATAAAGTAAAATCTTCGTCTAAGTCTCAGACTCTAAGACAAAGGTCGTCAGGTAAACAGTCACACACGCAATTAAACTTCGTGAAATAAACTTGTTATTTCATTCTGTTTCTTTAATTTTGTACACAATCCATTTTAAATTACGTACTAAACTAATAAAACTAGGCAAAATTTATGAGTTTTGTAAGAAATAAGTATTTCAAGAGCATTTATGGACTACGCTAAAGCTCTATGCTAAAGTCACTGTGCTGCCACTGCCACGTATAAAGTCAAAGTCAAAGTCAAAGTCAATAAATTTTTATTCATATAGATTAAATAAAATTAATGCTTATGAATCGTCCAACATTTTTTTACCTACCACCTGTTATGGACATCTTTTAACTGACAAGAAAAACAGGCGAAAAAAACTCATCAGCTTTAACAGAAAAATAAAAAAAATAAAGTCTTCCCGCCAATATGGCGAAGTCTTTATTTTTTCTTTTTTGCAATATTGTTATTTATTTTCCTCACACTCAAAGTGAAAAGCAGAGTGTATAACTCGTAGATAAAACCCATTTTACCCTCGAATTGACTATATATACGTCTCGGGTAAAATGGTACGTTTTATGCACTTGTTGTACAATCTACTATTATTTATTTATTTTATTTATTTAATATTTGGAAACCCTTAGGAGTTTTGAAATACGCTTCAAACTACTTATATTAATTTTTAGTTTTTTGCATTCACAATGCAATTTTTATTACTGAAAAATGGAAAATGAAATGGTCGTGGGTTCGAGTCCCATCGGAGCTAGTTGTGAGATGGGTCGATTTTTTCTTAATACTTCATTTTCCATTTTTCACGCTTCAAACTAGTTGTAGGTTATCTTATCGTGTGACCTATTTAGGAATTTCCGTTTGACCATTATTTACGGAACACCCTGTATCTATAGTTTACTATTACGATTACCGCAACGACGACAGTCTGTTTTCGTGCTAAGGCTTCAGTTAGTAAACTTTATTGTCTAATTATTATATTCCCCTTACATAAGAATTATTGTGATCTGTCGATCTGACTGTGAAATTCAAGTCTCTCAATTTAAAATGTTTTGTATAGTTACCTATTCCTATTCTCTCTTTTTATTTTTGTTTAGTCTCAAATAAATTTTAAGTGGTTTATGCCAACAATACTGCAAGTTCATAATGTAATTTGGTTATTAAATAAATATGTAAGACCGATCTTGGTTATTTAGTAAAGTGCAGTCTCATCATAGTTTTGCATATGAATGCAAAACATCAATTAGTACTAGCAACAGAACAAATAACTATTTCTTTAACAAACATCTGCCTCGCTAGGAAATATCCCCGGAACAAACAAGAATGCCATACAACTTCGTACGTTTATAAACGAGCTCACCAAATCTTGTACAAAACTTGATAAAACTTGTATTAAACTTGTATGTTTTGGTCTGTCTCACGTTATTTTATTTTTTTTAGTACTTGTATCATTATGCTGAGTTTGGTTTCGATTGAACAAAACTATATTCAGACGACCGACGCCGACGTCTCAACAAATAGCTGCTAGTAATAAAATAAAAAATAGGGAGCAAGCCATTGTTATAGCTTATTTATACTTTAATCCTCGCGCCTTGTCACGTGCCTCGTCCCGTGCCTCATCCCGTGCCTCGTCCCGTGCCTCGTCCCGTGCCTCGTCCCGTGCCTCGTCTCGTGCCTCATCTCGTGCTTCGGCTCGCAGCTTCGCTACCAACGCGAGCGCTGCGAAAATCGAGACAAGGCGCGAGGCCCAAACACACTGCTCCCACTCTTGTCTCATGTCTCGTCTGGCGCGTCATCTCATACCTCGCGCGAGAGTGTAAACGGGTCATTATAGTCAACCCAAGGTGCACCCTGCGTATTCAGATCAACGGCTTGACGTGCCTTCCTTAACTTGGAGGAGCTTGCTAAAGCAAACCCTGTTCAACTGCTTCGTAGGCAGAACTCGCCTATCACTGCTGCGCTGCCTCCCTTTGATTAAAATTTCAATTTCATCAAGTATATTTGTACTCAACATTATTTAATAATGTATTATAATAGTTTTGTACATTAATATCGCCACAATAGTCATCTAATTACATTACATCTAATCCATTACACGTGCCGTTAAGTGTTGCTTAGCCAGAAAGCCCACTTTATTGGTAATGATACTTTTATTAGTCTGGACTAGAAAAGGTAAGTACGACCAACTTTTTGTTAATGTTTGAGTGTTTTGCCCGTAACTATATTCGCATAGAATCACTTACAAAACCTTATTACCTTCATCATCATCACCCATGTCACCACTACTGGGTCACAAGCCTTCCTTATAGATAAATAAATAAATTAATAATAAATAAATAACTTCTTACAATCACACCAATTATCTAAGCACATTTTAATTTCATTATGAAACTGTATCATGGAAAACTTGATAACGGATAGATATATACTTAAATACTTTTTGTTTGTAAATTCATACCTAATATACATAGTAAACACCCAGACCTAGACAAATAGACATGTTCATGCACACAAATACTTGTCTTGTTCGGGAATCGAACCCGAGACCTCTGGCGCAGAAGGTGGGTAGCCTACCCCTGCGCCAGATCGGTCGTCAGATGGATCAGGAGAATGGGCCATGCCCAACGACGCGGGCCCAATGCGGATTGGTGGGCATTAACGACTGCAAATGCAGCCTGCACGTGCTTTCTGAAGCACGGAGGAGCTCAAGATGATCTAACTTTGGTCCCGCATCCCGTGACCGACCGTTTCGAATGTTGCTTAACTTTAACGACCCCGGTCGAGCGCACTAACCATTGCGCCTTGGGCTCCTCCTATATCGTTTACTAAGGTCTCATCTATCTTTATATAAAAATACACCTCCGCCGCCTCTGTGGTCTAGTGGTTCACTTCACACCACCGATTTCAGACCAAGAGGTCCCGGGTTCGATTCCCAGTGGGAGTACATATTGTATTCGGTTTGGTTGGTGGTAGGACTTGTTCTTAGTCCGCCTGGCTAGCTACCACCATCTTATCTAAGTCTGACGCCATAACAATGATGTTTAAAGCATTATTATGTTCCGGCAGT
Source organism: Crambus lathoniellus (assembly GCA_949710035.1). Classification (NCBI taxonomy): domain Eukaryota; kingdom Metazoa; phylum Arthropoda; class Insecta; order Lepidoptera; family Crambidae; genus Crambus; species Crambus lathoniellus. The sequence continues at coordinate 25,039,177 of OX453306.1, forward strand.
TAGAGATAAGATATCTAGTTCCTCAGTAATTGAGGATTCCGGGAGTAGTGCGCTTCCACCTTCAGCCTTATCACCACTTAACATCAGGTGTGATGAAGGCTAAGTGCTACCCCGTTCTGGATAAAAAAAAAATACACCTAAGTATAATTACCTATTCAGTGGTGCAGATGTAAAAATAAAATAAGTTTTATGCAATCACAATCATCATCATCATCATCATCATCAGCCTATTAACGTCCACTACTGGACATAGGCCTCTCCAAGAGTACGCCATCGAGCACGATCAGTGGCTACTCTCATTCAGCTCTTGCCAGCCACCCTGCAAAGATCGTCGCTCCACCTAGTCTGAGGGCGTCCTACACTACGTTTGCCGATTCGCGGTCTCCACTCTAGAACTCGGTTACCCCAGCGGTTATCGGTCCTGCGCCTTATATGGCCGGCCCACTGCCACATCAGTATTCACAATGCAAATATGCAATTGGACGACTCTTGTAAGCCTTCAGTAGCATAGTTGGTCAGAGAATTGCTCCGGATTATCAGGGGCGCGAGTTCGAATCCCGCCTGAAAGGTACTTATGGGGCTGCATGTTGTTTTCTTATAACAACTTTTCCATATGTTTAAAGAACGGATAAGCGCTGGCCCAATATTGGTTCAAAACACGCTCAAAATAAAATGATTATATACCGGAATCCAGTTAACCGGACAAAAAGAGAAAAAAATTAACGCATTCTCCATAGATCCTAGATTCTCTATGGGTTTCCAGAGTATCAACCTCCGGAAAACTATTTTATGTTGATTAGTTTTAAATGATCAACACATTGTTTAGCTAATTTTAAATTACTCTCTTAGTCAGATCAGGTTTGAAACAATATTTATTCCATAATTAAAAGAAAAACGTGTCCTTTATCGTGGTAAATAAAGTACTGACCTGAAGTGTCGATGTAGGTCACATGAATCCTGTGCCGAAAGGTTGTTGGTAAATATAACGTATTTGTTCGTCCTTCGATGAAACCCAGGGGTAATTACAGGCTTTGATAGGGTAAAGTAAATCTTGAATGCATATTTTTCACCGGAATAGGATGTAAGTATTGGAAAAAAAATTCCAACATATTGAGTAAATATCCATTCTTATTCTGTACTAGCGGCCGCCCGCGGTTTCACCCGCGTGGTGGTGGCGCCACCCGTTATTATATGAACGCCAACGCCGGTGTTGTGTGTTCACTTGTTTCTTCTTCTAGCTTCAAGTGGCGCCGTTTGTCGCTCGTGTCCGGCGAAGGTGAGTAAAGGTCACAGCATACTTATCAACTCGTAAACGGAACGTAAACGTATCAACTCGAGCGGTTCAGTATTCTTTGTATGAAACTCGGGACCAGCGAGCCGTAAGCGCGGCGTCGCCTAGCCGTAGCCAAGTCGACGTACCAACGCTGTTGATTTTAACTGTGAACGTTTACGAAAACTATCGGATGAACTGCTCATGTCGGTAAAGCAGTCAAATGACATGTAAGAGATAGAGCGATAGTTTTCGATTACGAATACAGTTTGCCAAACTCATACTAGGGGTACCGGTTCAGTTACGTGCTTAGTGCTTACGTTAGGTTGACGTCTGGTTGACGGCGAGGCGAAAGGCGATACGGTGCCGATCCTTTTCCGAGTTGATAAGTCTGCTGTGACCTTAAAGGTCACAGCACACACACCAACTCGGAAAGGGATCGTAAACGTATCAACTCGAGCGGTTCAGTATTCTTTGTATGAAACCCCCTACTACAAAGCACACTAATCGGATTCGTAACGTAATCGCCTCGCCTCGGGACCAGCTCACGAACCGCTTTGTCCGCTTTGCGGGTCGCTCAACTTGCTATCCCCGCGCTTACCGCTAGTCGTCCACGCGCTCACGTCTCTCCGTACCCGAGCTTACGGCTCTACGCACAGTGGTCTGAAAATGAAAAAGAACATCAATTTTTTTTTATCAATGTTTTTTTCTCATTTTTTTTAAATTTTTGACATATCTTTTGTTTATATTTTTTACTTATCATTTTTTTCTCTCATTTTTTTTTATGGAACCACTGTGCGGCGAGCCGTAAGCGTGGCGTCGCCTAGCCGTAGCCGAGCCGACGTACCGGCGCTGATCCGGTTTGGTTACGTGCTTGCGTAAGGTTGACGCCTGGTTGACGGCGAGGCGAAGGCGATACGGTGTCGATCCCTTTCCGAGTTGATGTAATGTGCTGTGTCCTTAAGACTGCCTGCCGATACCGTCGTCTCACCACAGTAGATGTAAGCTAGAGTTAGAGAGCTAGAGATGTGAGCTAGAGGGCAAATATTTACGGCAATGCGAATGCGAACGCAAGGAGAACAGTGTAGTAGCGCCATAAGAGAGTAATGCGAGAAGCGAAGTAACGACCTGGTAACAAAAAAGAACCCGAACCTTATTCTTCACTATTGACGTATATTCCCAAAATCGTCCTATTAAGTATTGATCCAATTTGTACTTTTGTCATCGTAAGCCGGACATGAAAGAATCTTTGTAGTATTGTGACGACTTCGAATAGCAGCTGTGATATTCGTCGTTATAGGGCCGGGATAATAGCACGGCACATTTGGGAACCGTAGGCATTTTGGAGGAATTTCTTCGTCATATTCATTCACTTCATTCATTCATTCACTTCATTCATTCATTCACTTCATTCATTCACTTCATTCATTCATTCACTTCATTCATTAGACTTCATTCGTAGGAAAATATTGACGATTCATAAGTACATATTTATTATGTCTAAGTGAATAAAGAATATTTTTATCTTTATCTTATCTTTATCTTTATCATTCATTCACTAGCACAATTCCGCGATTTTGCCCGCGGACTTTGTAATGGTCTAAAGTTTTCGAAGAAATGTTTTTTAGACTTTTCTATCGCATTGATGTTTTTAATCTATGTAAGTATGGTAAGTTACATCAGTCGACAAAAAATTTTACTTCTTACTTATATTACTTACTTACTAACTTTTTCTTATAATAAGATGAAGGTGAAACTTTAGATTTACACCGTTTTAGTCTGTTTTGTTGCCAATCTTGCGATATAAAGTTACCATTTATTTATCCGGCAATTGTTTCTAAACTGTTTGGTCTTATCTGGAATAATCAGTTGCTAAGTTGTTATACAAAAAGTCTCATTTTTTAACTAAACTTATGTATTGGGAAACCCATTACTATATACCAGACCTAAATACCTTTTATTTGCAGAAACACCAAACCACACCGCACATAACCAAACTTACAAAGGAAAGAAAAGAAAAAGGGGTACGCCTACATCCCAAAATAAAGCACAGATATTTGTCAAAGTGTGACCTGGCGGTAATCTTCACTAACAGCCCGCATAGGCAACCTCAAATAAGGTATAAAGGTCAAAAATTGTACAAAAAAACCCTCTTGTCTCCGTCCTCTCGTGATTGAATGACCCTTTTTATTTTCCGATGCTGCGAGCGACCCCGCCTGAGGCTTAACTGAAATCGTCTAAAGTCGCACCCCGAAATGGATGAGATAGATATAGCTTGTCATGTAGATATCTGGTTGGTTGTTGTCCTTGTTATCCAGTAAAGGTAAAATGGTATTGTTAATTATTAGCCCGGGACTACTAGCTTCGTTTACTTTGACGTTTATTAGGATAATTTTCGTTTACGTGTTTTACCCCTTTTATGATTTGCTTGCGTGATGAAAGCTTTCTAGCTGTTGAATGGTTTTCTTAATTAAATGTAATATTTATTGCTCTTGAAATGGGTAAATTTTCTGATATATAATAATATTCATTGCAATCTGTTTTGTAGTTCAAGAGTTTTATATTCTTAGAAACGAAATCACCGGCGAGTTAAGCTACAGTTTGAAGGGTTGAAGACAAAATAATTAAATAAAACTAGACGATACAAATATGTCTCCCAAATCCTACTAATATTATAAATGTGAAAGTTTAGATGTTTGGATGTTTGGATGTTTGGATGTTTGTTACTCAATCACGCCAAAACGGCTGAATGGATTTGGCTGAAATTTGGGACACAGATACTTTGTAGCCTGGAGAGGAACATAGGCTACTTTTTATCCCGAAAAAATGGCACATTCCCGCGGGATAACGTCGTGTAGTCCACGCGGGCGAAGCCGCGGGCGGAAAGCTAGTGGCTCATAAATGGGATTTGAGAGACGAGTTTTTTTAATGTCACACACAGTGGACGCATTTTTTTAATAAAAAAGAAAAGAGTAATTATAATTACTTACTTCATTAGTTGAGGAGCCCCTAGCGCAGTGGTTAGCGCGCTTGGCCAAGTTAAGCAACTTTTGAAATGGTTGGTCACGGGATGGGTGACCAAAAATATGTTATCTCGAACTCCTCCGTGCTTCAGAAGGCACGTTAGGTTGTTGATCCCGGCTACATTTGCAGTCGCTAATACCCACCCATCCTTATCCATCCATATGGATGGCAAGCGCCCCAGCAGTGGGGACGTTAAATAGCTGATGATGACTAGTAAGTGGTGCAAAAATGTCTGATTGTTATGTTTTTGATGCATGAATTTATCCTTGTCTAGAAGAGGCATTCCATGTAGGTATTATACTTTGTACATTAACATACTTTAGGGCGAGAAATTGTTTCTTTATAAAAAAAAATAAGCAATCCACTTCGTATAACTACCTACATTTTTCTTGTACTTACCTATGAATTATATTGTTGTAATTATTTCTCCCTTCAAATAATATAGGTCATGGTTGAAATATTTTGAGCGTAATAAACTTTCTTGTTTATTACCTTTGTCATGCCCAGGGGCCCGATTCTCAGGCATTCGAACTTTTTCAGTGTGGTAATTCGTATGTCGAACATTTTGTTTGTGGTTTCTATTGAAAAGTTAGAACGTTTCAAACAAACTAAGCTGTCTCACATGTCAACAAATTCATTTTGACAGCTAAGTTAGTATATGAACATCTATTGGTTTTTACCACTCGTAGCGTTCGACTGGTTTTCGATCGAACTTTTTCGATTGTGAAATTCTGACAATACAAAAACTGTGTTATATTTGAATTTCGAGCTATAAATGTGAACTTTTCTCGATTGCCTGAGAATCGGCCCCCAGTTTCATTTATCTGGTAACAAAAATTACAAAACATGTAAAAACAAACAATACACGGCATGATTGAGTATTGTCAAAAAATACTCTGACATTAATGGCATGCAATACTCCGTTGTGCATTGTATTAATGGAGTAAACAGCTAAAAGCTCAAATAAACGTTACTCAACAAGTTAAACAAAACAATAAAATAAATATTTGACGCATCCCGTATGTATCCCGCGCTTACATCAGGGTTAATTTTCCTTTGTTTGCGACAACATTGTCTCTCGTCGTAAAATGGAGCCCGGCTGTGCGTCAAATTCGTCATAAAAGAATGTCACTTGTCGAGATAAGTTTTATGACGCACGCTTCTCTGTTGACACTCCATGACATCCTGGCGTGGCAGCAGTTTAGAGCTCGGTGGCAAGTTACTTTCTATTCCATCAATATCCTATTTAATAGAAATTTGGTTTTGGTACAAAAGAAAGAAGGCGGTAAGTCGGAACAATAATTGCAATAAAATCATAATAGTTATGGCTGTAAGATATAATATTATGGGCATTTCCTTTGGAGAAGCAATTAGGCAAATATGAATTATTTGCCTTGTACAGGAAATAGGAAATAATATTGGACGTTTTCCTATGAAAACGGTATAAGTTAATAGGTATTTGTGATGTATTTACTGTAGCGGATGATAATATTTTATTTATTGATGTGTCCTCATTGTTTCGCAACATTAACCTCGCAGCATTAAAATATGTGGTAAACTTTGAATTTCTAATGCTGGGGCTTCACCTGCGTGACGCCTAACGGCGTTAATAACGGCATGCGCGTCTTAGCGCGCAAATTGTCTTAGTGAGCCAATTAGTGCACTAAGACCCGGCTACAGATGCGTATTATATCAAATAGCGCGCCAATTAATGGCATTAGACGCAGGTGAAGCTCGGGCATAAGCGTATAGACAGCGGGTACCCCTAGCATGAAATAGTAGATTGTATTACAAGGGAGCAAAATAACATATTTACGGCGAGGGCGCTATTTTGAATCCTGAACGCAGCGAGGGATTCAATATACGTCGCCCGAGATGAAAATAATTTTGCGGCCGAGTAATACACTCTACTTTTCATTTCGAATTTAAGGAAAGTAAATACACTCTGCTTTTCATCCCCCTCTATAGAGGGGGATGAAAAGTAGAGTGTATTACTCGGCCGCAAAATTATTTTAAGAAAAGCAATAAAGACCTAAAACTATCAAGAAAAATAAAAGAAATGTGGCGGGGGGCTTCGCTTTCTCTGTTTTATCTATAATAGGTATATAATTTTTTTTTAAACCATTATGGAGGGAATTTTCTAAAGTTATAGGAATAGCGTGATTTTTTATATAGTGGTACTTATGGACATATACTACTATGTATAGACTACAAAAGTTTTGTTGAAGTTTTAGTTTTTCAAAAATGAGGTGATGCCATATGGCACCGCTAGACTCCTATGTTAGCAAATATAGATATTTTTTTATAATCTTCTTGTTTGGGTAAAAATTAAATTAAACAAGTTTTAGCTTTGGTTTATTTAAAATATATAGAAAACAATTGAATGTGAAATGTAAAATAAAATGTAGAACATGTAGGTAGAACCAGGGTCGCGAGAATTACCACGACTGCGAGAAGAACCACGGGCGCGAGAAGCATAGTTAGCGACCTGATAAGTTATTCACAAGTCCTCCTTCATCTTCAGCAGCCGAGTCTTCATCAGAATGAACCGCAGGATCTGGTTCAATATATAACAACTGCAGTTCCAGATCGTCTTCATTTTCAAGAATAGATAACGCTGCATGCAACGTGCAGCCTCTGTTAAAAGAATAATAAATATTTTTAATACAAATAATCATAATAAATAATTTATTACACCTTTATAACTAAAATATAATTGATAACTTCATTATTTAAAGTTATAAATAATGTAAATAAAAAGTAAGTAATTTTTTGAAAAGACAACATAGTGGCCTAGCGGGCCAAACGGCATCACTAACATTTAACACAAAGTAAAAAGCAAATGCAAAGAGATAATTGCATGTTTCGATTATTAATATTTCTAAAATATGTCTCAGTTACCAATAGCAACAGCAAAAGTATCAAATAATATCAAATAAATAAATTGTAATTTACTTACGTAAACACTGCGTCCATCGTTGTCGAATTTCTTGAAAGACTACCTTTGACCAGCACGTGCATGCAGTGATTAAGTCTCCGACCACTCAGGATGCACCTAGGTGACAGCCACACTACTTCCGCATAGTTTGATACAATTACGATCCAAGAAAACTAATGAATGAATTTACACGAAGCGAAAGTTTGAAGGGCTGAAAAGTGATGCCATATGGCACCGCTAGCCCATAATGGGTTAAATAAAAAAAAATATTAGAACAAAAAAAATTTTCTTTAATCAAAAAAAAATTTTTTGAACAAAAAAAATTGTTTTTTATATGTCTATCGGATGCCTCCTAACTATCTCCGGAGTACCATAGCCACCATAGGGGGTTGAAAATTTTGTTAGATTTTAGCTACGGACAACGGATTTTTGAGATATTCTCGGTTTTATAATTTTCTTTTTTTTAATTTTGCAAGTCCCGTCTCCATACAAAATTAGTTGAAAACTTTTTCATTGCCGATGAGGGCGATGAGGTAACTCTATGGTTGACTGTAACCAAATTCAGTTCTATTCTTAAAATTCATTTTCATCCCATCGATTCGAAAAGCGATGATTGTTTATCTAATAACAGGGTCCAAAACGATGAGATTTGAATTTAGAACATAATTAAAGAAGCATTGGTTGGAGTGTAGCAAAGGGTGTGCACCTACTTAATAATAAAATTCAACTGATTTTGTATGGGGCCGGGACTTTTTTCGGGACCGAGAAATTTTCAAAAACGGAATTTTATAAAATTGAGAATATCTCATAAACGGTGAGTCGTAGCTAAAATCTCTAACAAAATTTTCAACGGCATCCTCGGAGATACTTATAAGGAATCTGATGGACATATATTTTTTTCAAGAAGGGTAGGACATATATTCAAGAAGGGTGATAAGACTCTCCTGAAGAATTACCGACCCATCTCGCTTCTGAGCCATATCTACAAGTTGTTTTCGAGAGTCATTACGAATCGTCTCGCTCGCAGGTTCGACGACTTCCAACCTCCCGAACAAGCCGGGTTCCGAAAAGGTTATAGTACCATAGACCACATTCATACGCTGCGGCAAGTTATACAGAAGACCGAAGAGTATAACTTGCCACTATGCTTGGCGTTCGTGGACTATGAGAAAGCCTTTGATTCGATCGAGACCTGGGCAGTGCTGCAGTCTCTCCAGAGGTGCCAAATAGACTACAGGTACATCGAGGTGCTGAGGTACTTATACCAAAACGCCACCATGTCGGTCCGATTACAGAACCAGAGCTCTAATCCTATCCAACTACAGCGAGGTGTGAGACAGGGAGACGTCATTTCTCCCAAACTGTTCACAGCTGCGTTGGAGGATATTTTTAAGCTACTGGACTGGAAAGGATTCGGCATTAACATCAATGGCGAGTACCTAACACACCTGCGGTTTGCCGATGATGTGGTTCTCATGGCTGAGACTTTGGAAGACCTGAACACAATGCTCGAAGATCTCAGCAATGCTTCCCAAAGAGTGGGTCTGAAGATGAACATGGATAAGACGAAAATCATGTCCAATGCCCATGGTGCATCCGCTCCAGTTAATGTTGGGAACATTACACTCGAAGTTGTTGACCACTATGTCTACCTAGGACAGACAATCCAATTAGGTAAGTCCAACTTCGAGAAAGAGATCTCTCGTCGAATCCAGCTCGGATGGGCAGCGTTTGGGAAGCTCCGGCATATATTTGCGTCCAAAATTCCTCAATGTCTCAAGACTAAGGTCTTTGACCAGTGTGTGTTGCCAGTTATGACTTATGGAGGCGAGACGTGGTCTTTTACTATGGGTCTCATAAGAAGGCTCAAGGTTACCCAGAGAGCAATGGAGAGAGCGATGCTTGGTGTTTCCCTGCTCGATCGAATCAGAAATGATGAGATCCGCAGGAGAACTAAAACGACCGACATCGCTCGAAGGATTGCTCAGTTGAAGTGGCAGTGGGCGGGACACATAGCGCGGAGAACCGATGGCCGTTGGGGCGGAAAGGTTCTCGAATGGCGACCGCGAACCGGACGACGTTCCGTGGGCAGGCCCCCTACAAGGTGGACCGACGATCTGGTCAAGGTCGCGGGAAGCCGCTGGATGCGGGCAGCGCAGGACCGATCGTTGTGGAGATCCTTGGGGGAGGCCTATGCCCAGCAGTGGGCGTCGTACGGCTGAAATGATGATATATTTTTTTATTAAATTTTTTTTTAATTTCAAAACTCAAATTTCTTTTCTTGCCCGACTAGCGCTGTGATGTATCCGAACGACAAAGAAAGGTAGGTAGTTTGAGTTGTCTTTACTGCTTTTCTTATAGAGGGGGATGAAAAGCAGAGTGTATTACTATCGGCCGCAAAATTATTTTCACCTCGGGCGGCGTATATTGAATCCCTCGCTGCGTTCAGGATTCTACTTTAGAAGAATCAAAATAGCTTAGAAAGATAGCTATAGAAAGATTCAAAATAGCGCCCTCGCCGTAAATATATTATTTTGCTCCCTTGTAATACAATCTACTATTCCACCCTAGGGTGAAACGGATAGTTTTGGACCCGCTGCTCAGTTTAAATATACATCACTTTCCGAATCTGAGAGATGAAAAATTATTGTTATACGTGGGGTTATACACAAGATAATTTTTTTCTGTGTTCTATGGTGATAGTAATCGAATAATAATATTATACCGTCCTTCAAAAGCTGTCTAGGTGTTGCTGTCAAATATGTATTGAATTTCAGTTCCTTATAAGATCGAAAGAGGCGCTGCTCTGGTTTTCATACAAAATAATACGGTCACTATAACGGTTACCATAGCGACAATTTTTCGTGCTAGAGCTACAGGAAGCTAATTTGTTTTTAAACTATTTTTTTTTATCTACAAAATGGGGTATAAAACGAAACAGAAAGTTTTAAGAAAGCTGGCTGGTGATTTTTTCTATCACAACTTTTCTGCTTATAGTAGAAAAATTGTTACAAAAAAAAATCACTAATTAAAATAATTTAAAATCTTAAAAAAACAGAAACTCCAAAATCCTTTATTTTTTAAAAGAGACTACCTACTGCCATAAATTAACTAGTTTAAGGAGCCTCATTTTTAAACTTGTAATCGTCTGTAACTTGTAATCAGAACAAGCAGCAATGAATTCTGAATTAGGGCCCTGACTAGTTCCGCCAGGGACAAAAGACATGTATCAAAATTTAATAACAGGACGAATAGTAAGTCACTTCGAGAGTAGGAAAACTGAAACATAATAGTTTTGTAAATGAGTTAAACCTTCACTAATAAGGGAACTAGATCTTTAATTCTGTCCGCAATTATTCTAAAATCTAGCGCCCGTGACAGGGACCGTGCTCTGAAACGCAAAATCTGAAACTTTGTTATCCCCGCATTTTTCACACGATTCTGTGATGACTGAAGAGTGAGAGGAACAGGTATAGCGAATTTACGGATCTTGCGTAACGGATTATGCCCCCAGCTTCCGAGTGATAATGCTTTGTTGCTAAATGGCGCAGTGGTACTGACCATACTTGTTTCAACTCAACTGCCTTGCTGGTCTAGTGGTTCACAGCACCGGCTTCAGACCCAGATGTCCCAGATTCGATACCCAGTAGGGGTACATAGGGCTAGGCGCGGCGAGAGACAGGCCTTGTCTGACTGAGTCCAACATGCCGTTAGCGGTATACAAAAAGACTGTATTTGCCCTCACTATAAAAAAAGGTACATATCATATTGGCTTTTGTTGGTGGTAAGACTTTTTCTTTAGAGATTGAGGATTTCGGGAGTAGTGCACTTCTACCTTTAGCTTAAAAATAAAATAAAATAAAAAAATCTTAGTTCAACTTGACTTAATAAATAAGCTCTTTTGAATCGTCAATATTTTCCTACTACCCATTCATGTAATACAATCTGTGCGCACCGTATTTAAAAAAAAAACCTAATTAAGATATATTATTTACCTATATAATAATGTGGCTGTATGGTGCAAATGTCCCTTTGCTTTTTCTGTTTTTATCATAAAGTTAATATACCTATCGGAATAGAGGAACAACCACGAGCTGTCAAACGAAACCGAAATTGGATCGCATTTGTGTGTGTAAAATTGTTTATGTATGCGTGTCAGTGATGTGCGTCATGTCGCTTTTCAGATTAATATCGATATCGATAATATTAAATAATTACAGTAATAAATAAATATATATTGGACACGATCACACTCATTGTTCCAAAACCAAAGTATAGTAGCTTAAGCACTATTATTATGGAAATTAGAAACAACGACGGGTAATTACCACATACACCGAGGAAATATAGAAAAAATAGTTTTCAACATTTACCCGACTGGGGGGCTACCGGCTAAAAAATATGGGTATGGGTTGGGTATCGGCTTCAACTGTCACTTGAATTCCTTATTTTGATAGATTTTGCTACTTTGTTCTGTTGAACGTTGCTAGCTAGCTATCATTATACCCGAAGTCACAAAACAAATAACTTATAGTAGCTATTTTTTTTATAAAATTGACTTAAAGTTCAACGTATGAAGTTCATATCCATAAAGTTATGCGGTAGCCCCCCTGGGTGGCTACCGGCTAAAAAATATGGATATGGACATGGGTTTCAACTGTCATTTGAATTTCTTATTTTGATAGATTTTTGCGGCTTTGTTCTGTTGAACGTTGCTAGCTAGCTATCGTTATACCCGAGCGACCGACGTCACAAAACAAGGAACTGATAGTAGCTATTTTCTTTATACAATGAGTCACACCAATGATTTTTGTTATCAGCATATCTAAAAAATATGTTACTCGAGAAAAAAGAATATGTTTTTATTTTTTTCCTATCTTCAAAAATGACTGAGATATTGAACGTTAAAGTACGACCTCCGAGGAAAATTCGGGTGAACCAATGGCATTAACGTGTGACGTCACATCGCGAGTTGGCCCTTCATATTCTCCTTTGGCTATATAGTTGCGCTCTCACGGTTTCGCAATAAATTTATTTATTTTTCTTATAGTCGATCAATGATCAATTTTGTATTGAGCCTATGTGAAAAAACACCTTCAAATATATAAGTTGTATTTTCGTGATTAATAAATTAAATCAACTTTCGTAATGGCGGACGGTATTCTGTCAATATAAATAGCAACCGTCAAACTTCGATCAACAATAACACGAAGCTGTCAAATGGACAGTAGGTGACAGTTTTAGAGTGCGGCTGCGCGCGGTCGAAATCAAATACTAATCATTTACCATAACCTTAGAACGAAGAAAATGTACTGTAACTAGCGCCAAAAACGCACCAGTTGCGCGAAAATTGCGCACGGACGGACTCTATGTAGGTACAGTTGGACGGAAATCACCCGCAGCAGCCGCAATCGGAGATGTCACTGCGACATGACGTCATCGCAATAGCGCGCAAGGAAAGCAAATTTACAAAAGCTAGTGAAACTTTGCAACGCTGTAACATTAGAAATCCTGGACAGATTTCGATGAAACAAAAACTGTTATTACTTGCACGAGTACGCGCATTAAATGCAGTATGCACTAATTTTTATAGTCATATTTTGATGTGTTGGTGTGACTCATTGACTTAAAATTTCAAAAAACGTATGAAGTTCATATCCATAAAGTTACGCAGTACCCCCCAGGGATCGAACCCGGGACCTCTAGAGATAGCGACACCTTGAAACCGGTGCGTACACCACTCGGCCACGGAGGTCGTCTAATAATAATATATTAATATATAGTAATATTATTAATATAACTAAAATTCCCATCTTGGGAAGGGATTTTGCATGGCTAAAACTTCGATTCTGCGGTGAAGTATGAATATTTAAGAAAAACTCCCAGAGATTTTAAATCATCTAATATACACTAGCGACCCGGCCATGCTTCGCACAATCCTTTGAACAATTTGTTGGTGCTTCCACACTTCCACGTTTGGAAATATTTTTCATCAAAATGCTTACTGCATAATAATCAATTTAGTCCAGTTAGTTTCTGGTATCCAAGTTAGTACGTAATCTGAAAGATAATTATATTACTAATGATAGTATATGTAGGTACCTATTCTAACAGTCAAAAACTGTGATACCTATGGATCAGTTAAGTATCTTAAATGGAATTACATTCCCAGGTAATTCATATCTAAACGTCTTACAGGTAATTTAATTACAGTACCTAATACATATTCATTTTTACCGCGTGATAGACAGTGGACACGAAATATCGATAACTTGATGCAGCCCTAGTGTAAAACGAAAATTATTTCTTTACACAAAATATTCGTAAATACTGCATTATGTGTAATCAATATTTGCTTGTTACATAAATAAATGTTTGTTGAAGAGCATTATCACACTTCTTGCTTTAAATTCGAAGCGCATTGGCAAAAATAAACCTTAGGAAGGGAGGTGTCGGTTTGGAATAATTTACCTGTGAACTGAACATTTTGCGGGATTATTTCATTGTGTTGTACAACAATCAATAACTGAGCAAGTCACCATGTCTCCATATCAATATTGGCTAAAAATATCTAAGATTGCACGTAAAATCCGAAAAAAATAAAAGACCTAAATTCTCAGCGTGCTGATAAGTGCTGACGAACTGTCAAACAGTAGCCAAAAACGGTTCTGTTACGTTGCATCACGCATCTCCTTTTATCTCACAGTGTTGTTGCTAGTGACATCCCGCTCGCTCAGCCCTTTGTTTCTCTATTCCGATAGGTATATTAACTTTATGGTTTTTATACACAGGAATAACGAAAGAAAAAATAAAGAAACAAAAGTTGGTAGTATGTATTGAAATTCATTGTTGCACTGATTTTAGTGCAGTAAGTAAGTATTGATATTCATTACATACTGCACTGATTTTCAAATTTAGAATGTTCACCTCGGAAAAGTGCCACGTACTGCATTCTTTTTACAAATATAATGTTAACATTTCAGAGCATGAAGAAAAAATGTTTTATTGTGGTGTTGTTAAATGTTTATTTTTTAACTTAATGATTATTCATACCCAATTAGTGCATGAGCTACTATTATCTCGGAATTAAATCAATGGAAGTGATGTTAACCAATATTTTGTAATTATTTATTTATATAAAAAAACGAGAAACGAGAAACCAACCACTTTACCGTCAGAATTTCGTTCCTCAATGCGTTGAGGAATTAATCTTATTTAAAACAATTTAAATAATATGTAATTTCTTAGTTCACGGTACTACTAAGTGAAAACAATGTTATCCCTTTTGGAAAATAATCTAGTAAAAATATAGCTATTCTACATAACTTTTCACAGAGTAACAAAGAAGAGGTCTAGTGGACTATTTTGCGAAAGCTTTCATCTCGAGAGCCTTAGCGAGTAAGCTAAAAGCTGAAACGCACTGAAAATATTTTAGCTTGACTTTACATCAGAGAACAGAGAAAAGGGGGTAGAAATATTTAAAAAATACGACTTTAATACTTTTACTAGTATCGCTTTTCGCAAATAAATTGCAGGCCGTACAAAGCCAAATATACATGGCAATAGCAATGGCATACAAGGATTTCACATAGTATTACTAGATTTATCGGCCCCAAAAAAATAACATAGAAAGTAGATTATAGTACTCAATTATGTGATTGACAGAAACATGATAGCTCAAACTTTTCTCGATAGAAAAAAATCTGTGCCAACCTATAAAAAACCTTGAAGCTATAATAAAACAACCTTAGCTAGCTTTCTAGTTTTGTGATTGACAGTTTTTCAATATTTGAAATAGTTCATTAGTAAAACAATAATGTAGCTTGAGGCTGTGCAGTCTGCACACTAGCGCCGCCGTTGAAAAAAAAATCATAGTGCTTAAATAAATACGAAATTGTAAATTATCTCTCTGCAGTGCTCCGTAGAAGCTTTGTGGTACTTTTTAAAGCTAAAAGCCTGACGTTTAGTTTAATTCAGTCTTTTTGCCAAAATACTTTGATTGTATATAGTTAAATAATAGTACTTAAAAGCTAATGATGTCGTCAAATTTTAAATTATGGTATTATATATTGAAAAATCGTGTTTTTTGTCATAACAGTCTTGGCGGACCCATTTTGGCGGTCCTCGGAAATGGCGTTATCATGTGTTAACTTGAATAATTATGTATTTCTATTAATTATCTTTTCTTTTACTCTGTTTACCAATGATTAAAAAATAATAAAGGTAATAAAAACAAATTGAAACTTTTTTTTTGGGCTCGTAAAATTTTTGCAAGAAATTTCCATAGTTTTCGAGACCAGTTTTATTTTTAGGAATATTACTAGTCAGCGTCAAACGTCAGCGGTCCCAATTTCTTATACAGTATGCCCCTCGATATGGTGCACAAACGAAAAGGGTGTTGACTATACCGAATTTTATCAAAAAAATATATATATATATAAAAAAAATTGCTCATGTTACAATGTATTTAAAAAATTAAATTCTTTTTAGGTCCTTTTGTCATCAAAAGTTAATAGTTTACGAACCAAAAGAGATATCGTCATGAAATAAACGCTAAAATACTTGTAAAGGACTTGAAAATAAGTGGAAGAGTAAAATGAATTCATAAAAGATGACTAACATTCCAAAAAAGAGACAAAATCAATCATTTTTTTACGCATTTTTTCATTATTAGCGATTTTTGCAAAAAAATCCCATTATATTTTTTTTTATCCATATTTTCTTGTTCTTCATTGCATGTGCTTTGTAATAAAAAAAAAATCAACGCTCTATCCCGTCCCGTTTGCTTGCTATGCAGTTTACTGCAGACGTCTACAAAAAAAGTCAATGTTGAATAGCGTTAATCAACCAAATAAAGATGCATTTCATAACGATAAATCCTTTAATTCGAAAATGATTAATTTTGTATGTCAAAAGAACCCTAAAAATATTTTTTTAAATATTTCGTTACATGTGCAATTTTTTTTTATTATATATTATGTTTTTTATTTTATGTGTCGATAAAATCGGGTACTTATAGTCAACGCCCTTTTCGTTTGTGCACCATATCGAGAGGCACACTGTATATTCCGTAAGAAACTGGTGGGCCAAAGCATTTTAGGCAGGTGAGTCGCAGGGGTCCTGATGACCGCCCTTTTTAATTTTGGCAAAGTTTCAGTGGCCACCCATAATGACCGCTCCCGTCCTTAACCTGCTAAG
This sequence comes from Crambus lathoniellus, assembly GCA_949710035.1. NCBI lineage: Eukaryota > Metazoa > Arthropoda > Insecta > Lepidoptera > Crambidae > Crambus > Crambus lathoniellus. The sequence continues at coordinate 25,055,607 of OX453306.1, forward strand.
AGGATGTCTTTATGCCCGTAAGCTTCACCTGCGTCTAATGCCATTAATTAGTGTGCTATTTAATATAATACGCCGCCTGGTATTAGCGCACTAATTTGCTTCAATTAGCGCGCTAAGACGCGCATGCCGTTAGGCGTCACGCAGGTGATGCCCCAGCATTACAGTAGCCTTAGCACGAAAATTGATGCGGTTTATTTTGTTTGAAAGCTGATGTGATCGGCGGGGTGATTAGGTAACTTATTAGCAATCGATTGCTTGTCAAATTTGATTGCAATGACAGTTAGATTGCTGCCTTAGTAAAAATTAATGTGACAGCACTGTCTTACCAAAGCAGCAATGCTAATGCAATTGCTGTCAGTTTTGATTATTAAGTGATTGCTTATAACTTACATAATCAGCCTGCTGCCGGATGGTTTTTAGCTATAATTTGTGAAATTCTGTTCTGACATTTCAAGGTCATATACCTACTATTTAAGGTAACTGCAGTAAGGGTCTTATACGCATAGCGGGTATTTACTTATAAAAATTGTGTGTAATTTAATAAGAATGCAATAAAAATATGACAGTTTTGAAGCGCAGTTTTGTATGAAGTGCGTTGTCTATGGATGGAAGTCAATCAATGGTCAAGTAGCGAAATGGTTTATTTTGAGTGTTTTTTCAAAACGGCTTAAAGGTAGCTGAATGAGCAACTTCAATCCTCTTTCTTCTATTGTAGAGCTAACGACGATTTATGTCAAAATATAGTTACCGTTTCACTCAGTTAAATCAAATAACTTTGATCATTAATGAAGGCTTGCGGCTGAAAGCGATAGTTAAACATTTCCTTTGTGCATTGACGAATAGAAGTTCTACGCTCATTAAAGTATCCCGTTAAAGTTATCAGTACCTATTAGCATTTTTGGGACACATGTTTTTTAGTAAATCCAATAAATATGAATAAGGCCCTGGAAAGACACTCGTCTATCCAGGGCCCTGATACAACTGTGCAGACCGCAACTTCGCCTGGTATCAGGTGCTATTACTGGTGATGGACAATTTAACAGTAAATTTTTAAATTTAGGTGACACCGACAGTCCCCTATGCAGTGGGTGCATGGAGGAAGAAGAAAGCTGCCCACGTACTGCTGGAATGCAGGGGGTTGGCCCCCCGTACCTCGGCTCGCCGGGCAGCGTCCAGGAAGCGATCACGAATGTGAGAGCTCTTGAAACGTTCCTGGCTGGCTGGAGTGATACGGCCGCGCACCCTCCAGACGTAAAATAGTCGCAATTGACGTCGAGCTTAGAATAAGAAGCGAAGAGTTATTAATCTATGACGTCGAGTTGCGGAATCCGCCTGTTTTGATAAGAAGAAGAATAAGAAGGCCGAGGGCTCTAATACCCGTAGCCGTGTTTACGACGATGGCCTAACATAATATTAATTTTATGTAACTAGTAGCTTCCCGCGGTTTTTCTCGCGTGGTACCCGTTCCCGTGGGAATATTGGGATGAAATACAGCCCATGTCACTCAGAAAATTAATGTAGCTTTTTACAAGTGAAAGAAGTTATACCATCAGTTCAGTAGTTTTTTAGTTTATCCATTAGAAACAAACAAAGAATCAAATCTTTTCTCTTTATTATGAAATTATGATACTAGCTGTGCCTCGCAGTTTCACCTGCGTTAATTTGAGGAAAAGGCAAAACCTACTAAAATGGAAATATTTTTTCCCGTTTTGCAACATTTTTCATTAATGCTCCGCTTCTGTTGGTCGTAGCGATATGTTATATAGCCTACAGCCTTCCGCGATAAATGGACTATCCAACAGAAAAATATTTTTTCAATGCGGTCTAGTAGTTTCTGAGATGAGCGCGTTCAAACAAGCTCTTCAGCTTTATAATGTTAGTATAGATTAGTATCTAGATTGCAAATGCGAATGCAGTAGATACAAATGGCTCAATTTGCCTTTTGCAATGTAGTAGAAAGAAGCTTGAGCTATTACAATTTTGTTTACCTATCCTTTGACCGACTTAAATGCCGGTGTGTACAGTCTCGAGCAATAAAATGTAAAACATAGGAATTGTCAGATTGAAACGTTGAGCTAGATAAGTCTGCGCGCAGCCAAAATCGAACACCTACTAAACCTTACAGCAAAAAAGGTATTGAATCTAGCACCAATAATACCCCAGACACGCGTAAAGTTATCTGACGAGCACTCTATGGGCGTTTGTGCACTTCACTGAATTTTACCGATCCGGAAAAAAACGGATGCTTGTATTTGTCTATTTGTCTTGGTCTGGGTGTTTACTATGTATATTAAGTATGTATTTACAAACAAAAAGTATTTAAGTATATATTTATCCGTTATCAAGTTTTCCATGATACAGTTTCTTAATGAAATTAAAATGGGCTTAGATAATTGGTGTGAATGTAAGAAGTTATTTATTTATTTATTTTAAAAATTAATCATTTATAATAGTAAGAATTTATTTATTTCGTGTAGTTTAGGGTTTGAAACATTGAAACTACACGAAATAAATAAATTCCTACTATTATAAATGATTAATTATTAAAATACAAGCATCCCTTTTTTTTCGGATCGGTAAAATTCAGTGTAGTGCACAAACGCCCTATGTGTGTCACTTCTGTGACTTCTCATTCAATATGACATAGTCCTATGTTGTTTACATATTATTGCTCGTGACTGTACATCGTAGCAGTACCGCTAGAGTCAACCACTACACGATTCAGTTAACCGTCAAGTCAACAATGAACTTTTGCTTCAACTACCTAGAAGCATAGACGCATCAATATTACCGCAGCCTAAAAAGCGTCAGTACGGCTAGTTCGAGATTGATTAACACGCGCCCTCGATAGGTTACAGTGTAACGAGATCTCGCCGGACTGATACCGGGTCGTGGAGATAAATAGGGGCCAGTGGCGCAAATGTGGACATCCATCATTGTTACGGGCTCACCTCACCTTGAGCACAGGACTCAGTTAAGGAACAGAGACTATTTCCCGAATACTCGTACGTTACTTATCTTTGGGAGCGTCTCACACATCGCCCTGTCACTTTAACGCCCGAATACTCGTACGCAAATCATCTTTGGGAGCGTCTCAAACATCATGGCATCTCTTTCATACGTTTGACATTTAAAGTGACAGGGCGATGTTTGAGACGCTCCCAAAGATAAGTATAGTCCCACAATCATGTCTGTTCCGGTGACATCCGTGGCAGAGGAGCCACTTGCAATACGAAATTAGCTGTCAAAATAGACTGTCGTATGCAAACTGTTTTAGTTCCAAAGATTATCACCGGAACAGAAAACGTTGTCGCACTGTAGCGTACGAGTATTCGGGCATAAATGTCAAACGTATGAAAGAGAGGCCATGATGTTTGAGACGCTCCCAAAGATGATTAGCGTACGAGTATTCGGGCATAAGGCCCGTATTCTAGAACGACTGATCTCTTCTCAAGTATAGTTAGAAAGGGATGAATGTATTCGTTGCATGTATTTGCATCCCTTTCTAACTGTACTTGAGAAGAGATCAGTCGTTCTAGAATACGGGTAAATACTGCGACCGCATTAGGCTCCTTGCGTTCGCGATATTCGCTATCGTAATATTTGCGTTGCGGCCACACTCACGAAAGGACAAATTCGACGCGATTGCAACAGCGTTTTTTACTACATCACTGTCAGTGTGGCAGATAAGAGGCGGACCGCCAATACCAAGCGAACGATGTATGTAAAACGCGTGTAATTCGCGCGTATAATTCTGGCGTAGTTGGGCGTCCTGATTTATCGCGCTAGCTTTGCCGCTCCTTTGAATTCCAATTAGCTGACAGACTTGCGGCGACGAAAGGAGCATGTCCAATGTTACGGCCATACGTCGTCACTTCCCACTTCCTACTTGGGTCACTTTTCTTTCCTTGCGATTTGACGAGTGCATAACTTACATGTGTTGTTTAAAATAAATGTTGTATTATATTTAAGGCACTAATAAAGATTAGTTAATACAGGTCTAACCAGTGCCTGCCCTCGGTACCCCTATGTTCCAGGCAAATAATTTTTGCTCATAGAGCTCGTGAGCTGAATATTGGTATTTAATTGAAAAATACTCGTATTTAACCCTCTTACATTCCTAATATTCAAGTAAATTCTTGAGCTGCTTATTATGAATATCAATGCCATCATTCTTTTATATTTTTTTAAACTACATTCCATAACCAGTTTTGTTTTACCTAGTATCGTTTGTACAAATTGTACTATAAGCTCTCTAAGATTTTAAACTTTCGCGTTCCATTATGATTATTAACAAGAGTAACGGGACTCAACGCGACATTTTATTATGTAGTACATTATTACTCAACTGAGTCTGCTTGTGACCACGGCTGTAGCAACATAGCCGAAACGTCAAACTGTAAGTACATAATGTACTACATGATAAAATGTCGCGTTGAGTCCCGTTACTCTTGTTTATAATTATAAGCTCTCTGTCTCTGTTTGCAATTTACGCTCATTGCTCAGACGGCGTCGTCGTCAACGGACCCGAGCCGTAAGCGACAAGCGATTAATTAAGCGAAAGCGCTCGCTCAGCCTTACAAGCGAAAAGGTAAAGAAAAATGTAACAATGAACGAGTTAAGTGACAAGTGGAACGTAAATGTTTACTATTTGTTGGGAATAACGTACGGAGAACTTAAGGCTCGCTTGTAAAGATTTTGCAACACGTTCAATTGTATCATACACTTTTTGGTAAATCTACATCGAGGTAACACTTGGCTTTCATCACACCTGATGTTAAGAGAAGATAAGGCTGTAAGTGGAAGCGCCACTAGCCCCGAAATCCTTAACCACTGAGGAACTGGCTATCTTATTCCTAACTGCCAAAATAATTACTATGCTGAAAACATCGTTGATATGACGGCAGACTTAGATAGGATGATGGTAGCTAGCCAGGTGGACTTTGAACAAGCCCTACCACCAACCAAACCAAATACATACCTAGTAATCTTTACGCTGCCACATCTTAGTCAAAAGAGAATCAAAGTAACCTAAGTTTACCGAACTATTTTAATATTCAATGTAGGCTATTAGTGGGGAAAGGTTTTATTCGTGGATTGGAGGCCATGTCATTGGTAGTCAGAGTTTTCTTCGAATTACTCTATGGATTGCAATTCTTTGGCTCGAAATTCCTATTAGTATATTTACGGGGAATTCCGTGGCTCATCTAAAGTGCCCCGGTAACGATCAATCGCAATTGACAATGTTTAAATGTTTACGTTATTGAAGGACCAAATTATCGTCTACAGAGGCAATTAAAGCCATTGTCATTCGAAATACGTGATTGACGGCGAATGATAGAAAGCCCATTGACAATCGCGAATGATGCTACCAATTGATCGTCTCGTTATGCGATTGACAGATTTTTCGGTCATTTGTTCGCTCGCTAGTATAGAAACGTGGCGGACATCGCGGAACAAAATTGGGCGAGCAATTGACGCATCGAATGAAGCTCCATCATTTGCACCTTCAATTGAAACGGTCAATCACGTAAGAATTGACGAATGACGATTGATCGTTACCGGGGCACTTAAGACCCTCATGGTGGTGTGTGCCCTCGGCGCACCACGCCGAAGGAGGGTGAGGAAAAAGCGTCGAAGAGACGCGGGCACGGGCGGAAACACGCTGTAATTTTTTTTATTTTACAAATTTTCGGGAAGCTTACAGCTAAGGTTACAGAAAATACAAACTAAAATAAATATCTAAGGCGAATTACAAGCTTCCACATGTAAAGGACACACATGGACGATCCATGACGCTGACTACCACACATGCCGAAAGCGCTCCCGTCGGGGGAAAGTATGCACTATCTCTGTCACTCACTGTTGAATAGACAAAGACAAATCTTAGAATTCGAATCCGATTACGTTTCCGACGGTTTGTGAATTAGAGGGTGCTGGCTTTAGGTTAGAAATTACTGGTAGAAGGTTTTTAGCGCCATTTGTGGAGAGAAGGAAAAAGGTAACATGAAAAAATCCGAGAATTAAATATTTCTTATTTCCCAGAGGAACGTAATTACTTAAACGTGCGACCTAAAAAAAGACGAGGTTTTTTATTGATTACATTAATAATAGAAATGCGACGACATTAAACTAACTCAGTTTTGTCATTTTAGTTCCAGCACAGTTTTCATTGTTCTGATTCGAGTCTGAAGGATGTTCCCTGAAATTATTAACTAAGAGAAAGGCCTTACAATGTATAAAAGATTTCGTAAAAACAACCTTTTCAAAGTCAGCACGGAGCGCTTGTTTTGTTTTATTTGAATAAATTGCCCGCTTTCTCGAGCGGGTGGCGAGTGAGCATTTGTTTTCACTTAGAAAACCACTCGACGCTTCGCGGATCCACCGCTCTCTGCCACTTTGCTTGGGGCCATTAAAGAAGAGGGAATTATATTTTTAAAGTCATATTAATTTGAAATATAATATTTCTTTAGGTATATAATGTAGCTCGCCCACCCGCTCCAGTTAATGTTGGGAACATTACACTCGAAGTTGTTGATCAATATGCTTACCTGGGACAGACGGTCCAGTTAGGTAAGTCCAACTTCAAGAAAGAGATCTCTTGTCGAATCCAGCTAGTATGGGCAGCGTTCGGGAAGCTCCGGCCCTATAGTACCGAAATACCTCAATGTCTCAAGATAAAAGTCTTTGATTAGTGTGTGTTGCCAGTAATGATCTATAGAAGTGAGACGTTATCTTTTACTATGGGTCTCATAAGAAGGCTCAAGGTCACCCAGCGAGCAATGGAGAGAGCGATGCTTTGTATTTCCCTGCTCGATCGAATCAGAAATGATGAGATCCACAGGAGAACTACAACGACCGACATCGTTCGAAGAATTGCTCAGTTGAAGTCGCAGTGGGCGGTACACACTGCTCGGAGAACCGTTGGCTGTTGGGGTGGAAAGGTTCTCGAATGGCGACCACGTACCGGACGAGACGTTCCGTGGGCAGGCCCCTTACAAGGTGGACTGACGATCTGGTCAAGGTCACGTTATGTCATATAACACCCCTCTTTTTCTAGTTGGGGGTTAAAAAGTCAATGTAAATATAAGTTACACAAGTGACAAAAATTTAGATTTTTTTTTTATGTAGAAAAAAACAATAATTTTAATTTAATTTTTAGTGGCCCCACGTCCGGCTGTAGTGAAGCGGAAGCACACTGAATAAAATTAATCAATAGAAATGTTAATTCGTTTGATTTACATAAGTTAATCCGAGCCTCGACAGCGGTTGATGAGACTAAAATCAAGATTGAATTAAACCTCCTCCCTAGAATATTTATACACTACAAATGATAGATATTCCACTTTCTAACGCCCGAATTCTCGAACGCAAATCATCTTTGGGAGCGTCTCAAACATCATGGCATCTCTTTCATACGTTTGACATTTTAAGTGACAGGGCGATGTGTGAGACGCTCCCAAAGATAAGTAGCGTACGAGTATTCGAGCATAAGCTACTTATCTGTCTACTAGTCAAACGTATAAAAGAGATGGCATGATGTTTGAGACGCTCCCAAAGATGATTTGCGTTCGAGAATTCGGGCGTTATACTGTTTATTGAATACATTAAGCAAGTTACTGTCGCAATGGTCGAGCACGGAATGAATAACTAAAAATTTATTATTCAAGATAAAACGTACTTCGGTAGAGAAAACACGCTAGGACGTTGGTCCCGGTTGCGATGGCAGTCCTTATACCCACCTATCTGAAACGAGTGAACTTGATAGAGCATGGCCCATTCTCCTAATCCATCTATAAGGAAGGCCTGGGCCCCAGTAGTAGAGATATTATATGGCTGGTAATGTGACCTGGGTGCTTACCATACTCTTAATTGCGGTTATGTTAAGGACCTAAACTGATCTGCTTCGCTTATTCGTACCACGACAGCATATCAATGACAGCGATTCAGTGATCGATCAATGACATTTCACAGCCGCTAAGCTGTCAGGAATTCTTATTTGACTTATAACCCGGTCGATTTAACATGACACCTGCAGGTTATACCCGTCACTTTCACTCTCCGGGCATGACAGAATCGAGTGAAAGAGACGGGTAAAAGAAAAAGGACACAAATCGTTTGGTCATTAACATTTAGCAATTCATTTGCGATCCAGTTTTTAGAAGGTCACAGTAGGTCACAGTACGAAAGAAAGCAATTCATTTTAGGAACCTATTCTGCATCGCGCTATTTTTGAATCGCTGTCTTAGAGTTGATGGTAGGCACCCTGCTTGTGACTGTAGAGGTTTTAATTCTTGAACTTAATTAACCCGACAAGCATGATGGCTAAACGCCTTTGTTATTTTTGTCTGTCACATGTATTGATTCTAACTTTTTAGGTCTATCTAAGTATGTGTGGGTGGCAAAGGTTACTCTCAAGGGCCGACAGGTCAAAGTAATACATACATTACAGTTCATTTACTGACTGCTCTACACGTGTTTCACTCTCTCATAAAGATAAACTTAGGGGTTGTTAGACCGAGGATACGTAAACCTAATTACTTAATTTACCATGGATGACAACTGATTACTAATTCTTTAATTAAATGTAACTTATGATCTTTACTACAGGTTTGGATGTAAAATAATAGTATATTATGATACAAGTGAGCTAACGTTGCTCATTATACACGAGGCTGTGGGTTGCAGCCCGAGCCGCAGGCGAGGGCGTAAATCAGCCGAGTGTCTAGTGAGTAAGTTGCTCACGAGTTTCATACGCACTTTTTCAACACACTTGCGAGGAAAAACAAACTTTTTTTGCATTCATTCATAAATTAATTAACCTAATTAGCTAAGGGAAAAAGCGCGCAAGTTTTTTTTTGCACGCGCCAAATGTAAGGTCATTGATTACATACAGCCATACAGCCTACTTCAAAATAATAATAATAATAATAATAGTGATAAAACGCAAATGTTTTATAACAATTTATTGTGAATTATAAATAATTTGATAATAATATACTTAATTATGTTTTTTTGACTTAATTATAGGGACATATTTATTTATTCTAAAAACGTAAATAAATAGATTTTCAACCGTAGGTATAAAACCTCTTTGTTGTTACAAAAAAAGAACTGTACGTATTACCCGGTGAAATTGAAAATGCTCTGTTTACTCGCATATAACTTGCAGTTAGGTACTAACTTAACTTTGTAGGGATACTGTATTACCCGGTTAAATTGAAAAGTCTCTGTTTACTCGCATATAATTTGCAGTTAGTTACTTACTTAACTTTGTTGGGATAATTCTATTACGCAACTAGTACTGTAATATTATTATGCACGCGTGTTTTATAGTTCGGTTTATGGCCCTAAGATCGATGTAATAAGGCTCACTTTATGAGCAAGTGTGTTGAAAAAGAAATTAAAGTATAATAAAGTGTGAATTTTTATCTATATCACATACTTCAATACTTCAATTCAATACGTCAACTATTTATAGGAGATACAGGGCGTGGGGGTAACAATTTCTTTTGCAGCTCATTTGTTGCACTGTCGGAGGGACTTAAATTACAGTATTCTCACTGAGTTGAAGATTACATAGACAAGTAATGAAACTGAAGCTAAACAAGTAAAGTTTCAAGAGAAATTTAAATGAATAGAAGTCCTAGCCTATCGCTATCCTTAAAGTAGATTTACAATGTGTCAGACTAGATATGGATTATTAATCAATATAAATCATTTGACAAATACACAAGTGCAGTTTAGATTAAGTTAGGAGGTTACAAATCAAAAGGAATTTACGTGGTACTTATATGCATATAGTTAAGTTAAACTTATGAAAGAAGAGAAGATTAGAGATGATTACTGGGCGCCACGCTTATGGATAACTCATAAACGAGAAGAGTGGAAAGAAGTGTAGCAAGAAATAAAAATATAGGAACGATTACACCTGAGATTTGTATTCCGAGGAGGGCTTCCGAACGCCGGTCACTCATGGCCTAAGGTCAGCGAACGAAATGTGATATCTTTTCGGAATAAAAAGTAGCCTATGTTCCTCTCCATGCTACAAAGTATCTGTGACCAAAATTTCAGCCAAATCCGTTCAGCAGATTTGGCGTGATTGAGTAACAAACCTCCAGACTCTAAACTTTCAAATTTACAATATTATTAGGATTATTTCAGGGGATGGATGAGCCCATAAATGCGATCCACAGATCTTTGACGAGTCGGTTTTGTAATTTTATATGAAACAGCTGTTTTTTTTTCAAATATTTAATTATTTAATACTTAATGCAGGAAGTGTATATGACTTAATGCCTTAGGCAATCACTACCAGTCAACCTTAGGGTGATGTGGAGATAATGATGTGGTAGGGTGCACAACCAGTGGAAGCAGGAATCAACAGAAATAATAAAATTGTACTATATTTGAAGTCGGGCGTGAAACATGTACAATTTTTGGGTGTTTTTGTTAAAACCCGCCCGACGTCAAAGTACTTACGTTATTAGAGGGATTATTTCTTACTTTTTTGATGTCAGTTTTTTGAAGGCGGTTTTATTTTTTTATAAATATTTTTTTTTTTTGCATCATGCAGGTAATTTTCGTGTATTCTGTTAAATAGGTATGTGATCAAACTGAGAACTTCCTTTTTTGAAGTCGGTTAAAATACCTTAAGGTTATCCTTTTTCCAACAAAACAAGAATCATCTAAATCGGTTTATAAACAATGGTTATGCTTAAAGATACGTAATAAACTCGCATAAAGTGGTAACGAAAACGACAGTATTTTCATAATTTCCTGAAAACTACTGAACCGTTTTCAAAATTTCAAAAAATGGGACCAACTCGGAAAAAAACTTGATGTTATAACGTTTGAATCATTTCAATCGGTTCAGCTGTCTTCGAGTAATCGGTATACATACATATAAAAAAAACGCGACGAATAGATAACCTCCTCCTTTTCAATTTTTGAAGTCGGTTAAAAACCAGAGCAGCGCCTCTTCGGTGGTCTAAGGAACTGAAATTCAATACTTAAGTAATATCATCACTTTGACAGCTTTTGAAGGGCGGTATTTAACTATTCGATGACCTTTTAGATAGATTTTCACGTACCTTCCTAGTGTGTTAATAAACTTACACTTACTAATTCATTTTCATTAATTTTGTCTATACTTACCTAACTGAAAATATAAAAGTGAAAATTGAGTGAAAAACACATTAGGTACTATTTGATTGAAGCAGGCGTTACCTTGCGGAAATCCCTAACCATTGTGAAAAATAAATATAGGTACCTATGTAGCTTAATTCCACAAAAACCACAACATGCAAGATGCACCGCCCACCCGCCAAAAATTGCACATGCACACTACGAAAATACCAGTCAATAAGGTGCGCTTTTATTTCCTGTAATTTTTGACGTAAAATCGTTACATTCGTAACCTTTTCCGCCGTTTAAAAAAAAAATATTTGGTGCCATTTTGCGTTGTGTTTTAGTTATTAAGGCGTACAGTGGTATTGTAGATCAAAGGCTACCATAAATTCTTAACATGCAGAGATCTACATACACTTTTTATATTGTAACCAATGTTTACTTAGTAAGTAAATAACGAAAAGGATTTAAATTTCTGAGTGGCCATTAAACTGATTTTCCTTAGCTTTTTATGGTTACCGACTTTACGATCTCCAGCTGTTTAACATCAGACGTATGCCACGAATGGTAAAAGGAAACTACTTGTTGACAGAAGAAAGTGGATGTTAGTCGTTCACCAAATTTTATTATTTGCGTGCCGTTTTTATTTCTAGCTTTTTATGGTAAGTTAGTGCTTAACATAACTAAGTAAAGGAAATGAGCATTAGGTTTGATTTTATACTACTAGATGGTGGTTGTAATTAATTGATCACCAAACTAACCTAACCTAACCTACAAAAATACTAACTTAGCACCTAAACCACTACTTTGCGTCTATTTCAGTATTTTAGATGCTTACCTACTTATTATTTTTTTGTTGCTCAATTCATTATTTCTCATATTTTAATAGTACCTACCTAAAGTTGTGAAAAAATAAAAATAATGTAGCTTACTTCCGCAAAAAACACAACATGCAAAATGTGCCGCCCGCCCGCCCGCGAAAAATTGCACATGCACATTACGAAAATACCAGTGCACAATACCTGCATTTAGCAAGACAGCAATACACCTTGCATCTTCATCGATTATACTACGGGACGGTACGGGTTGATTTCTTCTTAAATTTAATTATCAATGTAGGTGTGAAAAAAGGCATTGCAAAACCTGTTTATTATTAACACAAAAATAAGCAAAACTAGTCCGATTTTACACAAATTCAACCTGATTCATGCTTGTCACGAAATTGGGTTAGCCAGTGTCAATAAACCGTCCCGTCGGTTAACAGAATCTGGTTCCAACGAAATAGTACCTACTCGATTACAGGTAAATGACCTACTACTTATTTTCATGCTTTATGAACGCGTTTTAGCGTTACATAGAATTTAAATAAATATAAATAAATAAATATTGGACACCATCACATACGTTGTTCCAATACCAAGTTAATGGAAATATACCCAGACCCGAGGAAATATTGAAAAGTTCGTTTTCAACATTTAACCGACCGGGGATCGAACCCGGGACCTTTAGAGATTGCGGCACCTTGAAACCGGCGCGTACACATGTGCGTCAAGTTAGCAGCCTCACAACAGAATTAGATGGTTTTGATTATGTCAAAAAATACTGTATAAATAGTGTTAAATAGTGATGTATATTAAATAAATAGTGTAACTTTGATTCAAAAGATATTTGAGTATCTTAGTGAGGCTGCTAACTTAACGTCAAGTTAGCAGTCACCTCAAGAAATACAGTTCGTATAAATGTGATTTATATGTCAAAAAATACTGTATAAATAGTGTATCGTAAACGCAAAATTTCAAAAGTAGTGCTTTAATACAAGCCGAGATGTTAGGGTCTCTAAGTGGGCTGCTAACTTGACGTTTCTTGCGATGGAGATTCCAGGGAAACAGGTACAAGTTTTAAATAAATAAATACTTGAAAAATTACTGTGTGAAATAGTGAATCTTATGATATAAATAAAAAAAGAATTCTTCTTTGCTATTTTCGAAAAATCTAATGTTAACTTCTACCATACATTCGAATTTAGGTACAGTCGTGTACAGTTTTCTTTAGACGTACTGATATTGTCAAATTTTTTATTCCAGTCATTTTAAATGATACATAATCTATCGTATCATCATCATTTCAGCCGTACGACGCCCACTGCTGGGCATAGGCCTCCCCCAAGGATCTCCACAACGATCGGTCCTGCGCTGCCCGCATCCAGCGGCTTCCCGCGACCTTGACCAGTAGCCCGATTCTCGTAATATAAACCGTGACGATATCGTAGCGATTTAGTCGTTGAAACCATATTCGTATTCACAACTGTCGATAGAACTTGAGCGGCAGCGATTCTATCGAAGTGTCGTCGAAGTGTATTCTGGTACATTAATCGTCCTTCAATCGTTTCAAAACGATAACTCGAAGGTATTCTACTATTTAGATGACCTTTGTTTCGATCGGATTTCAACGACTAAACGTCAAAATAAGCGATCCAAGTGTCGTTGGACAAAAGTTCAATTAGCTGGAACTTTTGTATGTGAAAAATAAGCTTGGGGCTAGCATATTTGTTATTATTTCTTTTTTATTTTATTTAATAAACTTTTGTACATAATACATAGGTAATGTAATATACAAGGCGGACTTAATACTAAAAGTATTTTTTGCCAGTCAACCGTTGGGAAACAGAAAACAATTAAAGCGGTACAAATTATATAATTATCTATAAGTAAGTACTAATATTAGAAAGAGGTAAGATTTGATTGTTTGTTTGTTAAATTTTCATCGAATAGGCTCCGAAACTACTGGACCGATTTAGAAAATTCTTTGATCATTAGAACTAAGGGAAAACTGCCATCAGGAGATGGGCAGCAGCGTCTCCAGTTACAAAAGGCCAATACTGCGATCGCCAACCCGCCTGCCAAGCGTGGCGATTATGGCACAACCCCCCCAATGACAACACAACCAACAAATCGGCCCCCAGTCCCCGGCGGCCCCGCTATTCCTAGCTACGGTAGCGGCTATGGTAACGGCGGGGCAGGGGGTGCTAAGAATCTCCGGGTAGGCTCCGGCTACCAACACCGACGACTCGACCTGGCAACCTACAACACGCGCACATTGAGGCTCGACGCGAAGCTCGTAGAGTTGGAAGAGGCAATAAGTAAGTTACATTGGGATATCATTGGGTTATCTGAAGTCCGAAGAGAGGGGGAGGACTCGATAACCCTGCAATCCGGTAACTTACTTTACCACCGGGAGGGCGACCAACAGTCCATTGGTGGTGTCGGGTTCATCGTCCATAAATCCCTTGTCAACAACGTGATCACCATCGGAAGTGTGTCGAGCAGGGTAGCGTACCTGATACTCAGATTATCGAAACGATATTCGCTGAATGTTATCCAGGTCTACGCTCCGACCTCGACACACGACGATGACGAAGTGGAGGCTATGTATGAGGAGATCTCTAAAGCCATGCATAGCTATAAAACCCACTACACGGTTGTGATGGGGGATTTCAATGCAAAGTTGGGGCAACGTTGCGGTGATGAGCTGAGAGTGGGGCAATTTGGATTTGGGCAACGGAACGATAGAGGCCAGATGCTGGCAGACTTTATGGAGAGGGAGAACCTCTATATGATGAACTCCTTCTTTAGGAAGCCCGTAAGCCGCAAATGGACCTGGATCAGTCCGGACGGTAAAGTCAAAAACGAGATCGATTTTATCATGTCGACGAAGAAGCACATATTCAATGATGTCAGTGTGATCAACGCTGTTAAGACAGGAAGCGATCACCGTATGGTAAGAGGCACATTGAATATCGATGTCAAGCTCGAAAGATCGCGACTGATAAAATCCACGCTCCGACCAATACCAGCTCAAATTCAAAACCCCGAGTGCTTTCAGCTCGAGCTTCAAAACCGCTTCGAAGCCCTTGAGAACAGCATAGACGTGGACGATCTATACAACATGGTGGTGGACACTGTCCGCACGGTAGGGTCTAAGTACTATAAAACCCACCGTCCCAAATTGAAGAAACTCTCCAGTCAGACTCTCCTACTCATGGATCAGAGACACGAAATGAAGCTGCAGAACTCAGCGGATGCCCATCGTTATCGGCAGCTCAATAGACAGATATCTAAGTCCTTGACGCGCGACCTTCGCCAATTTAATACCGAGCGTATTAAAGAAGCCATTGAGCGGAACAAAGGCTCCAAAGTGTTCGCGAGAGATCTGTCTATCGGGCAAAGTCAATTGACGAGGCTGAAAACTGGGGAAGGTAGCATCGTTTCGTCAACACCTGAAATCCTGAGGGAGATTGAGAGTTTCTATGGACAGCTATATTCCACGCAAACACCTGTTGAAAGCAAGGCTAATAAAGACCCTAGAGCCAAGCTTACCCGACACTATACCGAAGATATCCCGGACGTCAGCCTGTACGAGATTAGAATGGCTCTCAAGCAGCTCAAAAACAACAAGGCGGCGGGTGATGACGGAATCACAACAGAACTTCTAAGAGCGGGCGGTAAGCCGATACTTAAGGTCCTCCAGAAGCTCTTCAACTCTGTCATCCTCGAGGGCAAAACGCCAAAGGCATGGGGCAGAGGCGATGTGATGCTGTTTTTCAAGAAGGGTGATAAAACTCTCTTGAAGAATTATAGACCCATCTCGCTTCTGAGCCATATCTATAAGTTGTTTTCGAGAGTCATTACGAATCGTCTCGCTCGCAGGTTCGACGACTTCCAACCTCCCGAACAAGCCGGGTTCCGGAAAGGCTACAGTACCATAGACCACATTCATACGCTGCGGCAAGTTATACAGAAGACCGAAGAGTATAACCTGCCACTTTGCTTGGCGTTCGTGGACTATGAGAAAGCCTTTGATTCGATCGAGACCTGGGCCGTGGTGCAGTCTCTCCAGAGGTGCCAAATAGACTACAGGTATATCGAGGTGCTGAGGTACCTATACCAAAACGCCACCATGTCGGTCCGATTACAGAACCAGAGCTCTAATCCTATCCAACTACAGCGAGGTGTGAGACAGGGAGATGTCATCTCTCCCAAACTGTTCACAGCTGCGTTGGAGGATATTTTTAAGCTGCTGGACTGGAAAGGATGCGGCATCAACATCAATGGCGAGTACCTAACACATCTACGGTTTGCCGATGATGTAGTTCTTATGGCTGAGACCTTGGAAGACCTGAACACAATGCTCGAAGATCTCGGTAATGCTTCGCAAAGAGTGGGTCTTAAGATGAACATGGACAAGACGAAAATCATGTCCAATGCCCATGTTGCACCCGCTCCAGTTAATGTTGGGAACATTACACTCGAAGTTGTTGACCACTATGTTTACCTAGGACAGACGGTCCAGTTAGGTAAGTCCAACTTTGAGAAAGAGATCTCTCGTCGAATCCAGCTCGGATGGGCAGCGTTTGGGAAGCTCCGACATATATTCGCGTCCGAAATACCTCAATGTCTCAAGACGAAAGTCTTTGACCAGTGTGTGTTGCCAGTAATGACCTATGGAAGTGAGACGTGGTCTTTTACTATGGGTCTCATAAGAAGGCTCAAAGTCACCCAGCGAGCAATGGAGAGAGCGATGCTTGGTATTTCCCTGCTCGATCGAATCAGAAATGATGAAATCCGCAGGAGAACTAAAACAACCGACATCGCTCGAAGGATTGCATCATTGAAGTGGCAGTGGGCGGGACACATAGCGCGGAGAACCGATGGCCGTTGGGGCGGAAAGGTTCTTGAATGGCGACCGCGTGCCGGACGACGTTCCGTGGGCAGGCCCCCTACAAGGTGGACCGACGATCTGGTCAAGGTCGCGGGAAGCCGCTGGATGCGGGCAGCGCAGGACCGATCGTTGTGGAGATCCTTGGGGGAGGCCTATGCCCAGCAGTGGGCGTCGTTCGGCTGACATGATGATGATGATGATGATTTATTATTTATTATTTATTATTTATTATTTATTATTTATTATTTTTTATTTATTATTTATTATTTATTATTTATTATTTATTATTTATTATTTATTATTTATTATTTATTATTTATTATTTATTATTTATTATTTATTATTTATTATTTATTATTTATTATTTATTATTTATTATTTATTATTTATTATTTATTATTTATTATTTATTATTTATTATTTATTATTTATTATTTATTATTTATTATTTATTATTTATTATTTATTATTTATTATTTATTATTTATTATTTATTATTTATTATTTATTATTTATTATTTATTATTTATTATTTATTATTTATTATTTATTATTTATTATTTATTATTTATTATTTATTATTTATTATTTATTATTTATTATTTATTATTTATTATTTATTATTTATTATTTATTATTTATTATTTATTATTTATTATTTATTATTTATTATTTATTATTTATTATTTATTATTTATTATTTATTATTTATTATTTATTATTTATTATTTATTATTTATTATTTATTATTTATTATTTATTATTTATTATTTATTATTTATTATTTATTATTTATGAAAGAACGATCTAATCTAAATAACCTGAAAGAATACAACTAAAAATCTTTACATATCAACGACATTTGAGGAGTTGTACCTTCCATCACCAGCTCATCAGCATGTGATGATGACTACCAGATGCAAATACTTAAAAAACTTTAGAAAATCTTTAAAATACGTAAATTACCATAAAATTTACGGGTTTTCCTCGATTTCCCCTGGATTCCACCATCAGATCCTAACTTGGTAACAATGTGACTACCTCAGGAGTTTACTCTTTCGAATAAAAAAATAATCATTGAAATTGGTCAATAGTTCGCGAAGATATTGACGTGTAAAGCAGGAACTACCAGTCAAAAACTGTGTTTTTTTTAGGATTGTGAAAAAACTACTGAACTGACTACTTTAACTTTTTCATGATACCACACATAAACTACCTACCTATTTTCTTTCAGATAAAAAAAGAATTATTAAAATCGGTTAACAACTGGCGAAGTTATGGTAAAACATACATAAAAAAATACTGTCGACTTGAGAACCTCCTCTTTTTTTGAAGTCGGTTAAAAAGTGGGTAGAAATATATTTGTTTAAATACCTAATCAATAGCATTAAACCGATTATACGTATGTATTGACACAATCAAAAATATATATTTCACTTTTTTGCTCGATAGTACGCACTTCACGATTGAAATAAAGTTTGAACCTTATTACTAAGGAGCAAAGTTCAACATTGATCGTCAGCATATATTCAGATTATTATGTAGAAGTTTACATTAGATTTTTTGAAAATAGCAAAGAAGAATTCTTTTTTTATTTATATCCTAAGATTCACTATTTCACACAGTATTTTTTCAAGTATTTATTTATTTAAAACTTGTACCTGTTTCCCTGGAATCTCCATCGCAAGAAACGTCAAGTTAGCAGCCCACTTAGAGACCCTAATATCTCGGCTTGTATTAAAGCACTACTTTTGAAATTTTGCGTTTACGATACACTATTTATACAGTATTTTTTGACATATAAATCACATTGATACGAACTGTATTTCTTGAGGTGACTGCTAACTTGACGTTAAGTTAGCAGCCTCACTAAGATACTCAA
This sequence comes from Crambus lathoniellus, assembly GCA_949710035.1. Taxonomy (NCBI): domain Eukaryota; kingdom Metazoa; phylum Arthropoda; class Insecta; order Lepidoptera; family Crambidae; genus Crambus; species Crambus lathoniellus. The sequence continues at coordinate 25,074,337 of OX453306.1, forward strand.
ATATCTTTTGAATCAAAGTTACACTATTTATTTAATATACATCACTATTTAACACTATTTATACAGTATTTTTTGACATAATCAAAACCATCTAATTCTGTTGTGAGGCTGCTAACTTGACGCACATGCGTACACCACTCGGCCATGCAGGTCGTCAAAAGTCGTCGGAGGTAGTCAAATATTCAGAATTTCAGAGACTGAATCTACTACGGTTTGGTTTGATTTGTGAAGTAGTATCTATAAATCGGATCAAAGTGGCCATGTTTTTCGCTGAGTTCGTGGTTGTCTGAGATATTAGCAAAAAGAAATATTCGAATCAGATACATAATTCCATTCTTTGTTTTTGTCTATCCTAAAAGAATGACCGTGGCAATAGAAGCATTGCGAACCCATTAACATTTCCGAATATTACTGAATTGTCCGATTGATGAGATTTCAGTAGCCCTAGCACGAAAAACTGTCGATATGTTAACCGTTATCTATATATATAATAAAACAGAAACGGAAAAAAAGTCTGTACATGAAAGATTTAAAAAAAAAAAATTACTGCTATGAGATGTGTACAGGATATAGACCCCAAAACGATAGATATTAAAATTTTTGTCTGTTTGTCTGTTTGTCTGTTTGTCTGTTTGTCTGTTTGTATGTTCGCTTTTCACGCAAAGACTACTGGACGGATTTTTACCAAATTTTGTGTAGTGATAGCTTATAACCCGGGTCAACATATAGGGTACCTTTTATTTAATAAAAACCCCTTATTCCTACGGGAAAATACAAAGACTGATTCTTACTAAAATAGATGGCGCCACATGATTATGAAAATTTGAAAATACGTTATATTTAATCGCTGTCTCAATTAATAATGAATCATGTTATTTTTTTTACCTGCTTCATAACTTAAATATAAATTGAAACCCATCCAGGGACCAGGCCCATATAAAATAAAAAAAATAATTTCATGTTATTTACGTCATTATATCTACTAAGCAATAGATGGCGCAGGAAGTCAGTAAGATTACGATATACCTCTCACAAAAGAACATTCGAATGATTATATTAATTAGGGTGAAAGCCCCCTCTGTTGCCACTTTAAGATGTTTTTCACTTCTTTCGCATCATAACTACTAAGCAATAGATGGCGCAGGAAGTCAGTAAGATTACGATATACCTTTCACAAATGTACATTCGAATGATTATATTAAAAAGGATGAAAGCCCCCGCTGTTGCCACTTTAAGATGTTTTTCACTTCTTTCGCCTATGGTCTTAAGTAGGTATCTATAAAATACAAAATTTATATCTAAAATTGTCAAGAATGTATCTTATACTTTTCTTTAAGTTTTTAAATTCTTACAATACAAAAAAACTACTTCAAAAAATTTAACAGACTCCAAAAAGTATTTGTCAACTGAAAAGGAAAAATATAATATCTATAACTAAGGTACCTTTTTGAGGTCGGTGCCAGTCAGTTTATATTTTTTTAAATACTTTTTTCATATCTTAAGTTTTAGTGTGAATTGTACAATAACATACCCACAACGTGTGAATTGTACAATTGTACAATAACATACAAAACTACTAAACCGATTTTGATGAATCTTAGACTGTTCCCAAAGTTAGAATACACCTAATTTAAATCAAATAGAATCATCTCGATATGCCTTTAGATTTCGAGAAATTCGTGGACAAAAATAGTAAAAAACATATAACTAAGTATTCATATACTTACGAAATTTAGTTTTAATTTAGTAAATTGAAAACCTATTTTTTAAACTTAAAATGTGCGAAGGGTGCCGATTGATGTGTTTTTTGTTAATCAAATTTTAAAAGATACATCGAGAAATCAATACTTAAGGCGCTACTCGGAAAATTATGGACTTTTTGATTTAAAACTATAGGACGGTTACAGTTGTTACAAATCTGGTAATAAGATATATATTTCTTCATACCTTTATCTAGATTCGTATAGTTTCAAAAACACGATTTTATGATTTTGCCTCGACACTTTTTCTTTTCGAAAAGACCTCTAAAAAATACGAAAAGTGAAGATTATTCTTAAATGGGGTTACTTACACTATTGGAAATTGGTTTAATTAGTGGACACCAATAATATTGAGGATCGTATAGAACCTTTTTTTTGTTAATCGCTGTAGTTTTTTAATACGAAGTGATTTTGTGTTTGTTTTGCCTAATCTGTAAAATCGGTCTCGCTCCCGCGCGCGTCGTTTTCTCATAGCTATCTCGCTTCAGCGTATTTTTTCCGAGTATCGCCTTGACTAACTTAGATAAAATAAAAGAAACATCTAATTCGATGTAAACTGAAAAGCGTTTATTGAATAATATTCCTATGTCATAAAGAATTATTACTATTGTTATTATGACTTAAAAGTCATAGATAAAAAGTATATTTTCAAGCAAAAGTTATTAACGAAATGTTTTATGCTAAGTAAGCACTCGGGGCAGTGGCCAAAACTGAAGTTTTCACCCTATTGATGTAATATTTTTATTTCGCATTTCCACTCGACGCTAGATGTCGCTACAGTAAGTATAGTGCCACAAATATATCTGACCCGGTGACAGTGGTCGTGGAGGAGCCACTAGCAATACAAAATTAACTGTCTAAATGGACTGCCGGCAGTCAACAGTATATTTAGTACCAAAAAATAACCACTGTGTGAAATAAGTTTGTCGCAATGTAGACAAAATGGCACCAATGTAATTTTGAAAAATTTGCTCATAAACGCTAAGTGGCCAGTACGTAGATACCTACACCTACCTACCATTTTTTATGTCATTTAACCGGCTCTGGCTACTTAGGCCTTCAGCCGTAAGTACCATCCAATAAAATAAAGGAATATTAAAAATAGTTTTCTATCTAACTTATTTATTCATTTATTTACTAGGAAAGCTTACATAAATGATGTTTGATTAAAATTAAATAATTAAATGGTATATCATTACATTTTATACCTGAAATATATGTTAATTATACAGGGTAAATTTTTAATCAGTGCACAAATTTTTAAGATCGACTCAGAAGCGGTAAGTGAACAACTTTCTCCTAGAAACATAGGTCGAAATATGACAAAAAATTTTTGACTCTTCATACAAATCGGACTAATCACGTGATCGATTTAGTATGGGAAGTCCAAAAATTTTTGTCGTATTTCAACCCATGTTTCTAGGAGAAAGTTGTTCACTTACCTATTCTGAGTTGATCCTAAAAATTTGTGCACTGGTCAAAAATTTATCCTGTATGTTATTTATTTTATATGTTAAAGAAAGTTAATTACAAGCTCTCACAAATAGGAAATGTCTCCATATCAAAATACTAGCCTTCCGCCCGCGACTTCGCCCGCTCGGACTAAACGACGACGTTATCCCGCGGGAATGTGATATTTTTCAGGGATAAAAAGTACACAGTCCATCCAGATCGCGATCACTATTCGTGATCTTGATCGCGATCGAGATTTACTATGTAGATATTTTGCGATCAAGATCGCGAGCCGTCAATCACCTTCGTACACAGTCAATCTGGATCGCGATCATTGATTTTGATCGCGGATCGCGATTCAGATTGACTGTCTAATGGCTGCCTAAGTATGTCACTTTTCAGCTGCCAAACTATTCCCATTCCAAAAGTCACGTCGATCCGTTGCATCAATTTTGACGTGAAAAACGGACAAACAAACAAACCCTCTTTCACATTTATAATATTGGTATGGATACACACAATCTCTTTTTCATTTTATAGTAAAAATATGATTGGCCTGATATTATGCATTACTAAGTAAGAACTTCTGTTTGAATCGAGAAAGCGCGCATATGCGCAAAACGATAATACGCGCTCTAATCGCGTGCGGCAAGAGTGCGCTCCACTGGAGCTCCATAGTAGTGGTTGGAGTGGACGTGCCTCGTGCGATCCAAGAGCACCAAGAGAACAAATTCGATTCACGATCCATGATCCCCAATCTTAGATCGTGGTTGGCAAATCCAAGATGGATCGTTTGGTGTGGTTCAGTCTTATGAACCTCGCGTAGAATAGATCTATTGCCCGCTAGCAAGCAACAAGATAAGTTATCACAACTTACTGTAAATCGAGATTTGACAGCCTAAACCGACCTAGATAGCGGTTTAAATTTAAATCGAGATCGGTAACAACAAGTAGCTAAATGGGATTTAAAATAAAATCGAGATCCAAGTGGCCCTTTTGAGTTATGAAGAAGAGAAGAGAAGTTTATTTTTTTCTCGCCTCTAAGGGATTGCAGACTTCAGTATTTAATTTGACATAAATTTTAGCTTGATACCTCCCACGCATACTTGAGAAAAAGTTTCTTGACAGACGGACGGATCTATGAATGAGGGCTCAACTATGTTTATGCAGCATATGATAACAACATACCATTTTCATAGCCTAGCCTGCATATTCGATATTCTTTAGACCCTTTTAGTAGAGAATAGGATTTCAAGAAGAGCGTTATGAAATCTGGGCAACAAAAACTCATAAACTAAACTAACACAAAAGTCACTACACCGCGCGTACGAAGTCGCGGGCAACAGCTAGTATAGAATAATAGTTCAAAAACTCAGTTCCAAGCCAGGTTCCAAGCCGTCAAGCTCTTTAATAAATTACCAAATGACCTAAAATTATTTGCAATTGGAATTTTTTTTTTAAAATAAACTGCACGCCCTTTTGTTGAATAAGTGTTGCTATTCTATAGACGACTTTCATGAAATATAATTCTATTTGGTAAACCTTTGTTATATTCATGTCTCAAAAAATAAATCTAATAATCATGCATAATGTAATTGTATATTTTAACGTTGTTATCGATTTAGAAATTAAATAAATAACTTCTTAAAAATAAATAACTTCTTACATTCACACCAATTATCTAAGCCCGTTTTAATTTCATTATGAAACTGTATCATGTAAAAGTACTTAAATACGTTTTGTTTGTAAATACTACTTAATATACATAGTAAACACCCATACCAAGACAAATAGACATGTTCATGCACACAAATATTTGTCTTGTTCGGGAATCGAACCCGAGACCACTGGCGCAGAAGGTGGGTAGCCTACCCCTGCGCCAAATCGGTCGTCGAAATTAATTAATTGCCTGATAATTAAAGTGTGAACGCAATGTAAGTAATGTTATGTGTGTATATAATGTAATGGTATAAAATATAATGTTCCTACATACTTATAATGTAATATTCAACACAATGTGAATTATTGTTCAGAATAAATTGATTTGATTTGACTACATTGTATCTATTAATAACAAACTTCTTTTTAATTGCATTATTTCATACCAAAACTTTTACGGCAAGTCATTTCCACGCATACAAGTTAATAACAGAAATCAGTAGCCCTCGCACAAAAACTGTCGTTATTGTTTGTAATCGTTATCGTGATCGTATTATTTCGTATGAAAACCAGAGCAGCGCCTCTTTCGGTCGTATAAGGAACTCAAATTTAATACGTTTCTGACAGCAGCACTTTGACAGCTTTTGAATGACGGTATAGTTTAATAGACGATTACCACAACCATGAAGCTCGACTTAATACTGAGGTAACTGGAGAGTGCAGTACGAACAATTTTTTGAATACCGCAAATAACACAGTGGCTGTCTTCCGTCTCACCTACACTTTAAAAAAATACGTATGGTCATATGAGACAACTGACAGCCACTACCTGCCACTACATACATAAATGTCAAATTTGCTGGCGACACTTTTTTATTCAGGGTGAGAGCTCCAGTTACCTCAGAGTATTAAGTCAAACTTCATGACCACAACACTTTGATTTCAGATTTACCAAACGTCTTCGCGAAATAACGTTGAAAACATAATCAAAATGTAACAAAGAGTTTACTGAACTAAACGAATGTAAGTATTTTATACTCTTTGCATTTACGATGCCATTTTATTTTACAATTATATTGAGAATGAAATATTATATAGGTAAATCTACATAGGAAAAGGGGTCCACTTTTGTATATAAAATTTTCAATTGTGAAATAAACTTTTCTAGACACAAGCTCTCCTTAAGATAATATATTCTCCGAACCAACGAAACCTCAATAGGCGTCACAATAAAACCGCACAACGCTGAAACTTGTTGAAACTCCGGTTTCAAACCATAAACAAGGTATGAATAAAACAAAAGAAAACCCCCGCAGCTTGACGGCTGAAAACATTCTTATAAATAGCGAGAGCTGCCTCAGAAATATTACGGTCGACTGGGGCTACGTAACCGCGGACTGTATCCATTTGTTATTGCCATCACCATTCTTGGAATACCAGCTACTTCTATTGGAAGAATTTCGCATTTTTCACTCTACGTTTACATATCATTCGTCTTAAAGGCTACATCGAGAGTGAACCGAAATGAGCTAGTTTTGTAGTTCGCTAAGTTAAGCTAATGTTAAAAATATGCGAATGAACCTCGTATCATTAAAAAAAACAAAATTTCAGTATCTTATATATTGACGGTCCCCACGTAAAACCCTTGATGTGACACTGGGTGATTTTCGGTTTTTTTGTCATTTCTCTTATTTTATAGAAAACTGAACCTGAACTGAAACTTGTTGGCGGGTTAGGCCGTCGGGCTTGCTTTGCGACGTATAAATAAAACAATACCCAGCGGCCTAACCTGCCGTGGCCTTAACGCAGCCCTATCGTATCGACTAATGAAACGAATAGGTGAAAGTGTAAAAAATATTGAGATATTGAAGTATTTGTTCCAAACACCACTGTAAAATGTATTTATCTCAACTTCGTAAAAGTTCGTGAGTGTCACTTAGTTATTAATAGTACAGGGTAAAAAAACTACTAAGTAATTTACTACTGTGATCATCATGTCAGCCGAACGACGCCTACTGCTGGGCATAGGCCTCCCCCAAGGATCTCCACAACGATCAGTCCTGCGCTGCCCGCATCTAGCGGCTTCCCGCGACCTTGACCAGATCGGCGGTCCACCTTGTAGCACCTTGTAGGCCTGCCCTTCTCCTGTGATAATACGTCGTAATCCTACTATCCTACTTCCTACTATAATAATATTATATAATATATATAATATCTATATCATCATCATCATCATCATGTCAGCCGAACGACGCCCACTGCTGGGCATAGGCCTCCCCCAAGGATCTCCACAACGATCGGTCCTGCGCTGCCCGCATCCAGCGGCTTCCCGCGACCTTGACCAGATCGTCGGTCCACCTTGTAGGGGGCCTGCCCAATATAATATCTATATATATATATATAATTCAAGGTCCTGACTGACTGACTGACTGACTGACTGACTGACAGATATCAACGCACAGCCCAAACCGCTGAACCTAGAGACTTCAAATTTTGCATATAAATACGTTATACAGTGTAGGCATCCACGAAGAATGGATTTTTGGAAATTCCACCCCTAAGGGGGTGAAATAGAGGATGAATGTTTGTATGAAAGTCCGTCAGTTTTGAAGTTAGGATCTTCAAACATTGTATTTAGGCTGGCAATTGAAAATTAATAGTTACCTGTGTCAGCGTTTTTGACAATTCCACCCCCGAAGCCCAACAGTTTTATATAAAAAAGTCCATACTATTTCCGAGTAGCGCCTTAATAAAATTTAAATTAATATAATTTATTTCATTTAATAAAATTCAATGTCCTAGCTTTGCCATATTTCAATAACTTATTGTTTAGTTTCAAAGTTGTGGAAGCTAACACTTTCAAACCGGTCTCCTGTAAAATTTTCTGTTTTACCGGGATTAAAGGTCACTAAAGGACCGTCAATGTATATTTTATTTTTAGAATATATATATTTTGTGTAGTGTATGCAGGAAACATGCACAAGAAGATGCGCACGAACGGCATCGGTATTTAAATGCTCAGCAAAATATTGTTTTGAATGTGTTATCTCCCTATCCATCCATAAGGAAGGTCCGTGTCCCAGCAGTGGGGACATAGAATGGCTCATAATGATGATGTGTATTTGTAATGTATGCAACAATGAGACTAATTGATCCTTAACATAAGCATTTCAAATGTTGCTATGCTTAGATATTATGAGCAGAAAGGGCTTTTCCCACTTATCTTACTTCCTACTTATAGAAGCCGCGGGCGAAAAGCTAGTTTAATAATAAACACTGTTAAACTTCCGTGTAAACTAAAGAAAGTCTTAATCCAGAAGTAAATCGACTAATGGGTTTCCGTATTTGGCAAAGCGTCGGTATAATTAATTTACTGGAAGGTGTGAGAAGAATGACACGGAGTTCCAATAGAATTCGAACTGAAATTGCACAACGGGAAAATGTATTAATTGCTAAAGGCTTATTACACGCTGCGATATTTTGAAGCGCTACAAATGCGCGTTTGGCCGTCGCGCGGCTATCATCGCGTGCTTTTCAGCGTGGGCGGTTTTACGACTGTATCGATACTAGTTACTTTTGTTTGTTTGTATGTATCGATGTTGTATCGCCGCAGAAAGTCGTAGGGCATGAATTTTGTTTCATTTGCCATTATTTATTTTTAAGTAAATCCCAACCATAAGACAAAGGCTTAAGCGATAAAATATTATAGGATTGTCTTTTGACGTTTTAGTTAATTTTATTATACCTACCATGTTTAAATTTTAAACAAACATAGGTATGTTGTTTAAATAAGACATCATGTTTTTCTTATCATAAAAATGAAATAGGTAGTAACTATTGGTTATTTAAACAAGATGCCATTTTAAAAGTGAGTCTTCAAAAATATAACAAACAAAAATATACTTCTTTTTAGGATGGTCTTATCTGCATAGATGGTGCTCATGAGTTTTGAGATTAGTAATATCCTTATGTTGATGAAGTAAATGCTGGCTTACAGCGTGAGAAGTACGTGAGAAATTCGGCATGACGTTCTCTAACGCTCCGTAGCTTTCCGTACTTTTCCAATACCTTTCGCTGCTCCGGCCGGACAGTGTAAGGTCGCGAATTCGATTTCCACCGGTAGCTAGTTCGGAGTAAATTCTTTTTTTAGTATTTCAATGCATACAAAAAAAAATTTCTTTTTTATAAATATTGATGATGATAATAAATTTCAATTGTCGTAGATATTGTCAGTGAAATGTGTCCCAGGCAGTAGGCCACATCCGTAATTTCATTTTAGTTGATAACCTTACCAAGTTGAACTAATTACTGAAGTTGTTTCAGCTACAGACCGTTCAGAGCTCGTTACGTGTGAGAAGCGATCCATTCATTATTTTAATGATACAATCTTTAGACTTTGGCTCTTTGATGAGATACTTAATTTAGAGATCGCGTCTAAAAATAAATTTCTTTAATAATGTTGATTAGTATTCAACAGCACCGTCAGGTGATTGAAAAAGTTTTGAGTGATACCTACTTTATATCAAACTGGCTATGAATAACAAATTAATAATTATATCTATACAAATATTAATTATAGAAGTACAGGATGGAAAAAAATATGAGCTCTGCAGCGAAACTGTCTGTAACTTTACTGAAAGGCATCATTTCTTTCTTTTAAAAACAAAACCCTCTAACATGATGTTTTTTTACCGTTTACTGTACGGTAGTCGCAAAGCAATTTCTCTGCGAATAAAGGTATGAAGAAATATATATCTTATTACCAGATTTGTAACAACTGTAACTGTCCTATAGTTTTATATCAATAAGTTTTTAGTAAAAATTTAATTTTCATGATAAGCTTTTTTGCTGACTGTACTTAAATATTGTATTGTCATCCAAACTAAACCTGGGTGCCTACCATCAACTTTAAGACAGCGATTCAAAATAGCGCGATGCAGAATAGTTTCCTAAAATGAATTGCTTTCTTTCGTACCTTGACATTCTAAAAACTGGATCGCAAATGAATTGCTAAATGTGAATGACCGAACGATTTGTGTCCTTATTTCTTCTACCCGTCTCTTTCACTCGATTCTGTCATGCCCGGAGAGTGAGAGGGACGGGTATAACCTGCAGGTGTCATGTTAGCTTGGTCAAGTTATAAGTCAAATAAGATTTCATGACAGCTTAGCGGCTGTGAAATGTCATTGAATGATCACTGAATCGCTGTCATTGATATTAAGCTGTCGTGGTACGAATAAGCGAAGCAGATCAGTTTAGGTCCTAAACAAAACCGAAATAAGAGTTGATGGTAGTCACCCTGTATACAAAATTTCAGCTCCATCGGACACTGGGAAGTGGGTCAAATTAACCTTGCAAGATTTTGTCCCCCACTAACTAACTAACTAACATGGCAAGTTAATAAAATGGTTGTAAAAAGTCCATCCTTTTCTCGTAAAAGGTAAAGTATTGCCTTCAAAGCTTGTAAATATGATAGGTGCCTGGGGGCCAACTCTCAGGCAATCGAGAAAAGTTCACTTTTATGAGCTCGAAATTCAAATATAACACAGTTTTTGTATTGTCAGAATTTCACAATCGAAAAAGTTCGATCGAAAACCAGTCGAACGCAACGAGTGGTACATACCTATACGAACTTAGCTGTCAAAATGAATTTGTTTACATGAGGGACAGCTTAGTTTGTTTGAAACGTTCTAACGTTTCAATAGAAACCACAAACAAAATGTTCGACATACGAATTACCACACAAAAAAAAAATTGAATGCCTGAGAATCGGGCCACAGGTATTATAATAATGATAAAACATTATTCAGTTCATTGCATGACTTGTATGTTCATGTCTTCAGTAATTTTTACCTCTGTTCGAATAATTCTCTCTATAGTGCGATGACATAGACAGCACATGCAACGTCGATACTCGGAAAGCCTATATCGTGACTGCCTATAATATTATTATGCCATTATATTGTTGACTGACCCAATGACACGAGTGGTAATGCTAGATGCTGTGCCAGCGTTTGGCTGTTCGATTCCCATGAATCATAATAACGTGATAATATTTGACATCAACACACTCGATTCAGTCCTAAATTTAAACAGCCTAAGAACGACAGAACTTGTGCTATGCTAATAGGAAACATCGTCGGGTATCACCACAAAGACCCTGACACGAGAAAAAAAATAAAAGTTAGTTCTATTATTTACCCGCTGGGATTCGATCTTCACATGACTTAAGGGCGCCACTTGAAACCGGTGCGAAGGTACGCCTCTTGACTACGGAGGTCGTTGAAAATGATGTTATAAATAAACTAGCGGATCCTCGCGGTTTCACCCGTGTGGTACCCGTTCCCGTGAGAATATCGGGATAAAATATAGCCTATGTCACTCGGGAAGAATGTAGCTTTCTAATGGTCAAAGAATTTTCCAAATCGGTCCAGTAGTTTCGGAGCCTATTCGATGCAAACAAAGAAATAATCAAATTTTTCCTCTTTATAATATTAGTATAGATAAATAAATATTGGTCACCATCACATACATTTCTCCAATACCAAACTTTAATAGCTTGAGCACGAGTGTTATAGATAAATTGGATACAAAGATGGGTATTAGTATTACCACATACACCCAGACCCGAGAAAATATTGAAAAGTTCGTATTTCTATATTTACCCGACCCGGCATTGAACCTGGGATAATTAAATATTTTCAATTAATTCATTGTAGAAAAATTCTTGAGCAATTTTCACCTGCTCTTGAACTTGTTACCCACCCAAAAAATGGCGAAAAGTCCAAAGAATTCCTTTGAAACGAATCAGAAGGATATCCGATTTTAATACACAACGTGTCGAGTAATACTTTCCACACATTAAGGAAAAGTCAGTTAAAATGAGGAAAGAATTTCCACTTGGAGTCTGTACATATAGACTCGTCAGAGTAACGAAGTGGCAACGAGTTACCCTTGGGACCTCTCCACCTTTCCATACGTTTTTTTTCAGCGTTACGCTTATCTGGGAAAAAGTTCTATTGTTATGAAATGTTCTTTTTATCTTTGAATGTACTGTAGCGGCTTTATGTTACATTATTAAATGAGAATTCTTTCTTATTCTGTTTAACGCTTACATTCATTTTGCATAGTGTATTATTAGTCTTTGTTCACGCTGTCTTTGTTGACCTTTAGTCTTTGTAAGGTACCTATATTTTCAAAGGTTTTTTTATACTAGATAACAAGACAGACAACTTGTCTCCAGCTACTTAGACGGGAAATGAAACCGGAACCTTTCACTGTTATGACAGCGTTGATCTTCAGATTGAGAGCTACGTTCGAAGACTCGTCATAATATACAAAAGTATTTTGCTTCCAGCCAAAGTTCATCTTTCTATTTGAGAAATATTCTCTACATTGCTGTATAAAATCTATTAAAGTCTATCTTATACTAAAAAGAATAGTGAATGCAAATCTGATTCGCTTGGCCTTCACTGCTATTCCATGAAAAAAAACTGAAATTCGGTTACGTCGCGCTGTTGTATTATGTAAAAATTGATAATTTTCGGCATTTCTACACCCAGACTGTACAAATGGCACCAGTACCATTCTTTCTTTCTCTTCTCTACTACCACGAAAGCTCTGGGTGAAAAAAGAGCTTTTACATAATTATAATATGTTGAAAGAGATTTGTACCAAATGTTAAAAGACTCGGCTGCATTAAATATCACTCTTACTGTAAAGGTACTTAATGTACATCGTTGACTCTCACGGCACTCACAAGCGAGTATAGAGTACCTACTCAAAGCTGCACATTGACACGCACAGCTACAATATACAGTAGGAATTAGCAGTATCAGTAACGTATGCAATCCAGCTTATGTTGTAGACGATTATAGCATAACCATCAGTTTACAGGAGGCCTATTATGCAGTAAGCGTATTAACTCGATACGGTCAAGGATACTCGTGCTTAGTGTCTATACTGATGAGTTACCGGAATATTTAATAGTATAGTATAGGATATAATAATATGTAACATGAAGAATAAATATAGGTATGCAAGAAGGTGTTGTTGAACCATTACATAGTACATCATGAATAAGCATGGTGCACTGAGGGCTTACTTAGTGACTGAGGTCTAAAGGTCATAGCCCACTTATACCGCACCGCTCCGACCCAACCAAAGTATGAGCAGCCCAATATGGACTTAATATCATTCACTGTAGATGCACTTTACAGTAACAATATACAATAGCAGACAGCGCGTTAAAGTCACCCTTTCCTGTGTTTTGTCAAAAACATAATTTATAATATCACTTTCGGCCGTATCCTTGTGCACGTTAGATATAAAAAGCGGCACTTTTATCTCAGCTGATTTAAAGTTATTTTGAGAGCCCGTCTTGGCTTTACCCACATAACCCTCAAAACGGTTTCGCAAACGGTTTCTTTGTACAATATTCCACTTTTCACTAGGTTTTTCTATTTTGAAATCACCATTTCTTTTTACTATCTCCGCCATTGTTCCCTGCGCTGTCAAGTCTGTCACAGCAGAAACAGCTGGGGAATTGCATTTGTCGAGATTATCTGTGCAATTCACATCTCTTTCTAGCACACAGCGCGCGTCAATACCATCACCCACATATATATCGGCCCACAAACAAAAAAGTTGGCCGCCATCTTGGATTTTTTATTATTTTTAACATTGCGTTGCTGTTTTCTTGTCGAAGTAGTACTAGAAATCGAGTTTTATCGAAATCGGCCAACAAACAAAAAATTTGGCCGCCATCTTGGATTTTTTATTATTTTTTACATTGCGTTGCTATTTTTCCAAAAACCGAGTTTCATCAAAAACAGCCCACAAACAAAAAAGTTGGCCGCCATCTTGGATTTTTTTTTATTTTTAGCAGTGCGTTGTTGTTTTCTGTTCAAAATAGTAGTAGAAATCGAGTTTTATCAAAATCGGCCCACAAACAAAAAAGTTGGCCGCCATCTTGGATTTTTTAATATTTTAACATTGCGTTGCTATTTTCCTGTCAAACTAGTACCAAAACCCGAATTGCAATAAAAAAATAAAATAAAAATAGTTTGTTATAAAACTTAAATAATTATATGATCTTTCTAATTATCACAAAAATTAGTTTTTTGTAAAAAAATCATTTTTGTAACAAGCTTTTTTGCTGGCCTTACTTTAATATTGTACTGTCATCCATACCAAACCTATATGCAAAATTTCAGCTCAATCGGACACTGGCAAGTGGGTCAAATTTAGCTCGTAAGATTTGACCCGAACGGACATACATAAATGCAAGTTAAATAAAAGCTTGTAAAAAATCACATCCGCAATTAAAGTATCAATAATTTTACTCCGGCTAGTCTGCGCACAATACGCAGCAAACTTTTTCGAAATTTAGATGATAAGATGCGAATTTGTGTAATAAATAAAATAACAAGCCTATGTTCCTCTCCAGGCTACAAAGTATCTAGATTCCAAATTTCAGCCAAATCCGTTCAGCTGTTTTGGCGTGATCGAGTAACAAACAACATCCAAACATCTAAACTTTCACTTAATCAATTTAATTAGGAAGCAGGATGAATTGCCCCCGCTCGGCAACGCGCCGCGTCTATCCATCCTTTTCACGCCCGATAACTCCGTCTCTCTCGCACACCGACTGGCCATGCGGACGCTCCGTCAAGGTCACGCGTAATTTGGATTTTGAATGAGTTATTTTATTACTTTGCGGTGATTGTGCATTTATTTATATTTTGAGGAATCTTTCTCATGTTATCAGGGGATTATGATTTTTTTATATATAAAATAAATATGTTAATGGAAATCTTACATAAAAACTGAAGTGACTTTAATGTATAACCGACTTAACGCAAAAAAAACACTTTTAACCAGGTTCCAAGAAAGTCACCTAGGTGAAAACTTAAAATAGGTTCGAGGTTTTTATTTATAGTGTATTAGTAGTAAAATCTCTGAAAGTACGATTTTGTAAGTCTCATTTTTTACGTCGTGACTGAAAAAACGTTGTAATGTGCAGAATATTATGCTCACGTCAGGGATTACTTGCCTAACATAATTTAAAGGGTATCCATAGATTATATTATAATATTCACCTAAAGTGCCTTTTTTGTCTAATTATAAACGGCCAAAACACAACTTTAGGTATTTCTCTCGAACGGACACCAGTATACCTACAAAATCACGATGAGTGCTCAAAATAAAGGCAATATTATTATTTAAAAATAAATTTGTTAAAGGTGCCATTAATGTGACCCCAAACTTTATTTTGACTGGACTAACATAGTAAAAGTTGTTCATATTATGGACACTATCTTCCCCCAAAATCTTTCTAATAATTAAAATTAAGTGGTATTATTATCAATTGCCACTAAACGAATAGATGGATAAAAAATGGATGGATGATGAAAAAGTATTTCGGATACGTTATTCATGTTTCGTAATTGAAATTCGTTTTATCAATCGTTTCTGAAATTGATTCAATTTACTGAGATGGGATTCATGAATAGTGTATTAATACTAATAGCTTAACGATTCTGAAATTGAAATTAAATTATAAGTTAACTGTTAACGTTATTTCAAACTTGGTTTTGTAACGAGCTTTTCTACCATTTGTTTAATTAAGTTTGTTGTGTTGTTTGTTTGTACAACTGTACAATAGCGTAGGCCATTCACAAATTAGAGATATAAAACTATGCACTGTCCAAATAAATATAAGTTATGTTAAGTTATAACCATTTTTCTTAGAATAATATT
Source organism: Crambus lathoniellus (assembly GCA_949710035.1). NCBI lineage: Eukaryota > Metazoa > Arthropoda > Insecta > Lepidoptera > Crambidae > Crambus > Crambus lathoniellus. The sequence continues at coordinate 25,089,969 of OX453306.1, forward strand.
AGCAAAATTTTGTTCATAATGCTTGGTGGTGGTTTTACAATTTCTTTATAATTATATTTTCATCTAAGTGACTTTATGTAAGTCTTTTTTGAAAATAAATTCTTTAAACCTTAAGTATAATTTGACCATTTGTTTTAAAGTTTTTTACTTATATGATACTTATTATATTATTTGAATCTCGGATGATCTGAGGTTTTCGATAATGATTTTTAAAGTTAAAAGACAAAGAATTTACTTAAATACCTAAGACCACCTATTTCCAAAGTATAATTAATTCCGTTACACCGATCTATTTATTTTAAGTTCACCCAAAATATATGAACTATTCCATTCTGTACTAAAAGCAACTATATTACAATCCCAGAACAGATTATAATTATATCATTTTAACTCCGATCAAAAACAAGAACTAACAAAAATGAAACGGTCTATAAACATTCAGAAGTCACTATAGAAGCGAAGCGGCCGGCGGCGCGAAGTGATATAAATGAAAACACGACGACTATTTTAAAACTGAATGGTCCCTGACGAGCTAAAACGGCCATTGAAATGCTATAGACGTCGTCGGGAGAGCAAAAAAAATGTTTTATACAGACTGTTTTAACTGTTGGGCTAGAGGCAGTAGAAAAACTCAATACTGCTGAGTCACTAAGTGTTGAAAGTCAGAAGTTCCATTTGGCCTCTTTGTTTATTTTAAAACTTTTTGCTTGTTTAGCAAGAAAGATTGCTTTATAGTAATTATTTTTTTAAATGACGCTTGATTATTGTCAACAACAAATAGCTATAGATAGTATATGATGTTTATAAACAGTAAATCCTACTATCCTACTATATATATAATATTATAAATGTGAAAGTTTAGATGTTTGGATGTTTGGATGTTTGTTACTCAATCACGCTAAAACGGCTGAACGGATTTGGCTGAAATTTGGGACACAGATACTTTGAAGCCTGGAGAGGAACATAGGCTACTTTTTATCCCGAAAAAAATATCACAATCCCGCGGGATAACGTCGTGTAGTCCACGCGGGCGAAGCCGCGGGCGGAAAGCTAGTATTTTATAAATTTACAAGCTTTCTGCCCGCGGCTTCGCCCGCGTGGACTACACGACGTTCTCCCGCGGGGATGTTATATTTTTCCGGGATAAAAAGTAGCCTATGTTCCTCTCCAGGCTACAATGTATCTGTGTCCCAAATTTCAGCCAAATCCGTTTAGCCGTTTTGGTGTGATTGAGTAACAAACATACAAACATCCAAACATCTAAACTTTCACATTTATAATATTAAATATACCTATAATCCTACTTATAGCGGTGAAGAGCGTTTGGAAGTAAGGTACGAAGTAGGTTGGTACCTATATAAATCGAAATGATGAATACCTATATCGGTATCCCATAAACATACTTTTTTATGCATTTCAGGAAATAATTGTGAGTTAAAAATACCATACTGAATATTTTAGTAACAACTGTTAGATAACTCAATTAAACAACAGATTGCAGTATTGGAATTTATGTAATAAAGCAAACGTGCTTGCGCATATAAATATCTGAAACCATTTTAGAATTCATTGATTTCTGATGGTAGCCTACCTGTTATTATTGCTTTGTGTGTGATCAGAATAAACTGATTTCCAAATATTGTATAACATGAGAATAGCATTGCCAACACCGTACGTTTTGTTATCATCATCATGTCAGCCGAACGACGCCCACTGCTGGGCATAGGCCTCCCCCAAGGATCTCCACAACGACCGGTCGGTCCACCTTGTAGGGGGCCTGCCCACGGAACGTCGTCCGGTACGCGGTCGCCATTCGAGAACCTTTCCGCCCCAACGGCCATCGGTTCTCCGCGCTATGTGCCCCGCCCACTGCCACTTCAACGATGCAATCCTTGGAGCAATGTCGGTTGTTTGTTTGTTATGATTCTGAAATCGACATCGTTTTGGTATGAATAAAATAAATAAGGTTCAATACCACCATATCATCATAATAACCAGCCATTATAGGTCCCCACTGCTGGAGCACTGACCGTCCTTATGTATTATAGGTCTGGCGCACAGACCTTCCTTATGGATCCGGATGGATAAGGAGATTGGGCCATGCATGACCCACCACGCGGGTACAATGCGGATTGGTGAGTATTAAATGGTATTAACGACTGCAAACGCAGCCGGGTCCAACAGCAAAACGTGCCTTCGGAAGCACGGAGCAGCTCGAGGTACCTAATAAATTGTGATCACCCATCCCGTGACCGATCATTGCGAAAATTGCTTAACTTCAACGATTGGAGGTCGAGCGCATTTACCACTGCGCCACGGGCTTAAGTGATGATTAATTAATAAAATGAGATTGGATTTGACGGTTTTGAGCACCACAATACGTTTAAAGTTTGCACCAAGTATTTAATCATAATCACATACCCAAATGAATTGACGACGTTGACGTTGACGCCAGGTTTAAAAAACATCTTCAAAGCTTAAAAACATTATTTCGATAAGTAGAACGAAATATATGTACTTACCTAATAATAAAATTGAAATACAAAAGAATCATTCTTTATTATTTTAATTTTATCTAAAAATTAAGAAGTTAGATTTAAACATGTAAAACTCGCCAAGTCAGTTGAAACAAATCATAAAAGCCACCGCGCTGAACCGGTTGAATTCGCAAAATCCGATTCTATTCAGGAATGTCTTCGGTGGATTAATTTTGTATTAAAACCTCAATTTATCGTCAAGCTTTCCTTATAGCTGTCTGATGTATTTGGACCGCAACTGGCTTATCATGAATCGATATCTACGTATTCCATTTCGCATTTATATCAGACTAGCTTTCCGCCCGCGGCTTCGCCCGCGTGGACTACACGACGTTATCCCGCGGGAATTTGATACTTTTCCGGAATAAAAAGTAGCCTATGTTCCTCTCCAGGCTACAAAGTATCTATGTCCCAAATTTCAGCTAAATCCGTTCAGCCGTTTTGGCGTGATTGAGTAACAAACATCCAAACATCTAAACATCCAAACATCTAAACTTTCACACTTATAATATTAGTAGGACTAGCTTTCCGCCCGCGGCTTCGCCCGCGTGGATTACACGACGTTATCCCGCGGGAATTTGATACTTTTCCGGGATAAAAAGTAGCCTATGTTCCTCTCCAGGCTACAAAGTATCTATGTCCCAAATTCCAGCCAAATCCGTTCAGCCGTTTTGGCGTGATTGAGTAACAAACATCCAAACATCTAAACTTTCACACTTATAATATTAGTAGGACTAGCTTTCCGCCCGCGGCTTCGCCCGCGTGAACTACACGACGTTATCCCGCGGGAATGTAATATTTTTCCGGGATAAAAAGTAGCCTATGTTCCTCTCCAGGCTACAAAGTATCTATGTTCCAAATTTCAGCCAAATCCGTTCAGCCGTTTTCGCGTGATTGAGTAACAAACATCCAAACATCCAAACATCTAAACTTTCACATTTATAATATTACTAGCTATCCGCCCGCGGCTTCGCCCGCGTGGACTACACGACGTTATCCCGCGGGATTGTGATATTTTTTTCGGGATAAAAAGTAGCCTATGTTCCTCTCCAGGCTTCAAAGTATCTGTGTCCCAAATTTCAGCCAAATCCGTTCAGCCGTTTTAGCGTGATTGAGTAACAAACATCCAAACATCCAAACATCCAAACATCCAAACATCTAAACTTTCACATTTATAATATTAGTAGGATATATAGTAGGAAGTAGGATAATACTAGCTTTCCGCCCGCGGTTTCGCCCGCGTGTACTACACGACGTTATCCCGCGGGAATGTGATATATTCCCGGTATAAAAAGTAGCCTATGTTCCTCTCCAGGCCACAAAGTATCTGTGTCCCAAATCTCAGCCAAATCCGTTGAGCCGTTTTGGCGTGATTGAGTAACAAACATCCAAATATCTAAACATCCAAACATCTAAACTTTCACATTTATAATATTAGTAGGAAGTAGGATTATACTAGCTTTCCGCCCGCGGTTTCGCCCGCGTGTACTACACGACGTTATTCCGCGGGAATGTGATATATTCCCGGTATAAAAAGTAGCCTATGTTCCTCTCCAGGCCACAAAGTATCTGTGTCCCAAATTTCAGCCAAATCCGTGGAGCCGTTTTGGCGTGATTGAGTAACAAACATCCAAACATCTAAACATCCAAACATCTAAACTTTCACATTTATAATATTAGTAGGATAGTAGGACTAGCGGATCCTCGCCGTTTTACCCGCGTGGTACCCGTTCCCGTGGAAATATGGGGATAAAATATAGCATAGGTCATTTGGTAAGAAAGTAGCTTTCTAATGGTCAAAGAATTTTCTAAATCGGTCCAGTAGTTTCGGAGCCTATTCGATGCAAACAAACAAACAATCAAATCTTTTCTCTAAATACTTCATTTTCCATTTTTCTATAATTAAAATTGCATTGTGAATGCAAAACACTTAAAATTAAAATAACTTGGAATAGTAATTTCATCTTTAGCGATTGCCAAATACCTGGAAAGGTATTTCTTTTGCGTGTGAGGGCAGTAATATCTTCACATTGATGAAATTAACGTTGACTATATAGCGAGTAAGAAGTATTGGATGAATTCGACGCTTCTCGTAACGACTCCGTAGCTTAGTGGTTAGAGCAGTCGCCCGGAAAGCGAAAGGTCGTGGGTTCGAGTCCCATCGGAGCTGGTTGCGAGAGGGGTCGATTTTATCTAAATACTTTTTTTTCCATTTTTCTAAATCTTTTCTCTTTTTAATATTAGTCTTGAAGTATTGATATAGACTAGCGCTCCGCTCGCGACTTCGTCTGCGTGGAACCCCTTTTTTACCCCCTTTTTTAGAGGGGGAATTTCTAAAAATCCTCTTTTAGTGCTCTCCCACACTCCCCGAGGAACATACTTGCCAAGTTTCAACTGCTTGCGCCGCACAGTAGTTTCGCCTGTGAGTTGTCTGTCAGTCAGTCAGTAACGCAAGTTTTTTATATATATATATAGATTGGCGGATTAATTATATTTCAGGTCTCTTTGAGTCTTGATTAAGTCTGTCTGTATGTAAAAAGTAATACACTTGGGATAACGTTTCTTCTACCTAAGTAATCATTTTGTTTTAAGAGGATTGTGTAGCCAACGTTCTTCATACAAACGGCGATAACGTTTTCCACATGATGAATTTAATAATAATAATTAGAACTAGGGCTGTACGTTTTGCTTTTTTAATATACAGGGCGTCCCAAAACTATGCCACATGGAGGGAAAGTAGGTACCTACCTTAAATACTGAAGATATAAAAATTTACTGAAAGAAAACTTCATTTTAATGTTAAAAAGAAAACAAACTGCATTCAAAGAATTTTAAATAATCGCATGTCTGAACTGGGAATCGAACCCGCTGAATGTGAAATTTTTTATTTTTAAAATTTTATTATATCGATCGAAAGGCTCAATTATAATCATTTATTTATTCTAAGTAACATAGCATCTTAAATAAAAAGAAGACTACGAAATTTAACATTTAATCTTTATTATCAAGTTTGTGCAGCGTTATGGATAGACTTTTTCTTAATTTTCAATGTATTACTAATGAAATGAGTGAAGATTGGAGCAATATTATCATAAATGTGTGATAAAGTTATAAATATTGTGATGAGTAACACCACCTAGACTGATTCAAAAGGTTTGAATAATTTGATGCGAGTTCGATTTTCGGTTTGGACAGGCGATTATTTAAAAGTCTTTGAATGCAGTTCGTATTGTCATTTAAATAAAAATAAAGTCTTATTTCCATAAAATTTTTAACCTACAGATTTGGTGCGGTCGATGCCACATGTGTCATGGGGTACCCTAAGAGCGCCCTGAGGGCGTCCCACGACTATGCCACATGGTGGAATAGACTGCACCAAATTATGTAGATTTAAATTACTCGATTTTTTGTTACTTATCACATTATGTATAACTTTATCACATACTTATGATAGGGAAATGAGGTATAATATTGCTTCAATCTTCACTCATTAGTGGTAATACATTGAAATGTTAAAGTCAGTTGTTTTGAGCACGACAGTCGGTCACAGAAAAACTATCCATAAAGCTGCACGAACTTGTTATTCAACATTAAATGTTAAATTTTGTAGTCTCCCTTTTATTTAAGATGCCATGTTACTCAGGATGAATAAATGATTACCTTTCGATCGGTATATTAAAATTTCAAAAATATATTTTTTCACATTGAGCGGGTTCGATTCCCAGTTCAGACATGCGATTATTTGAAATTCTTTGAATGCACTTCGTTTTCTTTTTAAAATAAAAATGAGGTTTCCTTTCAGTAAATTTTATATTGTCAGTATTTAAGGTACTTTCCCTCCATGTGGCATAGTTTTGGGACGCCCTGTATATTGTTTATTTAAAAATATTGTAATTTTTTGTTTTGTGTGAAATCACTAAAGACAAGCGCAAATATTTCAAAATCTACTATATGATAAATATTGAAAACAAACACAACGTACAGCCTTAGTTCAAGCATTTCAACAACATACTGAAAGTTCATTGCTGTATGTTAAGGTTTAGAGGGTAGAAAACGTTATCGCCGTGTGTATGGAGACCGTTTGCTACACAATCCTCTTTAATTAAATTTTAACCTATAAATAAATAAATAAATAACTTCTTACATTCACACCAATTATCTAAGCCCATTTTAATTTCATTAAGAAACTTTATCATGGAAACCTTGATAACGGATAAATATATACTTAAATACTTTTTCTTTGTAAATACATACTTAATATACATAGTTAACACCCAGACCAAGATAAATAGACATGTTCATGCACACAAATATTTGTCTTGTTCGGGAATCGAACCCGAAACCACTGGCGCAGAAGGTGGGTAGCCTACCCCTACGCCAAATCGGTCGTCTATACATATACATATAAGCACCGTTACAAATGTAAAATAAAAGTGCTTTTTATGGTGCGACCAGATTGGTGAAACGAAACATGGAAGTATCATTCTGCCTTTCATTGCATGTTCGTCGCAAGCGCGCGCACGTTCCGCGCATTCACTCACTATGAACCTCCCACGTATATAACCTCCATCGTATGGGCGTTTGTGCACTACACTGAATTTTACCGATCCGGAAAAAAACGGATGCTTGTATTTTAATAATTTAATCATTTATAATAGTAAGAATTTATTTATTTCGTGTAGTTTCAATGTATCGAACCCTAAACTACACGAAATAAATAAATTCTATTATTTATAATGATTAATTATTAAAATACAAGCATCCGTTTTTTTCCGGATCGGTAAAATTCAGTGTAGTGCACAAACGCCCTTTGTCTGCGCGCCCCTTTGTGTTCGCCGAATAACCGATCGGATCGCTCTGCGCACGGTTTGAAATTCATGTAGAGTGAAATGCTCAGTTCAGGCGCGCAAGACGCCCAAACCAAAGAATACTATAATATTACTCTACGTATCCAAACTACGAGAATTTGTTACAAGGTGTGTTACCTTTCATAATACATTGCAGCCATTTGGACGGTGCATTCTTCTATTGCATGATACATTTCATGTGACGTTACACATGCGCTGATAGAGGAGCTCAGCAGCATGCATGTCAGTTGTCATATTAGGGGAATATGTCTTTGTAACATTAGCTACGCGGATGACATGGTGCTGCTGAATGCCTTTGCTTGCGGTCTGTCGAAGCTGATTGACGTTTGTGAAAGGTATGCTGAAAAACATGGATTGTTATAGAATGTCAAGAAAAGTGATTGCATGGTGTTTCGGGCTCGAGGTAGGTGATGTCTAGATAAAATACCATCTATCAAGCTCAATGGTTGTGTTTTAAGCAGAGTAGAGAAGTTTAAGTATCTCGGACATCTATTAACCTCGGACCTGAAGGACGATGCTGACATTGAGATAGCGTAGGGCGATGTTCTGAGATGTTGGCGGAACATACAATAACAATTATTATGGCAAGCCTGCCTTCCCTAACTTCATAAGACAATGATACTTATGCATAAAGTATTATTGGAGGTATTCATCGATGCCATAAGCGCAATGGGCTGTAGATTCGGTCCCCAACCAAGAAAAAAGATATGTGATGAACATTTATAATTTTTTCAAGTATTTCCGGTTGGGCCTTAAAAGTACAAGTGTTAAACCTCTTTAACCCGAAAACGATCAGAAATTAATTAAGATCTTTTTTTATTTGTCACAATAACAACACTATAACATAAACCACCAACCAATCTAGTACATCCATTTGTAACTAAGGGTTTTCGTAAAAGAGACAGCTGTCTAGAGTAGGGAGGCTCATTATTTTTACGCTACATTATTCATCGTGTCTCAGTACGGAGGCAGAGACAACACACGATACTCTTCCCGTACGACATATTTAGCTAGAAGGAAATTTTCTGCGATATTATCAGGCAATATGGTACGCTGATGTTTCGTGAGTATATACCTTTAATAATTCCGCGCTGGCTTAGGCTTAATATTTGAATCTTAAGTATGCTCTGTCGGTGAAAATTGTTTGGGTACAAAAAGCATGAGATTTACCAAAATATATTGTTCCTAGCTTTCCGCCCGCGGCTTCGCCCGCGTGGACTACACGACGTTATCCCGCGGAAAATTTATATTTTCCGGGATAAAAAGTAGCCTATGTTCCTCTGCAGGCTACAAAGTATCTATGTCCCAAATTTCAGCCAAATCCGTTTAGCCGTTTTGGCGTGATTGAGTAACAAACATACAAACATCCAAACATCTAAACATCCAAACATCTAAACTTTTACATTTATAATATTAGTAGGATTTAAAGTATATTAGTAGGATAGTGGATACAGGGTGACACATTTAGAAAGGCCAGTATGGGCAAGTCTGAAACTGTAAGACACGGAAAGATCTGTACCCCTAGCATGAAAAACGATCGTTATCGTGATTGTATTATTTTGTATGTAAACCAGAGCGGCGCCCCTATCGGTCGTTTAGAGAATTAAAACGCAAAATACATATGTGACAGCTCCACTTTGACACCTTTTGACAGATGGTATAATTTACTATACGATTACCATAACGACAGTTTCTCGTGCTAGGGCTACTGTACTTATGCTCTCTGTAAACATTTCTGCGGTGGTGTCGTGTGAGGCGGGTCGTTACGTTCCCTAAAATATGGTTGAGCGAAGCGATGGCTGGTTCATGCGTCATGCTCGTGAACGGGTGCCACCAGTGGGATGGGTCTGCTCCTGGCTTCTTGTCTCAAAATATGCAGATTTTTAATGTTTTATTGTTATTAGTTTTATTTTACCGTGGCTTGTATGGCACTGTTTATTATTGACTCTTATGTTCTTAAACAATTCAAAGTTTTATTACCCTTGTTCGGCATTTATATTTATTATTTTATTTGCTACGTTTTTGGTTGGTGTGTATTTTAAAGAAACTACCTTTTGTATGTCTATTTCTTAGTTATTGAAAATTATTTACTGCTATGATTACCGGGTTTTTTATTTTGTTTTTAAACTTAAGATTAATTTGTGATGGAAAGTGACTTTACATATTATATTATGTCAAAGTCACTTTTCAATTTGACGACTCTGTATGAAATATGACAGGGAGAAAAAAATAGCCCTTGGCGAGTTTCTTGCCGGTTCTTCTCGTTACAAGGCCTCCCGCCGTAGGTTTTGCGAACCGATAGCGTAGCTTCATTGACGTTCACAAGTGCTGTATCAGCCTAAAATGAATAAATGATTTTTGATTTGATTTGATTTGATTAGGAATAATGTCACCGATTTTTAGTGGAAAGAAAAACTGCATTCATAGCTTTGCAAACAAGAGTTTTAGTGCCTGTTTCACAACACCCGATTAGGAGATACTTACCAGTTTTGTACGGACTATCTGTCAAGTAACCCCCTTATTCATAAACGTTAGTTAAAGTTAAGCAATGTTTAAAAGCCATGCTGTCTCTTTCTGCCATTATTGACAGAAAAGTGGCAGCATGACTTTTAAACAATGCTTAACTTTAACTTATGTTTATGAATAAGGGGGTAACAGCTAATCAGAACTTACATACGGCCAGAATTATTATTATTATTATTTAACACTTTATTTTACACCACAGTACATAAAAAAAAGAAAAAGAAAACAATTTTAATTAACTTTAATAGAATTATTAATCAATCCACACATAAGGATAGGAATGATCCAAATTAGTTGCTATGCAACGTTTGATATTAACATAGAATTAACAACAGTTGCCTGGGTGTTGCTAGGTGTTGCCTAGCAACTAATCTGGATCATGCCTATCCCTATCTGTGGATAGATTATTAATTCTGGCCGTTAGACATTGTAAACCGACCCTTATTCCTACAATCGTTTTAGTACATCACCTTTCCATATATGATCGTATAAAGCGTCATTTTAAAACTAAAAACAGTTGAGCTTGCCAAAAACCGAAATTATTGTAACTTCGCTCTTAATTTAAGTGCTCTTTCAAAACTAAAAGAAATGCCAAATGTCATGTGTGACTTCCTAAATGGCGACCCAGAAGTCGCATTTAATTACACGGTGCCCACACTTTGGTTGTGTGCCAAAACTGTACAAGGCCCGATATTGTTTTTGCCACCAGAGGGCGTAGACTTAAAACCCATAGTTCGTAAGTGTGTGGTAAATAGATTTGGGATGGACAAAGTAGATTTTCTGGTTAAATAGGTGCGAGGCTGGGATTGTTGACCTCAGAGGGCTTAAACTTAAAACCCATAGTTCGTAAGTGTGTGGTAAATAGATTTGGGGTCCACAAAGTAGATTTACTGGTTAAATAGGTGCGAGGCTTGGATAGTTGACCTCCAGTTCTGTACATTTGCTGCGCTGGGATTTGCTGAGAATGAGCTGCGAATGCACCCCGAAGGCGCTTCGAGTGAGCGCGTTTGCGAATTACCTACCAAAAACATGCAATGTTGAATGTCTTAAAATTCACGTAGATCATTCAAAAGTTGAATCAGCTGATCACTTTCAATGTAAGGACAAAATAATTTTGGCGAATTTCATTAAATCTTTGTGATAGTTTTTTTGTGAAATCGGCCTTGTCCCGATTTTCAAACTAAAGGAAATTCTAAAGTGACATTGAATCTTTTTCTAAATTCGTAAAGGAAATCACAAGTTTCATCGCTGAAAATTAATGCGGTGGGCATGCAGTTATATCGTTTACTGTTTTTAAACTCGATTCGATGTTAATGTGAGACGAAAGTTTTGTCTCGACCTTTTTATAGGCATGTGCCTACACTAAAATGCAGATTACATTTCCAGCTGGCAACCAAGCGATGTTAATTTTCATCGCTTTTCATACTGCGAAAGAGAGAGAGGCTTGCGCTTAAACTTGGCCTTAAGAGCTGAAACACGTTACAATGTCGTACCGCTGAAATCGGCAACGCCTGTCAAGTATTTGACAGAAAGTGAGGTTTATTATAGCCTAGCCTGCCGCTTATTTTTTCGTGCTGCGTCGCAACGTGGTCACGAGTTTCAGCTCTAAAGGCACCTCGTGTCGGCCAAAAGATGCACTATGAAGTTTGCTGGCAAATTGCCTCGTTTGGCTTGCCCTGAAAGTTTACAATATGGTTATCATAATATTTTATCGGTTTTAAACATGCATACAGGAAGATAAGTTTTGAAACCGATCGTTCGCTTACTACCCAATCTTCCACCTGTACATTTATTGTAGCATTATTTAATGCATCGTGACTGGTTCATGGTTGGAAGAGTGGCAGTAGTGATACTGAGCTGGTCAGCTCTGCTCAGAAAACGACATTATTTTTATATATTTTTTTTCTTTCATACTGTTGTATATTACTGCAATTTGTTTTATTTTTCTTGTGTTTTGTCCTTTTTTAATTTAACTATTTTTGTTATGGTGTTGTTGTTGTCCGTGCTGTCTCTAGGCCCTATCAGAATAACAGCGCTTCTGGGTTATTTTGGCCATCTACGAATGACCCAGGAGACTTTTATACTGAGGCAGGGCCTTTTAACTACACACTTTGTTTTCGTAAGTACTGTGTGTGTGTTAATAAATGTTTTTCTTTCTTTCTTTCTTTCTTATTATAGATGCGATCTCTATCAGGGAGAAATATTAATATTATCTATAACAATAGGGTATTTTACTGTTGTTGAAATGTAGATATTTAATGATGACGTTAAAAAATATTGCAATTAAGAATACCAAATGTGAAAAAATAATTTGAATCTGTTTTATAATAAAAGAATTATAGTCTGTTTGATTTTGACTATAGCTGTCTCTTTCTAAAACGAAATCTTCTATGGCGTGACTATGACGCTACTAACCCACTGACGTCACTAAGATAGCGTCCTGTCCTTGTCTAATTATAAAGTTTGAAGTCCTATATCTTTCAAAATATTCAAGATAATTCAAAATGAAAACTTGTTTTGTGTAGCTAATATTTCGAAAAACATTTTAAAGAAATAAAAAAAAATCAGTAAAATACCGTATTGATGACCTCTGTGTTCAAGTGGCATACGTTTCGGTTTTCATAGTGCTGCTGTCTGAGGTCCTAGTTTCGATTCCCGGTCGGGTAAATGTGGAAAACTATTTTTTTCATACTTTTTCTCGTGTCTGGGTGTATGTGGTTATGGAATGTGGATGAAGATGTGGAAACAACCCGGCCATAATACTAGTGCTTAACTGGTGCTACTTTGTTTAAGATTGGAGCAATGTATATACCTAATGATAATGATATATAATAAATATTCATAGCAATAGTAGGTACTTCAAGGATATACCTAACAATATTATCCTCACCCTTCGGACCCTGATCCCAAAAAGCCTTAATCCTTTACCATCCGTCCAGTTCCGAGATAAAAGTTTGCTAAAGAAACTTGCTAAAGGGATAAAAACTTCGATACACGCTTTTTGGCCGAGATTTTTTGATAACTTACGTTTCATGAACAAAATATCTTTTGTTTTGGTAACGCCCTTCAAAGTAACATGACTAAATATTACGAAAAGCGGGGTTTTTACCATATTTGATTTGTTGTGACAAAACAAATCAAAACATGGTAAAAATCCCGCTTTTCGTAATATTTACAGTGTTAATGAACATGAAAGTTTAAAAAGTTATAACATGCCTGTCGCGGCGTCCAGCCTCCTTCGACTAATGACTGACAGACTGACAGACATAATTATGATGACAGGGATGACACATACAGACAGAGGACTATCGATCGACAAACGGGACGGACCTGGGTGCTTACCATCAACTCTTATTACGGTTTTGTTTAGGACCTAAACTGAACTGCTTCGCTTATTCGTACCACGACAGCTTAATATCAATGACAGCGATTCAGTGATCGATCAATGACATTTCACAGCCGCTAAGCTGTCAGGAACTCTTATTTGACTTATAACCCGGTCGATTTAACGTGTCACCTGCAGGTTATACCCGTCCCTCTCACTCTCCGGGCATGACAGAATCGAGTGAAAGAGACGGGTAGAAGAAAAAGGGTACAAATCGTTCGGTCATTAACATTTAGCAATTCATTTGCGATCCAGTTTTTAGAAGGTCAGAGTATGAAAGAAAGCAATTCATTTTAGGAACCTATTCTGCATCGCGCTATTTTTGAATCGCTGTCTTAAAGTTGATGGTAGGCACCCTGAACCCTAAAACTGGAAGACGACCAGAACTGACCCGCAGACCTACGACTGACTGTAGACCGACAACTGCGACCGAATAATGACAAAATTCTTAAAACTATTTTTTTGAAAGGTATACGAAAATACTGTAGGGCGAGGGCAAACCTCGCTATAAACAAAAAAAACCTAAAACTCGGTTAAAATACAATCTCCGAATAAAATAAAGAATGCAATAAACCAATTAAATTATGATTAAATTATTATAATCACTGAAACAATTAAATTAAAGATTTCATCATTTTACTGATATAAATATGTGTATTTTCCTAAAGTATAAAAATTAAATAACGTTTTTGAAATTTAGTAACAATCCTACTTCTTACTACTATTATAAATGGGAAAGTTTAGATGTTTGGATGTTTAGATGTTTGGATGTTTGTTACTCAATCAAGCCCAAACGGCTGAACGGATTTGGCTGAAAGTACACACAATACTAGGGATAAATATACTTTGTAGCCTGGAGGGGAACATATTATTATGGTACTTTTATCCCGGAAAAATATCACATTCCCGCGGGATAACGTTGTGTACCTACTCCACGCGGGCGAAGCCGCGGGCGGAAAGCAAGTAATTTTGTGAAGTGTGAAGATATAACTACCCTTACACACGAAAGAAATACCTTTCCAGGTGTTTGACAATCGCTAACGATGAAATTATTGCTATTGCAAGTTATTCATTACTTTTTAAATTTCGTGTGTAAGGGCGTTTGTGCACTACCACTGAATTTTACCGATCCGGAAAACACGGATGCTTGTATTTAATTAATTACTAATATAAATGATTAATTATTAAAATACAAGCATCCGTTTTTTTCCGGATCGGTAAAATTCAGTGTAGTGCACAAACGCCCTAAGGGTAGTAATATCTTCACATTGATGAAATTAACGCTGGCTATATAGCTCGTTAGAAGTATTGGATAAATTCGACGCTTCTCGGAACGACTCCGTAGTTCAGTGGTTAGAGCAGTCGCCCGGATAGCAAAAGGTCGTGGGTTCGAGTCCCATCGGAGCTGGTTGTGAGACGGGTCGATTTTTTCTAAATACCTACTTCATTTTCAATTTTTCAATAATAAAAATTGCATTGTGAATACAAAAAAGTAAAAATTTAAATTTATATTTATTTTTTACATTGTAAATTCATTTTTTTTAATTTAATTTAAAATTAAAAAAAATGAATTTACAATGCAATTTTAACTATTGAAAATTAAGTAAGTAGGTACTTATTAGCAAAAAAGTGACAGGTCGATTTTTTCTAATACTGTTTTTTTTCATTTTCAATAAAGAAATAATACTTAAAAAAAAGCAACTAGTCCTAACGACTTGAATTTACAATAAACCTAAATATAAAAATAGAGTGTGTATTTCGCGAAGTTATAAAATGTTTGCCCCTAAAAGCTTTGTCATGGCACAAACGAGAGAAAACTATAGCAATATATTATTGCGGAATTTCGCCAGTCACCTTGGTATTAGGGCGCATTATACTTAGCTTACTACGCTTTACAAAGATGAATAGAGTTTGCACACAATGCTAAAATCTTTTAGCAGTGAGCAAGCCAGAAAGTCATTATGAAAATTTACATGGAGACAGTTTTTAGTGGGTTGACTTTTCAATAAAGGACTTTATGATGTTTTAATACAGCGGATGTGATGATGTTTATTATAATGCGTAGCTAACAATAATTTGTTTTTGTTACAATATACGGTACAACTTACATTTATAAATATACATTCGGAGTATTTGGACAGAACTTTACGTAGGAATATAGATTCGGAGTATTCGGACAGAACTTTACGTAGGCTATCGAGTTCGACTCCTTTAAGGTCACAGCACATACATCGACTCGGAAAGGGATCGTAAACGTATCAACTCGAGCGGTTCAGTATTCTTTGTATGAAACCCCCTACTGCAAAGCACACTAATCGGATTCGTAACGTAATCGCCTCGCCTCGGGACCAGCTCACGAACCGCTTTGTGGGTCGCTCAACTTGCTATCCCCGCGCTTACCGCTAGTCGTCCACGCGCTCACGTCTCTCCGTACCCGAGCTTACCGCTCTACGCACAGTGGTCTGAAAATGAAAATGAACATATTTTTTTTTTATTAATGTTTTTTTCTCATTTTTTTTGTCATTTTTTTTTTCATTTTTTTGACATTATTTTTAAATTTTTTTTTTATTATTTTTTACTTATCATTTTTTCTCTCATTCTTTTTTTTATTTTTTTTTTATATGGAACCACTGTGCGGCGAGCCGTAAGCGCGGCGTCGCCTAGCCGTAAGCGCGGCGTCCCCTAGCCGTAGCCGAGCCGACGTACCGACGCTGATCCGGTTTGGTTACGTGCTTGCGTTAGGTTGACGCGTGGTTGACGGCGAGGCGAAGGAGATACGGTGTCGATCCCTTTCCGAGTTGATGTTATGTGCTGTGTCCTTAAAGAGAAGTTTTTTTTTATCTTAGAGTAATCGGGGCGGGTTTCGCACGAATGCAATATAGATGTTTTAACATCTAAACCTTTTTCTTGAATCATTAAATGAAAACAGGATCGCAATCCATTGCGTATAGTTTTCAGATGACAGCGGAAAGCGACTCAGTTTCCTAGTGTGTAGAGAAAGCAAAGTACGATGCAACGAAACCTAGTTCCCAACCACAATTTGGCTTCATCAACCGCTTCCTTGTTGCGAAATTCTATCGCTTTCGCCTCTCATGCTGCGGCCACACTATGGGAATATGCCAATAGACATCGGGATTTACAAATTCTAACACAGTGGGCCACGTTATCGCGACAATTAAAGCGAAAATTTTAATTCGGCATTCACTACGCTTATGCCTTATGCCAATAGCTCGAGGGGCGCTTATAGCGAGAATTTTTGTGATCGAGCGGCCACACCATGGCTATAAATTTAAAGCAATAATTCTCGCGACAATTCAAGCGAAGTTGGACATCGGCATATCACCATAGTGTGGCCCCAGCATCAAAGGTAGTAATCGGCGTTACTAACGCCCGAATTCTCGTACGCAAATCATCTTTGGGAGCGTCTCAAATATCATGGCATCTCTTTCATACGTTTGACATTTAAAGTGACAGGGCGATGTGTGAGACGCTCCCAAAGATAAGTAGCGTACGAGTATTCGGGCATTAGACTCTGCTTGCTGTTCACACCACCACTTTTCTGGGAAATGGCACAGTTCCAAACCGTAGTGGTCCCAAAGGGTAATTAATGTCAGCTGAAATTATGCAAAAGTATCACGTATTCTCCTTCAACAGACACGGGCGAGCCTCCACCGGACATATTTTAAAAAGGTGACACCCCTTATGTAAGCCCCTTTTTTGTGGAATTCCTGACGGCTTTTGTGGAATACACGATGTTTTCATACGTTTTATTTTTTACATTTCAACTTTGGTAATCATGTAACATGTTAATAAAGAAGAATACCTTCTTCTCGTATCAACATCATTGAAATGTTAATAAAATTATTAAATAATCAAGATATTGTATGATTATATATATATGAAAAGAACTTATATGTTTGTTTGTTACGTTGACGCGCCTGAGTTAGAGAACCGATACCTATTGTTTATTATACCTAGTTGGACAGAAAAATAGGTTTTTTTTTAAATATAATATAAACAAAGTCACAATCAAAAGTTTCTAAATATAAAATTAATCTGGGAACTATCCTTTTATAAACCCACTTAACTTTATGGCAATTAGGCAAAATTAGTTCAGGAAACATTCTCGATTCCAGTGCCAGCTGGTACTTTTGTGGATTCGAATCAGTACTTAGCTAATTGAAATATTCTCTATGATATTACGCCAAAGGGCTATAACAGTATCAAATTTCGTTTGATGGCCTTTATAGGCGATAGTATCCCAAATGGGCGCCATATTTGTTTACTGTACTATTAATAACCTCTCTAACGAGTGTTTCGGTCTCTAAAGGTTTCAAATTAGTCAGTTATTGAATTAAGCAAGATATTGGACCCATTTATACCCAATAGTATTCAGTTTATTGTGCTTATATCTGCGTATAACGTTAGATATTCAGATGTAAATGTGGGAGTTAGCAGTTTACATACATCTATACTAATATTATAAAGAGGAAAGATTTGATTGTTTGTTCGTTTGCATCGAATAGGCTCCAAAACTACTGAACCGATTAAGAAAATTCTATCACCATTAGAAAGCTACATTCTTCCCGAGTGACTTATGCTATATTTTATCCCAATATTCCCACGGGAACGGGTACCACGCGGGTGAAACCGCGAGGATCCGCTAGTCCTAAATATTTACACTTGAATTTAACTAACTGGAGTTCGTTGCAGTGTTTCACGGTATGAAATTATGGGTATGGAAGCAAGCAGCACTTAGTTCGACCAATTTATCTGTATCGCAGCAAGATCGCAGTATAAGCATGTTGCCGTAATCGTCCTAAGAATTTAGATGTGCTATTCCGTTATATTCATAAAAAATAATGGAATGGTTATGGTAATCGAATAGTAAACTATACCGTCCTTTAAAAGCTGTCAAAGAGCTGCTGTCAATTATTTTTTAATTTTAGCGCCTTATACGACCTGCCTCACTCGAAACAATATTTTACATCAAAAAGATCCTTTATCCGCAGAAAATATTAAAATTGAAATCACGAAACCGCAGTTGAAAAATTGAAAATATTTCCCAGATTTATCCCTTGTGATACGACTGCATGTAGTGATCCCTTAATGCTAGTAAACCCTTAAGGTTGTACGAGAACAGAGAGCTCTATAAGTAGACACTTTGTAGTGTGGTTCAAATGGGTTGAATTACGTGACTGGAATGGTGTGTCTTTATAGTGCAGGTCTTAGTTCCGCTGGATACGGTAAAACTCATAGTTAAAATTAATTGAAAGTTTAATTTGGTAAACAATAGAACAACAGTAGTGTTCGTAGTCCTCAAACTACTTAGCTAGTGATCCTGGGTTTATGATCATTTGTTTGTACCGCGTCTGGGTGTTACTGGTAGTGATCTCTCAATGCGGGTAAACCCTCACACATAGAGTGCGTGTCAGATAACTCTGCGTGCAACTGGGGCCTTGAGGCGATAGTTACAGTTTTTTGCATACAAATTAGCACCGCGCAGGCAAAATCTTATCTCTAGAGCATTAAACCCCATATTTTCGTGCTTTTAATGTACTGAAATGGAAAACTACCTACTGAAATCTGGACAAACAATAATAAAACGCGAAGATAATATACTTTACATCTGCGTTGATAGCAAAAGTGTGTTGTTCAGTGTACGAGTAAAATTGTTGAGACATGTGTCTTGGAACGTGAGAGTATAAAATAAAATACTGTTTTTATGAAGCTACATAAGCCCCGGGCTCTCGCTTAAAGACTACAGGAAGGGATACTTTGAAACTCTTTAAAGAGGCACTAGTCCCCGGTATAGGATGGAGAATCCTTTAAGAAACTTATGAGAAAATCTGGACTAGTACATTGTAAGAAAATACAATGAAATGCGCAATTGAAAAGTTTGTTAAACTTTTCACGCCTATAACCAATTTTGTTGAATTTGACATATAGCTAGTTTAGAACTTGAAGAATCCTTAAAAAGTAAGTTATAACCAAATTTATACAACTAGAGTGATTTCAACAGACGGGTAAACAATATAATTATCGAAAAACTAGATCCGAAAATACTGAATGACTCACTGAAAAAAATTACATACCATTCAGCATTGCACTAAGCGTTGCTTTTTCTTCATAATAAAAATGCAGTAACGCAAAATAAAGTGCTGACATGACATTGCTAATGCTTGTAAAATGCATTGCCAAGTACACGAGTATACACAGCTGCAAGGAAGTTTAGTAGCGAAATAAAAACTGCTCTGTCCAGTGTGGCATGATGCCCAAGACGCTTGGCAGTTGAACCTGCGTGAGTGGCCAAACTATAAGTTGTTTGTTCAGCAACAATGACATGTGGAGATTCTGCTATCTCATGTGATCTGTCTGCTTGTGTGAAAATGGGTTTCTTTTTTGCACCGACAAAAGTTTGCGGCTGCCCTATTTCAGAGCACAGGGTGCCTACCATCAACTCTTATTGCGGTTTTGTTTAGGACCTAAACTGATCTGCTTCGCTTATTCGTACCACGACAGCTTAATATCAATGACAGTGATTCAGTGATCATTCAATGACATTTCACAGCCACTAAGCTGTCATGAACTCTTATTTGACTTATAACTCGGCCAAGCTAACATGACACCTGCAGGTTATACCCGTCACTCTCACTCTCCGGGCATGACAGAATCGAGTGAAAGAGATGGGTAGAAGAAATAAGGATACAAATCGTTCGGTCATTCACATTTAGCAATTCATTTGAGATCCAGTTTTTAGAAGGTCATAGTACGAAAGAAAGCAAATTCATTTTAGGAACCTATTCTGCATCGCGCTATTTTTGAATCGCTGTCTTAAAGTTGATGGTAGGGACTGGTAGGGACACAGGCAAAGCCATCTTCTATCTCACTCGTTGCACTTGTAACCGCAAGCAGCCGATAAATAATAGCGGGCCATGACACAGGTCATTGCAGCTTATTGTATGTAGTCCGATTGTACGTGGCTTATTATGGTCTCATATAGCTTGTCAGTAATTATTAGAGTCCGTACCGTAGGGAGTAATGATCAATCAATATATGTTGTAAATATACGTTAAGTCGTTATCAATCAAATCCAGGAGAGATTCATGAGCGCACTAAACGTTCGTTTTTCTTCGTGATAAATCAAAAAAATCACAAAATAATGGGTTTTTATAGGTAAAATACTTAAGTCATGTAAATGCTTTGCCAAGTATACGATACACACAACTGTAAGGGAAGTATATTAGCGAAATAAAAGTTGCTCTGTCCTGTGTGGCATGATGCCCAAGATGCTTGGCAGTTAAACCTCCGTGAGTGGCCAAACTATAAGTTGTTTGTTCAGCAACAGTGATATGTGGAGATTCTGTTATCTCATTTGATTTGTCTGCTCGTGTGAAAATGCGTTTCTTTTTTGCACCGACTAAAGTTTGCAGCTTCCCCAATTCAGAGCACAGCTATTGTAGTAAGTCCGATTGTACGTGGCATATTATGGTGTCATAAAACGTGTTAGTAATTATTATTATCCGTAGAAGTATTGATCAATCAATATGTGTTTAATACGTGAAGTCGTCTTCAGTCCAGGAGCAATTAATAAGTGCACTAAACGTACGTTTTTCTTCGTAATAAATCTAAAGAATCACAAAATAACGAGTAGTAAAATTGCTAATGCTTGTAAAATGCCTTGCCAAGTACACGAGTACACACAGCTGCAAGGGAAGTATATTAGGCAAATAAAAACTGCTCTGTCCAGCGTGTGGCATATCCATGCCACACGCTGGCCCAAGACGCTTGGCAGTTGAACCTCCGTGAGTGGCCAAACTATAAGTTGTTTGTTCAGCAACAGTGACATGTGGAGATTCTGCTACGTCGTGTGATCGGTCTGCTCGTATGAAAATGCGTTTCTTTTTTGCATCGACTATAGCAAGTCATTAGAGTTCGTAGGTGCAAGGGAATAAAAGAGCACTATGCGCATAAGGACACAGCACATTACATCAACTCGGAAAGGGATCGACACCGTATCGCCTTCGCCTCGCCGTCAACCAGGCGTCAACCTAACGCAAGCACGTAACCAAACCGGATCAGCGTCGGTACGTCGGCTCGGCTACGGCTAGGCGACGCCGCGCTTACGGCTAGGCGACGCCGCGCTTACGGCTCGCCGCACAGTGGTTCCATATAAAAAAAAAGAATGAGAGAAAAATAATAATAAGTAAAAAAAAAGCTCGGGTACGGAGAGACGTGAGCGCGTGGACGACTAGCGGTAAGCGCGGGGAATACCCCAAGAACTATCCGATATTTTTGTAAAAATTTCAATAACAGGCCAAATTTTTGTAAACGGCCCTTAAATATAATTTTAAGAGACTATATTTTGGAATCCAACATAATATCGCATTGGAAGGTATAAAAAAAAGTTATACCCTAAATATGGTGCGATTCTTTCAGCAAATATGCTATCACCAATTTTATCGTTAACATGTGTTTATGTTCACCATATCTAAGCACCAAAGTCGAAATCCATAAAGATATAAAACGGGAAACTAATACTTTAGGAAGAAGTCGGTTGTTTCTGATAGCATTTTTAACATAGGTGTAATGCCAATTTGAGTTTACGTAGAGAGTTTTTTTTAAAGTTTATTTGTTTTTCATTTACAAATATAGGATTATATACTTTTACGAAAGATAATAATAAATGTATTCAAATGTAAAGTGAATAAAACTTATACCATTTTTGCCTATTTTTTTATAGATTTTTAAAGCTTTGTATTTGTTTTTTTTTTTATGTCGCTGTCATAAATATTGGTGGATTACTAATGAAATATTTATTAAACTAGATAATATAATTTTCAATGTTAAGAAATTACTGATATAGAATTATTGTTGAGTCTCCATAAAGCGAATTAGTTTGGCTCTCGGGCTAGATAGCAAGTTGAGCGACCCGCAAAGCGGTTCGTGAGCTGGTCCCGAGGCGAGGCGATTACGTTACGAATCCGATTAGTGTGCTTTGCAGTAGGAGGTTTCATACAAAGAATACTGAACCGCTCGAGTTTATACGTTTACGATCCCTTTCCGAGTTGATGTATGTGCTGTGACCTTTATTCGTACGCCCTCCCATTTTATAACGCTACGCGCCGCGAGTGATCGGACTGACTAAAGCTGCGACACACAACTAAACGTAGAAGTGTACTTATAAAGTACACTTCTACAAAACTGTGGGTTTTTACTACATCTCCAAACTATTTTCTGTTTTCTTATCACAGCGGACCTATCTCCAATAAAAGTTTGTTTAATTTTCAGATACCCTATAAACGTGCCAGTGAAAACATCTGTAAAGCGAAAGATTATGTTCTTAGAAATCCTTTCCGAGAAAAAAAGATAAAAAAGGTATGTTACATCGCTCGGAAACTATAGGCAGTAAAGTCAAAATCTTTCGTGAGCACGGTGATGGCCGAAACATTTTTACGAGAAGGATTTTATGACTTACGCAACTGTATATACCTATATTATATATTCAGATATCTATGTAGATCTGCATATTTTTTGTTATACTATACAAGTCAAGCTTGTGTATATTATCAACCACTTATTTTAAACACGTCACTACTCTCACGAGGACGAAAAGTAATTCACGGGGAAAAGTAGTAGTATGAAAAACTTTCGTTATGGTAATCCAATATAGTACCAGATCTGGTATAGGTAAATATCTACCCTCAAACAAAGAAAAATTGCTAGATACTGCCTAGATTGATAGATCGCACATTGGTTGCCTTATTAAGATGCATGTAGTCGTGAAACGATCACTTTTGAGGCCCTAAAACTCATAAATTAGCCTGCTGATGACTCCAGAATGAATATATATTAGGGGTTAAACTATCAAATTGCCGTTTTGTATGGAAATTTGTGTACAAATTTGTTTTCCCATACTAACGTTTTTGTAATTTATTCAACGACTAATATTATGAAACTTTTCAAAAATTTACACACGTATTTATGGACATTTTAACTACTAAATGACATATTCGTTCAAAGCAAAAATAGTAGATTGTTTAGCAAGGGCTGTATGGCACCCAAAACAGTCGAGTGTTTTGGCGCACGAACGAAGTGAGGGCGCCGATAGTTCGAGACTGTTATGGGTCCATACGCCCGAAGTAAACACTCTACTTTTCATTTTGAATATGAGGAAAGTAAAAATAAACAGAAATAATCTAAAAAATATTTTTCCTATGGCCGCGGAATTTTCGAAAGACTATAACTTTTTTGTTCATTTTCTCTGTTTTAGGGAAGGCATGGGAAACTAAGTCCATACAGTCTTGTTTGGTGTTTGACCCGTACTCTATGCAATTCCATGAAATTAATAGCCTGATTTTTTATGTTACAAATAACTTATTTGGTTTAATCTGTTTCTAAAAACGCATTCTTTAAAAAAAACAATGTTTTAGATATTAAAATAATAATTCTACGATATTATTTATTTTATATAATAGCAAAACATGGCTGTATAGGCTTCTGTGCCTTTGGTAAATAAATGTCCAAAGAGATAAGACTCTACACACGTTCCTATCCGACCTCCGATCCGATTCGGTCTGCTCCCAGACCAAATCGGAACGTATGTAGCGCAGATTTGTTCTGGGAGCAGACCAAATCGGCTGTCGGATCGGAACGTGTGTAGATGCTATTACAGATTTTGACATTCCCCTCCAATTCCTTTTTTAAATTTCATAACGGCCCTAGGGCCGCCACATACCACTTTCAACCCGCATTTTAGGCAAGTTAGGAGTTACTTTCAGAATATGAGACATGAAAAAATATTTTCACTAAGTTACAACTAATAAAGTACGAAATTCTGGAAACAAAAATAGTCGTAACTTTCGAGATAAGTTTTTTCTATGTAAATAATCAAATATCGTGGTTATTAAATTATCAAAAGCTGCTCGATACGGTCTTAATGTAACGCAGTATTAAAAAAATTATGTATTTCTAATATCATAAAAGTTGTTAAGTTATATGTACAAAAGAAAAAAACGGCAATTTCATTCTTTAACCCCTATTATTAAATATTGATATATAAACTTCAATCTGAGCATTAAAAAAAAACAGTCTTTAAAACATTGAAATGAAGCTGTTTTCAACTTGAAATACGCTACTGCTTCTAAACTACAAGTGATATTTTCACGTTTCTTTCAGGAAAATATTGCTAACTTGTTTAACTTAAAACTGAGCATTTTTCGTTCTATAATAATACATAGTTTTGACGAAACGGGTGTTTAAGCTGTTTTGGTGCGGGTAGCGGGGCGGGAAAATTAGGCCACGCTTCTATGCCCAAGGTCGTTGGCGATACCACGGGCCTTAAATCCTGTGCATGTTATGTTAAAAAATTAAAAGAGAATTAACATCGTTGTTATGGCATCAGGCTTAGAAAAGATGGTGGTAGCTAGCCAGGTGGACTTTGAACAAGCCCTACCAACCAAACCGAATACAATATGTACCCCCACTGGGAATTGAACTATGGACCTGTGGGTCTGATACGGGAGGTCTGTACCACTAGACCACAGATGCAGTCAAAAATTGTACTTTTGGTGTTAATCTATTGTTTTTATTATGAACAATTATAGTAGATTGTACAACAAGTGCATAAAGCGTATCATTTTACCCAAGACGTATTTATCCAAGTCATAGATAGTCAAGTCGAGGGTAAAATGGGTTTTATGTACGACTTATACACTCTGCTTTTCACTTCGATTGTGAGAAAAATAAAAAACAATATTGCAAAAAAGAAAATTTAAGACTTCGCCATATTGGCGGGAAGACATTCTTTTTCTTTTTTTTATACGTGGCATTGGCAGCACAGTGACTTTAGCATATATCGTAGTCCAAAATGCTCTTGAAATACTTATTTCTTAGAAAACTCATTAATTTTGCCTAGTTTGATTAATTTAGTAATTGAACATGGATTATGTACAAAGTTGAAGAAACAGAATGAAATAACAAGTTTATTTAACGAAGTTTAATTGCGTGTGTGTCTGTTTGTCTTAGAGTCTGACTTTAGACGAAGATTTTACTTTATGCTCTAGTGCATAAAGTAAAATCTTCGTCTAAAGTCGATTTTATGCAGCCTACACCCAACATAAATACGCACTTTACGAGCATGAGGAGTGAAAAGTATATTTTTTATTCATGCATTCATAGTTCAAGTGTAGTATAGGTAAATCTTTAAATTATAAAAAAAATGTTTTACGAGTTTTAATTCGTACAGCGTTAATTGTTAAAACAATGATCTATTTTATTTCGATTTACAAAAGCAAGGCAAAGATTAATACTACTCGTGCATGCTTTATTTATAAAGTGAATCATAGGCTGTATATTTGTTGAACATTTGCCAAAAATGTGATTAGGCTGGAGATAAAAGTGTGCACCACTGAGCTTTGCCGAGAATTTTTTCCCCAAATTGAAATTTATTGGTGGCACACACTATGATTTTACAAATTACTGGGAGAGAATTCAGATCATGTTATTCTGAAATGTTACTAATATTATATGTGAAAGTTTAGATGTTTGGATGTTTAGATAAATAATTAATAAATAAATATTTTCTTACAATCACACCAATTATCTAAGCCCTTACTACCTCAATTTCATTACGAAACTGTGTCTACGTGAACTTGATAACGATAAATATATATTTAAATAGTTTTTATTGTAAATACACACTTAACCAGACCGAGACAAATAGACATGTTCATGCACACAAATATTAGATGTTTGGATGTTTAGATGTTTGGCTATATGTTACTGAATCACGCCAAAACGGCTGAACGGAGGACACAGATACTTTGTAGCCTGGAGAGTAACTAGGCTACTTTAATCCCGAAAAAATATCACATTCCCGAAGGATAATGACGTGTTAGTCTACGCGGGCGAAGCTGCGGGCGGAAAGCTAGTCCTACTAATCCTACTAATATTATAAATGTGAAAGTTTAGATGTTTGGATGTTTGTATGTTTGTTACTCAACCACGCCAAAACTGCTGAACGGATTTAGTTGAAATTTGGGACACATATACTTTGTAGCCTGGAGAGGAACAAAATGCTAGTTTTTATCCCGGAAATATCACATTCCCGCGGGATAACGTCATGTAGTCCACGCGGGCGAAGCCGCGGGCGGAAAGCTAGTCTGGAATAAAATTCGTAAAAATAGGACATATTGTGACCCCTTTGTGGCCACTCCTGTTTAAATAAATGATGTTACATATTTAAGACAAAAAGTATAGGTATCTTAAATTATAGATAGATTTATCTTACTTGAATAGGGACATGTTTCAAATAAAATAAAATAAACTTATGCGAAAGGTGTCAATTACCCCGGTTTTGGCCACTTACTGATAGCCAAACTTTTGTGAGTACAGCGAAAAACCAAAACAAATCCTGGCTTAATCTTTTTTCCTTCTCTTTCACTATTTATGCAGTTCGTCTGTGAAAAGCACTTTCTGAGGGTATCAGAAAGGTTAGACTCTAAAATTATTTGGAGATTGATCTCCAGTTAGAAGTTATTTCCTGACCTCTATCTCCTGTTATCTATTTATGTATATTTCTAACTCTATAGTACATTTTTAGTAGGTACCTAAGTATTGGTTTATCCTATCTTGTTTTGTTTATACACCCATTCCCCTAGTCTCCTAGCTATTTATTTTTTCTTTCACCCAAGGTTGCCTGAAAGAGACTGCCATAAGGCAATAAGGTCCCCTATTATTTGTTTTCTATTTATCATTTGTGTCTTTCTGTGTTTGTATTTCTTTTGTTGTGTGCAATAAAGATTTTTATTACTATTATATTCTAATGTGCTGGAAATTAAATTGGCGATGGTTAAATCTTCTTAATCCTTCGCCAATTTAATACCGAGCGTATTAAAGAAGCCATTGAGCGGAACAAAGGCTCCAAAGTGTTCGCGAGAGATCTGTCTATCGGGCAAAGTCAATTGACGAGGCTGAAAACTGAGGAAGGTAGCATCATTTCGTCAACACCTGAAATCCTGAGGGAGATTGAGAGTTTCTATGGACAGCTATATTCCACACAAACACCTGTTGAAAGCAAGGCTACAGACCCTAGAGCCAAGCTTACCCGACACCATACCGAAGATATCCCGGACGTCAGCCTGTACGAGATTAGAATGGCTCTCAAGCAGCTTAAAAACAACAAGGCGGCGGGCGATGACGGAATCACAACAGAGCTTCTGAGAGCGGGCGGTAAGCCGATACTTAAAGTCCTCCAGAAGCTTTTCAATTCAGTCATCCTTGAGGGCAAAACGCCAAAGGCATGGGGCAGAAGCGATGTGATGCTGTTTTTCAAGAAGGGTGATAAAACTCTCTTGAAGAACTATAGACCCATCTCACTTCTGAGCCATATCTATAAGTTGTTTTCGAGAGTCATTACGAATCGTCTAGCTCGCAGGTTCGACGACTTCCAACCTCCCGAACAAGCCGGGTTCCGAAAAGGCTATAGTACCATAGACCACATTCATACGCTGCGGCAAGTTATACAGAAGACCGAAGAGTATAACTTGCCACTTTGCTTGGCGTTCGTGGACTATGAGAAAGCCTTTGATTCGATTGAGACTTGGGCGGTGCTGCAGTCTCTCCAGAGGTGCCAAATAGACTACAGGTACATCGAGGTGCTGAGGTACTTATACCAAAACGCCACCATGTCGGTCCGATTACAGAACCAGAGCTCTAATCCTATCCAACTACAGCGAGGTGTGAGACAGGGAGATGTCATCTCTCCCAAACTGTTCACAGCTGCGTTGGAGGATATTTTTAAGCTGCTGGACTGGAAAGGATGCGGCATCAACATCAATGGCGAGTACCTAACACACCTACGGTTTGCCGATGATGTAGTTCTAATGGCTGAGACCTTGGAAGACCTGAACACAATGCTCGAAGATCTCGGTAATGCTTCGCAAAGAGTGGGTCTTAAGATGAACATGGACAAGACGAAAATCATGTTCAATGCCCATGTTGCACCCGCTCCAGTTAATGTTGGGAACATTACACTCGAAGTTGTTGACCACTATGTTTACCTAGGACAGACGGTCCAGTTAGGTAAGTCCAACTTTGAGAAAGAGATCTCTCGTCGAATCCAGCTCGGATGGGCAGCGTTTGGGAAGCTCCGACATATATTCGCGTCCGAAATACCTCAATGTCTCAAGACGAAAGTCTTTGACCAGTGTGTGTTGCCAGTAATGACCTATGGAAGTGAGACGTGGTCTTTTACTATGGGTCTCATAAGAAGGCTCAAAGTCACCCAGCGAGCAATGGAGAGAGCGATGCTTGGTATTTCCCTGCTCGATCGAATCAGAAATGATGAGATCCGCAGGAGAACTAAAACAACCGACATAGCTCGAAGGATTGCATCATTGAAGTGGCAGTGGGCGGGACACATAGCGCGGAGAACCGATGGCCGTTGGGGCGGAAAGGTTCTCGAATGGCGATCGCGAACCGGACGACGTTCCGTGTGCAGGCCCCCTACAAGGTGGACCGACGATCTGGTCAAGATCGCGGGAAGCCGCTGGATGCGGGCAGCGCAGGACCGATCGTTGTGGAGATCCTTGGGGGAGGCCTATGCCCAGCAGTGGGCGTCGTTTGGCTGACATGATGATGATGATGTGCTGGAAATAATTTCAATTGTAATACAATAAATAGAAAAGTGCGCCCAGATTTCGCCCTTTCTGGACAAGGTCTTAAGAAAGTCATGTTATTTTGTTATTCAATTCGTTAAAAGTTCATTTTCGGATTGAAATTTTGTTTCTAATCCACGAATTCAGTTGATTCCCGGAAATCCCAACCCTCCCTCGCATTTAAAAACTTTGATGCGAATTCCTTTCGAAGTGGAGTTTAATTTAATATTATTGTTACTTATAATACAGTGCCATAGAGCATAATTTGTTTCTGTTGCTAATATAAGACATTCTTTGCAAATAAAATATCTTGAAAAATTTTCTTTTTTCTTACATGTGTAATGTTGTAAATTATACTTACAAGCCGTTCTGACAGATCAACATCTTTAGTAATTTTATGTGACTGTTTATATTCAAGACTATATATGTAGTAAATATGAAATGTAAAATCTTAACTATCAAAAAAAAATGTGTGAATATACAAAACATTATTATATTAAACGTAGAACATAACCCACATTCCTCATTCATCCTATACGATTTTGATATTATATACCTAGCAGTTGCAATGTTTAAATCAGCATAGTGATGCGGCAAATATTCGCAAAATAGCAGAGATAATATTCAGCTGTCTAGTTTCAGATCACACTTATTCATCAAACACTGCTCTTTACATAATGGAATACAATGGGAACGGCTAGATTATTCTCGTAGCTTGCTTAAATAATAAAAAAATATTATAATCAATATCAGGAGAAAAAAAAATATGTAGAATCATTTGATACAAGTATGAAATGATAGTATTTTGTTAAACTGAGAAATTGAACAATAACACCTGTCAATTTGTCAAAGGACCATGCAATAGAGTGGACAGTGTGTCACCTTACCACCTATCAACCGATTTCAAACATTAATAACTCAGCCAATGCGTATTGATCACTTTTTTGTATGGTAACATCAATCGCAGAAATGGGAATTTCTCACAAATCGAATTAGAAATAAGATACCTACTATGGAGAAGTTTGTTCAACGGCGATAAAAACAAATTTTAGTAACCTTCTATTTTTGATCTACAATCTAAATCTAAATCTTTTAAAAGTTATGTACTGGTAGGAATAACATTTAATTTTTATACCGCTGAATGGCCTCAAATCTCGAACGCCAATCCCATTACTTCAACTCCATCTCCTCATCTTGTTAGCTCGAAAACAATTCCACAATTCAGCTTAAACTTTCTTGCATTTCATTCGAGTTCATTAAATTTAGCATACGAGCAAACCACTACAGATTACACATTCGCACTCGGCGTCGAAAGTTCGTTTCAGTGTGTATTAACAAATGAACTTCTAGAACAAAATGGCTATAATAGTAAAACAATTAGATTTTTTTAAATATAAAAAAGAGAGAGAGAGAGAGACCTTGTAACGAGAAGAACCGGCAAGAAATCCATCAAGGGCTATTTTTCTAACTAATTTATTTCATACCGAGTACCAAAATCCAGCAAATTCTACTTTATATACTTTAGGGTAATTAATTTACAACGTTTATACAATCATGTGCCTACCATACCGATACAGTTGCATTACTAATGGAACAATCATCATTTACTGTCGGACTAAGGTATAAAGTTTGGTTCAAGAACGTCGTAATACCACGAACTCTCTAGACATCAAAGTAAACTTACCACAAAACTTATTTGGAAGTTAGATTTAACGCAATGACTTGGCATTTCAATTAAACGTAAGTAAGTTCCGCAATTATGGTTAAAGGATAAACTGAAACATAGCAGTGTTCTGCGTATTGCAGTTCCTTGTACGCAAATGGTGAAGCGAAGTCCAACATTCAATGGGTATTTGACTGTTGTTGAAATGTAGATATTTAATTATGACATTCAGAAATATAACATTTTTGAATAACAAATGTGAAAAAAGAAATTCAATCTTTATTAGAACGAGCGAATTATGAGCTTCTTAATTGTACCTCTAGCTATCTCTATCTAAAACGAAATTTTCTAGGGCGACTGTATGGCGCTATAGAAATGTGATGTCACGTTTCTATAGCGCTCTCCTTATCTAATTAGAAAGTTTGATGCTCTATATCGCTGAAAATATGCAAGATATTTGAAAATAAATACCTATGTTGTGTTGCTACTAATTAAATGAACATTTTAAGACAATAAAAAAAAACAGTCAAATACCCAATTATAGCGTTTACTTAAAATGGATTTTATATTCAGGACGTAATTGGAAGTAAAGCCTAGTTCTTAATGTTCAGTAATGGTAATTGCTCATCATCATCGTCAGCCATTATAAGTCTCCACTGGGGCACAGCCCTTCCTTATGGATGGATAAGGAGAATGTGCCATGCATGACCCACCACGTGGGCGGGTATTAACGACTGCAAACGCAGCCAGGACCAACGTCTTGACGTACCTTCCGAAGTACGGAACAAATTTTTGGTCACCCATCCCGTGACCGACCATTGCGAAAGTTGCTTAACTTCAACGATCGCAGGCGCATGCCAAGCGCGCTAACGGTTGCGCCACCGGCTCCTTAGTGATTGCTTATGTTCATTTAAACGGTTTTACTACTAATGTGTTATTATTTTGTATTTTTTAACACTTTGAGTAAGAGAGAGACTAGTGTATTTTTTCTATTATTTTATTATTCATCCCATAAATTGAGCATTGTGATGTGATTGCATAAATCTAAAATCATTAGTTTTTCTGAATTAGGTACATTTAGCCATTCATAATTTAACATACGCAGCCACAAATAATTACATCAACAAGAAAGCTATCATCTTCGATCATTCAGGTTATCATTCACAGCCAGTATATGCGTTCACTGTTCACAGCACATTTTTTTTTATTCACAACTTAGCCTTCATCACACCTGCTCTTAAGTGATGATAAGACTGAAGGTGGAAACGCTCTACTCCCGGAATCCTCCAATAATGAGGAACTGGCTATCTTATCTCTAACTGCCGGAACACAAGTTAACACAAAAATGATGAAAATATCGTAGGTAATAAATACATATGATTATTTTCTATAACAAACTTAATTCTTATCTACGTAATATCTAGAACAAACTTGACAATAGCGACCATGTATTTTTTTTTCACAACATTTCACGTCCTCGATGTTTCGCTATCTTCATTTGCGCGGGATGATTATTTTTATCCTTTGTTTGCACTTGCTCATTGTAAAAATGGAGCGCATTTTTCGCGACTTATAAGTGCGCAGTGGGCATGACCGCATGAGAGACAGATATTTAATTAGACCTTATGTAGCATGTAGCATACGCTGTTGTTTAAATATTAATATACAAATCTGAAGCAATAAAGTTATAGGTTAAAGTTTGGGTAGGTAAGTTTTACTTAATTTTATGATCGACTTAGACGAGGCGGCGTCGTAGACGAGATCAGAAATCACTTTTTCAGACTCTGTAATTGATGACCATTACAAAGCAATAATGGTTACAAGAAATGAAATTGTTTTATTTTGTTAATTTTCCCTTTATCTAAATCACCGAGTTTAAGTTATTTAGTTCTGTACATAGGTATATACACGACCGAAAATCGAACCCGGGACCTCAGAGATTGCGACACCTTGAAAACCGATGCGTATGTACAACACTCGACCACGGAGGTGATAAGTTTACTGGGTGCCTACCATTAACTATAAGAAAGCGATTCAAAACTGGGTGCTTACCATCAACTCTTATTACGGTTTTGTTTAGGAACCTAAACTGATCTGCTTCGCTTATTCGTACCACGACAGCTTAATATCAATGACAGCGATTCAGTGATCGATCAATGACATTTCACAGCCGCTAAGCTGTCAGAAACTCTTATTTGACTTATAACCCGGTCGATTAACATGTCACCTGCAGGTTATACCCGTCCCTCTCACTCTCCGGGCATGACAGAATCGAGTGAAAGAGACGGGTAGAAGAATAAGGACACAAATCGTTCGGTCATTAACATTTAGCAATTCATTTGCGATCCAGTTTTTAGAAGGTCAGAGTACGAAAGAAAGCGATTCATTTTAGGAACCTATTCTGAATCGCGCTATTTTTGAATCGCTGTCATAAAGTTGATGGTAGGCACCCTGGTGTGTTCCAGAATAGGTTCCTAAAATTATAAAAAAATAAAACCGCCTTCAAAAAAACCACATCAAAAAAGTAAGAAATAATTCCTCACCAAATTAATAACGTAAGTACTTTGAAGTCGGGCGTGAA
The DNA here is from genome assembly GCA_949710035.1 of Crambus lathoniellus. Lineage (NCBI taxonomy): Eukaryota > Metazoa > Arthropoda > Insecta > Lepidoptera > Crambidae > Crambus > Crambus lathoniellus. The sequence continues at coordinate 25,123,185 of OX453306.1, forward strand.
ACATGTACAATTTTTTTGTTGTTTTTGTTAAAACCCGCCCGACTTCAAAGTACTTACGTTATTAATTTGGTGAGGAATTATTTCTTACTTTTTTGATGTGGTTTTTTTGAAGGCGGTTTTATTTTTTTATAAAAATAATTTTTATTTCACTCTTTTTAGTGCATCGTGCAGGCAATTTACGTGTTTTCTGGTAAATAGGTATGTGATCAAACTGAAAAACTCCTTTTTCGAAGTCGGTTAAAATACCTTGAGGTATCCCCTTTTTAACAAAACAAGAATCATCTAAATCGGTTTATAAACAAAGGAGCTATGCCTAAAGATACGTATTAAATTCACATAAAGTGGTAACGAAAACGACAGTATTTTCAAGATTTCCTGAAAACTACTGAACGGATTTCAAAATTTAAAAAAATGGGACCAACTTGGAAACCAACCTGATGTAATAACGTTTGAACCATTTCAATCGGTTCAGCCGTCTTCGAGTAATCGGTGGACATACACAAAAAAAAAAAAAACATACTTACAGACGAATAGAGAACCTCCTCCTTTTTGATTTAGAAGTCGTCGTAGTCGAGTTAATGAATTGCTTTATTACGAGTACCATGACCTTCTTAAAACTGAATCGCAACTGTCATTGGTGGCCATTACAAAGCAATAATGGTTACAAGAAACGAAATTGTTTTATTTTGTTAATTTTCCCTTTAACTAAATCATCGACTTTAAGTTACTTAGTATTGTACATATACTCGACCCGAAATCGAATCCGGGACCTCAGAGATTACGGCACCTTGAAAACTCGACCACGGAGGTAATCGGTTTACTGAGCCGTAATAAATTAAACAAAAAGTGATCACGACTTTCAATAATAAAGTTAATCAGAGTCTCCATATTTCATTATGCTGTTTTAAAATTATGAAGCAAATAATCAAATATAAATACGAAAGGTGTTATTTTGTAAATCAATTTCAGCCATCGGCGCTCTCTTTGATTGAAGTTGATATGAAAATAATTTCACCTCCATTATTTTTTCATTAACCAGTTTGAGTGGTGCCGACTGAAACGTAACAAAACGTGAATTTAATTAAATTTCTGAATATTTTATGTCATCAGTATGTTGATTGATTGTTGCTGACCACTAAGGCTCGCTTTTGGAAGGCGGATAGGGTTATTTATTTAATAAATTGAAATGATTTAGTATTTTTTTATTTATATTATTTTAAGACAACAAACAACTGAACAATAACTACAACCTTGGTATCTTCAAGGCCAGAGTGAAAAGGCATCTCCTGGACAAGCACGCAACATCTTAGGCCACATCCTGTTAACAAACAAGATGGTGGTCAAATGCCTGCCCAGTTTTATACATAAAAAAACAAAGAGATTACATACACACAGCACATAAATCGGTTCTTTGATTATTTGTACAGTCAACACCGTTATCTACAAAATTATTTTCATGAAGTAATTGTTAATCTATTAACTTATATACCATTTTAATTTTTATATTATACGGTACAAAACATAAGTAAACCACCTTTTTAAATGCATTTGAGTAAACTAATTTAAATAAGAATTTTAAAAACATTATTTCTTCAAACGCTTTGGGACGTGTCGTGTATAATATCTAGTTCCTAAGATAATAGTTCATACTTGCCTGCATTAGTTTTAGTAGTTCGTGGGGAAAAGAAATGGTACTGTGATGGCATTCGTATTATTAGCAGATGTGCGGGCCGGGCTCGTAAAACAAAACTAGGAATAAAAAAAAAAAATTCAAAAAAATGTTTCGAATATTTCTTCTAATAGATTAAGAGCGACAAGTTTTATTAGCGCACGGCGGGGACTAAGACAAATGAAGTCTTGGGTAGGCCGTAAATTACGCTCAACTGTCAGACAAACTATTCAAACTGGTGAATGATGGACAATTTTAGTTTAAATGCACAGATTTCTAAGAGTTTGGTAGATATTAAATGTGTTGCAGATGGGTGAAGTAGACGAAGGAAGGAAAAGACTTGAGTTCTCTGAATTGTTAGGGCGGATCGTGAGAAGTTGTGCGTAGGCGTCACCATGGAGATTGCAAGCATCAAGCTGACCAATGAGGGATCGAGATGGGCGTAGAGCGGGAGGAGATAACTTCAGTAGAGATGGAAGATAGAAAACGGGGATGCAACTGGCATTGGGGAGATGCTATTTGATATTTTAGGACAGTGATAGATTGGGAGTTTCGTGACTCCATTGTAACTAACTGTGTGAGAAATAAAGATTAAAGAGTTAACTATTAATTAAATACTAACTTTGTTAAGTAAATTGTAGATTTGAATATTAAAACAAGTGTTACTATTTTACAAAGTGAATTTAAACAACGTCGAGAGGGGTATGTAATTGTGTACATTGTGGCTTATTCCGTGTGTCAATAAAGGTACAATCTCTAGAATAACGAGCGGTATATCACATACAACGTAGAAATGTATCAATACGAAGAACAACACCATTCTGGGGGTTTCGCTTTAATAACCGAATGGAACCCGATAGAACATCTCATTTTTGTGTTGGCTTTAATATGCGCAATAGTTGTGTTAGGGTGTTGTGGATATAAGATATTCAGTTATTGCAATCGTCGAATATTAAATAGACGGAGGTATTTGCAAGATGGTCTACCGAATGAGATAGAAATGCAAAGAGCCGGGTTAGACCTCAATCGAGGCTGAATTGGATTGCGTCTTTTCTCGATGCATAGTTAATCTCAGAGATAGGGATGGTTAACGTGAAAGTATTAATTAAAGCTCTAGAGACTGTAACTTTATGTAGCCTGGTGGAATACGAAACACTAATATCTACCATGAATGTTAATAATCAAGTCTAAATTAGACTAATATGTGAAATAGTTTTCCTTTCCATTTTTCAATCAATGGAACAGGTTTGTTCTATAAATGTGTTCGTATCTCACTTTAGACTTAAGTTGTAAAATAACTATTGAAACTTTAGTGTGTGTTTAATTAAATTTAAGTGTGAATCTAGATGACCTTAGAGAGTTTTTTCTTTGGATTTTCGCTTTCTCTCTATGTAGTATGGTCTTAAGATAGGAGCTGAAAATCTAGCTGTCATTATATAGCAACCTATAGGTGACAGCTTAAATAATCAAACCAGTTTCTTTTTGCTATTTCGAAGATAAACAAAACACATTTAAGTTAAATAAATAATATTTTTTTTCCATAATTATATGTTTTACTGCTTAGATATAAGATTCCTAAGAGGAAGCACAGTGTGAGGCATAGTCAAATCCGTGTTAAATACTAAGAAATACTTAGGAGAACCATTGAGCTAGTTTGTTTGACTTCGCTTAACACCTTGCGTTCTCACATGTACACCTTTCAGTTGAATCACGATTTCTATGAGCTAAATTCGTTAGATTTCAGTCTAGGTCTAGGTAGATTTCTATACATATACCTAAATAAATAAACATGGGATAGTAGGGAGTGATTAAAGACTTTAAGGGAGAGACTACATTCAAACTGTTGAGGTTACCTGTGTATAGGTAGTTTATTTAAACGTGTTAGTAAAGGGGTCTAGCTGCTGAATTTGGACGAGAGAGACAACAGGAGCAGAGCAGAAGGAAGTATAATGTATTAGTGTTGAATAGGTATAGTGTGTAAGTTCATTTTGCCTCTACACAGGACATAGACGCTGTTAGGTGCACTTATAGACTTGTATTTAGGATAGGAAATAGAGATAGGTATACTAGGTGATCTGTGATGAAATAGGACTTGCACAGGGTGTTTAAATCCTGGGGTGTTTGACCGCTTGAGGCTGCGAGCTAGTCATTCCACCCACTGACTTTAATCGAATGAGGGCCCTTGACTATAAGAGATTATTCTCTTAGACTACTGAACGGGATGCTCTGGCCGGCACTCGCGAGCTCAGCCTTATTGAGCCTAAAGGCTATCTGCGTGTGGGTTTCAGTGAACGGGTAGCAGCATTTCTGGGTCGTCGTCACACTTGCACTTCCATAGCGTTCAGCCATCGCCCGATTTGGCCAAATCGAACTTTCTCAATTAATACAAATATGAATAAATAAAGTATACCATGGTATTATGGGGAAAGGTGTCTAGCGAACACCTTATAAAATAAAGTAAATAAATGTCCACATCCTGGAGATGTCTGACATACGCTTCGCAGCGTAACAAAGATGGCTGACGTTCCCCAAATAATAAACCTCAGAAGGGTTTTTTCCTAGAAGGTTTTGTAGGCGCTACTAAACGACCAGAGTGTAATCCACTACGTGAGCAGACATCTATTGGTTATAGCTTAGGAATTAGAGTAGAAGAGAGGCGAAGGTCGCGATCAGATTAAAACAATTTGCATTTTAATATTAACAAGCTTCGCAATGTTATTTAAAACCATAGGCCTGCGGAATGATGGATTTATCTCGATGAGCTTCCGTTCTATTCACACGCAGCTACTAAATAGTACAAACATAAACACGATTCGCAGATCACTTAGATGCCAGTAACATCGACTTTCACCAAGACCACCAAATACATAGAAAAACATTATAACTAGACGATCACATATACAAATCAGGGTTAGAGCCACTACAGTACGTTTTGGTATTAGCCTTACGGGGAAGTCTTGATAACGCGCAATATGTTGTTAACCACTCATTACTGGATCGAACTTACCGTAAGTAACTTAACCGCTACCACTGTCTTCAGGGGGCCGAGTGTACGTTAGTGAATTTGCGCGCGTTTGTGCTATACATATTAATAGATAGATCTTAATATGTAAGATATAAGATCTAAAATAGAATTCTAAACGCGAAGGTGACAGTAACATTTGCATAATGACAAACTTACACTAGAGGGGTACATAACGCTCTAACTTCACTTTAATGGCGAACACTGGCCTCTATTATTATATTACACACTGGACTGGCTGCTGTCATAATATTGTTGTGGCTATTGTTGTGATACGAGTGTCCATATAACTAAAATTAGTGATTTCCTTATGTCGACTGTGGTAATGATTATGTCAAAATAGTTTTTGGGACACTCGTAGTGGCGCTTCAAATTGCCACACAAAATTTGCTGTCATTTGTATGGAGACAGCCTGTCAAGTGTGTAGAGGTCAGTAAATGGCGAGTTACTGCGTTAATAAGGAGTTTTTTAACATAATCAAAAACATTAAAACTGCCATAAATATTCTTTACTAGCGGATACTCGCGGTTTCACCCGCGTGGTACCCGTTCCCTTGGGAATATCGTGATAAAATATAGCCTATGTCACTCGGGAAGAATGTAGCTTTCTAATGGTGAAAGAATTTTCTAAATCGATCCAGTAGTTTCGGAGCCTATTCGATGCAAACATACAATCAAATCTTTCCTCTTTATAATATTAGTATAGATTTATACCTGGGTTTTTGAAATTAAGTATGAATTCGATAGAGGTCAAGTAATAAAGAGAAAAGGACTTGGTAATCCAGATGTGTCCGTGACATATTTCATATAGCGGGTGGCGTGACAGGCGTGGAAGTTTCGACAGGGGCAAACTTGCACTTAGCTGTTGGAGTGGCCACAACTAGCGGGAAAATAGTATTGTGGGTTGTTGTTATGTTTTATAACATAATTAATTACATCTACACTAATACTGTAAAGAGGAAAGATTTGATTTTGTTTGTTTGTTTGATTTTTTGTAATGGATAAACTCAACGAGTGGGTAGGTACTTCTAAGGGACATAAGCTATATACTATCCAAGTATTATATGATCTGAGATCCAGATATTTCTACGGGAATATGTGGATCAGGTATGCATGATTTATGTTTATACCTATGTAGGTTATTTTAACTAAGGTCTTGCATTGATTATAAGACAGGTAAGTAACGGGGAAAATAGATTACTTACTTAATTGCTTTTTACAAATTTTTCACCTTCGTCGTCGCGTCGTAGTCAGGAACATACAGCATTACACCTTCACTATTGTAATACTTATGCACTTGGTACAAAATGATAAAGTAAAACGAAATATAGTAATAAAATCTTCAATGATACGAAACAAATTGTATTTAAAAGTAATCGAGTGCGCAATAAAATAAATTCAACTCGTCTCTCTTCTATCTCGTCTGAAATGGAGTAACATTTAAGTTCTAAGTATTATCCCAATCAAATCGAATTTGTCGATATTCGGGGGGAACCTGATCGTTCTGTAGAACGACGTCATATACGAAAATCCAGAATTCTAATTTTATGACGCACTCGCGGAGTTGCTACTGCTATCACCGCGAGGCAGGCTTAAAATCGTCGGATTCTTAAAATCCTTTCCATTTATTCCCGTTCTTGATGATATTTTTGGAATTAAAGGACACTGTTTTATAAATGATTGCTAATATTGGCAGTCTATTACGTCAAAACAGGGTGACGGGTCGACTCGTACCCCTAGTGTAAGTTTTTATGTCAAGCAAACGCAAACTATTTCGATTGCGTATTTATGTCAATTTGTATGAAAACTATAAAAGCGCGCTACTCGCCGCTAGAGGCGCTAATACAGTTTTCATACAAATTGATATAAATACGGAATCGAAATAGTTTGCGTTTTTTGACATTAAAACTTACACTACGGGCACTGATTTTGTTATGGGAAGAGTTTGGGAGCTGGAGAGTGATTTTATCCGAGAAAAATATCACATTTCCGCGGGATAATGTCGTGTAGTACACGCAGGCGAACGCATGGGTATTGAAAAATAAAACATAATTGAAACAATTACGGCACAATTTCTCTCGGCAAGTTTTACACGATTTGCTTTTGTTTTTAGTACTTAGTACCTACTACATATTATTCGGAATGTTAGAAAATACCGGCATACTATTATACTATACCTCATAAACCATACGAAATACACATCCAATGCCGTTTTCGTCGAAAGCAGAGATATTCGAAGTGGTCCAAGTTAATATTGACATTTATATAAAAGGCAAACAGGGGTGGCACATAATATTTAAACAGTTCTCAAGACAATGTCAACTTCTAGTATAAGTAACGCTTCTGAAATATTCGGGTATATTTAACATATGTAAAGCAAATACAGTCAAGTGCGATGTTAAATTACGGAGACGTTTAGACGTAGAATGTAGGTACTTAAAATCATTGCATAGAGATACTAATATATAAGTTCTGGAAGTAAAGGTGAACTTAACGTTCAAGTAAACTTTTTATTACTTATCCGTTTTAAGTAGAATTCATTAAAAAAGGAAACAAGAAGAAAAAGAGATAAATATGCACTAAATAATTGCGTTTGAAGAAAAAAACTGGGCATTGTCTTTAACTTAGAATCAATTTTTGAAAAAATTATATCTAATTAAGTAGGTACATTTTATTTCCGTTAACATAAATTAAGTTTTTTTATATGAAGGCACCTTAAGCCGTTGGTCCCGGCTGCGTTTGCAGTCGTTAATACCCACCAATCCGCATTGGGCCCGCGTGGTGGGTCATGGCCCATTCTCCTTACCCATCCATAAGGAAGGCCTGTGCCCAGCAGTTGGGACTTACAATGGCTGATGATGATGAAACGACTGATAAAAACTTCACAATAAAAATGTCATTGAGATGAATCTCGTTTTCATTTTAATTTACTTGAACGTTCGTTGATGAGTCAATTAAAGCTATGGCTTAAGAGTCAATTAAAGCTTTGGCTTAAAGACAAGTGACAGAACTTTTAAACCAAAATGATAAAGGAAGTAGGAGCATTTTCTAAAATGAATTGCTTTCTTTCGTACTATGACCTTCTTAAAACTGGATCGCAAATGAATTGCTAAATGTGAATGACCGAACGATTTGTGCCCTTTTTCTTCTACCCGTCTCTTTCACTCGATTCTGTCATGCCCGGAGAGTGAAAGGGACGGGTATAACCTGCAGATGTCATGTTAGCTTGGCCGAGTTATAAGTCAAATAAGAGTTAATGACAGCTCAGCGGCTGTGAATTGTCATTGAATGATCACTGAATCGCTGTCATTGATATTAAGCTGTCGTGGTACGAATAAGCGAAGCAGTTCAGTTTAGGTCCTAAACAAAACCGCAATAAGAGTTGATGGTAGGCACCCTGGACATCGCAGGTTCCCTTCGGCGAAAGATGTACATTTTATCAAGCCAATTTCTTTTTAAAAACGTCATTTGACTGGTGTTGACACCCAGCTTAGTCAGTAGGTTGGCGCACGTCAGCTAACATAAGGCAGTCTTGTATCCCAAAGGTTTACAAACGCTTTCGAGAGACTACAAGTTCTAACCACAGACAAAGATCTGGATATCGCAGGTACGGCAGGCGTACCGGTTTTGGCCACTGTACCGGTTTTGGCCACTTTTTGCTTTAAAAGTTTTCTAAACAACTTTTAGCCATTTTTGATAAAGGCAAGTAAAATAAGGTATTTTAAGGTAATAATAACAACCGTTAGAATTCGTTATGTCTTAAGATTTTTTTTCAATAAATTCTATTTTCTGTTTGAAAAAATGTTTAGTATGAAAATTTTAAGAAATTTGTTTTGGATGAAATACTTTATAAACCTTTGTTTTTTACAATTAAAATGGTGTTTTGCAATTGACTGGTTTCTAGCGCATTAGAATATTTTGATTTTACCTGGGTTTGGTTTGGTTTTTTCGCAATACTTACAAAAGTTTAACTATCAGTAAGTGGCCAAAACCGGTACATTTGGCACCACTCACACATTGTTTGTAATATATAAAAAACTATTTTACCTTTATAAATTTGAAAAATGTACCTTTAAAGGTAGATAAATTATCTATAATTTCAGATATAATTTGTGTCTTAAATACCTAAGACCATTTAGTACTTAGTGCTTAAAAGTCAAAAAATCCTTAAAGTGGCCACAAAGGGTACTTCTGCCCTACCCTTCGGCGAAAGATGTACATTTTATCAAGCCAATTTCTTTTTAAAAACGTCATTTGACTGGTGTTGACACCCAGCTTAGTCAGTAGGTTGGCGCACGTCAGCTAAAATAAGGCAGTCTTGTATCCCAAAGGTTTACAAACGCTTTCGAGAGACTACAAGTTCTAACCATAGACAAAGATGGACATCGCAGGTACCCTTCAGCGAAAGATGTACATTTTATCAAGCCAATTTCTTTTTAAAACACGTCATTTGACTGGTGTTGACACCCAGCTGAAGCACCATATAAGTTCGTGTAGTGCTTGGCAGTGGATGCACAATTTGCAGAAGAAATTGAGCACAAAAAAAGTCTGCAGCTCACCCAGAAGCACACCCCTTAAGGCGCTACTCGGAAAAAGTATGGACTTTTTGATTTAAAACTGTAGGACGGTTACAGTTGTTACAAATCTGGTAATAAGATATATATTTCTTCATACCTTTATCTAGAATCGTATAGTTTCAAAAACACGATTTTATGATTTTGGCTCGACACTTTTTCTTTTCGAAAATACCTCTAAAAAATACGAAATATCAAGATTGTTCTTAAATGGGGTTACATATACTATTGAAAATTGGTTTAATTAGTGGACAACAATAATATTTAGGATCGTATAGAAGCATTTTTTTAAAATCGCTATAGTTTTTTAATACGAAGTGATTTTGTGTTTTTTTGCGTAATCTGCAAAATCGGTCTCGCTCCCGCGCGTGTCGTTTTCTCATTGCTATCTCGCTTTAGCATAATTTTTCCGAGTATCGCCTTAATTTGCTCAAGCCCAGCTTTATTGGGAGGTCGACAGTTTGTGAATCAGGTTGCTGGGGTACTGGGAGACTAGTTGCTTTTAACGATCCGTACCCAAAGGGTAAAAACGGGACGCTATTACTAAGACTCCACTGTACGTCTGTTTGTATGTCTGTCACCAGGCTGTATCTCACGAACCGTGATAGCTAGACATTTAAAATTTTCACAGATGATGTGTTTCTGTTGTATAACAACAAATACTAAAAACAGAAAAAAAACAAATATTTAAGTGGGGTTTCCATAAAACAAACGTGTTTTTTTTGTCGTTTTTTGCAACAGGTAGAAGCTTGAAATATTTACAGAATGTTTGGTACTACATTCAATTAAAAAAAAAAAAGGTAGGCTCCCATACAATAAACGTGATTTTTTTTGCTCGATATTAATAACGGCAACAGGTAGACGCTTGAAATATTCACAGAATACTAACTTTGTATAGATAATGGTACGGAACCCTTCGTGTGCGAGTCCGACTCGCACTTGGCTGGTTTAATTCTTGAACGTT